>CAWUFW010000822.1:1237500-2437500 GCA_963921515.1 Calotriton arnoldi | reverse complement strand
CTGGTCGCCATCGCCGCCGCAAGCCTCCACTCACAGCTCCGAGCTGTCCTTCCAGCGCCCGCTGTCCCCCCCTCCTCCGGGGCCACCGCAGTCCAGCCTAGCCGGCAGGGCCTCCGCGACGCCTCCAGCCCCGCGCTCCGAACTCCTGCAAATCCAATCCGCTCCCCTCTGCTCTGGCGCTTTCTCCTGCGTCTCCACGCTGCCGCCGATTCCACCCTCAGGTAGAAGGGAGGGGGGCACCCGCCCGCCGCTACGCGCACCCCGCTCCGGGTCACGCCGTAGCACAACCCGTCCCCACAAACCTCCAACAGTAGTCCCGGTCTTGGCAACGGCAATGCAGTCCCCCGATCCCGCTCGCGGCTTCAGCTCACCGCCGCCGTGAGATCTCTGCCGGCCGCTCCCGCCGCCATTTTGCGTCTTCGCTGCCTCCGGTGTCGTCGGCTCGCCAGGCCCCTGGCGGCTCGGTAGCCCCTGACTCCCCCAGCAACTCTCGCCTTGGGTTTTCGTGGGGAGGTGATCCTCTCCGCCGGTTGTCCCCGACAGTCCTCACAGGTTGAGCTGCCCTCGCAGCCTGCTGGATGGCGGAGCCCCGACCGCCATCTTGGGTCCGCTTCCCATGTTCAATTTTCTTTTCGGCAGAACGCCCGTCCGCGCCGCCTCCAGACTTGCTGTCCTGGTTGCCGGTGCCTCCAGGCCCCCTTCTCTTTCGCCTCTGGGATTCGGGGGCTTCGTACAGTGCCCCTAATCAGGATAAGAGACGGGGTCGGCGCGGAGCTCTTTGCTCACGCGTCCGCTCCCATCCGCCTCGTGGCCACGCCCCCTAAGGACCAGCTTCTTGTAAGTACTTTCAGTTGAAACTTACTTGTCAGGGAATTGGCATTGAAGAGCTTTGAAGGGCAGCCACTTCCTTTATCATTACAGGTCACCCTGCCTCCCACGAAGGATCGCCTAAAAGCCATACATGGTGTATGACCCAGTGGAGTTGCTGGCCTAAAGCGTATAAGACAAACCACAGCTGTGATATCAAATGCTTCTTGTATCATGGGTGACGGGCTCACATCATTACAGTAATGCTATCAGCAGATTGTGTTACCCTTATGTTAATGCCCTAGGCTCAGGGCAGTAACTCTCAAGTATTGTACCACTTTAGGGGATACAAAAGCCCAAGAAAACCATACACTGTCTGTTAATAACATGGTGGACTGACTCTGTGAGGTACCCGCAGTCATCTGAAGACATGACAAAAAATTTACACGTTACTGGAAACTTGATGAGGATTGATGAGGATCTCATGGAAAAGACTATGAATTATCATTGAAAACACTTGGGGCCATATTATCAAGAACAGCGCAAACATTATCGCCGCTTTAGCGGCAGGAAACTGCCGCTAAAGCGGTGATAAGGGGCTTGATAATATGCCCTAGAGAATTCCAATAGAAGCCCAGGTTCTGGTGTCAAGGACATCAAACCTGGGCTTCTATTGGAATTCTCCAGGGCATATTATCAAGCCCCTTATCGCCGCTTTAGCAGCAGTTTCCTGCCGCTAAAGCGGCGATAATGTTTACGCCGTTCTTGATAACATGGCCCTAGTAGTTCTGGTCATTGAATTTGTGAGCAATATAAAGTATGTACTACTATTGGTCTACCTTCATTTGCAGCTAATAATATTTTTAAAAGTCTTCTAAAATGTATGCATACTTTTAACTCTCCTGTATGTTAAGAATGAAATTAAAAACTAGAAGATGAAACATCAAAGGTGTGACTTTACATAATTAATTTTCTTTCAAAATAGTGCCTGGAGTAGTTGAAAAAGTCAAAGAAATTCTTGAAACATCAAATAAAGTGAAGATTACCTGTAATCATCCAAATAAAGTCAACGGTCCAAGAAAGAAGTATATATTACACTTTGATGGCAAGACCTACAGTCAGACCGAATGCTATTTTGTTTTGAAAGACCTGAGTTACCTACGAGAATACCACTATCAGGTAGGATTAAATGGTTGCTTAAACATTGCTATCTATATACGTTAATGTTTAAAGATTAGCTTCTCTGATAATCACTTCGTAGTTATCATTCAGTCTCATTTTCAATTTAAGGAGCATTTTGTGGATTTTTGTTATAACTTTAATGCCATTGACTAATATGCACAAACACAATGCCTCAACTAGGTTTGATTGTTGAAAGTTTACTGCCGTCTGTTCAAGGAGAAGGCTGTGCTCAGTGGTTTCCTAAATTTCCATTTCCCATTTAATTCCTTTATTAGAAAAGTACAAAAATGTCTGGAGAGACCAATACCGAACTCGGAAGGAATGAAGGCAACACATGGACCTGTGCTTTTTATTATAGGACACTTTAGCACTATTAAGATAAAATCTATTGAAACAGTACAGAACTTTAGTTTTCTTTGCCAAGTCAAAGGAGCGTTGATTACAATACATGACGCCAGAACTCCGAGTAGTGAACAGAGGGTGCGCTGATATCTTGTACTCACAAGAGCTTTGCTGGCCATGTAGTCACAGTGTCCCTGAGACGCGTGGACCCTGTTTTAGACTGCTCCTCCATAGGGTAAGGATAGCAAAAAAGACATATTTGTCCATATTTACCAACTATTTGCACAGGAGTTTCTTCAAGAATGTCTAAGCATAGTATTGTGTACTGGAAGTATATCTTTCGAGTACACAACCTATGCTAATCATCGCACACACATCCTTAAACTATGGTGCAAGAGTGTGTGTGTTGGCGCATGGCAGCCTAATGGGCAGCAGCGCTGGGAGAGAGGAAGGCAGCACCATATCCTAGTAGATATGACACTGTTCTGCTCTCCCGTTTCATGCAATGCAACACAGCGCAGCAATGTTAGTAAATCTGCCCCAGAGAGTTCCTGATGGTATTTCTGCTATTACCGATGGCATCTCTCTAATTATCATAATTAAAGGAAAATCAGTAATGCCTTTTGTCGAATTAGTTATATATTGTGAAACAAGGGGACCCCACAATTTTCGAGAACCTGGGGTAATAAGTTGTTTAGAAAAAACAGTGGTTCACTCAAGCCACTAGGTCTTAAGAGTGTTTAGAAAAACACAGAACGTCCTGTGTAATTTTGAGGACCCAACAGCACACAATATAACGGAGGCAAGTATAAGGCAGGACACTAATTAGCATTTTAATGCAATTAATGTATTCATTGCATAATATTGCATACCTTTTTATCATATATCATGATCTAGTGCTCACAAATAATTGAAGAAACGGGTTGTGTTGAGTGAAAAACATTAAAACATGCACCAATCAATTCCTAATTTTATTATACAATAAAAAAAATGCTAAAAGGAGTCTAGCATCTTGTTGTTTTGAATTGATGCATGTATTGATGTTTTTCACTCACACAGCACGGATGTGATGGGAGCAGACACTTTTCATCAAGACGCACTGTGCTGGAAACCGGAGCAGGATGGTTCCTCTCCCTCAGCCGCTCATTCATTCGAGATGGTGCATCTTGCACGGGAGGGCACCCGTGTCATAATTTTATTCAACAAACGCCGAAGCTTCTCAAGATGCACTTGACAGTGCGTCTGCCATTCGGCATCATGGTTCAGCCCGCCCCAGCCATCCAAGTTCGTTGTATTGCCTGACGCGTTTCTGTGGCCAACGTACCACTTCATCAGAGGCATTTCTCCTGTACGGATTGGAGCGCTCTTTATACTGCATGCTGATTGGTTATATATACACACACACACACACACACACACACACACACACACACACTCACACACATATATACTTTTTATTCCCTCTAAGGTTACAGGGACATTATAGTTAGGTTCACAATTTACACACACAAAACCATAGAAATTCAGCAGTTATAGTTAGATTTGCCACAAGAAACTATAACGCGTGCCCTCAGGTAACTACAACTCACGCCCGAGCAATTCACAGTTTTCTCATCAATAATTTTACAGCAAATTTTGCACTGATATTATCAATGATGTCAAAGAAGATTTCATGAGTGGTGTAATATATGGGGTATTAGCAGTGCATAACGAGGGCAAAAGTTATAGTTACCTTAGGGCATGAGTTATAGTTTCTTGAGATAACCCTAACTTTAACTGCTGAATTTCTATGGTTTTGTGTGTGTAAATTGTAAACCTAACTATATCGTCCCTGTAACCCTTGTTTTTTCAGTGAACTTCTAAGGTTTTTTTAATGCAGCGGGGTTTGGCCACAGGGCCCGGCCTGTGGCTAGACCCTGTGGCCAACCCCCTGCATGCAGTAAACCCCACACTCCGCACTGCCTTCACCTGTGTGGGCGGGGTGTTGCCCCAGGGCCTGTCGCCAACCCCCGTGCATGCAGGCAACCCCACGCCACACATGGCCTTCACCAGTGTACGGCGGGGGTGTGGCCAGCCAGGCCCTGTGACCAACTCCCCAAAGGCAGCCAGCTCAGGAGGGGGGCATGCAGCCTCCCTCCTGTGCAGATTTTGTCCCTGGGTACCCCAGCCTCGGGCCCGCCACATTTTTTCAGTTGAGGGCGGTATGTGGCCTGCCTCCCCAGGCTGTATTTTGGCCCTGGGTCCCATCTCCCTGGGCTTGGCTTTATTGTAACTGGGCAGGCGGGCACGCAGCCCTCCTCCCCAAGCCGATTTCGGGCCCCGGGGACCCCATCTCCCAGGGCACAGCCATATGTAGAAGAGGGAGAGGAGCATGTGGCCCCCTCCATAGGCCATATTTTGGCCCAGGGGACCCCACCTCCTGGGGCCTGGCCTGATTGTAGATGGGGAGGGGGCACACATCCCTCCTCCTCAAGCAGATTTCTGGCCCGGGCACCCCATCTCCCTGGGCCCAGCCATATTTAGAAGGGGGCACACAGCCCCTCATTCTGGACTGATTTCGGTCCCGGGACCCCATCTCCTGGGGCAGGCCATTCTATGAAGGGCATGCAGCCCTCCTCCCCGGGTCAATATTGGCCCAGCGGACCCCACCTCCCGGGGCCTGGCCAGTATATGAAGGGGGATGGGCACGCAAACCCCTTCCCGGGTCAATATTGGCACTGGAGACCCAATTCCCCTGGGGCCTGGCCATTAAAGTATGGGTGCCCTGGAGCCCATCCAGGGCACCCATTGCCTCTTTGTTGGAGGCCGCAGGGGGAGCCCCAATGCCCGTGCAGCCCCAGATGGCTCCCTACCTCCAGCTGGAGCCAGCATTGCTCCAGCCCTCAAGGAGCAGCTAAAAATGTTGCTTCCTGTGGGCGGGGGCAATTTTTTCATCTGTTTCCCTGCCCGCTTCACAGCAGGAAGGGAAACAGTTGAAAAGTCAGCTCCCAGCGTGCGGGAGCATTTTTAACGCTCAAGCCCGTTGGGAGCGGACTTAGGGTTTGCTCTAGCTTGCCGGGAGCTTTAGAATTGCTCCCACCAAGTGAGAACAAAGAGAGGGTTCCCTGTGTGGGCAGGGAAACCACTATGTGCCGGGGGTGGTAACCGCGGGACATAGCTGGAGCTGGCCCTGGCGGATGGGGTCTCGAAGGCCATTTATTGGCACAGCCGGGCCCGGGGGGGGGTCCCAAGAGCCTTAAATGGCCTGGAGAGATGTGGCCCCCCTCTTTCTTTAAGGCCGGCCCCCAGGGGATGACAGTCCTCGGGCCGAAATCAGCCTACGAGGTGGGACGTGCGGCCCTCTTCCCCATACTGTATTCGGCTGGGCCCTGGGGGGATGTGGTCCCTGGGGCCAAAATCAACCTTGGAAGGGGGGCCGCATGTGGTTTCCTTCCACTTTCTTTCATGGCCGGGCCCCGGGGGTGGTGGTCCCTGGGGCCGAAATCATCCTATAGAGGGAGGACACGCCCCCCCAAATATAATAAACAATCTCCCTCCGGGACCTGGCCCACCCGAGGGGCATATAGAAAACAAGTGTGAGAGACCGCACTTTTTTTCAAATTTTACCGTTTTGGCCCAGTAGGAGGATCCCTCTGGGACCCCACCACGAGGCCTAGGGGGTCAGGGTATTCCCACACTGTCCCCTTATGGTTTTTTACCGTTTTATCTTGAGACTCGGCCAAGTCCGAGTCACAAGATGGCTGCCAGCACTTCCTGATTGAAGTGGTGGCAACCAATCAAATATCAGTTTGAGATTTGTCAGATCCCTGGACCCTTCGGGTCACTAGATATCTATAAATCTTTTTTCTTTAATAACTCCGAAACTACTGAACAGATTTACAACATATCACAAAAAGAGATAATTCTGGACCAAGAGCTAGCTTTCTGTCAAGTTTGGTATAATTCCGTTTAGCGGTTCAGGTTGTAAGCGTGTTCAAAATCCCTATGGGAAATTGCATGGGGAAAATGAGGTTTGCCCCCCTTTTTCTCGGCCCCCGCTTGACGAATAACCCTGAAACTTTCAAGAGAGCAGCTGAAGTGAGTGGCAACCTAGTTTGGATAATTTCGTGAAGATTTGTCAAACAGCTCCAAAGTTATTAGCAAAAAAAAACACTCTATGGAAACTAGGTCCTAAGTATAAATATATATATATGTACAATCATACATATATACATATATATGGTTATATATAGTACATTCACAATTAAACTATAAAAATATAAACAATTCAATGAGAAAAAATATATTAATGCATGTTGATAATAATTAAATTATTAAAAATTAGAACCCCAAAAACAAATTTACTAAAAATACTATAAACATTAATATTAATTTAAAAATAAAAACAGATACCATGAAATATAAAAAAGAAACAATTAATGCTATAAAATCTATTTAACCAATATTGTGAAAACTATTGGAATCTAAGAATATTAAATATATTACTCCCACTCTAGTTTATGCAACAGTAGGAAGAGTGTTGGACCTTGGAAGGGTTAGATTTACTATTCCTACTCCAGTTAATGTAACAGTAAGGAAAGCGTTGGGCTTCGGAGGGGTAAAAGTTGCTATTCCCACTCCAGTCTAAGCAACTGTAGGGAAAGCGTTGGACTTTACAGGGGTGAAATTAACTATTCCTACTCCAGTCTAAGCAACATTAATAAATGCGTTGAACTTCGGAGGGGGGAAATTTACTATTCCCATTCCAGTCTAAACAACAGTAGGGAAAGTGTTGGACTTTGGAGAGGTTAAATTTACTATCCCACTCCAAACAGCGCAACAGCATGGAAAGCGTTGGATTTTGCAGGAGTATAATGTAATATTCTCACTCCAAACAGCACACAGTAGGAAAAGTGTTCCACTTCAGAGGGGTAACATTTACTATTTCTGCGCCAGTCTGTGAAACAATAGGGAAAGCATTTGACTTCAGAGGGATTAAATTTATTATTCCCACTCCAAACAGCACAACAGTAGGGAAAATGTTTGACATAGGAGGGATTAAATGTACTATTCTCACTCCAGTGTGTGCAACAGCTGGGGAAGGGTTGGACTTCGGATGGGTTCAATTTATTATTCTCACTCCAAACAGAGTAACAGTATGGAAAGTGTTTGACTTCAGAGGGGTAAAGATTACTATTCCCACTCCAGTCTGTGCAACAGTAGGGAAAGCGTTGGATTTTAAGTGGGTGAAATTGACTTGTCTCACTCCAAACACCGCAACGGAATGGAAAGTTTGGGACTTCGGAGGGGTTAATTTTACTATTCCTACTGTAGTCTAAGCAAGAGTAGAGACTTCATTTCAAACACATTACATATATGAGTAAACCAATGAATGTGGAAAAAAATAAACAATTATATTTTAACATGAATATATATGTATATATATATATATATATATATATATATATATATATATATATATTCCTTCAACAGTAAATAAAACGATCACTCCGAGGTATTTATCGCCACCAGATGTTTAATTTTCAGTAGTCTACTGAAAATGAAACATCTGGTGGCGATAAATACCTCGGAGTGATCGCTTTATTTACTGTTGAAGGACTATTGATGTCCGGTGCGCTCCGCCGGCATGTAACGATCTGCCTGCCGAGGGCGGGGGGAGACGGAAGGAGCAACTCGTGTGGAAAAAAAAATATATATATATATATATATATATATATATATATATCGTCCTCTGTGTTTGGCGCCTTTCCCTCGTGCTTCCCGATCGCCGGTGGTGCTCAATTTCCAGTGCTACGCCGCCAGCTGATTTACATAAATAGTTACGCTTTCCTTAGTTAAAGAATTCCACGGCACTCCGGAGTAAGTTGAAATGTTTGTTTTTAATTTTGCTCTCTCCTTGGCAAAGACATTACGTCAACGTGTTTCGGTGCTCACACGCACCTTTGTCACGACGCCAACCATGTCGTACATTCTTTCTTTTAACAATACATGTTGGAGACATAATAGAAGGACAAAAGACATAGGCGTTTTTGCAGTCGCCATTTTGTAGTGGACAACAAAAAGTATAACCTTGCTGTGTTTTTAACTTTGTCTCATTATTTGGATATTTCCTTTAACAAAAATAATTAAATATAATTCATTATTGTACAATATATTCATGTCATTGTCTGTGTTCCATTGATTTAATATTTTATCACTTTAAATCCGATTTCAATAATTTTTATTCTTTGTGCATAGGGGCCATGTTTGAACATGTTAATAAACCACATCTTCACTGTGCATCCTACCCAAGTGAGCTTTAGTGAATTATCAGAATACTTTGCTTGTATATGTATAATACATATTTAAAACTCAATTAAATAATTAATTTACAAATATTAATTAATAACAATAATTTACAGTTAATTAGTTATTATGTAATCAACTCCCCACCATATACCCCTGCAAACCTAGCATCCTGCTAATAAAATATAAGTGAAATAAATCTGTGTTCCATATTTTATGTAATTAGAAATCAATTAAATAATTTATTAACAATTAATAATAAATTGTTAATTATTACTTAATTAACTTCCTGCCCTAAACCCCTGTAAACCTAGTAGCCTGCAACTACAATATACGTAAAATTAGTAAGTATACCATAAATTACATAATCAAAAATCAAATAAATGTTTAATTAACAATTCATGATTAATTGTTTATTATTTATTACTTAATTAACTTCCCACCTATACCACTACAAACCTAACAGCCCACAAATAACAAAGAACAAAAATAAATCAGTATTAAATAATTCACATAATAAATATCAATCATTTTTTTTTTTTTTTTTTTTTTATTTTATTGAAAATGAAACAAACAATATCAGGATACACAAAAAGGAAAAGATAAACAGAAATTTAGAAAACCCAAAATACATAGGCACAACCCCCGACAGACGGAAACACAGATTTCAGCCTTGCAAATGATGAGATGTACAGCAAAGCCAGTTGGCGACGAATTAAGGGGGTGCACAGAACAACAATCAGATCCAGAAGCATGACAAAATGAAACAAAATTCGCAAAAATAGACATACCCAAGAAATGATACATACTCTCGCTCATTGTAGGAGAACTGAAGTTCACGCATAATCCCATGTAGGTGCCCAGGAAAGACAAGGAGCGGCGGTTGTGGCCCGGGTAGAAGACCGAGCCGGCCAAACGACTAGACTGCCCTGAAGAGGGGCAACAGCCCACGGGAGGCATAAGGAGATCAAATCATGCACCAGGTATTTACGGAAGAGGGGTGGGGGGAAACAGTCTGTGATGCAGGAAGTGCGCGTTGGAGATAGGTGCGGTATATGCACCAAATGTCGCACGGCCTAGAGGTAGGAGGCTGGAGTGAAGCATATATGTCTGATTGAGTATTGCAATATAGCATGCTTCGCTGCCAGGCCAATTTAGTCGGGCGAGCCTTCGCCCCCCAGAGTGTGGCAATCTCCCGCTTGGCGAGAAGAAGGGCAAGCGCAACAAATCGCCTGTAACACAGTTTAATCCGCTTGACCAGGCCCAACAATCCCAACTCCGGGGTGGGTACCAACGGTGTGTCTATGATGCGTGATAGCTCAGCAAAGACATCCTGCCAATATGGAAGAATGTGGGGACAAGACCAGGACATATGAGCAAAGTCGGCAGTCAGAGCATTACACTTTGGGCAGTTCGCCGACCTAGATGAGTCAAATTTAGACAGTTGGAGTGGGGTAAGATAAACCCGGTGAATAAATTTAAAATGAAGCAATTTATGCCTGTGATTGGGAGACACCCTGTGGGTTTGTTCTAAACAGTAGGCCCAATCCTTGTCGTGCAGCGGGTGTCCAAGGTCCGCTTGCCAGCGTTGCCGGACCCCAGCATCCCGCCCCCCTCTAAGTGTCATAACTGCCTTATAGAGTTTTGTGACCAAATGCGAGCCCGTGTCGTCCGATATAAGAAGAGTGAGTGGGGGAAAGTCTTCGTATGGAGCAGGAAAGGTGGAGAAGGTGGTGCGCAGCGTGCCCTGGAGTCTGGTCAAGTTAAGAGAGTCTACCCCAGTGAGCCCGGGAAGCTGGGCCAACTCGGTTAGCCCCCGCGCCCGGCCATCCGGAAAAAGGGACTCAAAAGTGTCAAGCCCTAACTTGCCGAAGGTGACCAGCACCCCTCTATCCGTGGCAAGCGGTAAAAAGGGATTATATGCGATTTGGAGTGCAGGTGAGTAAAGAGGGCCAGACCCATACAATCTGTTCAACTTACGCCAAGCCCAACACGTGGTGGCCAGGGGCTGAATGTCGTGTGGATTCAGAGGGACCCCTTTCGGGAGCAGGGATGCCAGGGGGTCGGGGCAGCCAGCTCCCGGTCCGTTTCGTATAAGGTATCCTGGCATCAGGATGAAACCAGTGGTGCGCATATTGCGCTTGGGCCACCAAAAAGTACAGTTAGAAATCCGGAACTGCGAACCCCCCCCGTGCATACGGAAGGGTGAGGGTGTCCCAGGCTACTCGGGGCCTACGACCAGCCCAGATCAGTCGAATAAGAAGGCTGCGCAGACGAGTAAAAACGCATTGGTGAGGGGAATGGGGATGGTGCGAAAGAAATACAAGAAACGAGGGAGCACCTTCATCTTTATGAGGGCGATACGGCCGGCCATGGAGAGAGGTAGCTGTATCCATCGCTCGATTTGCAACGAGAGCTGCTCAATGGCAGGTCCGTAGTTCAATTGAACGACCTGGGCCTTTTCTCTATGTAGGTGCACCCCGAGGTATTTAGTGGTCTCCCGATCCACGCGCAAGGGGTATTCCGTGACGTCTGTCGCCGCAGCATCCGTAATGGGAAACAGAACAGATTTCCCCCAATTAATCTTAAGGCCTGAAACCAAGCCGAAACGTTCGATCTCATCCATGAGCGGCTGAAGATTGGATTGGGGATGGCGCACAAAGAGCAGGACGTCGTCCGCATAGAGAGACATCAAAAGCGGACCGGAAGGGAATTGCAAGCCACGGAACAGGTGCTGCTCCTGAAGATGACGGACCAAAGGGTCCATTGCGATAATAAACAGGATCGGGGACAGTGGACAGCCCTGACGTGTGCCACGCGTAATGGGGATAGGAGGGGAGAGAGACCCGTTGACCCGCAATCGGGCTGAAGGGGATGAGTAGAGAAGAGCGATCAAAGCAAGGAAGTTAGGAGGAAGGCCTAGTTTACGGAGCGAAGCCATCAGAAAGGGCCATTCGAGAGAGTCGAAGGCCTTCTCTGCGTCCAATAGCGCGACCGCGGCTGGCGTTGTGGGCTCAATGCGATTGATGACTGAGAAGACCGTACGGAGGTTTAGAGCGGTGGAGCGATGTGGCACAAAAGCCGGCTTGCACCGGAGATAAAATTTGGTCGAGTAAAAGGGAGAGACGCGAGGAAAGCATTTTTGCAAGAATTTTATTATCAAAGTTGATAAGGGAAATGGGTCGGTAAGATGAGCAATGCGTAGGGTCCTTTCCGGTTTTAATAACAAAGATATAGCCGCTTCGCGCATGGTAGGAGGGAGGACGCCAGACTCCAGTGCTTCTGCAAACACCTCCAAGAGGTGAGGCGTCAGAGTTTCTTTGTAAGCCTTGTAGAACGCTCCATTAAGCCCATCAAGGCCAGGGGCTTTAGAGCCCGAGAGTTCGTCGATAGCCAGGAGATTTCATCGACCGTAAACGGATGTGCCAGGAACTCGGCCTGGCCTTCAGTGAGCCAGACCATGGCCACCTCCTCCAAATAGGAAAGGTGTTGCGAAAAATTAGCAGGCAAAGTGGTAGAGTAGAGGGAACGATAGTACGCCACCAGCTCCGCCACAATGTCCCGATCCGAAGTAGCAGTAGTCCCGTCATCGCGCACGAGGGAAGTGATGTGACCAGCCCCTCTAGGGGGGCCCACCAGACGCGCCAGTGTCCTGCCGGGCGCTCACCCTCTCCATAACGTCTCGCTAGATGATGTTTACCTAGGAGAGTGGCCTCCCTGTCAGCCTGGTCGTGGAATTCTAACAACAGTGCGCTACGTTGGGCCTGCACTTGCGGATCGGGGAAGACTCATCTAGGACGGCCAGAGTGGCCTCCACCCTAGCCAGGCTGCCGCGCAGAGACCGTAGTACCCCGGCCTGCTTAGAGATGATGACCCCCCGTATGAACGCCTTGAAGGCATCCCACAGGGCAGCATAGTGTGCTACCGACCCAATGTTCAGGGCAAAGTAGTCCGTGATAGCTTCTTGGACCTCCGCTCGGAAAACCTCGTCCAGAAGAGCAGAGGTCGGGAAGGACCATCTGCGCTCCCACCCCGCCGAGTGAAGGACCACCAGCCGTGCCAACAGGGGGGAGTGATCGGACAAAGTGCGGGGTAACACAGTTACCCCTTCAACCCAGCGGCACCCGGTCGCGGAGGCGAAAAGATAGTCAATGCGAGTAAGCGTGGCGTGGGGGGCCGAGTAGAAGGTGTAACCGGGGGTTGACATATGATGTTGGCGCCATATATCGCGCAACTCCAAAGAGCAAAGCAAGTCGGAGAGCACCACAAGGGAACGAGCTTTCGGGTTAGCCCGTGGATTAGAAGAGTCGAGGGTACTGTCCACCCAGAGATTGAAGTCCCCACCCAGATAAAGGACGTCATAGTCATGGCGGTGAAGCAGAGTATGGAGGCGGGCGAAAAAGTCCGGGTCATCGGTATTGGGGGCATAGACGTTTAAAAAAAGTATCGTTTGACCTAATAGTGTGCCCTTGACCAGCAGGTAGCGCCCCTGGGGATCCTCCTCTCTGTGGTGCAGAGTAAAAGGAAGAGAGTTGTGTATTAACGTGCACACCTCCCGTGAGTAGGTACTGTAATTTGAGAAAAACCTGTGAGGGCCCCAAGAGGAGGCAAAAGGAGAGGAGCCGCGGGGAGGGAGGTGGGTTTCCTGCAAGAAGGCCACCTGAACTGCATGGCGCTTCAAATAGGCTAACACCAGCTTACACTTCCTCGGGTTATTTAGCCCCCGGACGTTCCAGGTGAGCAGGTTAATGGACACTGAAGGGGCGACCGCCATGTTGCAAGGAAAAGGGGGTAAGATACATTTCTCCTAGGTCACAGAGAGTCGGGTATAACGGAAAACCAAACAAAATAAAACAATAAAATAAAAACACAAAACATCCTGAACAATCATACAAAAACCCCACAAATCCCCCCCACCCCCAACACCCTCCCACCACCCACACCTGAGCCCGAAGGCTCCGAGAATCGGATCCCACCCCCACAAACCCACACCCACAAATCAACAACAACCCCCCAATACAATTATGCGGAGTCATCCCGGGCGAGGCAACGCCTCGGACAGCCGATGCCCACATTAAGAAACAGTAAAGAGAACGATAAATGCAAACAGAGCCGCAATATTAGCCCCGATAATGAGATAATGAACAGTTGAGGCAACAGTGAGTCCACCAAATAACAAGGCAAACCTAGGTGCGGTGAACAAGAGCAGGCCCGCACCCCTCCAAGCTAAACAAGCCCAATAATAGCAAAAGGAAGTGAATGGCCACAGAGATCAAACAACAGAGTGCCAACGGGGTGCACGGTGTCCAGCCAAAAGCATCGCAGGAAACAGAGGATCTTCAAATACCCGACAACCCCCCCAACAGAGGTCAATCAGATGTGAACAGTTCGGCACTGGGGGCCAGGTTATTGTCCGGAGAGGAATGATGCGAGGAACGAGCCGGGCTGCGTCGTGACTCACTCACCCGCTGCTTGCAGAAGGCCAGGACATCAGGGGCTTTCTCAAAGAATTGAGGCTTACCGTCCACCAGCACCCTGAGACGTGCGGGATAAAGCATCGCGTACTTGAGATCCAGGGCACGGAGCTGTCGTTTTGCTTCGGTGAACTTCCGCCGGGCCTCCTGCACAATCTGCGTGTGATCCGGATAGAATGAGAGGACCGACCCCTGATACTTCACCGGGGCAGCCTCCCGCGCCAGGCGGAGAATGGTGTCCCTGTCTCTGTAGTTAAGTAACCGCGCCACAATGGGACGCGGCGGGTGCCCAGGCGTCGGGCGAGGCCCCAGGGAACGGTGCGCCCTCTCCACGACAAACGTGGCGGAAAAGTGCTCAGTCCCAAAAAGTTCCTTTAACAGCCCCTCGACAAAGGGTTCCGGTCGGCCCAAGTTGGTGGTTTCCGCCAGGCCCGCAATGCGGACGTTGTTCCGTCGAGACCGGGCCTCCAGATCCTCGTTTTTTATTGCGACGGCCTTCAACAGATGTTCTGCGCGCTCCAGTCTACGCGCCACCTCCCGATGGTGGTCCTCCTGGTCCGATATTCTCTGCTCTGCTTCGCCAAGGCGAGTGTGGTGGCCGTCGATGCGTTCCCCCATCCTGTCCAGGCGAGAGGTGAGAGTGTCGAGGCGGTCATCAATGCCCCGGAAGCCGGCCCTGAGTTCGGCCAAAATGGCCGCCGTTCCCTCTCCAGGGGGCTGGCGGTCCGCCGTGCCCGAGGCCTCCGAGCGGTCCAGGGAGTGCGAGGTCCGGCCCGAGTCGGCCTGCCGGTCAAATGTGAGCCTCCGCTGTTTGGGGTCCCCACGCCCCATCACCCCAACAGTGCGGACCACTCGCACAGGGCTGCCCACAGCCCCACCGGTTGAAGCGGCGGCGGCAGCCGGGAGAGTTGGCCGGTCGAGAAGGGCCCCAGTCCAGGCTCAGCCCCCACTCTCTCGTCCCCACTCACCAGGTGGCAGGGTTGGCTACTGTCGATGGGCCACAAGCGCCTGAGCAGGCAATGGAGGGCAAGGCCGGGGCGCCTCAGGAAGGTGGGAGCCTCTAGGCGGGAGATCAGGCCAGCGTCAGTCGTATGTACGGGGCCGCCCACAGCCCCACGCAGTGAAACGGCGGTGCGTGGCCGGAAGTGGTGGCCGGCCGAGAAGGGCCTCGATCCGGGCCCCCACTCCTTCGGCCTCCCCCACCGGGTGTCTGGGATAGTTGCTGCCGGCGGGCCACCAATATCCGATTTTGCGGTGAAGAGCAGGGCAATGCAACCGGAGCCCCCGGGAATCAGCCCTGCACTGGTCGCACGCACTGGGCCGCCCACAGACCCCCCGGGTTGGTGCCGCGGTGCGTGGCAGGGAGCGCCGGCCGGCCGAGAGATGTGTCAGCCCAGGCCCAGCCCCCGCTCCTGCGGCCTCACTCACCGGGCATTAAGGAGGCTGCCTCCGAGGAGCCACAGGCGTCCGTCCACGCGGCGGAAAGCAGGATCAGGGCGCCTCCGCTGAGCTGGAGACCACGGTCCCCGAGAGCGGCAGTGGCCGCGGCCCCCCGCCACCCAGGCGCAGGGTCAGGAAGAATGGTAGGCCGCACTCCGCCGTCAGCCGACCAGCGGAGCGGGATGCAGCACCGCTGCGCTCGCGCCGCACACAGCGCTCAACTCGCTCCCCGCAGGCTCAGACCGCACTCCGATGCATTGGAAGCGGTGAAGGTGGACCCAACACGCGATTACTGGGCGCGTGTGTGCATCGGCGGCCGGAGCTTTAAGTCCGCGCGGCCATGTTGGTCGACGGCTCGGCCACGCCCCCCCATAAAATATATATCAATCATATAATTAACAATGTATTAAATAATTCATGATTAATTATTACCTAATTAACATCCCACCCTATCCCCCTCCAAACCCAGCAACCCACTACAAGACTATAAATGACTCATAAAAGTTGCATTAAAAATTCAAAATCACTTAAAATTCCATGCTATATTTAAAAATAAATAGCATTTATATAAACAATAGTAGCAAATAAAATTAATATATCAACTAAAACACATTATAATAATTAAAAATGACATTTTTACGCACTATATTTTTGAAAACGATATTAAAAACATAAATATTATTTAAAACGATATTACTTACCTCAAAAAACGATATTCTTGCATTACGATATTTCTGTATCACAATATTTTATTCCCAATATTTCTGTCTTCTGATATTTACAACTCAATATTTTGTGCAAACACCTCTTTTGTCAGAGTTGTATCTTTCTGGGTGTATGTGTCAGAACTCAGAGGAAGCACAGCTAGAGTCTTAACTTCCCACCTCCCTCCAGAGACAGCAGCGCAGCAAGGGAAATGTACCCACTCTGCAACTTGCCTTAGAGATAAGCAGTCATATTATTGTTTTCTGCTTTATGGAGCTCTCTAAAAGACTAAAAATTCCCAATTCAAAACTGAAGAAAATGTGTGATACTAGAAAAACAATGAGAGACACTGAAATTGCTGCAAGATGTCTTCTGCTATATTTGCTTATCAGCATTTGGGACTCACCCTTAAGTCTCCTTGGGGCATATTCACAAGGAGCTATCGCTGAATTAACGGCACTTTATCGCAGCGAAAGTCGTGATAAATTTACCCCCCCATTCACAAGCCGGTTTTAACAGCCCACAGCACCAGTTTACCTGCGATAGCAGCCGCAAAAAACATCGCCACAGAGGACCCTTGCAAATATCGCTAATGAGATGCAGAGTAGGCGTTCCCGTGACTAAAGCTGAGACAACAGCACACCTCAACATTCACAACGACCAGCCACATCCGCGATAAAAACACAAAACAGGCGATAAGGCGCGTTAGCACCAGGAAATCTACACCAGCTCTGACCTGGTGTAAAGTCGGGCGGCAGCCAGCACCACAAAAGGGAGCAGAGCCCAGGGCCAAATCCGAAGGGCAACAGATGCCATGGAGCCACACATCATGCGGCCCGGACACCCAAGAGGGCCACAACACCCACCGCCACCACCCCAGGACCACCCCTCCCTGGCACCCCCCGACCAAAGACATGCCACATCAGCCACACCTAAACATGTACAAAATATTCCGCCTGATGCAGCACAATCACAACTGGTGACATGGATGTGTCGTCACAGAAATGACCAGCCACATTCACTTTCGAAGCAACAAATGAAACTTTATTAAAATGAACAATGAAATGAAATGAAGACACATGGCCGCTCCCCTCCGGACAATACGTAGGTCACAGCCTGTAAGACAAAAACATGATGAGAAGATGTGTCTTGCGCACATCAGAGGACAGAGAGAGAGCGAAGGAGAGAGAGAGGAAGAGAGGGAGGGAGGGAGAGAGAGAGGAAGAGAGAGAGAGAGAGAAGAGGAGATAGAGAGGAAGAGAGGGAGAGAGAGAGAGAGAGGAAGAGAGGGAGAGAGAGAGAGAGAGAAGAGGAGAGAGAGAGGAAGAGAGGGAGAGAGAGAGAGAGAAGATGAGAGAGAGAGGAAGAGAGGGAGAGAGAGAGAGAGAGAGAGAAGAGAGAGAGAGAGAGAGGAAGAGAGGGAGAGAGAGAGAGAGGAAGAGAGGGGAGAGAGAGTGAGAGAGAAGAGGAGAGAGAGAGGAAGAGAGGGAGAGAGAGAGAGAGGAAGAGAGGAAGAGAGGGAGAGAGAGAGAGAGAGAGAAGAGGAGAGAGGAAGAGAGGGAGAGAGAGAGAGAGTGCCGCCCCTGCGCACCCAGGCCACACTGCTCACCTGCTGCCACCGTAGTGTCTCCAACTACGTGCCGGTATGTAGGGCAGTTCACCAGGTCACACATCTCATTCAGAGCCGTCAGCTGAAACAGAGCCCAGATACATGACTGGCACAGTACACACACTTGCACAAGACAACATCGCCTGCCCGCCCATGCACACCCAGGCAAAGGCACCCCAACCCCTCCCGCCGCCCATCGGAGCATGCCCGCCCATGCACACCCAGGCCTCAATGCTCACCTTCCGCCACCGGCGCATAGACAGGAGGTCCCACCACGTGCCGCTGCAAGCCACAAGCCCGGGGCCTGCGGACATGGCACCCTCCACATCATGCAGCCCCGCTCCGCAGGCCACCAGGTCTCAAGTTTGGTGGCGGGTCTTGATTACTCCATGGCAGAGGACATACCAGTGCACCCGGCATCATCGCAGGCTGCACACCCGCTCAGCCCAATGGGTGCCACCAACTCTGGCATCCCGGAAGCGACGCCACGGGACGGTAGGCCCGCGCTGCCCGCTGGCTCTGGACTACACTGCGGTCCAGCAGGGCACACAAAACCTGAGCTGTCCGGACCGCCGGGACGGGGCATCATCGCAGGCTGCACACCCACTCAGCACCTCAAGGTGCCACTGACTCAGTGCACCCAAAGTCACCGTCCCGTGGCGGGGTGCCTGTGCGGTCCGCAAGGCCTCGGATGCCACTAACCCTGTGCAACCCCAGTCTGCACCACGTGGTGGTAGGCCCGTGCAGTACTCCAGGCCTCAGATGCCACTAACCCTGTGCGCAGCAACTCATGGGCCCTATATGAGTGCGAACCGTGGGGCGTCCGTCATCCAGTCACCACCGGAAGAGGGGAATGTGACGTCATCGGACCCTTATGTTGGCAGAGTCACATGGCCTGTGACGCCTGTGCCGGATGGGTGTGGTGTGTGTGAAAACCTGCCCTCAGGGAGTGGCCGTGACATGCTGACAACTAGACCAGTGACCCGCGCACCACCAGCGAGTACGGCTGCGACGGGTAGCAATGAGGGGCCCCCGTTGGTGCGTAAGCAGAGTGGACTAGCCTGCCATATGCCGGACCTGCGCAGGGCATGCAACAATGACTCGTGGGCTCTGGGCGTGGTCCAGTCCATGTCCGGACAAGGAAGTAACTGATGCGTGTGTCCCTGCTGCAGTGTCCACGGAACCCGCTACATAAGATGCATTGTTGCACCCCCTCACTGGCATCCCACAGGATGAACATCATTGACGCAAGGGAAGGCACTGTCCACACATTCATCCACACATCCACACATGAATGACGTAATACATCACACAGCAGTGCGTCACTGGATGTTTATTTGCACATCCAGTGCAGTCATGCAGCTGGAGCGTTACAGGGCAATGCCGAGCACACCACACAATATGGGCCCGTGGAGGGCCAGCCAGTGTCCACCCCGGGATGACCTGTACTGCGGAAGAGGAAGGGTACAGTCCGCAGGAGGTGGTCAATGAGGTCTTGGATGGTTTGGATGTCGATGCTGGTGTTGTCCTCCTCCTCGTCATCAGTGAAGAGTGGCTGTGACTGCTCTGCAGGAGGTGTTGAAGATGCCCCTGCGATGTGAAAGGGAGATGGTGTATTACAATGTGTCCACATGTATGTGGCCGCATGGTACAGGTTGACATTCAGACAGCATGGCATTGTACATTGTGACAGTCTGTGGGTCTGGGCGAGGACCCAGAGTGATTGTGGGTGTGCACTGTGCTCTGCTTGCTTGTGCATGTGTGCCATTGTGGCCATCTCCCCCCGTCCCCCCAGTACCTGGTGGTCACTCACCCTATTGCGGTTGTGTTGTGTCCTGTCGAGCAGTGTCCGGTCCCCCGACTCCGGCCACAGTCTCCACACTGATGACTGTCGACACCAGCTCCTCCATGTCATCCAGCTCCAGCTGTGCCGCTGGGCCCCCACCTCCGGTCTGCGTTGCTGCCTTCAGGTTGGCGGAGAGTTTATCCTTGGTCTTTCGCTTGATGTCATTCCATCGCCTCTTGACCTCGTCCATTGTCCGCTTGTGCTCTCCGACGGCATTCACCTTGTCGACGATGTCCCGCCATATTCCATTTTTGGTGCCCAGTGACACGTTGGAGGTGACGAAGAGTTGTTGATGGTGTTCCATCACCTCCGTGACTATGATCCTGTTGGCATGCGGACTGAACTTGGTCTTCCTGGTCTTCTTGTCCTTGCCCTTCCCTGTCCCCAAGGTCCCAGGCTGGTCGTCCGGGGTGCTTGTGGGGTTGCGCTCGTCCTCTGCGCCTGCTTCGGCTGCCTCCATGGTGCTTGTGTGTTGGTCAGTTTGTGTGTGGGTTTTTTTTCCTGCTTTTATGGAGGTTTCTGACGCCTGCCAGGTGTGTGTTGCAGGCCTGGCGCTGCTTGTCGCTGGTTTCCTCATCGCGCTTTGGCCCATAGCGTGTTTTTTGGTGTTGTGGTTTGTGTTTTTATCTCCATCGTGGTGGTTGTTTCGCGGACTTTGTCCGCGGTTTCGGCAGGCTATCGCATGGTACCGCCTTGTTGTGAATTCCACGTTGACACAGGGTTATTTTCCCGTGATAGGCTACGTTATTGAAAGTTGCGTTATGCTACTCTTGCAGTAGTTATCACACGTTCTTGTGAATATACCCCCTTGAGTTTAAAAACCTGGTTAAATCTAGCACCCAGCTGCTGTCAGTGCTAGAGGACAAAGCGCCTGCCTGTTCAGATGTAAACATGGTTGGATGACACTTCATAGTTATACCAGGCTGAAACCACAGGGCTACTTAAGTGAATCCTACAGTGATCAGATTAAGGAACAGTTCCTGAAATATAGGCTGGGGATATTACTGATTTTAACCCCCTCCTCCCATGGAAAAGACAGGAAGGTCAAGAGATCTGTCGGCTATGTGACTAAGGGCAGGAGGATATTATTCATATACTTTGCTAGTGCAGTTCTCTTATGGAGGATCACCTGGAGCTCCTGCGAAGAAAATGGAATGACCAAGGAATAAGGTCCTACAGGGAGGCAGTTAGGGCCTGCTAGGAACCAATGGATATGAGGATGAACTGTGCAACGGTGAAATTCCTCCAGATATTCAGGAAAAAGGCTGGAGCCTGCTCTTCATTAAATGCAGGGGAGGAGGGAATAGCTTAAAAAGTTCAAGCATCTGAATGAATTTCTCTGGCACTACCGACCAGTGGGGTTGCAGACCCTGAATCACAAATAATCCCCCCAATCTAGAACCACTCAACACAACGTAGGAAAAAATCTTAAAAGTCACCTGTCCCTGACCCCTGATGACGCACTTAATGCTGCCCAGTACCTGCCCTTTATATCATAATGGATACAGGCACTTTAATTCAGATAAAGCACTGAGCACTTAAACTGCTGCACCTGCACTTTTCCATCAATAACGCCCATTGCACTTTATTTGCCGTACTTGCACCTATGCGCTCGCACAGATTAAAATAAACACTAGAAGAGCAAGGCGTGCACCTGCTTGGGGAAAGCTGGGTACTCCCAGATAACCACTGCTCCATCTTTTAGGAGTTTTTATTCTTATACACCAGCCGTCTAGCCTTATGGCACCCAAAGTCATGGGGCTAACTACCCTAAGTAACATGGTAGGTAGAGAGTCCTCTCCCTTAAAGCCTCTCATTTAAGGCTTGGATAAGAGGGTTTTATGCTTTTGTAGTGTCGAATCAAAAGGGCCTAAAGGGGACAAACCCCGCTATATGCCTTAAGTTGACGGCATGATGTGTATGTTTTATGTATTTTAAATGTATTTTATTGGTCACCATATTGCAACGGTTTTAATAATCAAGTAATAAAGACTTTCATTCATTTGTAATTCATTCGTATATTTGTTTAGCAATATTAACAACGACTTATGCAACACAATACACAAACTGATTTGTTGTTTGGTGTGTAATGGTAGGTATTAATTACGTGGCAACTCAATCCTACTCATTTTCTGATCCACAGAAGAATGAAAGTTTAATTTATGTCCTGGAGGTTACATACAGTCATTTGCAGAAGGCACTTAACCCACTGAGCTATTGCAGCACTTCTGGAACTTGTGTTCAAACAGTTACATATGGATTTCTACAACAAACATATGGACTATCTTACTATGATATCAATCTGGCCGCTAGATGTAACATGCAGTGCTCTGCGTCAGTCACATTATCTGTCTTACAATTAACATGTGACCAACAAATTTGCAGCAAGTGCAATAACAATGTGAGCTATTTTTCCAACATTGTAAAAAAGAGGCCTGCTGAATACACTTGGCCATTACATATATCCTGTAATATAAAGTGTTAATGGGCCTACTGCAATGGTCTTTGGGCAAACAAAAGGTTTGAAAGCTTCATACTTTCGATCAGTGATTCAAGTGCATTAAAAAAGTATGGGAACTGTGATGCGTGCAAGGGGGCGGGGTAAGTGAGCGTGGGCGCATGGTCAAAGGCGTGGCTAAAAACTAAAATAGTCTATAACTTTTCACGGTCTTTCACCTTCTGGTAGCTACATATAAAATTATGCACAGCATAAGTTAAAATTAAATACAAGTTATGTTAATCAGTGGGAATTGCACTATTGTACATTATGAAACAACTATTAGTTACTGCACTGCAGCAAAGAGCCCGACACTACATCATATCCCCTTAGTGTTGACTGTAATGTTGACACTACAGTCAACACTGAGGGGAGTGCAAATTGTGGACAGCATGTACCATGAGGCAAAGGAGAAACCTTTTCTGGGACATAATGTAGTGTCCGGCCACACCCTTTTCCCTGCCCAAACTGATTTTCATGACCTCCTATAGCATTTATCACACATTCCTAATGTTCCTTTTTGTAAAAATTGCATTCCGACCCATTGATTACACTTCATACGGTCCGAGCCGGAGAGTACAGCCCGAGTTGGAGAGTACGACCCGGGTGCGGAGAGTACGGCCAAAGCTGGAGATTACGGCCCGACTGCATACGTAAAGATACGACTCGTAAATGACCTCTGTGAATACCAAAAGTCGTAAAGTTAGACTTTTGTCTCAGATTGCCTTTATGAATCGGGCCCTCTGTCTGTGCCCAAAGTGACTCATCTGTGAAGCTCTCCATCTGCACCTTCTGTGCCTCCTTGTCATATATACCCCCTTTATTTGACCACCTGCCAATGATTCCAAGACTCTGTCCTTGATGTGCCTCTCCACTAATGTCCCTGCCCCCCTGTCTGAAATGACATGCATGCTCATGAGCCTTCAGTATGCCTATTCTTTTCAGGATTCCATGTGCTTGCCTGTCCCAGGGACTCAATGTATGACCCATGCCCCTATCCAGCCCCTTCACCTCCCAAACAATGCAGTAATCTACTGTGCCCAACTAACTTCGCTATCTATTCCCACAGAACCTCCTGTTCATGCCCACTGTGTCACTCTGTTTGCGCCCCCGTGATACCCTGAGTATGCCCCTCTGTACCTGTGCTCCCTTGTACCACACTGTGCACTATTGTATGAAGCCCTTGAATCTCTGTTTTTTTGCACAAATGCTTCCTTGCCCATTATCTTCTTATACTTGCCCCACGTCTCTTAGCCTGCCCCCTTTTCCCTCATACTCCCCCTGTACTGACCCTCTGCTTCCCTGCTTCTGCCCTGTATGCACCTTCCTGCTTGCTCAACTCTTGCACTTCAGCAATGCTGCTCCTCCCCTCTCCCTCTGCATGTATACTTTGAACACTCTGTGACTTTCTGCCCATACCCTTTACTTATCTGCATATTCCCTGCCCCTTCACTACATTTGTCTACCTGCCACCTACCCCCTTTTTCTATGTCATCTTTCTGCTCTTCGATACGCTCCTCACATTCTTTGCCCCATCCATGACCTCTGAAATATTTATATTATGCCACCATAGACATATCTTCTGCACCTCTGCACTCCATGAGTTTATTTCTTCCCCACGTCCTTGCTTCCTCTGCCTCCCTCCTTGCATCTTCTTGCTCCTTGTACCTCCTTGCAAGCCCCTTGTGTGCCTACAAGTCCATGTGCCCATAACCCCCTTGCCTATGTGACCACTACACCACATTGTCAATGTGACTCCTGCAGCTCATTGCCCATGTGCTTTCTATGTTCCCTGCCTCTGCGTCCTGCAGCAGCTTGTCATTGCACCCTTCCCAGTGTCTCTTAAACCTCCTTGAAATGTGACCCAAGCACCTTCATTAGTGTTGTTCTAGGCAGGATTAAATGAGGCCTTTTTTACCAGCAGCAAAATGGAATACCTTTTCAATGTGTCAGAGTCAATAGATGGGCAAAAAAGAGCCAATCATTAACATGATCTGTAAGTACAACCACTAGTAGTCAAACCATGGGGCATATTTACAAGGGGATATTGCCACCAGAATGTTACTTTTAGCGACGTTCTGGTGCGATATGCCCTTCTCCATATTTACACACATCACTCAGCATGAAAGGGTTGTGCAATTAGTGTTGCTGTGGGCGTTCCACTGCGAACACCCATTGCTTTTGATGCTGCCCCAGATTAAAAGGAGGTGTAAATCTGAGGCAGCGTCAAAAACTAACGCCATGCAAGAGCAGGCGTTACAATACAGAAACGAGGATAAATACGTTTATTTCTCCTTGTTTTGCTTTTTCTATATGTGCTACATTGTGCAGCACACATAAAAAGAGCAAATTCCATTAAGGATTGTTTATGTGCAGGAAGGTGTCCCTTCCTGCACATACACAATCATTAAATAATGACGATTTGCTACTTCTATGAGTGCTGCATTCTGCAATACACATAAAAGGAACAAATCACCATTAGTGATTGTTTATGTACAGGAAGGGGCACCTTCCTGCACATAAACAATCATTCCCTGCAACGCTGGCCTGCGTTGGTGCTAGGTGGCTAAATTTAGTGCCAGTGCTAGGGAAAACACAGAGGTACACTGTATTCTTGTGAATATGGCTCATCCCTGCGTTTTGAAAATGTTGGAGTGTGGCACTGCCAAATTTGCTGCTACTCCGCGCTCTGACATTTTCTCGTAAATATGCCCTTTATTTTAATAATAGAACCACATTGAATATCTCCTGGATATGACATTGGGCCGGGTTTACACTTTGGCAGACGGCCGGCCATCCATCGGAGTGGCAGAGGTTTTTCCTCTACCACCATTGCTGACTACCGCCAACCACATTAAGGGATTTCTGACAGCCCTGCGAAGACCGCTGAGGCTGCAAAGGAACTACCACCTCGGTGGCTCTTCTGAAGGAACTGAAAGTTTGGTGAGTGGCTGCCATGTTTAAAGTGGCTACTCACCAAACTTTTTTTTGTTTTCCAAAAACAAGCACAAAAACTGGGAGTTTGTTTATGAAAAGCAAAAAGTAAATGACCAACACCCCAGAAGTTACTCCCAGGGTTTGGGGGATAATTTTTCAATTTTTCTGTTCAAGACTGCCAGGGTTTCCTACATTAGCATTCAAAAATAGGGTGGATGTTGCAATGTACCTACACTGACTGCCCCAACTCCATTGGGCTGCCAGTATAGGGTTTGTGACAGTGGAGCTAGCTGCGGCACTGCCATCAGAAATCTGACAGTCTGCCCGACTCAAAATAGAGTGGGCAGACCATCAGTTTAGTGGACAGGGTACTCCATCACGAATGTAGAAGAGTACCTTGTCTGCAAAACTCGAAATCACGCCTATAGTTTTATAATACATTGACTACTTTGAATATCTCACTGAGAAACATGTTAGTGGAATTAAATACATGGATTTTTACTAAATTAACTACTGAGCCAGGTAGAATATGTTATTTTGTGTTCATATGTTCTCAGTGTTTTGATTGCAGCATCCTTGATAGATCACAAAATCTCTTTATCGGTTAGTTTATTCCTTTCTGAAGAAGTTAAAATCAGGATGGAGGATAATTGGGGGATTCGAGCAGCTTTCAAAGCCTTTTTGTGATGTATTAAGGATGCATAATACACAAATACATGAATTAAGCATGGGCAATTCAGTATAATCTGCAATACCTTCAGGCCCTGACCTGGGCATATGCCTAAAGACCCTGGGCCTGATTCACAAAAGTAATCTGAGACAAAATCCTAACTTTACGACTTTCGGTAGTCACAAAGCGCATTTAGGAGTAGTAAAGTTAGGAATCCTAACTTTACTACTCCTAAATGCCCTTTGTGAATACCGAAAGTCGTAAAGTTAGGATTTTGTCTCAGTTAAACTTAAGTTTTGGTCTTAAGTTAACCAAAACTTAAGTTTAACTGAGACAAAATCCTAACTTTACGACTTTCGGTATTCACAAAGGGCATTTAGGAGTAGTAAAGTTAGGAATCCTAACTTTACTACTCCTAAATGCCCTCATGCTACACCAGGCCAGGTCAAAGTTAAAAGTTAAGGCCATTTGCAATGGAAAGTCTTCAGAGGGGTCCCCGGCAGCCAACTAAGGAAGGGCAGTATGACAAGGGGGAGCCACTGCATAAGATCTTGGGGTCGATTGTAGGCTGCTTAGTGTCCCACCCAGTGAAGCCGGTGATCAGGTGCTGCTCTCTGTCGCGTCCGGTGAAGCCGGCAGTCGGGTGCTGCTTTCAGTCAGACAGGGAGAAGTGCACTACGACCATGGTCAAGAGTCCAGGTTCTTGGGGACAGTACTTGGGGGTCAGTACTCTCTCCCATAGAAGCCTGCAGAGTGGGCCATGCGAAGGCCAGTTTGGGCTTGTCAGCTGGAAAGCAGAAAAAGGCCTCTCAAAGCTTGTTGTAGTTCTGTAGCTCAAACAGAAGGTCAGCAAACTGAACTTTTGGAATCATTTCTGGGCTCTAGGCAAGAAATTCCAGTCTTCCTTCAGGTTCTTCAGACACCTTGGCAGACCTTATTCTGATTCTTCTCAGGTACAGGTGTGTTCTAAGAAAAGTTCTAGGGATACCGATTTTATTCCCAGTAACAGCCTGTAGGTGGGGGACAAACCTCTGTTCACCCTGTAAACCAGTTCTGGGCAGCTCCCCCCTCCCACTGAGTTTGGAGCCAGCCTTACTAGACAGACAAAAGGAGGCAGTCGTAGGTGTGAGCTTTACCTGCCAGTGACATGGTGGGCACCTTTTAAAGCTCAGGAAGGAGCTGGGCACAGCCCCCCAGGCTATCCTGTCAGGGAGGAAAACTCCCTCCCAACACCCAGTTCCCTTTGTCAACTGTCTGGGAGCAATACACATCTCACCACAGGAAAGCCATCAGTAGTCAGGAGACAGTTGGACACTGTCAGAAAAGCCTTTTGGTTTAAACAACTTTCTAAAAAAGTGCATGTCCCAAAATATGAATGTAAAATCCGGCCTTGCCATTAACTAGGATTTTAAATTAGTATTACATGAGTCCTTGAAACATTTTTCTAGCTGTTCTCTAACTCAATTTAGAATGTATTTAAGTCTAATAGTGTAAACCAGTCTTAGATTATGAGAGAGCCATCCTTGGCCCAGTGAAAAACAACTTTGAGTTTTTTCCACTGATGGACATGTAAAACATACATTTATTGGGCAATAAGCCTACCTTAGTGGTGATTTATAGATATTATAAAAGGATGAATTTTGTCTATCAAAATGGTGATTTTGATATGTTGAAATAGCAGTTTAAAACTACACACCCAGGCTGCAGTGGCAGGCCTGGAAATAGGTTTTTACAGTGCAACTAACCCCATGCCGCAATACGCATTGCAGCCCACTAGTAGCATTTAATTTACAGGCCCTTGGTACATATAGTACCATATATGAGGGGCTTACAAGTAAATTAAATGTGCCAATCAGGTGTATACCAATTTTAACATGTTTTAAAGAGAGAGCAAAACACTTTACCAGTGGTAAAGTGTGCAGGGTCCTATGGCCAACAAAACCGGGTTAGCAAAAGAAAGCAACAATCTGGAGGCATATCACATAAAGGATGGTTATTTCCAACGCGTTCTTTATCTTTCTGTAATTTGTGTTATATATTTAAAGTATTCCCAGTATAGCCACACAGGCCGGAAGGAAAAGAATCAATGTTCATTTAGTTCCTGAAGTAATGGTGCACCAAAACGCTGTATCATGCTTTCACGACACAGGAGCACATTTGGAAGTGCCAGTTCTATTTGGCCTTGTGATGGGATATCCATTGCAGAGCATAAAAAAATAAAAACACAGTCCCGACAATCAGGAGCAGGACCAGCGGAAGACCTCCAATGCTTCCAAGCACGGAGTGTATGAATGATGGAATAACTCTGAAGACTGACTGGAAGGTACTAACCAAACCAGAGCCAAGGATCTTAAAAAAGTGCGCTACTCCCACTGTATTAGACTTGTTAAAAATGTGGTGCACCAGCTCCCAAAAATGGTGTGGGAAATTAGTGCGAAGTAGCGACTGCATCTCAGAAGATGACCTTGCAACTTGAAGATCAAATGTCTCCCCTTACAGATGTTAAGGCCACATCTTTCTGGAACAAAGCGGCTTTCAGTCTGCTTAAGGCGTCAAAGTACACATTCGAAAGCTTAATCGAAGGCCACAGCGTTGCCTCCCTAACTTTACGGGCAGGCGGAAACAATACTTGTGTACAACAGGTCTCGACTGCTGAAACCGTCACCAGATAGGCATTTCCCTGTTTCATGCCGCAGCAACTCTGATCATTCAACATGAAATAGCTCCCATTAGAGAGCAGCCTGAAAGGCAGACGAATCACAGCAGCTAGAGAACCCTTGAGATAGCAGGACAAGTTAGCTACGGACGCGTTACATGGGCCGTGCAGCGACACATCCCTACACACTAAGGAATGCCCTAAAGTACTCTTGCAGTCTGTGCCACTAAGAAAAACTTCAGTCTCGCCATTCCTACAGTGATATCTAAAAGGTCAAATACATGACTCATGTGTGTACTTTCCCCTAGCGTTTCATATCTGCCTACCTGATGGTGTTCTAAACAGTATTGGAAATGGAATGTCAATATTGGCAGAGAAATAAAGCCGCGGAAAGTGTTTCAGTAATAGTAAATGGTAATTTTTCTAACTTCTCTGTATGTAACATCGTGTATTTTGCATCCTTTTTTACCATCATTTTTTGCTGCTTTGTAAGATTGTAAGGTAGAAGCTAATTTGTGGCATGAAGGTGTAGCCATGGTACGCGACCGGAGAGAAGTATGTGGAGTGTCATAGACATATCCTCCTGTATGAAGTCTATTGCTGACGAGACAATGTTACTTAGAGAATATATTCTAGTAGACAAGGTGGTTATACCATTATCAACCACCAAAGCCCTTTCTAAATTTACCCTCTCAATCTCACAGTCTTTAAGCTACTTCCTGCTGTGAAACCTTCCAATCTTCATTGTATATTGCATACAAGAAGTACTTTTGATGTGATTTTCAAGGACCTAAGAGAAAGCCCTGTATTCCTATGTCATCAGAGAAAAGGGACAAGTGTGGTTTTACATGAGACAATGTTGAGGTCTTTAGCCAATCAAGGCACAAATTCCCAACACTGTATGTAGTCAGCATCCCTGAGAGTTGTGTCTGTGCGTAAAGTGGGTCTGGTCTATTGATCTTAAACCATTTTGTGTCACCCATGAAATGTGCCTGACATCCGTTAGTGTCTAAGGGCCACACTAACCATTCCCCATGATTGGAACCCGATGAACTGTACGTGCCATTGCGAATCATGGTGTCCAGTGTTTCCTCTGTGCAATTCGTGACCTGCTGCCATTCCGCGAAACGTGCAACTGTGGGAATTCTTGGTGTGTTTAAATCCTTTATCTTAGCCAGGCCAAGACATGATGTTTGTTGCACAGTCTTGTTCAGAAAAATCATTTGGTGTGGTATAAGGCATGAGCTAAACAAAGCCTTGTTCCTCAGAACCTGCCAATCCTTAGTTCCCTAAATTGATTTCAGATCTACTGTGTCCCTCCAAAAGTCAAACCCTTGTGTGGACAACCGGGAAAGGAAAAGATGCAGAATATATCAGCTTGGTATCTGTGAGCATATTTTTCTTAGCTGGTGCTAGCGCAAGTCTATAATAATAAGCCCCTGGGTCTGTTGAATCATGACCTGAGAAATATGCAAACTTCTGTGCAAATGTGTTGGAGCTACCCAGTGATGGTACAGGGAAGTGCTCCCACTGTGTATAATTAAAGGCAGCATGTGGAGAACTTGCATTATGCAAAAAATGATGACCATAATGTTGAAAACAGAACATTTCATCATAATTAACACTCCCAATATACAGTTCATCGAAATTATAAACAGTTGAATGCTCTAGATCTTCTAGCATCTCATGCACTATATTAATGTCCCAATCATCAGAGATAGAATTAGAGGTGATAAAGTCATTCAATGATAACTTGAACAAATATGGAATTTGTAAAACGTCAGTAGGCCCAAAAATATCATATGATACTCTAGCTCAAACAATTCCATCAGGAACTGGAACAGCAGTGATGTTCACCAGCGAAAGGTCTCTTCGCACTTTGTGTGATGAAGAATGGGGCGTTAAGACCAAGTTCACATGTTCAGCATGAACAGCAGAGCATTCTGGGAGATAGTGTCCATTCGGAATCAGGAAAAATACTGTCACAAAATCAATCCACAAAAACCGGAAAAGCAATGAAATTGTAATCCAAAGGTATAACCATGGAGTAATAAAGGACGTCTTCTTCGGAGAGGTGGAAGAGGAGGTGGAGGTGAATCCGATGCATGCAAGAGAAGTCATCGTAGTTGATGAAATAGCCTGAGGCTGTTCAATCTATTTTTGACAGCTCTGTAACTTCCGTAGAACTTGGAGTTTGCTGGGAATGTGGTACATTGAAACCATCCGCTTTAGGTTGTAGAACAGAAATCTGTGTTTCCGTACAAGTTGCTTGTATAGTATTTGTTGATGTAGCAGGTAGAAGAGATACTTCAGTGCTAACTGCCCCCAGCCAGGGGGTAGAATCTTCATCAGAGATCAAAGCTTCCAACAGGATTTCCTGTATGGTATAGAAAGGAGACAGGTAACTACCCAAGAGCCCCCGCGCTCTACTGTGTAGAACTGGCTACATGATGTGGTTTGACAAGATCTGTTGACACAAATCTCTTGTTTATGCAGTAAAGCAAGCAGCAGGAAAAGCACAGTTCCTGTACTTTCAACTCCCAAGACAGGTACAGGTGCTCTGTAATGTGGCCCAAATTCTTTTTTGTCCACTATTTTCTCCCGGATTAGGTCCCCAATCTTAGCAATCCAACCAGGAATTGTTGGTGCTTCCTTCACTCCTCCAGTGGTGGTGTGTTCTACTTGGACGTTGCTTTGTGCATCTCCGAAGCTGTCCAGTACCTTTAAAACATCCAAACATTCATTTATTAGAAAAGGTGTTTCTGCCGCCACTGTGCTTGGAACTTCAAGGTCTGGCACTCACATTTTAAACCTGAACAGGATTTCATAGGGAGTCCGACCACCCAGGGATTTTCTAGGCAGATTATTAAGTGCTCTTAAGAGCCCATATAGCTGATGTTCCCAACTGAGACCTCAGCCTAATACCCATGCTGATAAAGACTGTTTAAGTCCCGGTTTTTCTTCTCCACAACCAAATTTCCCTCGGGATGAAATGTGGAGGGATACCGCACGATGACACCTAATCTTCCCATGGTGTCTTTGTAAGCCTTCGAAGCAAACGCCTGCCACTGGTCATAATGGAATGTGCCAACTGCGTATGTCCTGATAAAGACTTGCAAGTCCTTTATAACAGTGCCGGCATCAGCTGATTGCTGTGGCTAGACCCAAAGGAATCGAGAGCAGGAAACCACTGCCACCAAGATGTATTTGTAAGCCCCATCTGATGGTAAGGGTCTGCAGTGGTCCAGATAAATGCCTGTGAGTGGCTTGTTTGAAATCAATAGTGGTGTCTGTGGTGGGCGTGCTATGGTGGAACCCTTCATCTGTTGGCAGATGTCACATTTAAGGAGAAGGTCCCTAGCCTGTTTATAAAGAACTGGCCACCAATAGCGTTGCTGCAATAATGAAATTCTAGCCGCCACCCCTGCGTGTGCAGACACTAAGCCATCATGTGCTGCCAGGATTAAGCTTAACCTGTAATGTGAGTTTGATATTAACTGGTAGGAGTACTTTGTGGTAAAGCCTTTTGGCAGGTGGGTGCCGTCGGGTTCAACGTTGACAGCCACCATAATGTCTCCATCTATTCTCGTACTGGAATGAGTTATTGCAGTGACTGCAACAATTTGCACTGTTGCTTTTTGTGGCTTTATCAGCCATTGAATTCCCTGCAGCGTGTATGTCTACATGTTGGTGACCCAGGGTGTGAATCACATGGGTACGTGGCAAGCATGCTTTCAGCTTGGCCACCTGTCCCCAAAGCATTTTGTGCTTTATTGTGTACCCTTTGGAATCTTTGAATCCATTCTGGCTCCAGTAGTGTAAGTAAACACAATAAGATGATTGACGGAGCACTGAAACTTTTCAGACACTCACCCCCAGTCACTATTAGATCTGGGTTAAATCCATCATCGTTCTTCTGCTCACTTCGCCACCCCAGTTCACACCCAGCCATATGCATATCAGTCTTTACCTTGTTAGTCATGGGAACAGTCCAGCCCGAACTGCCAGGCCATGTCCTCCCTGGACCGGAAACAAGCATTCTGGGACCAGTTTCAGGGTAACACCCTTCATTAGCCAGTAGTGTAAGTATTCATTTTATGACTGAGCACAATAATACGAATCACACACTATTAGTGTGGGGAATCTGGGATCCGTATTCTCCAGGGCCAGATTCAAAGCTCTGAGTTCTGCCAGCTACACAGTGCAGTTACCTAGTGACTATAGGCCCGATTCACAGAACTAACTTAAGACAAAATCCTAAACTTACTACCATTTTGGTATTCACAGAAGGCACTTACTCATTTTGGTATTCACAGAAGGCACTTACTTACTCATTTTGAGTAACTTACTCATTTTGTGTAACTTACTCATTTTGGTATTCACAGAAGGCACTTACTCATCAATGGCCTCTCTCTCACCACTGCTGTCAGTACTTTTTCAGGTGGTGCAAAACGCATTTCGGCATTAGTGTATGAATGCGATTTATATGCAATTGGTACTGTGTCACCTTCATTGAATGTAATGTAGGTGTACCCTGATGATCCTGCAATTATTCGAATCACCGGGTTTGTGGTGTTTACACATGTGTGTAAGTGTTTTGAAACTAGCATATTAGCTTGGACTGAACGTAAAATCTGTGTGTGCTCAGTTGTCTAATGTGTACTTGAAAAGTCTGGACGAATCAAGTCAGAAAATGATTTAACCCATTCTGCTTAATCTGGAATGTAAGTTCTTCCAAAGTTTAGGAATCCCAGTATGGGGCTGAAGTTTCTTCAAAGTGTTTAGTGGTTGTAAAAGCACACACTACTCTGAGAAGTGCATTGCAAGGCTTGTGCCCTCACTTGACAACTCATATCACAGAAACAGGACGTTGCGATGGGCAATCTTTGATTTTTTAAAGTAACATTTCTAGCCTAAGTGAGAAAATCCTAGAACTATGCAATCTACTCTTGTCAAGTGTGCACAAAGGTCATCATCCATCAAATAAATGTCATCGACAAAGGACAATGCCTGGTCATCAAATTGTTGTAAAAGTTATGTAACCCAGGCTGAAAACAACACAGGGCTGTTCTTATACCTCTGGGGCAAACAAAAAAACTGTTTCTGAGAACCTAAAGTGCTGACGCTTGTCAATTACCTGCTTTCAGGTGCTATATTTTGGCAGAAAAATCCTTTGAGATGTCTAGTGTAGTTTTATATTCCTTATGCACTATATTGTTCATTAGTGCTGCACTGTGCGTGTTTTGTATTGAGAATGTATGTGCAGCTGCATTTAAATGTCTGTTATCTAATACTAGACGATAAGGATGATCAGGTTTCATTACTGGAAACAGGGTATTATTGATAGGAGAGGTGTAATTTCTATTTCACCTTGGTATTCAAGTTGTGCGAGAATTTCTCTTACTTGTTTTTTTGCAATATTCTTGATGGGGTACTGTCTTTGAGGCTGTGGGGTTGACCTCTTTGGTATTACATGACATGGCGAACCGTCATCCCACCCCACATGGTTGCGGTATAACTAAGGAGCCAGCGCTAACGCCCACTCTTTGGTATATGAATGTTTAACTTATTCTGGGACGAGGTCGGAAAAAGCAGGTAAAATTACAATTTCTCCCTTTTGGCAGTCCATGACATATTCTGGTGGCCAATCCTTTTCAGTCAAGACTGTTGTAGCCAAATGACAAGTTCTCCCAAAAGAGAACCTTTATTAGGCGTTGTATATCCCCTTCGATCTGGAGCTCCATCTTGTATAAACGATGTGGAACGCTCCCTCTTGTATCTGGTGTTTCCATCTGGACATAGTCACTCAATGCTACTGCCGCCAGACAATCCATCAGGTTCTGGCAAACTATCGTTACTTCTGCCGTGCTGTCCAGAAAGGTCAGAGCCCATTTCCCGTTCAGAAGCAGTGCCCTCAATATCTGCGGCATGCTTCACTTTGATGCCTTCCACTTTCTTCTTTTTGTATTGAGGCTTGGACTGTTTAAGTTTGTCTTCCATTTTATGATGTAGTCAGATGAGCGTTGTGAGTCCTTCTTTGGTTTCACACACTCCTCTGATCTGCGCTCTGACCGTCCACCTCTCTCCGAGCCTTTTTTGGATGATTCCTGAAAGGAGAGAGATGAACATGTATCAGTATCCCAATAGCTGTCAGGCGTTTTAATAGTTTCACGGTTGCGCAGATTATAGTGCTTTTCAGTGGCTTTCCGTTGAAGAGACCCACCCCGTGGCTTAGTCGTTTCTTTATTTTTCTTATTATCCCACTTCTTCTTTGTCGAAGAGTTGGGTGCTTCCTTTGAGTTATCCTTTTCAGAATTGCTCTTAATTTGTGTTTTACTAGGTCTGGCTCCCAAATTATCTCTACCAACTGTTGCATACGTTTGTTCGATAATTTTTGGTAATTCGCACTCCTGTTGTCCCGGAGGCAAATCCCTTAGGTGCTGGCATATAGCTAGTGCTGCTGCCTATCCTCTAAAGTTACTTAAAATTATCAGTTTCATTCCCAAGTGCAGGGCAGGGGATGCCCCGTACTCATTTTGGATCTGGTTTAACACTTCTGGTCAAACAGCTAATGAGGGTGTACCATGAGTCCTGGTATATACTACAGCAAAGACTGTGCCCCAAGTGGCGCAGTCCTCCACAGGAGGAGCCATCCCCATCGCGAGCATATGGTCGGAATCCTGGGGTCCCGTATGGGGAAGCACTGCTTCAAGCTGACTTGTTTTCAGTGCAATCCAGAATAGAATTTCCTCCAGCCTGATGGAAACTTTCCCCATGCCTGCATTTATAGTTTGCTGGCTGATACACAGTGTAACCAATTGTGGTTGTACAGCTTGAACAGCCCTCACAGGATTTAAGGTCCTTAATCGCATAACGAACTGTGTCAGACTTCTATATATGCTGACCAAACTATTATATAGTGTTCGCACTTGTGGTGGTGTTAAATTAGCAATATTTGAATGTGGTGTGCAGCCGGCAAAGACTGACCATGTTGCTCCCTTATTGCTAAGGGGACCAAGTCTAACTTCTTCTATATGTGTGGTATGGTGCCATTAAGCCAATTTTGATGTTCTTGGTATGTTAGTGGTATTTCTAGATCTTCGTAAACTGTGTAGTTACATGGAACGTCAGTTGAAGTGTATTTGTGAAATTAATCTCCAGCTATTGTCAGCTGCTGAGAATTTAACCCAAGAATAGAACATCTCTGTCCTAAATGCTTCGTGAGCCTCAACCACAAAGGTAACTTCTCCACCTGTGAGTGCGAGACCACTCTGTTGCAGCATCTGAGTAACTGCATATCTACAATTTTCAACCGTATTTACTGCTGCTGGTTTGGCCATTAGAGTATGTGGAAATCAGAGAGGGTACCACTATGGGACAATGCTTTGAAAAGTTGCAGCTTGAACAACCTACAGCCAATACATAGGAAATCCCTGCTTAGCTGAGGAGGATTTTCCCCAACACATCGGACGTCTCCATTTGGTAGATGAGTAGGATTCTTTGGGTATACAAAAGAAAACTACTCAGGCGACACATTAAATAGGAGCCCACACTCTAACGTTGGTGGCGCCATGTCGTACGGTTTGTACCTCCTTCAGTAAAACTGTGCGTTTGTGGAACAACATAAATGTCAGGATTGGGCCAGACTGATTCCGTGCACACCCTCAGGATATGTTGGCCTATAGACCTGCTAGTTCATAGTACACCATCCAAGCCCCTAACTTTACAGGGTAACAAATGTGTGTGCAACCTTAGAACATGACAACCCTGATCCCCCAAGGAAATCATGGTAACAGATCTAGAACCTTTTCATTTAGACTCTCATGCATACCCAAAGGAAATAAGCAAAAAATACACAACTTGCAGTTTCAATATTTATTGAAGCAGTTAGATTCTTGAGTAAAATCTGTGTGATGTAATAAATAATGGAAAAAACATATTACCATAATTAGCAATACAAAAACAGTGGAGAGAATGAATAATTTCACCATTGTGCTAAAACAATTAATATATGCTGGCGTAAATGTATTGTAATGTAGTCTAATGTAGTGTGCTCCTACCTAATCCTCCCTAACCTAGTTTGGCCTAAGGTGGGTGAGTTGCAAGAATCCCTGCCGGGTGATCTAACTCCCCACTACCTGTGGGCAAGTGTCATCAGGCTGTCCGTCTTGGTGTAGAGCAGGACATCCCTTGTGGAGAGGACAGGTATCATCTGAGCTGGAATGCTGACGTACCACGACCTCGAAGTGTCAGCAGAGTGGTCCTCTGATGTTAACGAGTAAGTGAGTCTGTATATATAATAAACAGTGCCCATGTTGGCATGTTGAGGTCTTTGTTAGACCACAATTGTTTATGTTAACTAGATAGCATCGTCGCCTACTGGGCAACAATAAGTTGTGACATTTGTGACATTTGTCCAGTGAACTCTATACATTGTGCTGAATGTTCAAGGTGTTAAGATAGTTTGCCTACGAAGTTGAAATGTAAGAAAATGCAGTTTTGCGGGATCCTATCCTGCACTGACACGTACAGAAATGTATGTCAAAAGTCACTCTGTTGCATAAAGAAGGCAGCTTAAGAAACCTAAGCAGAAAGATGGTATAGTTTCTAGCCGGGCCACGTGACACTGCATCATTCAAAATAAGAAGTGTAGCACCCATTCCTCTTCCTTAGGCTTTGGAGGTAAATTTGGCTGTGATAAAAGGACGGTTTGATTGGTTGGTTATTGATAACTTTACTTGACAAAGAGGCCTGCAGCTTTCTCTCATTCATTATAATTTTATGCAGTATTAGGCCCCAATGTTATCAACAATCTAGAAATGCGCCCCAACTCATGGAGTGATCATTTATTGCTTTATGTTAAACTTGATCATAATGCAGTTAAAGGGAGAAACAACATGGTTTCTAGTTTTAATATAAAGATTCACTCAGACCATGTTTATATTTGGAAACTTGTGGCAAATGAATTGTCTGTATGATGTTTTAAAATTACTTCCTAAAACAATGAATGTTTCTGCTTTCAGTGATTTTGAGCTCTTTGCAGGATGCCTTTGCAGCTAGATTAAAAGCCTCTAGGGTGTTCGTGAAGTAGCAGATTAATCCTCCCATTCCTATATATAGGATGTACTGTAAGGTTTAAGGACAAAATATTAAAAACATTGAAGAGGCGAAGCTTTGGTTTGATCTTCAATCTGCTGTTACTTTTTGCAGAATACATACAGTTTGGTTTTTAATAGCTAAAAGTTTAGGTAAAGATATGAAAAAAAACATCAATCCTGGTAGAGAAAGACACCTGGCTCTCTTATTTTTGTGAGTTGTATGCTTCAGCTATGATTAACCTCCATGACCTGAGCTTGTTACTTCCTAATGGAAGTTTTGGTCATTTTGAATTTTCTTTGGATGAAATTGCTAAGGTTATTTTGGAATTAAATAAGAGTCTAGCGCAGGGACTGGATTTATACCAGCTTGTTTAGTCGAAGGTGATCCACATTTATGGGCTGGAATCCTAAAGTCATTGTTTGATTATTGTTTGAAGGCAGACATACTTCCCAAGTCTTGCCAAGGTAGTGATATCATAACCCTTTATAAAAAAGGGCATCGTAATATTGCGAAAGGTTATCATCGAATTACACCTTTGGAGGTTAAGGGAAGATTTTCGATAAAAGATTATTAACTTAGTTGGCTTCTTGCGTGAACGCCTTTCAGCTCTTACCTATCGAACAGTCTGGCTTCCAGAAGGCTTGCTCTACAATAGACAATATTATGTGTTTGCATACACTAAGTGAAAAGTATGTTTTTCAACTGTATACCAGTCTGGATAACACACTGAAAAAGGTAATTTGGTGGGAACTTACAAGGGACAGTAAAGGGTTTTGTACAATTTTATTTAAAGGCCAATTTATGTCCCTTGGCATATAGAGGTTCTATGAACTTTAGGTTCAATCAAATACTGAGCGGTGACAATGTTTGGATTAAAAAGATGGGGGTCGTCTTTTCATCCTGGTTATCATTAGTGTGGCACTGCAAAACAGGATTTGAATCATGTTTTATGTTTTTGCCCGGACCTTTTAGATCTCCAGAGAAACTTGATTGATTAATCCAGTTATCTTTAGGTACTTGGTGGCAATGGATGAGGAAGCCCTTTATCTATTGTTTATTCCCCCCACAGTGAATGTTTGTTACAATTTGATGAGGTTCTTTGGAACGTTTCTTGTATTATAATGAACTACCTTTGAGATTTTTTATTATTTTTATTTTAATCTGTCTTCATCCATTGAAAGTTTTTTTTTATGTATACCGATGTACTTTCCTGTAAGGCCATAGTGTATGGTGTGGAAATTCACCCATAATGTGGTTAGTTAAATACCACTTGTGGACTGCAGCATCCACTACAGTGGTAAAGATTACATGGCTTTAGTCCAATCATGTGTAGCCTGATGGCAACAACTTGTTGCACGTACCTATCAAAATCACCCTTTTGATGGGTAGAAAAGCCTAATTTTAAATATGAAATAAGTTTCCTGTAAGTACACCATGCTGCCCACAAGGTAGGGTGCATAATATGTAAGATTTGAACATATGTACATTACAAATGGCATGTTTCCCCAGTGACTAGATCCAACATGAGATTGCCACTAGTAAGGCTATAACTGGCACATAGGAAAGGTCAAAGTATAGATCAGGCGTCTCCAACCTTTTCATTAATAAGAGCCACTTATGCTCAATGAAATTCATGCCAAGCTATTAACAATATTTGTGTTGTACACATCAGGGAAGATTGCATTAGTAGCCACCCTATGCAAGATTGCCATCCATGATCACGTTAGTACTGGATTGACAGCATTAATGTAAAAAAAGGCTTTTGGATTTGGAATTCCCCTACACGGGTAATGCATTACAGCCACAGCTGCAATGCCCCTAACACCAAGGAAATATTATTAGTTACAAGTCTCCCAATGCTGCATGATTTAACATTCAAATATCAGCTTTAACTATCTTATATTATGGGTTCTGACTGAAAATACACACATTTTCATCTCTGATACACAATTTTGGCAAACACATATCAATTTAACCAAGCAAAAGCTTCTAATATAGCTGTCTGGGCTGCACACAAACGAGTTTCTCACAGGCAGCTGTAGAGCTACCAGTAGCTCACAAGCTACTCATTGGAGAAGCCTAGTATAGATTATACACTATGTCACACCAAGGGTCAGTCACCTGAATACCAAGGACTTCTGTGGAAGCAAAGATTTTCCTCCATTTCCACTTGAGGTTAATTTTAGTATCAGAAGAGATGACTGATGCCGGTGACTTACATTAGAGGGAAGGTGGGGAGGGGGTTTGGAGAGAGAGAGAGTGATGGTTCTGTTGTACCTGGAGCTCCTGTGAAAAGGATGGTGGGTGGGTGTTAATCCTTCTAAGCAGGGCCCCTCAAGTTCTAGATGCAAGGTACACTCATTCAATCAGGAGAGGTACTCTGCAACAAGAACACAATCATTTCAGACAACCATGCCTGAATGCTTTACAATCAGCCTGAGGTGTGAGTCCGTAATGAAACATACCAAACAAGAATTACTATAAGAAATTTGAGTCCATGTGAAGACCCCTTTGCTGAATCTGAAGCATGTATCCTTTAGCCTCTCCTCAGATGATTCTGAAATCTTTATCTGCCTTCACACAACTAGTACTTTTTTTTAACCACAACTTTCTTATTCAAAGTCAAATTGCTAGGGTGTCCTTGAAGAAAAAGGGGTACCAAAACTAGAAGCATCTGGTTAGCGCACTAACCTGAGGTCTGTGTAATGGGCCAGAATAGCTGGAACTTTAAATGGCAAAAAGATGGTTGCAGCGAAGGGGATGAGGGCACAGCGGCACCTGTTGCTCGACCAGGTTCCCGGGTTCAGGATTCCTGGAAGCTGTTTTGAAGGGACAAAGTTCCAAGAGAGGGCTCTATCCCTCCAGCTGTCAGGCGAAGATATCCAGGTAATTTTTGTTGCAGGCAGTGGGGCTCGGAACCCAAGGATGATGCTGAAGACAGATACAGATCTCTCTCAAGACGGATCGATGAAGCCAAACAAAAGGACTGAGCTTTATAGCAGTATTTATAGCCTGTCATTGAAGTGTTAATCTGGAGCTTTCTCGAAAAGTACTAAATGTTTTCTGACATTTAGAAGACTGTCTCCAGCAGGAAACTTGGGCAGGAAATGGAGACGGTTAATTAGATGATAGATCAGCTGAACAAATAAACAACAAACAAGTATATCAGGTAAACTTGAGCTCAGCAGGAAACACAGGTTTTTAATGAATCTGGAGCAGGAAATGGAGGCCTTTAATTAGCCCTTAATGAGATGGTAGGGCAGCTGAATAAATAAACAACACACAAACATATCAGGCAACCTTGTTCAAACAGAAAATCCAGGCATTTGTACTTAGTCAAACATATCTTGAAACAATGCACTCAAACTAAAGTACATGGCATGCATAGGTAAAGTGCATAGCACAGTACACAGCACCTGCCCTACTATAAAACAGTGAAAAGTACATAGGAGAGTGCATGACAACTTCCCAACTAGAAAACACTGAAGATTACTTAGCAGAGTATATGGCCCCTGCCCGTCTAGAAAACAGAGAAAAGTGCATTGCAGAGTACATAGCACCTGCCCAACTAAAAAAACAGCAACAACAATGAGGAACAAACAGGACACCCAGACCAGATTATGACACACTTTCATATATATATTTTGACCTGTACCAGCTATTGACACACACCATTCAAAGACTTACTCTACATTTAACAAAACATTCAGTTTTATATCGAGTATCTTGGAAATCTAACTTTGAGGAAATTACTCTTTACCTCTCTGAGCTTTCAGGGGGCTAATTAGCATCTGCCATTTCCCAGCCTGTCCTCAGCCCTTAATGCGATGTGAAATTCCTCCCAGGAACTAAACAATAGGTCATTGTGATTGACAGGTTGACCTGAATAGACAGAGATGGCCTATCTGTGATCATCTCTATCTGTTGGCTCAACAGATCTCTCTGAGCTACATATAAAACATTGGTGCACTTGAAAGGAAGTAAACAAGATGCCAGGAGAATTCTTGTGTATCCCCTGTCTGGGTGTAGCAAGACCCTGATTTTGCCCTACCAGGCTTCTTTCTCCTGATAGCTGTGAGCACAGGGCCTGCTTCAAACTGGAGTTAAGTGTTAGATGCTGGAGAACACTAGTGACTACCATAGTGCACTCTCTTGCACACACACACAACCTTCAGAGGATAGCCCCCGGGAACTTTTACCCCATTAGTTAGGTAGGTCACCCCCATCCACTAGCTTTTGACAAGCATAAATGTGACATCTGCAGGAACCCTTCTCAGAATACTTTCTGGACCTGCTGAAGAACAGAAGATGACTGGACCTGCTGTCTTTGACTTGAGAGGTGCCCTGAAGAAATGGATCTGCTCCCCCTTGAAGCCGCGACAAAGAAGTGGAACCAAGTGTCTGTTGGCTGCCCTGTGCAGCTATAGGCACATAACAAGCTGCAAGAGGCCTTTTCTCTAATGTCCCAGTGACCAGAGGCAACTGGACTTGGCCTGGGCTTTGCTGTTGGCCTCTGCCTGACAGTCTCTAAGTGCCTTCCCCTGAGGTCTTGGGGCCGTAGAAGTGCATTCTGTGCTCCTTGGGGCACAAAGGAAAGTTTGGAAACTTTTGAAAACTTTTGATCCACAGTGCCAGATCTTTAGAGGGACACACAGTGAAAAACATTCAACCAGCACTTTCATGGTTTCATATTGCATTTCACCTTCTTCCCCTCAAGTCTCTAGGTATCTCCATAAAAACAACTAAGTCACATTTTGCAATAGGGCTTGGAAATTTTTAAGCAAGAAATCTCCATAGCTCCAGCGGGGCTAACATGCTTCAAATATCCTGCCTTTGGTTCCGTGGGCGATGTCTACAATTTAGCGACAGCCTGCTGAAGGAGGATTTTTCTTCTCAAAAAGTGACTGGGTCCATTTCTTCATTGGGACTTAGAAGGAATGTCAGCATTTTTTTCAGAAAAGTGAAAAAGTTCCTTTCTGCATTGAGACATTTTTGATATTTTTGACTTCAAGACTGTCACCTGGACCAATCCACTTAGTGCATCCAACCTAGTCTCCATCGTGGTTGCCTTAAATTACGCCTAGGTCATAGTCTATCTGAACCATTTAATATAATTGGCACTTTGTGTTTGTTGGCACTGTTTTCACTTAAATCCTCAGAAATTCATATATGCAGTTCCCCATATTGGTTTTTGGTGTTTTGGTGTCATTTTGTTTATTCATTGTTTTCTCTATTTTTCTAATTCAGTTTGGGATTTATACTGTTTGGTGTTTTGAGTTTATTTCTGTTTTGAAAATGCATAAATCCTTTACACATTTTCCTAAGTTAAGCTTGTCTGCTCTGTGCCATAGCTCCCAGAGATTGAACTCAGGTTAATTCTGTGACTTTGAGGGTTCAATCAGACAAGGAGTGTCATTGTTACTTGAGTGGGCAGTCGCCCACCTGAAATATTTATCCACTTTCTTACAATGATAGGTATTGTTAACAACGGGTTATTATATGTTGCTTGCTAAAGAGAGCTACCTTCAATATTATGAAAGGACTTTTCATGGTTTTGTTTATATTCAATGTAATACATTCATAGCTGTATTATGAAAAGCATTCATCAATATCATATTCTTCATGCATACCCCTGGTAATCATATATAATTATATACTTGCAATTATTGATAAAAAAGAAAAATGCTAGCATAAAGGTATTAGCTTCAGAAAAAAATAGGCAAGAGTTTGACCCAGTGTGAGGCAGGTTGCTTGTTATGCATATGCTGTTTCTTCATGTTAACGCTTCAATGCATGAACCCCATGTATAACCATAAATCATGTCCCACCTACTACAGTGCAGACTGCTCTCTCAAACAGTTTTCTCTCCCTTGTTATTGTCATATCTTATTTTGAAATCCTTCCATGGCCACAAATGTTATATTTCTGCAGTCATCATCTCCACTTTATATATCACGTCTGCCTACATGTACCAATCCATATTTTTGTTCCATTGTTATAAGGATGGAATGAAATGACTTCCCCATGGTTTTAATATATCATTTGTAGCCACCATCATCACAACATTACAAAACAGTTGTGTACATTTAGGTAATGTTAAATCACTCTTGAGCCCCAGTCGCATCTGTTGTGTCCAGTGCTCCAGCTCTTCTCTAGTCACAGAGGTGTGTCAGTTCCCACATTTCCAGAATGATTTTGTCTTGGGACAATCCCACAGGGTTTGAACAAAAGTTCCCTTACACTACCTGAGACATTAATCATTGTCTGTCCTTCCCATCATCTGTAATAAAATTCTAGTGTATTATGCTTGGTGCAAAATGTGTACCAATCTCAAGCTCGGCCTTATTGCTACATCCCCTGGGTGTCTGCAGACTTCACCCCAGTCCTATTTTTCCTGTATCCCTACATCTCCTTGACACTTATTTTCTAAGGTATTGAGTGACCCTTGACTTTTATTCACTAGGGTCCTATACACTTGTGACATAAGCTAACACCCTGTATTCGAGTGGAAATTGGTCTTGTATATCTGTCAGTACATTAGTATATTTTGTTAGTGCATGTTTAAATTAGAGGTATTTGTTCTGTTGTGGTTTGGTTAGCTCAGACTGTTGATGGAAGACCCCAAGTGTCTTTTTACCCACTGGACTCAGATATCTCCCAGCTTGGATGTTCCTCCGTGTTTCCCATTTTTTAAATCCTCCAGGATATGTAAATCTTTTAGTAGCTTAGATTTCCAAAGGGTGTTCTCCAGTGTGAGCCTGTCCTTCCATCTCATTTTCTTGTTGGCAGCTAGCTTTATATTTATCATATCATTATTGTTTGGCATAGACTTGCCTTGGGGACCGTCCCTCCGTACATCTCTTCCACATAAAACCTTGCTTCCATTGCCCTTCTATCCACTCAAACCGACAGTTCTTGCTCGGCACTAAATATCGATTTAATGCGTTTTATTAGTTGGGAGGCCAAGTAGTATTTCCTGATCCCCCATTGTATGGCCCTCTACAGAGCGATGCCATTGCTATGCTCGGGGTACCACCATTCCAAAGCAAGGATCTTGTAATGCAGTCTACTTTCTTTAAATATGTCAGGCGTCCCAAATGGGGTATTCTTGAACATGTATAAAAGTCTTTACAATGCAATAATTTTGTGTAATTCTGCTTCACCTAACAAGGAGATTGGAAGCCGCCTCTGGTGTACAACATCAACCCTATAGTCTGCCAAAGAATCATTAGATTTTTCTGTATGGATTCCCCATTATCTTTAGTGATATCTTTCCCTAAATATTCAAACCCTTCCTGTGTAAAGGATATATCCATCCTGTTGGAGGCTCCCATTTCATGAGGGGAACAAGATCAATTTGGCTCAGTTAACACTTGAGTCCAAGCATTCCCCGAATCTGTATATCATTGTCACAATTCTAGAAAATTCTTGATGGGGTTTGCCACCAGACTGTTTGGGCTTGGGTTTAGCCAGTTTTGAGTTCTCTGATCACTTCCACAATTTCATTTACCCCTATGTCCTCCTCCTGGATGATTTCTCTTGATTCCAATAACTCAACGGTGCTCGATCTAACCCGACATACCCATTACCTGACCTCCTCACTTCTGGAATTCCAGGCCAGCAACTTGCCTGCTTTGTTATCATTACAACATTTTATCGGTATTGCTATTTTCGAAATTGCACCCTCGCTATTCTTACTACTAATTGGCTGTTCCTCTCTACCCAAGACAATACAGTGGGATAAATGCTGTTGGGCCTTATATGTGCTCTGCCTCAATGCAATCAATTGCTACTCTATATTTACTCTATATCCAGTGCTGCTGCTCTCCTAATAAACAAGGCCCTGTGACCTCTGAAATAGCGTAACCCCTTATTACTGCTTTATGTGCCTCCCAAATGTTAAGCTCTGGCAGCACCGTCCTGGTGTTTTCCTTGAAACAGTTGCTAATATTAAGGTCTTTCAGCGTTTCCTATTGTTTAACTCCCATTGGTTCAGTCTCCAATCTTCTGCTTGTGGCGATTATCATCTTGGAGATCAGTGGAGAATGATCCGGTATCCCCTGTGCCAGATACTGTGTACTGATATATTTCTCACCTGTAAAAGTGGTACAGAAATCTAATCCAGCCTGGAAAATGCACCTCTGGAATTCACTGCGTATGAGAACTGACTTGTATTTATCTGGGCCAGTCTCCAAATGTCTACCAATCCCATGGTCCTGGTGAAATCGTATAAACTTCTATCATCCCTACCCTACTGCTTTCCCAGGGGGTTATAAGTAGAGGTGGGCGTAATTCACGTAATTCCATGTAGCATAATTAAGCAGAATTGACTAAAAAATCCATGAGATTATGCGGAAATCCACAAGAAGAGTAATTCTGTATTTAGCCAAAAATGCCCCCTTGCATCCAAAATAGATGCGAGAAATAGCACAAAATGCAACAGAGCATGAATAGCAGTGCAAGCAGCCACGCACGCTAAATGTGCACTAGGGGAAGGATTTCCGCCAATTTACTCTTGCCATTTGAAACTAGTTTCTAAGCACAAAATGCACCCTCACATCCAAAATGGATGCAATGATGCATTTTGCGCTAAGAAAATTGCGCTAAATGCAAACCTACCTGAACAGCAGCGCGAGCAGGCGTTCGCAAAATATGTTGGTTCTGTGCTCATTTTCCCCCCAAATTACTCAATTATGCGAGCGGGCAAAATTATGTAATTATTGGTAATTCCACATCAGAGTAATGTGGAATTACTGAAATTACTACAATTACTCCAGCATCATTAAAATTATTCCCAGGCCTAGTTTTAATAAGTAGTAGGTTCCGTATGTTCTCACGCATGGAGAATAGTAGCCCCATTGGCAAATACGTCATCACTGCTGTTATTTACTATCTGTACTATTTATAGAATATTGCCACATATCGCTCTCCTTCTCCCTGAATCCATACAGGCGTTCAGGATCGTCTATAGGAGCGACTTTGTACCTACTCCTGCCTAAAAAAACACAGGAGGAAAAGGAGAATGAGGTTTAGACTGTGTTTTTTGAGAAACTGGGCAATCAATCAATCAATCAGGGGTTTGTTAAAGCGCAACTACTCACCCGTAAGGGTCTCAAGGTGCTAGGGGTGGGGGTTGGGGGGGGGGTGCAGGTTCCATTCCATCAAGGAGGGGGCAACCACTCCTCTTTGCACTTATGTCCCTGGCTTCTCACATTCCAGGTCAATATACTAAGAGTGCTTGGTATGAATCCTTCTTTGCATTTTTGTCCATGTATTCGATTGAAATGTGCCCCTTCCTGAGTCCTGCTCCTGCCCTCTGTCCTTTGTGTGCCTGTTTTGATAACTGTTATGTTTCCCCTGCCCTACCCTCCTTACTGCCTCTGGCAGTATGCTCCGAACTCCCCATCTGCCCAATGTTTGAGACACCCGTCGCCCTCTCATTTTCAACCAATAACTGTAAATAAAATACAACATTGCAGTATCCTCAGCACTCTTGTCCCCTCCGGTTCAGGGGACAAGAGATGTCACTTGTGGGGTAAGTGGATTTCCCCCGCCAGTGGCATCTTCTTCATCTCTTGGTTTCTGTCAGGGTTATCTTCCATGTGACCATTGTTGCTTTTTCCTGTTATTGCATTTCCCTCCTTTTAGTTGAATCTGTGGATCTCTTTATAAATCTATCTCTGCTGGTGTTGACGTTGAACTTGTCCACAGTATTGTCCTGAAATCTATTATCAATATTTTTATTTGCTCCCTTTTGTAACCACAAAACATTTATTTTCTACAATGTATTTCAACAGAAAGATGTGGGAACCTATTCACCAAAAGTAATGAAGCAGATGTGCTTCTTATAACCTTCCAACTATAAAGTGCAATAAAAAACGTAACCTTCAGCCTATAAAGTGCAATGAAACACATCATCTAACAAAGCTCTTAGTGAATCACACTCCAAATTTAAAAATTGTGATTAACAACAGCATTATTATTAACTTAGGATAATGGCACTACCTGGTAATTAATAACCAGTTTGGTGTAGGATCATTACATAATTTAAGCAGGGTCATAGAAACAAAATTCGAAGAGTATATTTAATAAATAAGGAATGGTTTAGTGTGCTAAACTCAAAGGCAACTGTCTTTTTGGGGGAGGGGGGTCTTATTGCTGTTCACCTTCCATTGCGGAAGGGTTCCAGATCCGCTCCTACAGCCACACCCAGGTCCTCATTTACGAGGCCCTAGCAGCACTTTTACGCCACTGGAGCATCACTTTTTTGACGCTCCTGTGGCGCAATGTGCCACTGCATATTTTCAAGGCCATGCAAAGCCACTTTACGTGTCTTTTCATGGCCTTATAAATATGAGCCCCTTTCACTCTGTGCGTGAAAGGGGCGTTCCATGGATGTTGCTGGGGGTGTTCCCATGCAACACCCATGGAATCTGAAACATTCCCCGATTTACGAGGAATTGTAAGCCTGGGAATGTATCAGAGTCCTATGTGGCGCAACAAGGGGAAATACTTTTATTTCTCCTCGTTTTTCCTCTTTCTGCAGCGATCATAGAAAGAGGAAAATGCCATCAATGAATGTTTTTGTGCAGGAAGGTCTCCCTTCAAAAGACAGGAATGTGCTGTATCTCCTGCTCTTTTCTTTTCATGAACGGCAGCGCAGCAGGAAGGCCTGCTGTGCAGCTGTTTGTAAATGAGGCCCCCCCAGTATCTTGAAAAAAAAGGCATTGTGTTAGCAATGAGTGGTGGGGACTAGGGAAAGAAAAAGAAAGAAGTCTGTTACCAAGACACCATCTGTGGTATGAATAATGCTATGAGCTTGTCAATGACGCCACTGTGAGCCTATGAATCATGTGGCTCAACTAAACGTCAGGCCACTAATGCACAGCAGTGTTGAGTTTGAGTAGGTTAGGTTGGAAAGGTGCAATGTTTAATAGTGAAGCCACTTATTAAGACACACACACCAAAAGATATCAACAACAGTTTCACGAATTACCAAAGCCATGGAACCATTGACTGTGTGCTGAAAATGGTGCATTGCTCGGGTCACAGAAGCCACTTTTATCTTTGCAAAGAAAATCATCCTTTTACGTTTAAATATTTTGTAAGCATGAGAAAATGTGTTTTATTTTCCACATGGCAACCCCACAAAAATGCCAAAACTCACCCATCTTTCACTTAAACAGTGTCAACTCATTATGCAAATTAGAATCCCCCTCCCCCACTACCACAAAGGCTTGGTAAGTATTTGACATTTAATTAGTGTCTTGCTGCTGTACTATGATATATTTGATTGGGATGACCCCTTACTCAAACACACATATATTCATACAGTTCCAACTTCTAACATGAGTATGCAGAATGTAGCGCGTGTCCTTACTAATAGTGTAGTTTCATGTCATGACTCTTGGAGCACTTGAAAGGCCAGAATATCTTTTGAGCAACATGTAAATAAGAAACATACAGATTTTGACAGGAAATGAATTGTCATCAAGCTGTTAAATATCCAAAGTGAGCTAGTTATGATACTGCTGAGAACCAGGAAAGGTAGCACTTTGGACATTTCAGCAGGGAACTGCTAGTCATATCAAGTTCTGTGATGAATACAGTGACAGTCCTTGGTACTTGCATGTTTATACAATGCAGGATTGTCCCTGCTTACCACCCTCCTCTTGTCTCAGACATGTCCTTGTTTCTTCACATTTGGGATTTCTACCTAGCTTAGTTTAACAATTAAGCTCTATTTTACTACTCATGTCCAATGTTCCACCAACCCCAATGACAATAGAATAATGGAGAGTGTTATGAAGTGTCACAAAGTGTATGCTAGGACCATGGATGAGTAAGATGGAAGGCTAATTGCTGTGAGTGAGCAGGATGACATACATGAGGTGGAGCTGGCATGGCCACCAATGAGGGGTGACAGCCATTGCCAAGCAACCAAGTCTCAAAGATAAGCTGTTAAAGGGCAGAACACAATTCATACACAATGAAGAGCAGGATACAGAGGATGACATAGAGAGTGAGTGTACAGTGGCATACCAAAGGAGAACAGTGGTCATGGCAGACAGACACTGACTGTCTGTCATGCTGCAGGTAGTGAGGCTGCTAGCAATATGTCCATAGGAAACCGAACATATGGGGATTAAGTAGTACTGCATGAATCCTTCATGCAAGATAGTGATGGCTGATATGGGGAATAGACTGACAACACATGATGGATACAGTGCTTGCAGTGAAAGGCAAATGTTTAGTGGTGTTGAAAGGAAATGTGAAATGCTATGAAAGAGCTACATGTTGGGTTCAAGCCACACATGGCAGAAACAAGTATTCTTTTGGGATCACTGCTCAAGATTGGGCATGGTGAGTTCTAATGTATTGGACACTCTGGGCCTAATTACGATGTCGGGCAGGCTTAAGTCCGCCTGACATTGTTTGAGTACTGGGACCGACCAACCTCTTGTCAGCTGTCCCGACCGACCAATTAAGATGCGACTGAACACTGTTCGGTCGCACTCCTATTCCTTACAATGGGAGCATGCATTCCGAGTGGAATGCATGCTCTCATTGTAAAACGAAGAGGTGCAGGTCATCCCTGCACCCAGTGGCAGGCACCTTGAGGTGCCTGCCATAGGGTGCAGGGATCCTCGGCCTCCAACCGGAGGCGGTCCAGCCATGGGGGCCCTGCTGGGGGCCCCCAAAGTTGACTTCCGACAGCCTTTCTGTGTCGGAAAGGCCGGCACAGAAAGGCTGTCAGAATCCAACATTGTAATCCCTCGGGCGGAAAGAGCCGCCCCTTGGGATTACTGAAATCATTCCGACTGGGGGACGGGCCTTCCAAGCCCATCGGAAGCCAGTTGGAATGACAGGTCGGATTCCTTTCCGACCGACACCATCATAATGGGTCGTCAGAAAGGAATCCTAACGCATTGTAATCAGCCGCTCTGTTGGTGGGTCTGTATTGTATCCCTCTGACAATGTTGGAGTGAGACTTATTGGTGGTATGCCTGTACACAGTGTGCATTCTTCATTAAAGGCTAAATCTCACCTGTGCCTCTACAGCTATCCTATTCTCACAGCCATTTCTGTGCAAGCTGCTGTCAGTGTGAATGTGATACACGAGATGGCTGTGCAGTCAAGGGGCCATGGTGTGGAGGCTTCATAGAGTTCCCAGTCATTGCTGTAGCCCATAACTCATCTTAGTTCCTAGTACAATGGTTACATGCACATGTTTGCAGGATGCTGCAGCCAGCTATTGACAGACTCATACACATGATGACAGTCCCAGGATGGTGATTAATTGGTGATTGGATGTCTATGCCATAGACGTTGTCACATTGTCCCTGGCATGAGCCGTCCTTCTACATAGAAGATTGATTGTCATTTGTTGATGGCCATATTGAGGAGCAGATCTAGCACAGCCCATCTGCTTTCAGTGAATTAGCTTTATTTCAGCTAATTGATGCAGGGACATGAATCTCTGAGCACATGAATTGCAGAGTCAGTAATCTATTGTGTCCAGAATTGTGCCTTATTACAGTTCCTCTCCTGCCTGGTTATTGAGTAGTGATACATTATCATCAACCATGACTTAAAGAGGTGGTTTCTGTCATTTTTGTCGAAATGGGGACCCATAAATAGTTTGAGGCTGAGGTGCTGTTTTGGTTGCTACAGCTGACAGGTCTTCTGTATGACTTGTTAATGGTAGGGTTTGTACAATTGATGTCTGGGAAGGCAAAGGGGAACCCACAGTTGTGGAAGATATCTTTCTGTGCTTGCCATATCTGCTATGCTCTGTCTTGCTAAAAGATCTCACCATTCCCATCAAATACACGAATGCCAAGCCCTGGATGTGTCAGCATGTGTTTATATGCTTTCGTCTTTTTAACCAGAACGTTTTGAGCCTTTAAAGCATTTACTTCCTGCCATTGAGGTAGGACTACACACAAGTGGATAGATTATCTGAGAGTAGCCACTCTCCTAAAAAACGCTTTTTTATGCTGATGTGAAATGAACCACCTTCAGATTATGTAAGTGGACTTTTGAAACCATACATGAGTCATGAGTAGGGAAGATCTTACATTAATTGGTCATGACAAATCTGAAAATGTGAAGGAGTACAACTTGTTTATAAAAACACTTTCATAAAAAAAAATGTGGTCCCAGCACACTAATAATAGAGTTTGTTTGAGTGACAACCAGAAACGTCTACCATTTTTAATTCATGCAGGGCAGGCAGGTATAAACCAGGACTCACAGGGTCCAATTTAGGGATTGGTAGCTGTCCCATCACCCGCTGGGGGAGTGAAGGTAATAATCACCACCGACCTGGCGGACTACTGCCTGCCATATTTAAAGATGTCTGACACACGTGCAGAGATCTCTATGACTTTAGAGGGCCCATAGTGACAGTATCTCCTCTAAAGGCATTGAACGTTTCTGAGCGGCACTGCTTCAGGCAACCATTTGGCAAACTTTATTGTTTTTCCAAAACAAACTCCCAAAGTGGGAGTTTGTTTCTGTAACAACAAAAAACTAAAGGGCCTGACACCCTGGAAGTTTCTTCCCAGGGCGTGGGGGGGGCTTTTTTTATTTTTATTTCTCTTCAGACCTCCAAACATTTCACTGAAGGTCAACGAGAGAAAAAAGTACAGCAGACTGTCCCCTCTAAATAGGGCAGGTGGTTTGATGTATTCACACCAAATGCTCCAAATCTGCCTGACTGTTGGTGGAAGGTTTCTTCCGGCAGAGCGACCTGGGGCCCAGTATACCGAACTCCAAACGGAATGGGCCTACTGTCAGTTTTGCAGCCTACTGTCAGTTTTGAGTCCACCAAACTCTAAATAAGGCACTTAAATTCCCCTACTAATTGGTCAGGAATGCACCCGTTCTCTCGAGGAACTGGGCTCAGATGAGAATTCACTATTCTCCTGCAAGAGGTGGTATAGTTAAAGCAACCTTCGGGATCCCTCTAAAATGGAGAAAAATAGGTAACTGGGTAAGGAAAGGTGAGAGAGAGAACACACTAGGTCATTATGGAGTCAGAGCCATGGCATTCCCAGCTCAATAGGAGAGGACAGTGAATGTATCAAATCAAAGGTCAAAAAGATTCAACATATCCTTCTCAAGTGATCATTAAATTGGATAAAGTACAGTGTGAGATGTTTCCCGATGTTAGTGGTCTCCCATCTAGCCCTTGAATGGGCTTTCACTAGCTATTCTTCTGAACAGGTATTTCAGTCATCTTTTGAAACCTACCGTCTATAAAACAACTAGATGATCCATAGTAGGTTAGAGCCAAAACGATACATGGCCTATTAGTTGTTGTAACCTACACTGGTGAATCATAATGTTCTCTTGACAATTAAATCTCTTTTGATAGGAAGATGCCTGTTCGGGGTTCGCAGTTCACAGACAAGCCTGGTAGTTTTCCTGTAACTAGGGGCAGCTTCTATCAAAATGCCCCTGTTCCCCACAATTGAGGCCAACCCATTCTTTCCTACAGTGATCCATCTCTTCTTTGGTTAAGAATCCTTTCAAATTTCCAATCTGCATAGGTTACTGTGTTATAACCCTCCAATAGTGAGGTAACTTCAGTTTCTTTCCGAGGTGGTGGACAAAGTGACCCTATTCTTTCATTCTTACAATATTGATCTGGGCCCCAATCTGAAGTGTCCGTAAATCTTTGCTTTATTCATGGTGGGTTGATTTATTGCAAGTGGCAAAGTGCCTTACAATTCCTTCCCCACACCATTGTAGAGCATGACTGCGATGGCTCCATCAGTAAACCCAGCCCTGCCTTTAAATGATAGAATTTGCTAACATATGAAGTTAGATCCCAAGTTAACATGAGCAGAGTGTACCATCTGTTCTATAGAAAAGATACTGGTGAATCAGCGAAGGAAGTCTGAAAATAGTCTTAGTAATGAGTCATTTCCAACAATTAAGGGTTGGACCGGGCTAATGAATCTTGAGGCAAGTGGGAATGTGTGAGCATAACCTTTGTCTGAACCATTTGAAACAGATGAGGTTGTTGTAAAAAATACAGACTCAGATTTACTAACATGTTGCATTGTGGTTGCACAAATTTTCTGGCACAGTCACAAATCAAAATGTATTTTCAGATTTCCTAAGCCACACTAGTCGAGATTTGAGTGGCTTAGCGTGGGATTTTACCCAAAAAGTAACGTAACGCAGTGCCTTGCGCTGTGTTGAGTTATCCTTTGGGGAAGCGTTACATCTGTGGAGCATGAAGATTCCTGTGTATCATACCGTGTATTTTGATGCAAATCTAGATTTACTAAAGTTTGCAAGCCTGTTTTTGCACCAAAATGGTGCGCCTGTGAAAGGCTCGCATAACAAGAAGAAATATCTTTATTTCTGCTTGTTACTTCCTCTTTGCATATGTACTTCATTCTGCAGCACATATGCAAAGAGGAATACGCTTCTAAGGATAGGGATACCTTCCTGCACAAAACCTATCCTTACCACAATGCTGGCACCCTTGTGATATGACACAACAGTGCCTGCGTTGGCACTAGGCAGAAACTGTCCTGTGTGAACTTTTAGTAAATCTGGCCCATAGTTTGCACTGGGCTTGGAAACATTCAAACTTTCGAGGATGCACTGATAATTTCTCTGGCGATGCCAAACCGGTTTGACACATTAACAGTGGCAGACAGAGCCTGAGATTTAAGTCTACTGTGTTTTCTCTTGCTGCTTCGGCAGGAGTTTCAATGTTCTCACTAGATAGGTTCAGTAATAAAAGATTAATCCTGTTTAACAAAAAGAATTATCTCTTGGCAAACCACCTTAAATCATTCTGAATCTTATTAATGATGTGTGGCTTAGACAGAAGTGGATTAACATCCAAATACATACCAGTGTGGAGGGCTGGCAATCTGTCCAGGGCACTGGCCTCAGACGATACTCCACCAATCTCCCGGCAGGAACTTCCAGAGAGGTGCTATAGTTGAAGCAACCTTTCTGATCAGTCTGGAACAGGAAAATGGGTAAAGGGGTAAGCAAAGGTGAGAAAGCGCACCACGTCAGTGAAGAAACGTCACAGGACAATCCCTCTGCATGCCTGGAGAGGGTGACTGTTAGAATATTGGTCGTTGGTTGACTGGGGTGTGAGCCCTGATCAAGCAACAGCCACAATCCCTTGCAAGGTGAACCACAAAAGTGACTAAATTAACCTGTGGGTAACCCTGGGTAGCTTGGCACAAAAAGCAGTCAGGCTTAACTTAGAGGCAAAGTGTAAAGTATTTATGCAGCACACAAACAGTAATAAAGTGAGAACACAGCACAAGAAACACCCCAAACCAATTTATAAAAATAGTAAATTTGAATAAATTATTTGACAACAAAATGACAAACATCCAATCAGTAGAACTGAAGCTATGAATTTGCAATTTTTTTAGTAAAAAACTAAAAGATCAAAGCACCAATCGCGGACATCTATTCGCACTAGACCAGGTCAAAGTTGAAAAATATGGCTGATCGCGATGGAGCACGTTTCGGATACGAAAAGTGAATTGGGCCTGGGCAGCTCTTACCTTCGGACTAAGAAGAATTTCTGAGAAAAATGTAATGAGAAGGTAAAGTTCAGCGGTGTAAGGTTGCAGGAGGTGTCCGAGGAGGGAGCTTTGTCATCGGATGGCCTTGGGTCGAAGCTGCAGTGAAGATTTCTACATTCGGACATAGTTGTCAAAATGGAAGTCTAAAATATCCAGCGGAATGAGGCGGAGGGCTGTAGCCAAAGACAGTTCCACAAGGTCGGATACCCCTTTGGCGAAGGACCACCGAAATGGATGTACTGCTGTGGAGAAGAACGTAGCGGGAGAATCAACAAAGTCAGGCCGACCAGCGATGCACCTCGGGATGAAGGGCAAGCAGTCTCCTCTTGGTTCCCAGAGCAGTGTTTAGCCAAAAATGTTCAAAGGAGGAGTCGGAAGATTTTGGTGCAAATACCTGTCTACCAATGTTTGTAGATAGGGGATTTGCATCAAAATACATGGATGGTTGCATGGAGCGGCCATGCACCACCCATAGAAACCCCCTTGATGCAAAATAGTGCAAAGCCGTGCATAGCGTAATTTTGCTTTACTTTGGAATACTATTCAGCACAAATTCAGCATTGTATTGTAAATCCCTCTCCAACATTTTGCGACAGTTTGCATCACATAAGTGACGCAAACACTGTGCAAAGCATTAGTAAACCTGAGTGTCAGTAAGTATGAGTGAGTATGATTGAGCTTAAGAGTGAATGCAAGTGAGTAAGTGAGATTGAATATGAATGATTGCAAGGGGGTGTAAGTGAGTCTGAGTGTGAACTTAGGGTCATGTGACATGCTTTTCCGGACGAAATTAGGTCAAAGGTCACTTCTTGTGATGGTATTAAGGACAAGCTCAATGTGATGTCACTTCCGCTACCCCTGGAATTTTGGTAAAAGGACGCCCATGAGTAAGCAGACCTGATCAGTGTAGGCAGACTGTTACCATATGCATGAATCTTCTTTTTTTGTGGATTATATTCTTTCTCCTCTTGTCTTGAGTGAGTATGTGAATAAGTTGCTTGTCATATTTTGCATGGACCAAGGCATTTCCCAACATAGAAGGATTTGCCTGTGAGTTGATGATGTAAATGTATGTGATTTTACCACATCTACAGGTGAATAGGTACCGGTGTGCAAAGTATATTGCTTAATTAGCAATGGCACTGATGTTGCAGACAGCTCGTGGTATACTCCTCCCTTGACTTGTTATAGTCATTCTTGTAAGTGGATTGTACTTTGTATGCACTCTGCTCATGGTAAACAGTTTTCATACCACGTTTCTGTCTCAGTTATCTCTTTTTCTTAATAATTGTCTTTGAAGGTGTTTGGGTTTGGTGGTGACATGGGAAAAACATGCTGTTTATCCAATTTTTATTTTTCATGCAGAAGATCTAAACATAGCTGTGCAAAGAATAATCGTTGTTGTTTCATGGCGTTCATGGTTGCTCAGTTTACATCTTCTCTTTCTGTGGCCTGGTAATAAAGGCAATAACTGGATTTGTCAATATTGTGTGATCCTAAGTGCCATATATATGACCCGGTTTGTGTCGCTCTTGCACCACGCAACGTGGTGCAAGAGCGAAGCAAGCCTTAAGTCATATTTTTGAAGCCATGCAAAGTCACTTTGCATGGCTATAAGTGGCTCCAAAAATATGGAGTAACGCAATGCAGTGCAAATCGCTGCATTGCGTTACTCAGCCCTGGATAGGCGTTCCATTGGCATTGCACGGTGTTCCCTTGCAACTCCCATGGTTTTAGACGCATTCCCAGATTTAAAACACCATAGGAATGCACCAAAAAGTTATGCCTCCCCAGGGGAGGCATAACGAGGAGAGATATCTGTATTCTCCATTCTGCAGCACACATAGAAAGAGAAAAAAATCTCTCAGGATTCTTTTTGTGCATGAAGGTGCCCCTTCTTGCACAAAAAACAATCCTGCCTACAACACACGCACCTTTGCACCATGGTGTAAGGGTGCCTGCGTTGGTGGTAGGCTGCCAAAACAGCGCCAGTGCAAGGGAAAAGGACAGGAATGCGCAGCATTAGATAAATACTGCGGGGCTTATTTACAAGCCCAATGCGCTGCTGTTACGTCACATTTTCCCATATTAAAAGTGAGTGACGCGCCGGCGGCGCAAGGGGCTTATTTACATGCCCCTTGTGCCAGCGGTCCGTCACTTTTTCCCATATTAAAAGTGACGCACCGATGGCGCCAGGGGCTTGTAAATAAGTCCCTGCGCATTCCTGTCCTTTCCCTGTGACGCAGGGCAGTGCAGTGCCCTGCACCACCTGCCTCATAAATATGGCCATGAGTGTCTGGATTACTTGCTTTGTGAGAGATTCATTTTGCGTGGGTGATTACAGAGAATTTTTAAATTATGCCCGGCTGGGAGATTTTATAATCACAGTTTTTGGTAATTATGCCTTTGCTCTGTTGAACACATGGCGTTTTCACCCCTAAAATATCCTTACCTCTCAAGCTGTCTCGTGTTTTAAATTGTTGGTATTTGTACAAACCTCCTCTGCGGGTGGTTTTTTAAATACAAATACTATCACTGTAAGAAACAATTTAGAGAAGGGCAGACACTCACCTTACTCTTTGCAGTTGTTTAAATGTTCAGATCATTCCAGATACAGGACTCAAAGACAGATCAAAATACAATCACCACAGTGCTACTCCTGTGAGGAGTGGCGAGTGTGCAGCAGATTTGGCCAATGCTAGTTTGATGAAAACAAGTTCTTTTTCAGGAGTAGCAATTGTGAATTTCAGTCATTTCTTCAGTAACGGTTGTCAAATCCTGTCTGCCTCTTGTTCTATAAATCAGTTCCACAAGTGCATTCAGTAGATCTTTGGGACAGCAAAGGGAATAGGGGAGGAGAAGGTACAGCAGACTGGAAAGGTGAAAAGTAGACAGAGATATATATGGGTTGGTACAAGGAACTCCAACAATCCCCACGACACAGCGTCTGCTTCCCTGGTATCAGCCCGATAATAGCCATCGAGACATGGTCACTAGTTTGGCAGTAAATTATTCCACAAAGGCAAAACAACAGGGAAAAATAACAAGCAATATGTTCTTGTTTGTCCAATTCCTTTTGAGTCAGAAGTAAGAGGTCCATATAATGCTTCAACTACTCACTACCAGCATAAGTGACTATGTATGAAGCTTTTAGTCCGAATGAATTTTACCCCAACCATCAGCTGTAGCTCCTGGGCATGCTAAGTACATCAAAAATTCAGAACAACCTAGATACTGACCATGTGGATCACCTCCGCAGCTTGGATTCTTCACCTTCTGAGCAGTTCTCGTGTAGAATGGGTGAGGAGGAGTGAATACTTTGGGAGTCCAGCTCAAGGCAAGTATCCTGATGAAAGGATCACATGGACTGAAGTTGCATGGTGGAAATTCTAAACATTGAGTGCTGCAATAATTTTTGTGTTAAATACGGGAAGAACAGAAAAGAGTAGCACCAATGTGCTCTACTTTATTTTAACTAAGATCAGCAATGAAATAGAACGTTGACTCTGGAAAAAGGGGAGCCAGTTGTAATTTAGGAATTCTGAGTTAAAGCATATTAACACACATTTACCTTTATTAATAATTGTCAATCAAACAGCTTTACATTACCAAAAAAGCTGCATTTTGATTATCTCATAGCCAGTTGATTTCTACCCAAGATATTCATAGCTAAGACCTGTGGCAAGACTCACTACGGCATGTATCCGGATATCAATATGTCTGCTTCTCTAACAACAGCTGCCTGTGAAGACCATAGAGTTCAAATAAAGAACTAGAATACTCACAGAGTATGCATGCACTGGAAAACATGCTGTTGGAGAAGACAGCTTTAGAATTGTTCGCTTTCCTGTCCAAAGACTCAGGGGCATATTCACAAAGGAAATGGCGGAGTGAGACGTTAGCCTTCCTGGATTAACGCCTCACTCCGCCACTTCAGAAACGCAGGGCCGCGCAATATTTACAATAATATGGTGCAGCCCTGCGTTTCCCCCTGCGCTGGCGCTACACTTAGCAGCGTAGCGCCAATGCAGGCACCCTTGCACCATAGTGCAATGGTGTCTGCGTGCAGGGGAAGATTTTTTATGTGCAGGAAGGTCCTCCTTCCTGCACATAAACAATCATTAAATGCCGTTTTGTAACTTCTATGTGTGCTGCTTAATGTAGCACACATAGAAGTTCCAAAACTGCATTTTTTTTTAAATGATTGTTAATGTGCAGGAAGGGGTACCTTCCTGTACACATTCCCCTGAAATTGTTTTCAAAACTCCCACTTTCCTGTATTGAAATATTGGCATATATGGTTTGAGTCAGCATGGTAGACTTTTTTTCTGACATGGATGCCAAAGATATTTGAGAATTTATAAAAAATGTAGTCTCATTTTACCTTTCTAGATCCCTTCCTATTATTTTGATGACATAATGAATCCTCTCATTTTGTTTATTTATTGCTCTTTCCTATACAGCAAATATTTTCAATTCTACAAGTCTGATTCCAGCAACATGGGGGCAGATTTACAAGCCCCTTGCGCCACTTTTACGTCACTTTTCCCATGTTAAAAGTGACGCAAAAGTGGCGCAAGGGGCTTGTAAATCTGCCCCATGGTGTTCAGGTGTGCCTCACAATTATGATGAGTATAGAATGTTAGCACTTTAGTTGTTCATTACAACTGGGTAATAAACTGGCAGGCTGCTGCTGCTGCTGTTGGAAGTACATGTTTTACTCAGCATATCAGACTTTTTTCTTACATGGCTAAGGAAGGTGTTTGTAAATTGATAAAAAATGTGTTCTCATTTGAGCTACTGGAGCACTTTCTATAACTTCAATGAGAAAACTATTTTCTCTCAAACATGAAATCCGAGCAGAGAATCAGCATTTTCACACAATAAAATCACCTTAAACCTCAATTCTTAAAATTAGTGGCACCAATAAATTATTTATATTTTGACTGAAATCTGTTGTCACCCTTTATATTTGTTCCTGTTTGTGACGCTCAAAACCAAGCATTCACTACAATGCATTTTAGTGCAACAAAAATAGCACAACCTTATCCCCACCCCCAAAAAAACCCACAAATCCAACAGGTCTGCTTCTTGTAACCTTCCTATTAGAAATGGGGTCTCTAGTTGGCAGTGGTTTGCACCCTGTCCAAGTAGGACCCTCACTCTAGTCAGGGTAAGGGAGTCACACAGCTAAGATAACCCCTGCTCACCCCCTTGGTAGCTTAGTGCAGAGCAGTCAGGCTTATCTCAGAGTCCATGTGTAAAGTATTTGTACACACACACACACAGTAACACAGTGAAAATACTACAAAAGACACCACACCAGTTTAGAAAAATAGCCAATATTTGACTGATTAGAATAGGACCAAAATGACAAAAATCTAACAAGTCAAGAAATCCATTTTTAAAGATTAAATGAAGTTGTAGTTCCTTGAAATCAAAGGATGCGCTTGACTAGGCCAAAGTACCTTAGATGCATTAAAAGTCAAAGACGATGCAAGGCGCTGGGAAGGTGAAGCATTGGAAAAGCCGGCGATGCGTTGGTTCCTTACTGGTGCAGAGGAGGTGATGCATCGGTTCCTTACTGCTAGGCAGGGGAGGTGATGCATTGGTTCCTTACTGCCACAGGGGAGGTGATGCAGCGTTTGCGGCACGATGCATTGGTTCCTTACTGTGGTGCCGACAAAAGCGGGCCTCGGGGACAGTGCATTGATGATGCGTCAAAAGTCAAGTTGTGATGCGTCAGTTACACAGTTTCAAAGCAGGCACTGCGTCATGGAATTCGGTGATGCAGTGCTTGAAGCTCACACAGTGGCAATTCCTCAGAGGTGCTGCGACAGAAAACTGAGGCCTTTGTTGTAAGTCGCGGTCATTGCGTCGAGCGGGAACCACGCTTTGGTGAAGGCAGCGGTGATGCATCGAGTTTTGCAAGAATGTGCCGATTTGGAATGACGTTGTGAGCCGATGTGTTGATTTCTTCTTCTTGTTGCACCAGGAACTGGATTTGGCAGCACGTGGCAAGACAGGACACTCAGAAAGCAGTAGGTGAAGTCTTTGATGGCCCTGAGACTTCTTAACAGGAGGCAAGCTCAGCTTAAGCCCTTGGAGAAACTCAAAAAGCAGGTTGTAGAACAAAAAGTCCAGTCCTTTCACTCCTAAGACAGAAGTAGCAAGCAGCAGACCAGCACAGCAAAGCAAACAGCAGAGCAGCAGTTCCTCCTTACCACATCCAGCTCTTCTTCCTAGCAGAATGTCCTTAATCTAAAAGTGTTGTGAGTATATGGTATCAGAGGTCCAGTACTTATACACATTTTTGCCTTTGAAGTAGGCAAACTTCGAAGGAAAGTCTTTGCAGTGCACAAGACCCTGTCTTTCCTTGCCCTGGCTCCAGACACACTACAGGGGGTGGAGACTTGGGGTCATATTTACAAGAAAGTGGCAGAATGTGGTGTAAGCCTCCTTGGCTTAACGTCGCGATCCGCCACTTCTGAAACGCAGGGCTGCGCCGTATTTACAAGAATGCAGTGCAGCCTTGCGTTTCCCCCTGCGCTGACGCTAATTTAGCTGCCTAGCGCAAACGCAGGCACCCTTGCACCATAGTGCAATGGTGCCTGCATTGAGGGGAATGGTTATTTATGTGCAGGAAGGTGTCCCTTCCTGCAAATATACAATCTGAAATGGCGTTTTGAAACTTCTATATGCGCTGCTTAATGCAGCACAGATAGAAGTTGCAAAACTTCATTTTTTTTAATGATTGTTTATGTGCAGGAAGGGACACCTTCCTGCACATAAACAATAAATGGCGTTTTGCTGTTCCTATGTGTGCTGCACAACGCATCATACATGGAAACAGCAAAAACGAGGAGAAATTAAACATTTCTCCTCGTTGCGCCAGGGTAAGACCAGGTTTTCCCTGGTCTTAATTTTGGCGCTGCCCCATATTTACACCACCCTTGTAAATATGGGGCAGCATCAAAATCAGTGGGTGTTGCAGTGGAATGACCACCACAACACCCATTGCCCGCCCCTTTCACGTTAAGTATAGCGTGAAAGGGTGCCTTATTCACAAGGCGGCGTTAAGCCACGTTAAGTGGCTTAAATCCACCTTGTGAATAAGGCGAAGCCCCTATCACCACCACAACATCGAGAAAAGTGACGCTGTGGTGGCGATAGGGCTTGTTAATATGCCCCTTATTTGTCTTATGACAGGCACAGCCTATTCAGGTGTCAGTGACAACTCCTCCCACTACTGTAGCTCAGGAAGACCCATCAGCCTGGTGGTGGGCCATGAGGATATGCAGGGCACACCTAAGCTCCCTTTGTGTGACTGTTTAGAGTGAATGCATAAGAGCCCAACTGTAAGTCAACCCAGACCTGTATTATACAGACAGGCAGAGAAACAGAATGGTTAAGCAAGAAAATGCCCACTTTCTAAAAGTGGCATTTTCAGACTTACAATTCAAAAACCAACTTCACCAAAAGATGTATTTTTAAATCGTGAGTTTCAAAACAATCCCCATGTTACCCTATGGGAAAGAAGGCCTTGCAATAGTGAAAAAATGTAATTAGCAGTATTTCACTATCAGGACATGTAAAACACACCAGGGCATGTCCTACCTTTCAATTACACTGCACCCTGTCCATGGGGCTGCCTTGGGCCTACCTTATGGGTTACCTATATGTACTAAATGGGAAGGTTTGGGACTGGCAAGTGGGTACACTTGCAAGGTCAAAATGGCAGTTAAAAACTGCACACAGAGACACTGCAATGGCAGGTCTGAGCCATGTTTAAAGGGCTACTGAGTGGGTGGCACAATCAATGCTGAAGGCCCACTAGTAGCATTTGATTTACAGGCCCTGGGCACCCCTGGTGCACTGTACTAGGGATTTTCTGGTAAATCAAATATGCCAATCATAGAAAAACGAATTGCCATCATGTTCATGTTTTAAACAGTGAGCACTTGCACTTTAGCACTGATCAGCAGTGGTAAAGTGCCCAGAGTCCTAACACCAGTAACAAAAGAGGGAGGAAGCCCATATAACCTTCTAGAGCTTGGGCTGCACCCTATGAATTTAGAAAAAAACCACAAAGAACAGATCTAGCAGGAACGATTACAATGCTTTTTAGAGGAAAATGACTTACTTTTTGTCACCTCTAGCGGTAGAAAAGTCAAGCTCGCTTAGAGGGTACAATCAATTACAATTGATCCTGAGGAAAATTAGTGTCTCCTAACTCACGAAGGGGGCCTTACTGAACACCAAGTCACAGCACCGTTGTTTCTTTGTTATTTTTTTTTACGGTGTAAATTTCAATAATCAAAATCTTTTCACAAATAATTAAACCACCATCATATATATAGTCAACATTAACACAATACAAAACAGATATCACATTAACATAAAAACTAGGTGAACACAAGTTGCCGAATTGGCGGATTATCTACCCTTATTACAACAATTATAATAGGAGTGTTCCGCCATCAGGCTTCAACAACAAATCGATTTATGACTGTCTAGTAAACGGCTCAAAATTTGCCTCAAGTAATGTCTATGTGGTCACAAAGCTCAATGAAGTACATAAATGCTACCTGAACGATTGGCTTTGATCCTGGAAAATAAGGGTCAACGCTTTTCGGCCTAGCAATTAAGGCCTCCTGAGGATAAAGCAGCACCTGGGTCACCACAACTCAGAAATTAGTTATGTTGTACAAAAGGCACACACTTTAAACATGTGTGTTTAAACCTCCAGGAGTGTGGCAGTTGGTGAAAGTTAGAGACCACGTTGGAGATTAAGTGTTGCTTTTACAACTGCGCGCTCTGGTTAACCAGAGCGCGCAATCGTTCAGGAAACATTTATGTACTTCATTGAGTTTTGTGACCTGCTCCACCTAGCCACCCGGACCTCTAACCCCACAGGGGACTAAATTTAGCTGGATCTTGTGCCCAGTCCTGTGGTCTCATGTGGTAGTGTTTCCTTTCATTCTGCAATGTGTTGAATTTTTACGATGAAACTCATCATTTGCATACAGTTTTTTAGTTATTATGTAGGTTTTACAGTTGCAGCATGACTGTGTCATTGCATCAGTTAGCTCAAGGATTGTATTTCACCATGAATAGATACTCCTGTGATATACATTGACAGTTTAGAGCATTCAGTGTTTCTCATGTGATGCGAACATGGTACTTATTAGATGAACTTGTATTTTGCTACAAAGATCAAAATCATCAAATCATATGGTGTATTTCTCTTGAAATCACCCCCAAATATTTTAAAGTCTAGAAATATCTTTAAAATTATCATTACATGAAGTCATTTTAAATGCTAGAAAGCAACTACAATACTCTAAGGGGCAGATCTATCAAGACTTTGCCCTATCACAAAGTTTTACAAAGTGACGTAAAGCAGCGCAAAGTCTTCAAAGGGTATTTACTTTCCAGTGCCAAACTTTTTTACACCAAAAGGTGCTGTTTTGTAATGCAATGATGCTTTGTGCTGGCTTGCTCAATTTGCCACAAGGGGCATTACATGGGTGGTATTGAGCATTCCAAAGTTCCATCTACCTAAATTGTTAGACTGGTCTTTGCATCGAAACATAACTCCTCCTTAAGGCAGGAGCAAAGTTGGAGGAATATAATTTATTCATTCAAGCAGCACATACTCTGCATATGTACTGCACTGAGCAACACACATCCAATGTGTGAAATATTTTAAAAATTGTTTAGGCATAGGCTTTTGTAGTGTAAGGGTATAATTCCAGTACAAAACCTTTTCTAGACATAACACACACACACCTTTGCACCATGGTGCAAAGTTGTGGGCAGGGAGCTAGGCAGCATGTTTGTGCACCAGTGCAGGAGATGACAGCAGCAGCAGGCAATATTTAGTAAATATGGCTCTGCGCAGTTGTGTTTTCCTTGTGTAACAGAGAGCAGCAATTTTGACTGCTGCACTGCTAGTGCTATATTTTAGTAAGTCTGCCTCTACATATGTATATGTCTTTGGGGACAGGTTAGACATTTAGAATTCTAAAACTCCAAAGAAAGCTAAAATAGCTAAAAAGAATCTAAAACAGCAAATTCTCTTATGCTTGCTATTTTGATCAAACTTAGGAAATAGTTGACAACAATACCATGAGCAGTAGGAGCTAATCAGCCCTGTGTTGATTGAAGACCAGGTTCAATTGTGTACAGCCTTTTGCTTTGGGGAACTTACAAGCTGAATTGAGCACAACACTAACGGGTTGCATAAGATAGCCCCAGAAGATGTATTATCATGGCGATTTACCTAAAAGATACATCTTTACTAAAAATCTGAAAGAATTATCCTTGGGACCAAGATTCGGAGTCCAATTTCAAGCTAAATTTCTCCTCCAGTAACCAACGGTTGCAGGCTTGTGTGTGTTTCTATATCATTAGGACACTGGAGGTGTTTGTGCTGGGTGAATATAGTACTGATATTGTTTGAAGGAATTTTAGGCAGACTCCTTGATCTTTTAGAATGGCCGCTTACCTGTGAAGATGATCCCAACCTGCATCTTTCTTTGTTTTCTTAAATTTGTGAATAATCTTGTAATCTGGTGAAAGGGTTGGCCAAACCGTCTAGAGGGAACTACAGAGACCCAGGTTTCTCTCATACTAAATATGTCACACTTTCCTACTTCTGTTGTGGCACTTACGTCTAAGGCTGTATTGATATTTAGATAACATGAATTCAAGATTGATATGAGTGGAATTTTAAGAGTGTTTTCATTGGCTTGGAATGTGCGTGTGGTGGTTTCCTCTAGAAACAGCAGCAATTGGTTGCACAGTGCATCTTCACAGGTGTTTTTTTTGGGAGCGTGGTTCTTGTGTTGTATGGGTGTGAGTGCTTTTCTGGAGCTTCTAACACGAATGTGGACCTTAAATAATGTTAACTCCCTATTGGGTCTGAGGATGACGTGCCCTAGTTGCATTGTGTTGGGCAGCGGTGGGAGTATCTTTCTTATAGTGCTCCAGAGCACTTCACCATAGGAAGTATTCAGATTCTCCAGGCAGGCTCAATGACACCTGTTTGTCTATTGTTAGTTTAAAGATGTCTATGGTAGAAGGCTGTGGCTGGGCAAGCTGGTTGAGTGCTCAACATTGTAGGCAAAGCTACTTGTCACTAAGGAGGGCACCTGCATTTTCAATTGATAGGTATCTAAGTATGTGAAATCAGAGCCAGGACCACAGTCTTACTTGATGTCCATGGACCATGGTTTGAGATGTTTCCTCTTGAGTGGCCCTTACTTCCGATGCTGGCTAAGGATGTGCCAGACTCACCCGTCCAGCCTGTCCTTAAATGATATGAGTCTCTTGATGAATGTTGAGAGGTTCTTGCTTGGATCTTGATGGTTCCATTTTTAAAGAAGTCTCTAGAAATCTGTGGGCAGGTGAGACTTGAAGTATGATTCCTGGGGGATTTTGATGACCGAAAAGATCAACAGATATGCAGAAGTGGTTTTCTTCATTTTTTGGATGCTTGCTATGTGGAAAAGAGGACTGGTTGCAAGCATTCCCCAAAGGGAGTTCTGTGATAAGAAGTTGAGTTTTGCCACAAAGTGTGTCAGACTTGAATTTGATGTTGGCCTTGTTTGAGTTGTTAGATGAACAGTTGATCTTAAAGACGTTTTTATCTGCTTGTAGAGCTTAGTGCAAGTATTAGGGGCCATCAGTGCTTAATTTGTGCAGGTGAAAATGGGTGATGAAATCTGGCACTCATTCTTCGGTAACAGAACCTACTTTTCCTCAATAGACTTTGATCAAGAGCGAGGGAGCGAGATACAGTAAAACGAGAATGAAGGGGTAAGAGAACTATAGGAAAGTTGACAATGAGAGAAAGCAGGGCTTAAAAAGAATCTACAATAGTGAAATAAAGAGACAGAAAGTGTAAGTGTTTGAAAGAGGCATTTAACTATTGCTGGTACTTTTTCTTTTCTGCTTTCTCCCTTTGTCACTTTTTTACCATCTTTCTCTTCCGCCTTCGTTGTAATGTTCGTGCCTTTCTCTCTTTTGCTCTGGGTAAATGTCTAATAATGAAAAATGTATCCTGTTCCCCAAAAACAAGTGCCCATGCCCACCAGCTGCAGCCAATGGCACAATTGAAACCCTGCATACATGCACGCCTCTCAACAGACCGATGCAACCATACACTAAAATGCAATTTAATACATCTGAATTTGAAAAGTAGATCTTGGTGTTGTAAAATTAATGCATAAACATTTCTCTTTTTCACCCGTCTAGTTGATATTTAGCAATGGGGATTTTAACAGCTCCAGTTATGATGGCCAAATAACAACTAAATGTAAGTATTTATTGCACAAGGCATAACAACAGTAAGTAAGGCTCTTTAAAGAAACTGATACAAATAATTTAATTTGTACATTTTACATAGCGATGCATTGCTGAAGCCATTCCTAAGTACTGATATGTGCGACATTCTGTTTCTGTTATCACCCAATATGAAGGTAAAATTCCACAATTGATCAGCCAAAGGAGGAATTACAGTTAGGGTCGAATTCAGCCTTTTATTGCCTTGCGCCCCATGGAGTTGCTGATTATGGGGGGGATTTGGTAACTCTGGAGCAAGGGGTGTTATCCCCTGAGGCCCAAAGGACTTTTATTTTAACATTATTGGTGCCGAGCTGTTACAAGAGATTTAGGACCTCAGGGGGCAGATTTACGAGCCCCTTGCGCCACTTTTGCGCCCCCGTTGCGTCACTTCTGTGACGCAGCGGCGGCGTAAAGCTAGCGCCATGCTGCGGGGATTTACAACGTGACGCATCTAGGGAGATGCGTCACGTTGTAGCCCTGCACCACATGAAACCTGCGTCAGGTTTCATGTGGGCGTTCCGGCGTAGGGGGCGTTCCGGCGCAGTCAAGCCTCGGAGAAGTGCCTGAGTGGAATCTACAAGATTCCACTCAGTCACTCTCGGCGCTGGTGCGTCAAAACCTTGCGCCTGCTTGAAGCAGGCGTAGGCGTGACGCACCATGTTACAGATGGGGCAGGTTGGCACAGTGCTGCCTGCGACACAGCTTCAGCACTGCGCCACCCTTCCGACGGGGGATGCGTCACGCATCTGTTTATCCTTGCGCCACGATGCGGCGCATTGTAAATGCAGCGCATCTGTGGTGGCGCAAGGGTAAACTTGCGTGACGCATCTTTCCTGGCGCATCTCTGCTGATTTGCAGGGATGCGCCAGGAAACGTAAATCTGCCCCAGGTGTTGAACTGAAGCAATTGACACCATTTTCCTAGCCATAAGGATGGAACCGGAAGTTCACCATGGTGCACCCTGCAATAAAATGATAGCTAGTCAATTTTGAATGTGGCACGTCTTGCCTGACGAAAGAATCATTTCTAGTTCAATGTTGAATTCTAAGACCGCATTTGTGATGATGTTCATATTGACTTTGCGAAGAACCCAACTCTGCCTTTTTTAAATTTTGATAGCTTCCATTTTCATAGCCCGTGCACAATTTGTTTTTCCGAAAGGAATGCCTTAGTATCCCAAATTGCTTGAAGGTTCCTTGTGGCATATAAATTGTTAGCAGTAAATATTACCATTGCCAGTTTGCCCTTCTGGGCCTTTGAAAAAATCAGTTGTTTTTTCCCATAACCCATTCTTCGCCCCCTTTGTGTCCTCTCTGTTTTGTCATCTTTTTCTTAGTGCGTTATTAGGTGTTGGTCACTCATCGAATTTACAGACCATGAATTATCTGTTGATTCCTTCCGAGAGTTTAAATCTCAAATACATAACTTCTTTGCTTTGCATTATTGTGCTTTTCCACATTTAAAACGTGACTCCTAATGGCAAAAGAATCTGGGGCAACAAAAAGTAGTTTAACGTCCATCAAAGACACCGTGATCTTTTATGTTGTTAATAAACCATTAATAGTATTAATGACACAATGTATACTGTGGCCATTTAACCGGATTGTAGACTTTTATTGAATATTCACACCAGGAATATGGAAACCATTCTGAACGATTATCACAGCTAATTAAATATAGGTCACTCAGGTAAAGTCAACCAGATCTGCCATTAACTCATTGTATTATTATTATCAGTTGTTGCTGTTGTGGTTGGCTTGATCTGTGTGGTGTAACTTTAAACTCCAGGCAAAGTGAGCAATGGGTCCACTTCACTTATGCTACTGAAACACCTTCCCAAGGAAGGCACCTGCAGGTACTTGCTGTCTTGTGTAACGAGGACGTATTCTCCCATTTAGGCTTGAGAAAACGCTGATATTAGGGCAGAGATGGGATAGTTCCATCACTTAATAAAGATCAAAGACCCAATGTACGAAACACGGTTTGCAAAATACTGGTTGCAATTTGCGAGCAGTATTTTTGCAACAAATTTGAAATTTTGAGAAATAACCCATGTACTAATAGTTCATTTCACAAAATTCAGAATTCGAGTGGGCTGCAATAAAAGCTGCTTCATTAATATTAATGAGGTAAGTCACAAATTGCGACTTAACCTGGATGATATCAAAGACTTTGTGGCCTGCCCGGATCAACAGTCCACCATGCCTGTTGCCTCACAATAAAGAAAACATGTTTTTATTTTAAATGCTGCCCATTTTCCTTAAAGGAAACAATGATGCCTGTAAAAGTAAAGGTTTACTATTTTTAAGTTTGAGAGTTTCAACTGGTCCCCTGGACTACTGCGAACTCCCCAATAAACATTTGTTTTACATTAAAAATGAAAGTCGTTCCAATGGAAGCTATTTCTTTTTGGGGAATGGCTTACCACCTCAACTCGGGAGTTGGCAAATTTTCATTGTTTAACTATTGGATTTTGTTTGCAAAAAATGGATACATTTGATACTGAATTGTAATTTGGACGGAACACCTAAAAAAGCCCCTTCCAAATTGGGATTTGGTATGTATTTCTAAATCTATTCTGCAATTCGGTAACCATTTACCAAATCGCAAAGCGGGTATAGTAGATAGAAAAAACATTTATCAGTTGGAAACCCTGTGAATTAGTGACTTGTAGGATTTGTGACTGCTAAATGACTTACCACAGCACCCATAGTTAAATATTGCCTTACACTTTTTTCATTTTCCATTTATTTTAAATCTTTCTTCTCTAACATGGTGAATTGCACAAAAGTAAGCATTGATAAGCACACAGACAACAAATTTAAAAAATAAAACACAAAATGCTAGTTCATTGAACAAACATCTGTCCAACTCGTGTTCCTTCACTATTGTAGATCAGCTGTCTCTGCACACATCATGTCTCTTTCCCATTTTTGTGTTGCACTGCATATGGCTGTGTGCTTCACACCAGCACCCCAGATATCTTTACCTTCTCACCACTTTTTATGTAGGTCGTGTACATTGGCTTGAATGCTATTAAAAAAAAGCAGAATGTAAAAGCAACAAATGATATTAATCAGTATTAAACAACTCTTTTCTTTTCATGTATCATGTTCAAAATGGTGAAGAGCAAATTGCAGTGTCCTCTTAAGTATTTTTGAGGCCCTGGGCACGATATATTTTGGAGGCCCATGTGCAGAACAACTTTGCATTTTATTACCTACTTTCTGCTAATTCAAACTTGCAGGATGCCAACAAAATCATCAAACGTAGGTGGCAATTTAAAACAGCTGAAATATGTATTTTCAGGACCCCCAAAATCTTTAAGATGATATTAGGCATAGAGAGACAGATGTTGAGGTAGGCAGGTAGGAGAGAGGTTTTGATATACAGATGTAATCAGAGGTGAGGGATAAAGTTCACTTTCTCAAGAGGGGGCTCTTGGAAGGTGAGGGCCCTGGCTAATTGCCCACTATGTCCATGCCTTAAAATGTCCCTGGCAAATTGAACCGGACGCGGTGTAAGCATGCAACTGACACACAATTTTTTCTGCAATAAAAGGACATCTCTCCCTGACTTTTTAGTCTATGCACTTTTTATGTCTCCCTCTCATCTACTGGGACAATTTCTTATGCAATCATTACACCATTTCTGAAGCAGCTTGAATGTTATTCCAGAGTCTCTTTGAGCAGTCTCTTAGGGTGGCTTTTGGTATAAACATATGCTGAAAGAAGCTTACCAATGAAAAAATACATTCCTCACTTTACAGAACTTATTTGGATTATCTAGAGTTTGTTTTTATTTAAGTCATCCTATGCCTAAGTTGGAGGGAATTCCACCAATGGATTCCCCACCTTACATAGCACTTTCCCATAAATTGGACAATTTTCCATTAACTCCTAGTTTTAAATGAGCCTTTTAAACATATCCCACAGTTGCATTTTTTATGAAGTATATTCTTGTCTTTTGCTTCTCATCAAACTTGTTCTGGAAGCCATGCACTACAATCAATTCAACGATGTTTCGGCCAGTAGCCATAAAAGCAAGGATCATAAAACACAGTTAAAATGTTAAAACATCTTAGGACATTGACAAGATAAAAAACGGCAAATGAGCAACGATCAACAGTGCTAAAACAAAAGCTATTTTTCTATAATTAAAAAAAAATTACAATAATGCTAAAAACAATGCAATACCAGTAGGAAGACATGATAATACTACAATAGCAGCAAGTGGACCCCAGTTAATCATGATATGGTTAGAATTAAAAAAATGGATAAAAACATGCAGATAAGCAATGGCCTGAATCCCTAAAACAATCAAATAGTCAACCATACAATGTCAACCAATTACATGTCACCTAAATAAAAAAAGATAGGAAAAGTGCAAGTCACGCGAACTGAACTGTAGGCGAGAAGGTAAACTATTTCAGTCTACATATATAATAGAAACCGGGAGACTACCGAAAACTATTGGGTGGGCTGTATTAGAACTTAAAATTCTTAAGGCATATTTGTGGTCCCTAACCCCCAGGTTGTGACTTAACGGGACAATTCAAGTCCTCCTATGAGTGTGGTACTGGGGGCAAAAAAACAAGACATGCTCAACAGTTTCCTGGATCCCAGGGCAAAAGGGGCAACTCATCTCCGGCTCAGTAAGGGAACGCTGCCATCTTGCTTTAAATGGCCAAAGCGGCAGGGTCCCAAACCGAAATGTAATGTACAATGTTCTGGCAGCCAGAGGCTCACTGTCATCCATATACTCTTCCAAAGAGTGGGCATCCTTGAATTCTTACAAGACTGCAGTCAGAGGGCCCACATTCCCAAACCTATAAAACCCTTCATCTATGTGTCTCCAATACATTGCTTTTAAAATGGGCGTCAACACCCTACCAGCAGTTTCTGGATGTGCCCAGAGGGTCTCACAGCCGATCTCTGCTAGGCTGCATTTGATTTATTCTAACCAAGCAATCTTGACAACCCTCAGCACTTTAAGATGTCTTCAAGGACCATCCTATAGTGTGCCAGTTCGGCGGTTGACCAAATCCTCCTCCAGTACATCAACGATCTGCGTCTGACCCTGTGTACAAGAGATCTAATACCCAGGTCCAGCCGCAGGAGTACAAGGGGGGTACTAGCCAGCAGGTTGATGAGGACACGTATAAAACGATTCTCCACCATTATCATATCATTTACATTATCATGCCCCCAAAGGTCTCCATCGTATAGCGACACCCCAATGCCTGCACATTATATATCTGTAGTGCTGGATTAGCAGGGCGAAAACTGGAGCCCTCAACTGCTCTCAGGATACTGCCTGTATAATGCTACAATCTGAGTTTACTCTTCTGGATCTGAGAGGACCAGCTGAAGGAATCATTAAGGGTAAAGCCCAGATAATCAAAGGTATGTACTTTCTCCAGGGGAGACCATTGTGGACTGGATGTGACCAAGTGGTGGGGCAGGGATTTAGAACCATTTACTTGGTTTTGCTAATATTGATCTCCAGCTCTCTCTATTTGCAGAAGACACCCAACTGATTGAGCAGATTTGGAATGCCCATGGGTAACTTCAAAATCAGCAGGGTATCATCCACAAACAGGAGTGCCGGGATCTTCGTGTTAGCCAGGGTCGGGGGTTTTCTTTATTTCCCGTTTTTTCCTCTTAGTACTGCAGGTCCACAAAAACCAGGTAGTTGTGGACCAGGGACTTTCCCAGCTGATTCCCTAGCCACTGATGTCACTGGTGTGGGGCATAATATAGATGCAAGCATTGGACTCAGGCCGCTCCCAGAGACAAACAGGAGAGCCAGGCAGAGTAGATACCAGACTGGGTGAGACAGGACAAGGTCTCTCCCCCATGTCTAAAGAGAGATGTCTCTCCTCTAACTTAATCTCCTTAGGAACTACACTACTAGCTCAAATCAGAAATAAGTCCAGAGTTGTGCCAGCTTGGGGATTGGCAGTGCCCCCTCCTTCCCCATGGCCAGCTTGCACTTGCCCATGACAATACGTTTGGCTCCCAATCGATAAAAATATAATGACCAGACTCACCAGAGCCAAGAGTATAGAGAATCAACTAGAAAAACAAAGAGGGGTGGCACAGCCCAGCATCTTCCGGGTGAATACGGGTCCGCCCTTGGCCCAGGCCTGGCCCACACTTATACCATGCTGCGGGAACCGCAGCGCACTTTCGAAGTGCTGAAGGTCATGTGGTGCAGGGTGGATTGCAAAGGATGGAGGGAGATGTTGTCCCCCAGCGGCCGATGCTCAGTGGCTCTTCCCCCTGTTGCCGGACTCCAAAAATAAACACAGCTGCACTACAATCCATTTGCCAATTCTGAACTGTCTCAACATAATCTTTCCCTTTTTGAAGTTTACAGAAAAACCCATCTGGAGAAGTGTGGCTCAATGGTTAGAGCGGCAGACCCTGATGCAGAGATCTGGCCCGGGACCAGGGTTCAATGCCCGCCTCGGCGGGTCTTGGGCTCAATTTCCTCGGACCTGATAATTCTCGCCTCGGTGCCTATTCTAATCATGGGTCCCACTCTGCAACTCTGGGCAATAGCTTGCTTAATCTCCACAACGGCCCCAACAGCGCTGGGATGCCTGGCTTCACCCTGGGGGTGCCCAGGAGTGGACATTTCACAGGGAAAAGCCAGGAAGGGTTCCACAGCGGTATGCGTACAGCGCCTGGACACCCCTTTGGGGGTATGGGTGCGCTTTACAAGTACAAATTTCATTTCATTTCATTTCATCTGGAATAAATGAGTGTATTTGTGCCCATCATTGCTACACCAGACAATAATCGTAGAAGTATTATCATTACATGTGGTATGTTATCACCGCTGGTGACATCCATTGTTTTATTCATTACATTATGCAAGAAATACAGTTGGGGTACAAATATGTCACTGGTGGTAATTAAGGATGCTGACAAGAAATTATCTGTAACAAAATTGGTGGCAGGGACCCTGTAACTAAAACCACATCTATGTCAAAGAATGGGTGTATAGTGATCATATGTCATATGTTGCACTGGCAAATAATTCTGGGGTTTACCTGTCAAAGGACTGGGCCAAAGTTCATCTTATTATCAATGGCACATACTATTATTATTGGATAAAATTGATTACTGTGGTCACAATTGCCCCTTTGGTAATGCATTTGTCGGTGGTGGTTATGCATTTAGTATTAGAAGTAATTTTAACCCTGGAGTATAAACTTTTATAACCAGACACTATTATTCATAAACTACCTTTTGTGGTATGTGTGAGAGGCTGTACACATATGTAAGTGGACACCTTGCACTGATCGAGACAACCCTTATGGTGATTTTAGTGGTCTTAGACAACCTTAGAAAGCTCTCTGAGTGGTAGCTGTGGAGAGCAGCCTTCGGGCTTAGTCCAGAAGGAGTGTAAAGCAGCTTGTTTTACCAGTAAAAAATCTTATAGGTATAGATTAAGTGAAATAGAACCACACAGTGTATCTATAAAAATATGTATTTATTATAAGACACTCAATAACACATCCAGATATCTCCTAGCTGGAGATATACACAATGCACACAATACTTTGCAATAGAAACAGGTAAGTAGCACGGAATACACAGTGGTCACCAGGGGGGGGACCAAACTGTATACTAAAATAGTGATATGCAAACCACGACTCGGGGACCCAAGGAACCACCCAAGGTGAGTATCAAGGAGCCCCACGGAGGTCGTGTGCAGTGTAAGAACACAACCGCATTCTCCGTACAAATCAACGTGTAAGTCGCGGTTGCACTTTTAAAGAAGAAGGACCCTTCCCAGTGGACCCTGAAGAAATCCCGTGGAAGACAGAAGGTTGGAGAGCCACCCCACCCGTGGATACCTTAGGAACCAGGATACCTTCCCCAGGGGAGCCGGGTGCATAGGTGTTATGTGGCGTCGGAAACCGCCGTCAAACCCAATGGAGGACTTCAGGAAGGTGCCGCTGCCGGAGAAGGTGAAAGTGGCCGGTGGAACCCAAAGGTGGCTTCAAGTTGAGAAGTACATGAAAGCAGGGGACAGAGTCTATGCCACTTGGAAGTGACCAGGAGGTACGGAAGACGAATGTCTACCGATGTCGGGTGTCGTAAAAGAGTTGACGGTGCCCTTGGAGCTGCTGCTGTGAGGACCAGGCGATGCTGTGGAAGACCATTCACAAGCTGTCCCACATTGGATGCTGAGAGTTGAGGGGTTGGTGTCCGCCGGGAGCACGAACAAGCTTTGGCAACTGCAAACAACGTGGAAGTAGAAGAAGGTGCAATGTCGGGACCAGCAAGGTCCAGGAGACTCACCACAAGCAGGGGAGTCAGGGCAGGCCCCAAGCAATCAGGGGAGCCCAAAAGAATTCAAAAGTGACCCTCAAGAGGACCCACAGGCCGAAGGCACTGGAGTCACAGAGGACCTCAAGCAGCTCACCAAAGATGCAGGCCGCCGGTGCAAGTGATGTGGTGAGGATGAAGACCTTGGTTGCTGAAGATGCTTGACGTTGGGGCTACTTGGGGCCCAAAGATCTTGGTGGAAGGAAGCCAACAAGCCTTTTCAACTGCAAGTCAACGTGGTGCCCAGGGGTTCTTTTCCTGCAGCTCCGACGAGGGATACTGGCCTCAAACTTGCTGAGAGGACAGGGCAGGCTTTGAGGGATATGAAGAACCACCACCTGTGTTGCTGAACCTTTCAGAGTCCAGAGGAGCCCAGGATAAGCAGACCGGTCAGTTTGGTTGCGGTGCCTGCAGATGCAGGGAAGTGACTCCTTCACTTCAAGGGAGATTCCTTCAGGTGTCTTGGATGTCCACAGGCCCTGGATGGGTTCCTGTATGGAGCACAGGCACGGATGTTGCAGCAGACAAGCAGGGTGAAGAGATCAGGAGCAGCAGGAGACTTCCCGGTTGCAGCCTTGATACCCAAAGCAAAATCCAGCGAAGAAAAGAGTGCCCAGACGGTCGAAGTTAAAGTGGTGTCTGAATTGTATCATGTCCTACGACGAATCTAGGGACCCACCCACAGGTAAGCCCTTAAATACCCTAAGGAAAGGGTTGGAATGATTCAGGGGTGCCTCCCAAAGGAGGGTCAGGACAAGGGGGAGATACTCCCCTGTCCTTTGTCCAGTTTCGTGACAGAGCGGGAGCCAACGGCTCCCTGAACTGGTTTGAACTGGACTATGCATGAAGGGCACCAAATGTGCCCTGTACACAGACTATGTGGTGCTGGCAAGTGCTCCCACCCTGCCCCAATACACTAAACCTTGTCTGGGAGGTGGTCACACCTCCCTGTGACAGGATGCCTATTATTCTGCCTTCCCCTGCTCGAGCTTGGCTCAGCAGCAGGAGGGCAGAATCGTGTCTCTGATCGGCAGCAGCCATGTTGTGCTGTCCGGGTCTAGAAAACTGGTACCGGGAGCACTGAGGACCTAACGGAGGGCCTTTATAGTGCTTGGAATCATACCTCCCACACCGTTTTGATACCAAACACGACAGGGTTCGTTACAGCCAGTTTCGAGATGGTCATCGCGTAATGACGCGGTGCCCCTCTATATGTAATATGGCAGTAACCCACACTCTTCTGGGTGGTCTCCACACTCACACACCAGGACTTCTACCATGGGGGAACCCCTCTCCCTGCACCTCTCGTCTTGAGTCAGTAGAGTGTCCCTACCACCACTAGGAATATGATCCCCTGTGTCAGTTCCCCAATCTACTTCAGGGATACTGCACACCACTGGAGCTACCTCATAAACCTGAACCTCCTGGTGTATGTTAACCCCCTCCCTCAAGTCAGGCGCCACATCTCTGGGTGTGTGTACTTCTCCCTCAGCACTAGATAACACAATCTTGCTGCCACCATCTGAGCTGGACTCCACCTCCAACTCAGCAAAGCTCACTTCCTGAGCTACACACATCTCTTTTTGCTGGGCTGAGACACTCATGGCCTCAAGCCTCTCGAGCTCCACATCAAGCTCCCTCATTCTTAATTCATGTGCCAAGGTCAATTTCATTTCTTCCAAGGCATAAATCTTCTTGCTCTCCTCTGCCCTCTTTTCGCTCTCCAAAAGCAATTTCTTTTCCTCTAAGGCACAAGCGCCCTTGCTCTCCTCTGCCATCTTATCTTTCTCCATTTCCAATATTTTCATCTGGAGCCTCATGACTTCTAATTCATGATCTCTGACCCTTTGGATTTCCTCCAGCACCTCTGGGGAAAAGCTCCTAGTGGAATGGTGGCTGCCAGCCCTGCAGGCTGCTCTGGACACAGGCAGATCCTGTGACCTGAAACCATCCCCTTGTGCATCCTCATCCACCTCTGCATCCTCTGCCCCCCAGCCTCTTTGGCCTCCCACCGGGCCCTTAAGGCCTTCTGTAGCTCCTCCTTCCTGAAGCTGCTCTTCATGGGATATCCAAAGTTCCTGCAGAACTGCTTGAGTTGACCTGCTTTGTAACTACTTAACATTTCGATATCAAACTCCAGTTCTGCAACCTCACTTGCTGGTTTACTCTTCTGAGACATGATGCGTGGATACTTTAAGGGTCACTCAAAAATAGAACCAAGAACAAAACACAGTATGTGGTTGCGTAGTGGTCTGCACTAAACTAGTGATGTACACCAATCACTGTGGGTCAAGTACAAATACAGGTTCAAATCCTCACCGCTGCCCACCAATGTTAGAAATGGTGGTCTCTAGTTGGCAGAGGTAGGTACCTTTGTCCAAATAGGGACCCTTGCTTCTAGTCAGGGTAAGGGGGATTCACACTTTAGATAACCCCTGCTCACCCCCTTGGTAGCTTGGCACGAGCAGACAGGCTTATCCCTAAGGCAATGTGTAAAGTATTTGTACCAACACTCACAGTAACACAGTGAAAACACCACAAATGGACACCACACCAGTTTAGAAAAATAAAGTATCTTTATCTAACTTAAACAAGACCAAAATGACAAAAATCCAACATGCAGATACTCAGTAAAATGTCTTTAAAAGGGATGTTGCAAAAAACTGGGGCTATCACGACGTCAGGACAATACAAAATCCAAAGTACGGCGCCGCCCGTGAGGATCGCGGCGTCGGACGCGGAGTCACACAGACCCCCAAACAGACAGTACCTTGAAAAACAATGTCGGTGACGATGCACGGCGTCGAAGATGGCCGATGTCGGCTCCGGTGATGATGCGACGTCGGCACGTTTCTCGAGTCACTCTCGTTAGTTATCGGCGCAGCGATAACAAGATGCAGGCGCTGGCGAAGATGGAGTCGATGCGAGCGCTGGCGTCGGGCACGGCCGATCACTGCCGGCATGGGCGGGCGTCGTAGGGGGTCAGAGCTGCGGAGCAGGCCGGGCGCTGTGTCGTTCACTTCACGAGCGGCTCCCCGGGCCTCGGTGCAGGTTGCGGCGTCACAGCGGCGGCGTCGGAAACAGGATTTCTTACTTCTCTTGGGTTTCTTCCAGCTCCCAACAGCAGAGACAACCTCCAGAGGCCCAACACAGTTACAGGCACCTCCTGGCAGGTCAGAACTCCCAGCAAGGAAGTTCAGGGGAGCTGGGGGGTGAAGTTCTTTTGTTCTTGGGACTTCAAAACAGGAGGCAAGCTCTTCTTCAAGCCCTTGGAGACTTTCCTCAAGCAGGGAACACAGCACACAACAAAGTCCTTCTCCTTTCTTTGGCAGAAACAGCAACTGCAGGCCAACCCCAGACACACAGCAAGGGCAGTACTTCTCCTCAGTTTCTTCAGCTCTTCTCCTCAGAAAAGGTTCCTCTTGCAGGCCCGGAAGCAAGAAAACCCCTTGGTTCACCAACGAACTCAAGGAATCCAAGAAGAACTGCCGCACTCTCGAGAAAGCCTGGCGACTCGACCAGACCACAGACAACAGGACCGCCCTCAAGCACGCCACCCGCAAACACCACCAGCTGATCCGTGCCATCAAGAAGTCGGCACTCAAAGAACGACTGGACAACAACGCCCACGACAGCAAGGAACTTTTCAGCATCGTCAAAGAGTTCTCCAACCCCAGCGCCGGAAACAACGACATCACCCCCTCGCAAGACCTCTGCAACTCACTCGCCGCGTTCTTCCACCGCAAGATCACCGACATACATAACAGCTTCGACGCACAGACCACGCACCCTACCGCCGAACCAACGCCCGCCACCACCACCCTCTGCAACTGGACCCCGATCAGCACCGAAGACACCACCCGCACGATGAACTCCATCCACTCCCGGATCACCAACCGACCCCTGCCCACACCACGTCTTCAACAAAGCCGACGCCACCATCGCACCCCATCTCCGGGACATCATCAACTCCTCCTTCCACACCGCCACCTTCCCGGAGAGCTGGAAGCACGCCGAGCTTACCGCCCTCCTGAAGAAACCAACGGCGGACCCCACCGACCTCAAGAACTACCGTCCCATCTCGCTCCTTCCGTTTCTGGCCAAAGTCATCGAGAAGACCGTCAACAGACAGCTTGCCGCCTTCCTCGAGACGAATGGATCCCTCGACCCCTCGCAGTCCGGGTTTCGGGCCAACCACAGCACCGAGACCGCCCTTATCGCAGCCACCGACGACATCAGAACCCTAACCGACAACGGGGAAACAGCAGCCCTCATCCTCTTGGACCTCTCCGCGGCGTTCGACACCGTCTGCCACCGCACCCTAGTGAAGCGCCTCAGCAACATCGGAATCCGAGAGAAAGCACTGGAATGGATCATCTCGTTCCTCGCCGGAAGAACCCAGAGAGTCCGCCTCCCCCGTTCAGATCCGAGGCCACCGAAGTCATCTGCGGCGTTCCACAAGGATCCTCACTCAGTCCAACCCTCTTCAACGTCTACATGAGCCCCCTCGCAGCCATCGCACGCCAACACAACCTCAACATCATCTCCTACGCCGACGACACCCAGCTGATCCTCTCCCTCACCAACGACCCCACCACCGCCAGAGCCAACCTACACGACGGGATGAGAGACGTCGCCGACTGGATGAGGAACAGCCGCCTTAAACTGAACTCAGACAAGACGGAAGTCCTCATCCTGGGTTCATCACCCTCCGCCTGGGACGACTCTTGGTGGCCCCCGGCCCTGGGCACCGCGCCCAAGCCAACGGACCACGCACGCAACCTGGGCTTCATCCTGGACTCCTCCCTGTCGATGACCAGACAAGTCAACGCCGTCTCATCTTCGTGCTTCAACACCCTGCGCATGCTCCGCAAGATCTTCAGATGGATCCCCACTGAAACCAGGAAGACCGTCACCCAGGCACTCGTCACCAGCCGACTGGACTATGGGAACACCCTCTACGCCGGAACCACAGCCAAACTTCAAAAAGACTCCAGCGCATCCAGAACGCCTCCGCACGACTCATCCTGGACATCCCCGACACAGCCACATCACCGGACACCTGAAAGACCTGCACTGGCTCCCCGTCAGCAAGAGAATCACGTTCAGACTCCTCACCCACGCACACAAGGCCCTCCACGACCTGGGCCCCAAGTACCTCAACGACCGCATGACCTTCTACACGCCCACCCGCCAGCTACGATCAACCAGCCACGCCCTCGCCACCGTACCACGCATCCGCAGAGCCACCGCCGGAGGAAGATCCTTCTCCTACCTGGCAGCCAAGACCTGGAACTCCCTCCCCACTCACCTTCGGCGAACCCAGGACCATCTCTCCTTCAGGAAGCAGCTCAAGACCTGGCTGTTCGAGCAGTAAGTTACCCCCTCCCCCAGCGCCTTGAGACCCTCCCGGGTGAGTAGCGCGCTCTATAAATGCCGTGATTGATTGATTGATTGATTCCAGAAGTAGTCTAAAGTTCAGGGGTTTTAGGTCTGATACTTATACCCCAAAATGTCTTTGATCCCTTTGTGCAAGGGGCTCTGAGCCCAGTCCAAATCAGTTCTGGGGGCACTTCTGCCAGTGCACAACAACATCCTTTGTCAGTGTGGGCCTTGGTCCCAGACACACCACAGGGGGGCAGAGCCAGCATTGTGGAAGGCAAGCACAGCCCTATTCAGGTACAGGTGCTACTCCTCCCACCACTCCAAATGCAGGCCAGGCCTATTCAGCTCAGGGCTGGGTAATCCAGGAAGGGCCAGGCACACCTCAACCCCCCCAGAGGCTGTCTACAGGGAATGCACATCCTCTGTCTCTGTCACACTGAAACCAGACAGTCAATCCACAAACAGGCAGAGGCACACAGAAAGGTTGAACAAGAAAATAGCCACTTTCTAAAAGTGCGATTTTCAAACACATAATTTAAAAACCATCTTCACTAAAAGATGTGTTATTAAATTCTGAGTTCAGGGATACCAGACTCCAATTTTCCATCTTATTCCTATGGGAAGATATGCTTGTAAAATGTTACAAAGCATTCCCCATTCTGTCCTATGGGCAAGATAGCCTTTCAATAGTGAAAAACGAAATTGGCAGTATTTCACTATCAGGACATGTTACACACACCAGTACATGTCCTACCTTTCACATACACTGCACCCTGCCCAGGGGGGTACCTTGGGCCTACTATAGGGGTGTCCTATGTGCAAGGAAAGGGAAGGGTAGGGCCTGGCAAGTGGGTGCACTTGCCAGGTCGACATGGCAGTTTAACAAACTGCGCTCAGGCACTGCAGTGGCAGGCCTGAGACCTCTTTTAAGGGCTACTCATGTGGGTGGCATAATCAGTGCTGCAAGCCCACTAGTAGCATTTGAGTTACCAGCCCTGGCACACTTAGTGCACTTTACTAGGGACCTACTGGTAAAACAAATATGCCAATCAGGGAGAACCAATCACAATAACAATTTGCACAGAGAGCATATGCACTTTAGCACTGATCAGCAGTGGTAAAGTGCCCAGAGTCCTAAAGCCAACAACCACAGGTCAGGAAAAAATAGGAGGAAGAAGAAAAAAGTTTGGGGATAACCCTGCAAAAAGGGCCATTTCCAACAGGCTGTCTCACTTACAACCCGGGAGAATGGACTCCATAGGCTGTAGGGTTGCCATGCTCATGCAGGAGTACCCTCACACTTAGAACCGAGCACCCTGCCCTCAGGATTGAAAAGGCCTGCTGTAGGGGTGACTTATAGGTTTTAAGTGCAGTGAACTTAGATATAGGGAAACCTATATCTTTGGTAAGTAGTGCTAGCACCAGCTTACACAGGCTGCAATGGCAAGCCTGTAGTGATAGTTTGAATGGTCTCCCATAGGTGGTATAATACGTTTCAGCCTATGAGGGACCTCTAGGGTACCTATGCCCTGGGTACCTTAGTACCATATACTAGGGACTTATAAGGGTACCCCAGTATCCAATCTGGGATGTACCTAAGTACTTACCATAACAATTTAGGGGAGAACGCAGAAAGACTGGTGTCTTGATTAGCAGGATCCCAGTCAGACTAGTCAAAAACATCATTACATCAAGCAAAAAGTGGGGGTAACCATAGAAGCAGGTCCTACTTTACTACAGTATGTGTTCCACCCATTACATAATGAGGATTGTGGCAGCCAAAAACTGAAGTAATACTCCAAATGAAGCATTGCTGGCAATGCCCTCCTTTTCTGATGGTTGCACCTCCCCCACACCAGACTATTATTACTCTTGAATGGCCTGACCACATTAATTAGCCACTTAAAGGTTTCCCAGTAGGATTATCACTGTAGGCCTCTTAGGTGACCTGCAATTTACTAGTAATCCTGTTATGCTCCTCTGGATATCTGAGCAATAATGTTAAGAATGTGATCTTAGCTAATCAATGACCCCGTTCAGGAGAATTGTGCGGTTGTGTTAGGATCTTAGTGAAGAATCACACAAGTTCCAAAATCAAGGACCCTTAATGCCAATGGATTTGCTTTAAAGTTTGATGTGTCAGACTATGGGTAAGCAGTTCATTTCAGGTAACAAATTAGCTGTAAGCTCAGCATTTAAAATCCCACTTATATTTCCTTATAAACATGACAGCAGGAGTGATCTCCAACATACAATGAGAAGTGGGAGAAAAGAGAATTTTCAAGAACAATTCTTAGAGAATGTCAGGTGAATAATTGTTGGCTCGCTATGTCTAATTTTCATTTAATGCAAAGCAAATTTTCATTGTTAAGTAACGAAACTGAAATTAAATTAAAATCGGTAACTTATTTTTGCCTGTTTGTTAGATGTGGTTGTAAACTTTTAAAACTTCACGACTTTGGGAATAATAACTGATAATATTTTCACAGACAATGAAAAAGCTCTGATTGGCTTCCTGGCATTCCTGATAATTGTAACATCAATTGCTTTAATTATTGTTCTGTTCAAAATCTACAAACTGCAGAAAAGATCTTCCAGGTAAATTTTACATCATCAACCAACTCTGTGCAATTAACAGTGCAAATATTTTCTGAGACAGCCCAGGTGATCAGAATGACCACTTCTTTAATAATTGTTCTGCTGTCATATTCAGGGATACAATTTTGTTTAAACAGTTGGATTTTCACAAGATGTTGTTTTTCTCAGCTTGAACTAAATGCAACAAAATGAATCCTTTCTTATATTGTTATTTAACTATTACTAGAGTGGTTGATAGTTTGCAATCATGTTCAACATATAGAACTGATATTGATGCAGTTCTGACAACTGATAGAGACATGTCAATGGTCTGTTTGTTTGCATAACTCCCTGATAACAGAACTCGATTTTTTACGGCCCTCCCAAAACAACAATGTTCTGCTTCTTAAAATATCCCCCCATGCCTTTCTATGGGTGGGGATTTTACACTGGTTATTTATGTATTTATGTGACAAAAGCATGATCTGACTCACCCTGAAAACCCAGACAAAATGCTGTTTTCCAAATGTAGGGGCTTATTTATGAAAGCCCTGCATCAATGTTGCACCTCGTAAAGTGGTACATGTGTGTTGCAAGGCTCTCATGTCAATTTATGAAGCCACGTAAAGTCACCCTGCATTGCTTTGAGTGGCCTCATAAATCATGAGTAAGGCAAAACAGTGCAAATCTCTGCATCGCTTCACTCCACGCCCGGGAGGCATTCCATGGGCATTGCTGTGGGTTTTCCCACACAACACCCATGGCATTTGATGCATCCCCAGTTTTACGAAGTGATGTAAACCTGAGGAAGTACTAAATCTGTATGTCTCCTGAGGTGAGACGTAACGAGGAGAAATATGTTTATTTCTCCTCATTTTTATCTCTTTCTATGTGTGCTGCATTCTGCAGCACACATAGAAAGAGGAAAACACCTCAATGGATTGTTTTTTGCCGGAATCATGCATGCACTATGGTGCAAGGGGGCCTACGTTGGCACTAGGCACGGAGAAAGGACAGGAATGCACCCTATTGCTTAGATACGGTTCATTCCTGCCTTTTCACTTTGGCGTAGGTGCCTTGCTGTGCAGGCCTAAGCCAAAATCCCATAAATGAGACCCTTGCTTTATATGAATTTGCATTTGTAAACAGATTTGCTTACCTTGTACATGTTGTAGTGTAATTGCATTTGTGCATATACCTTCTCTCAGGTTGAGATTGTGGGCGTTCTAGTGTGTAGCTATCTGCAAAAGTTAGAGAATACCCACAGGCTTACATATAATTGGGTAATCCCAATTTTTTTGCAAGGCTTTTAACACACTGAAAATTTTCAAAAGTCATTCCTCTGAGAATTAGTAACAAACACAACTTCCAGAAATGCTAATTAAGCCTTCGTAAAAGACAAAACAAATTGATGACGAGGAAAAATCTGAGTTTTTGTGAATCATGTTGACTTTTCCCACAGCTTGCTCTACCTAAATGCCAGACAGTCTTATGGACATATGGAGGGTTCAATGCTAGAAGAGCATATTTGTGATTTGGCACTATTTTTTAGTGGGAAATGCATTCCTGCACCATGTTTTGATGCAAGGACACATTTCTGGCTAAAAATAGGGTGAAAAACAAGTGCAGCGAACAACAGCTGCTCCTATTCTGGTTGTTTTGATTGTTCCAGCGTTCCTGCACTATAATTGTGCCGTGAACGGCAGCACAATTATGTGACATGGCATAATGGTGTAATCTCGGGAATTTCACCCTACAGGTGTAATTGAAAATTCCCATAATTATGCAATTTAGGCTGATGTAATTTCAATTTCGTCATGTGCAAGAATAATGAGAATTTCCAAATTGTTTAATAAATCCAATCTTCAAATGTAACTAAATAATGCCTCCACTTTGTCAGACCGGGTTAACAATTTAATGCAGGATTAAAGCTTTTTAGGGACAACAACATAAGGTCTATGAACACAATGGGGGTCATTACGATGTCGGGCAGAATCTCTTCCGCCCGACACCGACTCCGACACCGACTCGGGGGCCCCCTAACACGCTTTCCGACATGGAAACCACATCGGAAAGCGTGATCGTAATATCAAGGGTGGAAACAGCCGCCCTTGAGACTACAAGCTGCATTCCATCTGGCGTACGGGCTCTATGAGCCCATCGGAAGCAAGCCAGATTGACCAGTCGGATTCCTTTCTGACTGTCTCCATCAAAATGAGGCGGTCGGAAAGGAATCCGACCAGCCCATTACGATGAGGCGGTCAGAAAGGAATCATACCAGCCCATCACGATGCGACAGTAAAGGCTCCGACCATAGGTCGGAGTCTTTACGTGCCACATCGTAATCGGCCCCAAAGTGCAGAGGTGGTAATAATCCAGGGTCCACAACGTTTCTGTGGCTGAAATATTCCTTAGTTGATTTAACATTAACAAGGCTACTGCAACCATACAAGTCACAGAACTCTGCTGGACTCAAAACTTTATATCTACATATTTAGCTCCCACAGTAAGCAAATCCTCACACGATATGTTTATATCATTTACACTTTGAGGCAATCTTCAGTTATGTAGGGTTGTGACCGAAAAACAAGAGAAACTCTAGCACATTGAAACACTTATTCGTCAATCCATTAACAAATATCAACTAGTAACTAAACATCTTTTCATTTTTATCTTAATATTTTTTTGTCCGTTTTGCACTGTGGTGTCCGATCTAAATGATTATATTGTTTCATTGGATTGCGATGAATCCAACATGATAATGACAGACAAGCTGCTCCTATCAGGGTTGGGTTTGTGTGCACCTCACACAAGTCCAAGCAGTTTTGGTTACTTTGTTGATCTTAGGTTGGAAGTATCGAATAATCTCACAACCTTGAGCCTTTACTAACTCAAGAAGATAATAACTGCCTTTACAGTTATCCATAAAAATATCTCAAATAAGACATTCCCCATAAAAAGAAAAGTTAACAAACTTTTTTTTCCGGAGGACTGTCGAGCTTCTCAGAACTTTATTAATCAATTTCTGTTATCATTATTGTTATCATCAACATCATTATTACTACTACTACTATTACTACTACTACTACTAATAATAATAACTTACATAGTTATATAGCCCATCTTATCACAGTTTTACCATTTTGCAGGAAAACAGTGGTGTCACTATGTGTACCAATCTTGCAGAATTTGATTACATTTATAATTGAACATTACTCTGATTCCTGAGAAAGTTCCTATTTGGTTTATGGTGAATAAACTAACATTATTTTGCAGAAATAAACACCACTGATGACACATGATATAATAAAGAACCTTCTTTGGTTTGAATTGTGGCCTGAGTTTTGTGATCTTTAGGAGTAGAGAAAAAGGGAGAGCAAATAGTGTAATTTTAACACAGTGACTAAAATAATAATGGCTATCCGTCCACCACATAACTGAATGAAGACTCATATGCAAATTGTATTACCATTACATGAAGAATATAAAACTCACCAGTAAAAATTGGTTGTGTTTAATTTTATATTGTTGGGTTGTATTTTTGTATAGAGATAGATTTACTCACCGACAGGATCATATGTACATCTGTATCTGTGCAGATTTTTTCATTTCTAAGCTTTCTTAACTATAATAGCCTGTGGACCGTGCACTCAAGAAAACCATATTAATACAAAAAAGTGGTATTTCACAAGTTGGGGACAACATGAGTGGCTATATGGGAGAGTGTTTGCACATCTTTCTTTCTTTGAAGTAATTGGCACTTGCAAGTACCCTGTACTCCTTGTTCTGACATATATTATACAATAGCGCTTGGAGAATTATGAGACAGCTTTAAGTCCTTTCGAAAGTGGTTGAAAAAGTGCTCTTGGACTTATAATTTCTTATAGGTTTGGTTTATGTTTCACTTTTTAGAGTATATTTTCCTATCGTTTTTGGAAAACGTACTCGAACACTGATGACTTGTCATGCTTAGCTCTCACAGTAATACCAAATGAGCACAAATTCTGTATCCTAAAACCCACGTAGACTAATCCTATGCATTTACCAACACTCAATGATGGTTATTGTTAAATTTCCAATGGGAATGTCTTAAGCAGGGAATATTTCAGGATTGATTCATAGAACGGTTTAATTTCTTCTGGTGCTGCAGCTGATGGGCACTGGCTTTCAATTTTGGGGACATGCACATATTTTCTATCATAAGACAAGCCCAGAACATAAGCAAAAAGTAAAAAAAGGGACAAAGAAGAATGAACTAAAAGCCAGGAAACACTGACAACAGTGACAAAGAGAGAAAGCAGGGATGAAAATGAATCTCTCATAGACAAGAAGTGAAGGGTGGAGGAAAATAAGGTATAAGGTGGAATCAAGATAATGCTGCCCTGGTATTCTGCAAGTGCAGCATTTCACAGCAGTGTGGCCAACGTTAGGATTAAGTGATTGAGCACTGTCTGGCTTACTCCTGAAATTTAGGAGTAAACCGGGAGTAATACAAGAGTAAATCACACCTACTCAAAGCAAAAATCTCTTTGAATTCGGCCCTACCGATTTAATACAAAAAAATTATCCTACATTGAAGAACTACTGCAGAGGCATTATATGGCTGCGTTACTTTTAATATACCTAATTTAAAAATAGCACAAAAAATATGGTAGGTTAAAGATGAATCTTCATCAATGAACAGAAAATTGTGTTGGTATCATTAATGCCAGGACCTAATGAGTGTGTTTTTCTCTTGCAGTGATTCAGAAGAATTAAGCGAACTTGTTCCTAGAGGTAAGTACTCTCTCTCAGTACTCTTCTAAACATAAAGGTCATGCGAAATTGGCTAATTTATGCTCTATTTTAGTAAAATTATGGAAAATATGTGAAATGTGCTTTGCAGCTATCTGAAGTGAAAATTTCACTGAAGGGCATATCTCATATAAAAAGTCACTTGAGATATTGACAAGGCCGTGGTGAAGCAGAAAATATTTATTGAGAGGAATGTTTTCTGCACAAATCAATTTCCAATGGAAAAAAATTATGCAACATTAAATAAGCTGAAAGTTCTAGAAAGTTCTCAAATGTTGCATGATGCAAAATTTGCTAATTTAGCAAATTTCACTAGTGTAATTAAGATTTTGCATGGGCTTGTAAACATCACTATAATTATCTTGACCATTCAAGCCATTCTTAGCGCTTCATAGTCAGCTAATTCCTAGGAAACTAGCCTATGGGTGTAGTCGTACATATACATTCCTCTTCAAATAGGAATTATATCTCAGTGGTGCAATTCCATAAATTACAGTGCCACCACAAATTGTCAGGACAGACATCCACTTTTAGAAGAAATATTCCAGAAGGAAGGCAATCTTCTTTGGTGCTGCTGCATGCAACTCCATGCCCTTCTGCCCATTTTCGGGGAGACTTGAGCAATGAATCACTTGAACACTGTGTTGAGTGTTCATTAAAAGAGATGTTTTCTTTTTTTAGCATCCTTAAGTTCCGTAGGCAAATTTAGAAGTAAATAATACAAGCCACACTGTTTTGCCTTACAGCATGCTTACTTATAGTTGATTTTTCACACTGTTCATCCTGGTTCTTATAGATAAAATAGCTTTTTTTTTAGGAATTAAACACTGGCAACTTGTAGTTTGGAAGTATAAATATTTTGATTTTGAATTCTTAAAAAGCATCAGAAATCAGCAAAAGTTAATGAACTGCATTTAAAATAGTGACACTTTTTATGAATTTCACATCATAAAGTCATACTGTGGCACAACAACTGCTTTTAAAAAGTACGGAACACACATCATATGAATTAGCACTAACTAGTGATCAAAAACTAAGGGGCATATCAGCAAGGGCCGGAGTTAAAATTATCGCCGCTTTAGCGTCCGTTTTCGGACGAAAAGCGGTGATAATTTTAACGCCCTATTAGCAAGAACACGCTAACGCGTGAATCCATGCTTCTTCGCCCTTCCTCTTATCGGCCAGCTTTGCATCTCTAATGAGATGCAAAGTGGGCGTTCCTCCCCAGAATAACGGGAGAAATGTCGCTACGCGACATTTCTCCTATTATCAAGCCTCACGCAAAGAAGCATAGCGACAAGAAAAGTAGCGATAACCTCTGTTATCGCTACTTTCCTTACGCCTGCTTTGAAACTGACTTAGCCATGATATCCTATGAAAGGTGGATATCATGGCTAAGTATGTGTAGCCCTATCAGCAAGCTATCACCACAAGTTGTGCGATTATCGCTGGATTTCCAGCGATAATCGCACAGTTGGCAGCTTGCGCTCTGAATTTTATCGCTTTGGAGATAAGCGTTGCTGATAGCACGCTATCTCCGCGATAAAATTCAGAGTTGGCCGGCGATAATTATCCTCACGCTGAGAGTGCTGAGCGATAATTATCGCCAGCCCTTGCTGATATGCCCCTAAATAGGGAAAAAGGTCAACACAAAAACTTTGTACATCTAGCAAACAAATTGAAAATAATAGACAAGACTATTACAATTGGTTCTCTGGCTGTAAAGTTTGACAAGGTTATCTCCTTCAGCTCACCCATTTCCACATCCAACAATTCTCATTGCTTTCACTCTCCCTTCCAAATGAGTTCTATCTTTCCTATGATGAGTCTACTTTAGGAAACCTACTCAATATTATATTTAGGGCCTTATATGAGTTGCCTAGTACCTCTGCTGTTAACTTCACCCTCGTACTTACTGATATTGGGATTGCCACTAACTTCAGGGCAGAATTCCCAGGGATAAAAATTGGGACCTCAAAAGTTTTCTACGAAATGAGATTATATGGAGAACACTATTATCCAGATCCCAATTCCCTTCTTTCATACCTGGTATTTCACCCGAATACTCCATCAGCTCTTTGCAACTGAAATTTCAGGGTGAAAGAACATGCAGTGTTCCCACAGGATTCATACTTCCAATGGGGACAGTAACTCTCATAAATACCATTTTTTTTTATTCATTGTAAAAAAGTGTGGGGCGTTTTGCCTACCTCTTGTCTTTCTCAGAGTCTTTCCCCTGTATATAGACTCCACATGGGGAATTAACAAATCAAGTTCCTACACTTACGTCAGTCCAACCACAGGTCTTAGTACTGAACTATAGATTCTGGCAAAGTAAATTTTGGTGCTGTTATCAAGTAACCTTGAAATAGTTCAGTGCATTAGTTTATACTCTCACAGGCTAATAACCTTCTATGAATGGCATTTTTAGCAATTCTCTTCAATCATATTGCGGCAATCCCCATACAGGGGATATGTTTCATTCAGTTCCTCAGCAGATAGTGTCTAATGCAGGAGCGGCCCGTGCAGGTGAGAGCGGTGAGACAGGGTGGGGTAGGGGAGTCAAGAGACGACGGCGAGGGAAAATTAAAAATTAAAAAAATTAAAACCACTTACCTTGTGCTCGCCGCATCGCTGACTACGCGATGCGGCGAGCGCAAGGTAAGTGGTTTTTAAATTTTTTTATTTTCCCTCGTCATCGACTGTCGACTCCCCCCCGACCCCATCCCATCACTCTTACCTGCACGGGCCACTCATGGTGTAATGTAGAGAGATTGGGCTACAGTAGAACAAATGTTCATGCGAGTATCTACAGTTTCTGAGCAAAATGCAGGGCAACAATAGTACTTAACTTAGTAATCTGAACCAGAATTCCTGATTTCACAGAAAATTTCTAATTTTAAGGGCAGCCTCAAGGCCATGTTAACTCCAACTCCCAGAGTTACCCCTGGCATCCAACCTCCTTGGTTCCTTAACTAGCTCTAAGACCCCGATTATAAGGTTCATGGGGAAAAGCAGGCATAATGTGCAGGTAAAAAAAGGCAGGACTAAGGAATGACATATAGGAAGCTGCATGGGAGCACTGATCCCCTTTGTTATTCATCATTTCTTAGGGGCGGCATTCCAGCATCCCAAAAGTAACACCAGAGGTATCAGTGCTTCCAGTTGCAGGAGTACCTATCCAAGAGTCCCAGGTTACTCGTAATGATGCCCTTAGATTTTTCTAAATTAAAATGTTTACTTTTAAAATGATTGTCTACATTATACTTATTTAATATAAACAGAATGTGGGAACAAAGTGCACAGAACAGCCATATTGATCTCCCTTTTGGAAATGATGATAAATATCAGTTAGTCTTATGTACCATATTAGGACAAGAAACTGTGGTGTGTCGCAATATCTCAGCTGAAATATTGGCTCAAAAATATATGATGATATATAAATACCTCTCTCTCTCTTTATCTCTCTCTTTCTCTCTATCTCTCTTTCTCTCTCTCTCTCGCTCTCTCTCTATATATATATATATACATGTTAAAATATCTGCAAAATTAAAAAATAATAATGCAATACTATATATTTATTGTAAACTAGAGTACATAAATCAGTGTTCAATATATTAAAATCGGCTTCTCCAGCCCAAGTCCGTCGTAAGTTCGGATTGATAAATCACACATTTCAAAGTAAAATAGCATTTGTTAAATTATGCTGGAGACTGCGTGCATCTGAAAGAGATTCTATCAATAACTTGTGCTGGCAGGAAATAGAAGAACAAAAACTGATTAATAAAAAAAGATCTTGGGCATCGTATCTAATGCAGGTAATTGAGAAATTAGGCGTACAAGAAGTTTGGATGGCGAGCATAGGAAAAGCAGATTTTTATCAGGCAATTAAAGCCACAGCTAAAAATCTGTCGCACACAACCGACAAGAACATCTTCACACGAAGACACCACACCTGGACAGTGATCAATTCATACAAAAAGCAGCAGCCTCAGGAATATCTCTCATCTCATTTCTCACTGAACATAAAACAAAAGTTCATGCAATTTCGTTTCGGCATGTGGGAAACAAAAGATCTCGCTCCCAATTGGAAATATCAGTTTCAAAATCAAGAATGTCGGTTGTGCAAATACAAGAAAGAGTCTTTAACACATATTCTCTGTGTGTGCCCAAAGTTTGGATTAGAAAGGAAAAAACTATTGAAAATAAATTTTACTAAATTGAAAATCCGTACCAGCAGGCAAGCAGTAACAACTTGATTGGGAGGTATCTCACTCTCACTTGTCTGGAGAGGGGTAACATTTTTAAACTAAATCTAAAAGAAATAGATCGGATAAAAGACCAATAACACAAAAGGCATATATGTAAAGATCAGTTGCATTACAAACATCGACCAAGAGCTTAGAAATCTCAAACTAAATGATTGATGACTGCACTTTACTAAGAAGAAGTTTTAGGTTCAAGGACACTACTAATATTAGTCACGAACAATGATCTTAACGGAACAAATCAATCCTATATTATACATAAATCTTGAAAGAAAAAAGAAGTCGTTTTATATCTTGTTCTGATTGTAAAGAAACATCTCTTTCTAATGTTCTGCCGCATGAGAGATGTGTGAAGTATACTATGTATTTTAATGAGATGATATTATGAATTTTTTTCTTATATTTATATTTATTTTTAAATTTTGTAAAATAAGTGCACAAAAGGTTTTTATGATTGGTTTTTAGTGTAATGGTTTCAAAAAGAATAAACACTAGGATAAATTTGAATTGAATTGTATATTTTTTTTAGTTAACTTCTTTTTTTAAAAGCATTACGGGGCATATTAGCAAGACCCACGTTAAAATTATCGCCGTTTTAGCGGCAGGAAACTGCCGCTAAAACAGCGATAATGGGCTTGCTAATATGCGTTATGGAATTCCAATAGAAGCCCAGGTTAGATGTCCTGCACATCTAACCTGGGCTTTATGGAATTCTATAACGCATATTACCAAGCCCATTATCGCCGTTTTAGCGGCAGTTTCCTGCCGCTAAAGCGGCAATAATTTTAACGTGGGTCTTGCTAATATGCCCCTACATTTATTATTAAACTTTGAAAAAGTAAATAACAGTTTCCATTAATTCAACAAATAAGCTTTAATTAAATTGCCTAAACATTAGAAAAAATGCTAGCGAGGGTGGGATTTTTTATTTTGTTTAAAAATTATTATTTATAAAATAAATTAATATATTTATTTATTGAACAAGTATTTATTCTGAAGAATTAATGTGCTGTAACATTTTATTTTATTAGTTATAGGTTAATACTCATTATTTTAAATTATGTTACATGTACATTCTACATTGAAATATTATTAATATATAAATTATTTTTGTAATAAGCTTTAGTAAGTTTCTCTATACTTTCCCATAGGGAGATCTCCGCCTTTGTAGTGGAGATTGTCATCAATGTGTGAAACGTTACTAGTACTAACTGTACACTCATAAATTCAAAATGTATGTCTTCTGCCCCTGAACTGTGGGGAATGAGACATGTATGTTTACATTCAGAAATGGTGACTAGCACAAAAGTATAGATTTACATCTACATGCAGGAGTGGATTTACACCTGAATGGAATTTTACATGTGCAAATTTACCTTTGTGACTAGGCCCCTAATTCTGCAGAAAACAATGTCCATTCTTCTCTAGGAAGAGAAAAGATAAGTGCAAGGAAGGTAAAGGCAATTGTTAATTGTTTAAAAGATACTATGTTACACTGTAGATGGATGGTTAGTTAAAAGAAATGCAAATCTCTTAGTTTCCATTTGCAGCACTGTGATGTTGGCATGAGTGCTGCTGATGCCCAACATTCACCCTATTTGTGATGAAAAGCAAAATGAAAGAAGGTGGTCAAAGGTTGCCTCAAACTGTTCTCCATGAAATGAGTGTCATTCTTCCATTCATTTCATGCTATATTTTGGTTGAAGCAGCAGTCAGCAGAGATCCACACTCTCATCTCCTGCTAATTCTAGTGCATCTATACTTAACAATTATTGTATTGTCAAAATATGATATGCTCATGTTTTGAGACATGATTAGTAAATCGACTGAAAATGGCAATTATATCTTAGGAGACAACTGAATTTTTAAAGAAAATGGAAAACTCGTGTTGAGGGACAAAAGAGTTAATTCAGATAAAATTAGTGCCATGGTATTATCTGAAGACAGAACAATTGTATTTTCTAAAAAAGACAAGGTTCTCATTTGTAAAGTAGTGTGAATTAGAACTATTTCTTCTTAATATTTAAGTAATTATTCATATTCCTCTAGATACTAATTGTTGATGGCATATTATCCTTTTCTTTGAGCTAGAGGCTCATTTCATGCTATTATAGTGAGTATCTCAGGACTCGTGTGGATCGATTTAAAAAATCTATATTGTTAACTGTTTTTAATTCTTCAGCATGCACACATCTGAATGAAGATATCTTTAGCTGTATCAATGGTTTTAAATTATTTTTGTAACCTGAGATCTGCATTTATATAAGATTGGGTTTGATTAGACATGAGCACCTTCGTCATAAAACCTCTAAATTACAGAAGCGGCTGCCTACTTAACTTAAGGCGAGTACAAATGGAAGAAACATTCAATTTGCCAAATTCCATAGTTGTGGGTCAAATGTGTTAATAGTAAAAATCTCAGCCTACATAAATGTTACTTATTTTTCAGATGATGAGAAGCAGCTTTTGAGTGTGGAACCAATTTCTGGTGATCATTTGTTAGAGACCCACAGGAGAAAGATGGCGGATGAAGCAAGACTGTTCCTGGCTGAATTTCAGGTAGTTATTTATCAATGCCTCAATTTATACTTACCATGTATTACATATCAAACAGATATTCAAGGTGCTAGCCTAAGCCCGTAATACAGTTTTAAAAAAAAATGTAATGAACATTAAGGGGCTCATTACGCCCGACACCGACTCGGAATTGGGACCGACCGACTTGTAGTCGGCGGTTCTGACCGCCGGATTATAATGCGACCGAACACTTCGGTCGGAGTCCCATCGTTCCCTATGGGAGCTTGTGTTCCGCCCGACAACTGGCTGTAACACAGGCTCCTATGTGGAAATGGGTTGTTTGCGGAAAACCCTGCACCCTGTCGCAGGCACACCACGGTACCTGCCACACAGTGCAGGGTTTTACAGGGGGGTACCTTAGGTACTCCTTCAGCCATCAACCGTAGTCTGCGGGGCCTAGGGGGCCCTTCCAGGGGCTCCCAAAGTCACTCTCCGACAGCCTTTCTGTGTCAGACTGGCCAATGCCGAAAGGCTGTTGGAAATCGACATCGTAATCCCGAGGGCAGAAACGCTGTCCATAAGGGGTGTACGATGCGGTTGAGAGCGACACAAATACTCTGTGGGTCGCTCAGAACCAATATGGAATGACCGCGCGGTTTACATTCCAACCGTGAACATTGTAATTGTGCGGTCGGAATGTAAACTGACTGAGTCAGTCAGAAGGGCTCCGACGCAGACGAGGAGATTCCGACTGTCGGGAGGAGGCTTTCCACCCGACATCGTAATCGGCCCCTAAGTTGTCTAAAAAGTTCTTATTAATGTTGGGATGGATATAAAAGGGGCGTGGAAGGAAACTTGTCTTTTTTATCAATAAACTAAGGAAGCACTTTATTTAAGGAAGTTCTCAACACTAGAAGGAAATTTTAGATCATATGCTGCTTTTCCAGATAGCAGTATTCTTTGTGAATAATCGTCACATCCCTGTTGCCCCACTCTCCCTTCTTCAGGATCAATATATAATGTTGATGGACCTTTGCCAATGTGTGAAGAATGTTAAATAGCATGTTCATCTCTTAGGTATTGCATTGTCATCTGCTGCTTTTGCTCTTCTTAGTGTTATGTATGGATCAGAGACATAAATATGTGTATCCATTTTCCATTATCTAACTAGGCTAACTAATATATTTATTATGTCTGTTTTTTCAGTTGCATTGATTTTTAATTGTTGGTATTATTCATAAATCTGTACAGGCTATGAAAAATATTTGAGGACCGTATCTGAGAAATTGAAGTAGAATATCAGTCAGGTGAAATATGTCTACTACAACCTCATTTGAAATTCAATTAACATTATACCCAATGCTTGCATTTCACTTTTTAATATGGAGGCTAAACATAAATCCTTTTCCCAGAGTAGTAAGTTATAAATGTATGAGTCCCTTACATTTGAGGATTAGCAAGCATGTTAGCAGTTCGAGGCTGTCCTATGGCAGCTCTGCGGTGCCATTTTTGTCATGGTTAATTATAGTTTTGCAGCTACTTCAACTATGATTGAACTGATGCATACTAATGGTGTAGACACGTGTAGCATAATCAAAGGAGGTTGATCACATGCTTCATCAATATATTTGGATATAATACCCCTTTCAGACTGTAACCTTCATGTGTTTATGCATGTGGAAAGATCGAGGTATATGGACAGGCAAAATGTTTAGAACTTTGGTCACCAGTGACATCTTAAGAATTTTGGGGGCCTCGGGCAAAACATATTTTGGGGGCTACTATATGGAACAAATTTGGTTTTTATTAACCATTTCTTGCTAATTCAAGTTCACATGCCAAACAATACAAAATTATATGTTAAATATAAACAAAGTTCAGTTTCTCAGGGGGGCCCCTTAGAAGGTGGGGGCCCTGGGCAATTGCCCTGTTTGCATACGCCTTTAAACATCTCTGTCAGTCACACTTCCTCTTTGTCTATCACCAACAACAAATCAACATCTGTGATTCAGAGGGTGCCTGGTATGATTTTCTGTTTAAGGGTGAACCTTTCAAGCAAAGCCTACTTAGCCCACATGACTTTCAGCAATATAGCTGCAAATTAGAGCAATTGGGCTTTATAAAGCATGGTCTACTGTTAATATGTCAGCAACTCTCGACTCCACTGTAGTATGTGATGTGGGGGGTTACAAAAAAGGATACCTATGGTAATCTGTTGCTGCACTTTTTCAGAGTATTCCTAGGGTATTCAGCAAGTTGCCCATAAAGGATGCTCGCGAGTCGTACAACCAGTCGAAGAACCGCTATGTAGATATTCTGCCATGTAAGTATCTCAAGAGCTGACATTTACTGGACAAGGCCTAATTTAAATATTCATTGTATAACTTACATGTACTTGTTTCATTAGATGATGAAAATCGAGTTGAGCTCAGTTTGATAAATGGAGAACCGGGGTCCGATTATATCAATGCCAGCTTTATTAATGTAAGTGGTATTTCCTACTCGCATATATTTCTGTAGAGAAGAAGATTTAAATCTGTTATCAATCGCAGTAAAAGGATTTGGGTGCTGTATCCAAATAAAGGAACTACTGTTTTTGATGTGGATATATCAATCAATCAATCAATAGTTCTTTATTCGGCAACTATTACAGTTAACCATAAAAGCACAGTTCATATATCAGAAATATAAAACCATCATTCCAACTTAATATTTTAAAAATGAATTGAATCACATCATAATTGATTTTCGAGACCTAAAAACACTTTTAAAAAAGCAATAACAGATACAATAGTAAAATAGTCCTCTAACTGTTGAAGAATCATAAAAGCAGGATAACATTGTCTAAAACCTAATTTTTAAGCACGGGGATAATCCATCTCCTTCTTGGTATAGAATAAAATTTACAAAAGAACAGTATATGTATCGTCGATTGTGCCGAAATCTCATCACATGGACAATTGCATAAAGTTCTCGACCAATCATTCTGTACAGGAAAACTAAACAAACGATATAAAATATTCAACCTGAAACGTGTCAGGAGAAACCTTTCATGATCATCGGTAATAAGGGAAATGTATGGCTGCATCTTAAAAGTAACTAAAACCGGAAAATATGCTTGCACTGTTGGTTTCTTTAATTCAATTGAGATCCTCATTTCACCCAAATAATGCATACAACTTACTTTTAAATCTTTCCTTGATACATTTTGCATAGTCTGCGGATCTTTAAAATATTCAGGATGACCCAGATTGATCAGAAACTTTTTAACGTAAGTTAACCATCTTATATTTCTGACCCCATCTACTACCATGGCATCTTTCAGTATTACCCTATTCAATTCTGTCTCATCTGCGGTCCATACTCTATGCCACAAGAGGACAGGCTGTATCTTAATTATATCCTCTAAATACGGGACCCCGAGTTCTTGGTGGCATATATAAGTAGAAGTACTATCTGGTACTGCCAAGATGTGTCTTAAAAACATGTTTTCTGCAAGCTGTAAGGCATTGACCCCTATAAAGCCCCAAATTCCCGCTCCATACGTGGCTATAGATACACATTTAGCCCTATAAATTGGTAAAATTTCTCCAGGTGCACGTCTTCCTAATTTTTTACAACAATTTAACAGGGCCAGGATGTGGATATATTTACATTTCATGTTTTGCAAGCGAAAACAGCTTTGAAACACCGTCCAGATATACTCTGTTATATCTAGTTTAATGGAAAGAATTCTTAGGACTATTATATTGCAGGTCTAATATCAAAATATGAAAATATCAATGTAATAACTTAGCAATTTGCCATTACCCCTCACACTTGTTCTTAGCATCCTTTACCTCCCCTATTTTGTATGCATTTATGGCACATAATGCACCCTCATTTTTCCAGCCTTCTGCTCTGTATTTTCAGTTTCTTCATTACTCCTGGTCCCGTTGTCCTTGTCCCATTCATTACTACCCGCCCTCCCTCCCGGACATGCCGGACTTCATCTTTGGCTTGGTGGTTTAGAGGGAATGCTGGGTAAAGTATGTTTAAGTACTCCCGGTGAGAGGGGTGGGGTAGGGCCAGCATTCCTTTGTTCTATTTTTCTGTTGGTGAGATAGGATTATCTCACTTGTTTATTAATGGGACGAGGACAACGGGACCAGGAGCAATGAAGATTACCAGTAAGTAATAGGGCATTCTCGAAATAACCCCATGTCTTTACACTCAGACAAACACTTTCTGTTTCAGAAATAGAGCATGAAGCCCTTCCATGTCAATGTGCACTCCTCGCTCTAACATCATATAAATTGTCGACATATTTTTTATTTCAATTTGTACACTGCAATTTTTCTTAAATATTGATACACATAAAAAGGTCAGTTCCTAACACAGCCTCGAATTTTTTCGACAACTAACCTTATGTATCTGAAGGGAAAGAAGGAGACATCAATATACAGACACAGGACGGAAGTAAAGGGCCCAATTAATAAAGCTGTTGCTATGACTTACTCTTGTGGTACTCTTGGCTTACTACTCACAGCAAAATCTTTGTGAACAAGGCCCTACGATCAATCCCCTCTGCTGGCCGCATCTCCGTCTAATTTTAGAAAACTAAAGGGTTCTTATGTCCTTACCGCATAGAAAACCTGAGTCTTTGGATCAAATTTGATGTTGCATACAACACTTTCAATTTCAGAGATCGAACTCTTCATTGGGGACAGTGCTAATTAGTTGAGATCACGAAATGATAATTAGTTGCATGCCTGGCTTCCTGAATACAGACATGTTACCCATTAAAGTGAGTGCAGCACATTTGGGCATTTGGCCATTGTTGATGCATCTGTATGAGGAGCAGTGTGACTCTGGAAATTGAACGCATGTAAAGACATCTTTAATGCTTTAGTGAAGGTCAGACAATGTTATTCTGCTCATGGTGGGATTTCAAGTGGTCTCGCGATTCAATTCACGAACTACACCCTCTAAACCCAGTTTCTGCACCCAGCACTGGATCATGTGCTTCATATACAGCTTTGATCTGAAATACAGGAAGGATTTTGATTTTCTGTTATAAATGGCTTTAGACTGTTAAACAATTTTTACCAAGAAGGTATGTTTTCTGTCTGAACAGGGTTTCAAGGAACATCAAAAGTACATTGCTGCACAAGGTAAGGAAAGTGTTAATTATCATGGGTACACTTTTTTAAATGTGATGCATTTCTTTATGAAGTTAGCGCCTCTTTATGGCTCCATTGCCTGGTATTCTGGGTGGGAGTGTGGTGGGGCGGTGTGTGTGTGTGTGTGGGGGGGGGGGGGCATCAGAGCTGGAATCAATGCTTCTAGACTGTATCACCAGCTCTCAAATAGAGACATTCTGAGATAAAGGGGATTATTTGTAAGCCCCTTGTGCTGCTGGTGCGTCACTTTTAATATGGGAAAAAGTGTCATACTGACCACGCAAGTGGCTTGTAAATAAGTCCCAAAGTCTCTCGAAAGGGGAATATAATGTGGACCAGGGAAAACCAGGTCCTTTACAGCATCCAGATTCCCAAATCTGGGGAGTTTGTCAGTGTGATTTCTCACCATCTCTGAGCAGGTGGGAAACGTCATTGACATGAGGTTTGACAGGGTGTGGAAATCCGCTAAATTTGGGCCCGGTGTTCTTTCACTCAGTAATTTCAGCTGCTAGAATACTGGGCCACTCAGAATTTGCTGAAGTAGTATCTCCCAGGGGATATTACTTTAACCAAATTGTAATGTGGGCACACGTGTGGAAGTCAGTTGGCAACATACTCAAGTGGAAGTGTTGTTACCACGTGTATTACCACAGGATGTAGGAAGTCATGGAGATCTTGATTGTTAATCCCTGGAAGGAAAAAATGTCTGGTGTTTGTAAAAGTGGACATTTATTCCCATCCTCAACAGGAACATCCATATTGTTCACTGAGCCAGTGGACACTATGGATGTCCCTTTTGTTGATGGGAACTCCTATGTAACCCCTTTTCTAGTGCAGAGAGTGGAAAATGAGACCTCACATGGAACAGCAAATATCATTGTGCCTGCACTGTATGCAGTTCCATTGACTTTGGGTGCAGAACATATGAACTGATAAAGAGCCAATTTCAGTTTTTAAATCAGGCAGAGCCATGGATTTTCTTCGTATTGTAATGCACGTGGCTTGTGCCTAGTTGATTTAAGCCTATCAAAGGACGTGACTGAACTCAATTATGAGAACATATATGATTCTACCCTGTGCAGTAGTCTGACATTACCCCATCAAAATGCTGCTGATCCCTTTGCAACATATAACTAAGAATCGTTATCTGTGGCAGACATCTCTCGGTGGTTCTGTTTGTAGTGTCCTGCTGGACACGTTCTAGTGTTCCACTTTGTATTACACGCACACTGTACACCCACCCATCCCAGGCGTCACCGGTCAGGTGACCCTGCTAATAAAGGAGGCCGGGCGCACGTGGCCTGGGCCAGTTCTAGTACTCCATACAATGTGTCTGCGTAGTCCTTCATCCGGCATGTCGGCCTAGTGGCCCAAGACTCTACACTGTTAACAGTTCCAGGGAGCTAGGAGCTATCTGATTAGAAAATTAACTTTTATTTCCATCCGAGGTGACTTTCAATTTCCTTATAATGTACGAAAGGAGGTAATTTATTCCTCGTCACACCATCACCCTTCCTGCAAACTGCCTAAATCGTTGGTGTGTTGGTCTTTAATATGAAAGCAGGAGGATGTTTGTGAACATAAAGAATATAAGTAGAATCTAAAGTGCAACATTATATAGGCCAAAAAGCAGTTCGAAATTTGTTGCAAAAAGATGTTTGAATCAGTGTAATAGAAGCCAGATTTTAAAAAAAAACTTTGTAGCCCAGAAACACTCAGAGATATTCTATCTTTCATATATCACCTAAAGGTGCAAAAGATAAACATGTAGCCATAAATATCTCCTTTCTGCTTAGCACTGTTCATCCAAATAAAAAGAGCAGACATGGGAAAAGTCAGGTTTCATTTTCTTTTTTTAACCTGCAGCTTTAAGTATACTTTGTGACATGCCTTTCACCCTGCCTGGTGTGGTCAGAACTCAACAGTAATAAGTTACTACTGTTGAGCAGCTACATCATTTCTTTATTGCAGATGACGAGAGAAGTCGCAAATTGCGTGTGATAAGGAAATTGGAGACAGGCTCTTATACTGGGATTGCAGGCTCCCATGCATTCTACCCAGTGGCGCAGCGTGGGCGGGGTGACAGGGGCAGTTGCCCCAGGCGCAATATTCTTAGGGGCGCAAAATTTTAAAAGAAAAGTGGAAGGATACTTGCCTTGCCCCGGGCGCTGGCAACCCCCGCTATGCCGCTTGCAACCCGCGCTGTGCCGCTGATTCTACCAGCAGTAATGCATGATCAACTTGAACAGCTGACGGATTTTTGATGCAGCTGTGGTGAAACTTAGAGGCATGCCTGAAGTTAAGGAAGATGGGGTTATTTAGGTAACTTTAAACCAGCCATGTATATGATCACACTGGCCAACCCAAACTATTACCACTACGTAGGGACACCGAAAATATTCTACCACCCTCTTAGAGGCAGTGCCACCTGCCTAGAACCAATGCTTGATTGGGATGTTAAGAGGCTTCAAAACGTAGAAAGATTTCTGAGAAATTATTCTTCTCATACTAGTCACCAGCAGCTCCTCAGCAGATCAAATGTCAAACATTTGACATTTGACAAGAGATTCGTAAACATTCGACTGGGGAAAACCAAGAGGCAAAGGAGGGAAGGGAATGTACTATCGGATGAGATTCTAAACAAAGTGAAAGGAACAGGAAAGGAGGGAATAACAGACATACAAATACATACCTGCCAACTCACACGGTGCCACCGTGTGACACATGATATAAGCTCCCATCACACGGTCAACTGGTGAGGAGCCAAAACCACACGGTGACAGGGAAAACGCGCTGAAAACCACTGTAACTGGTAGTTTTCAGCTCGTTATCGAGTCTTTGAACTGCTAACGTCCATTAAGGGGTGTGAAAACATACCAGAACATCGGCATCAGCCTCAGCAAGGTGTTTTTTTTGGGGGGAGGGGACTTAGGGGCAAGGTGCAGTTCAAAAGTGCCTCTTAGGTACTTCTTGTCACTTTTTTTCAAGTTGGCAGGTATGCAAATAAAATATACAGATTGTAACTCAGCCTTTGAGCCAATACAGCGCTTCACTGCCTGTTGACTGGGTTTGATCTACACAAATGCTGCATACATACATGCCTGAGAATAAAAGTGTCTTTGACTAACTACATCTTGAAGAGATGTTTTGTAAATTGCTCTCAACGTCTTTGTTTAAATTCTATCCTCCCTGAAATATTGAGCTTATTTCAAGGAAACTAACTTGTTAGTGAGTTCTGTGCTCAAATATGGCTTTAATATGTAAATAAATGTAATTTTCATCGCTTAATGGCCTTACGCGAAGCATTTCTTTAAAATCATTCAATGCATAGTAAGTGAATATTCCTTCACAAAAACGTACAGTGCAGGGCTCGAGGACATGACTTAATTAGGAGTGAAAAAAAATGGAAAAACAGCTGGATCTAATTATTTAGATTAGGTTGCATGACCTTTAAAATTCAGGAAAGGGGCCTCTTAAAGAACAGATAGCTACAGCTTGAATGCTGAAAAAGGTGACTTCTCCCTGACAAAGACATTGCACTGCGTCGCCTGAGCACAGAGAAATGATGAAGAAAAATAACTTTGGTCCCCACCGTAAACTGTGGACACAAACATTAGTATCCGTCAGCACATAACATTAATAGTAAGTCCATGCAACCAGACAGCCACTGAATCTTTTCCACCCTCCAGACCCATTTCGGAAATATTTGCAGAAAGGTCCATGATCTTTACTTATAAACAACAATCAATGACACAGGACCCGAATATATAATAAATGCACCAATTAGTGCACATAATGCTACTGGAAAAGAAAACTGAAACGGTAATTGACTATAGAGACAATCCACACGGGCTACAGCAGTGGCAGCAGTAGATGAACTTATATCAAGATGATGGCGCCCTTTACACAGCTGTGTTGTTATTGTGATGTCAGAAGACTGACCCAGATTTCAGAGAGAGGACATAAACAGCAAGAAAGGACGGAGGTAAAAGAAATGGTGGACAGACTGGATATTGTGACAGGAACAGCAGACTCTCAGTTATTAGCCAAGATTTTTAGCAGTGTTGAAGACTAGGAGTGGGCGTAACTCTTGTAATTCAGTGTAGTGTAATCACATGGAATTACCCAAGAACTCCACGAAATTGCGCGAGAAGAGTAATTCTGCGTTTAGCACTATTTCTTTGCACAAAACTCCCTCCCTGCATTCAAAATTGGCGCAATAACGCATTTTGCTCACGCCTGCTAAATGTGCTCTTTGGGTAGGCTTTTCCCCCCAAATTACTTCCGGCATTTAGTGCTATTTTCTTAACACAAAATTCCCCCTTTCATCCAAAATGCGTGCAAGAATTCATTTGTGCTAAGAAATAGAGCTAACTGATTTTCCCCCAGCTTATGCTCAGCATTTAGCGCAAATTGCTTAGCACAAAATGCACCCTTGCATCCAAAATTGAAGTGAGGATGCATTTTGTGCAAAGAAATAGTACTAAATGCAGTAAAACATGAATAGAGAGCATGAGTGGCCCCTCACGCTCGCTAAATATGCTATTGTGGTAGGATTTCCCCCCCAAATTAATCATAGATACACGAGCAGGAGTAGTTGCGTAAATATTGGTGATTCTGCATCAAAGAGTAACTCAGAATTACCAAAATTACTCCGAGTACTCCGGCGTAAGTGAAATGATGAAACTGCATGTGAACAAGCATTCTCTTAATTGAAATTCAGGAAGTGACCCTCCAACTCAACAGACTGTAAAGCACATACTGCGTTCGATAATCGATATCATTTTTTTGACATAACATTTTATTTCTGCATTTAGACTTCATTGCCAAGCTTAACCATGACATGATATTTTACCTTCCAAGGTCCAAAGGAAGAAACCACTAATGACTTCTGGAGAATGATTTGGGAACAAAAATCAACAATAATCGTTATGGTCACCCGCTGTGAAGAAGGGAACAGGGTGAGTACAAAATGCTTTCCTCTAGCACACCCTACTGGCCGGTATTTTAGAACAAAATGTGGTATATGGAGAGCACTAGGAATGCAAGAACAATGAACAAAGTATGTCTGATGTCACCCCTTTCATTATTGTTCTCTTGCTTTCATTCAGACTAATTTTGAATTAACTCTGCTTTAGTAGGCTGGTACCCCGTTGAGTCGCAATTTCCTACCTCCTCCTCAGAAGAATGCCACAATGTCCCTCGTTCCACCTTCTCCCTGTTAGGATAACCTGCTCCCCTTTCCACCAGCTTTACTTGCAATCAGTATGCTCCATCCTTCTACTTTTTCACTCCACTTCTCACAGTGTAGGGGTCATTTTGAGTTGTGTGGTAATACCACACTGTATGTTTGCATCCACAATTACAGATGTGATAGGGATAGCTAATTTTGTAGCCGAATTGCAATCTTATTACAAACTACCCCCTATAAAATGGGAATTTACCATAAAATCTGTTTTTCTGTACCATTTTCAGTAGGTAAGTTCCTATTCCAGGATGTTTTCTGGGGACATATTCCACAATGTTATAACTGGTGAATATGCTCTTGGAAAACTCAGAGTGCAGCAAAATAGCTGAATCATTACCTCTGTACTCAGAATGAGAAGTTATGTGTGTTCATCCCCATCCACTGTTCCAATCTCTGTGCTGTGCCATGTCCTCCTCCCACTGCTCCCCCTTGTAGTGCCCTGCCCTTCTCCCTTGCGAAACCTGATCTTTCATCACCATCCTTCACCCCACTCTAACCATACATGATTGACGTTAATGCCATAGTGCCATCCAGCTAAGTCACTTCAGTGGCAGATGTTATGGTACTGGACAAGGTAGCTACTACATGTCAGTTGCTCTATGGAGATAGTATGCATGACCAGTACTTGAGTATCTGCAGATCCTTTTTAGATCTGTCCAAGAGACAGATTTAGCTTTCTTGCCAATCCTTAACAAAGAACAAAAATATTTTTCCAAACATTTGCCTTCTGTCTTCCTCAGGTAGTACCCCTTCCCATTTGTGAATGGTCACACCACTTCTGAGGTGTTAGTAAAAAACTAATGTGTTCATACATACCACTGAAAATCAATACTTGGAAGGGATGCCCTAAACACGCCTCTTCCAAATACCAATTCGCAAACCCAATTTGTGATTCGATAACTGGCTACCAAAACGCAATTTGGGCTTTTGTACAATTTAAAAAACTTTTTTGCTATTGCAAACAGCCCAATTCTGTGAATCGGGCCGTTTGCCACCTCAAAAAAAGGTTTTCTACATATGGCTCATTGTTTGTTAAGTGTGAAAGTATTCTACTGTGTGTTATAAGAAATGCAACAGGCATGCCTACATGGACTCAGAGATTTATTTGCTGCTTCCTAATATGTCACCTGGACGTCAAGGGGCCTATTTACGAGCTGGTTTGCGTCACACTTGCACCACACAACGTGGTGCGAGAGTGACGCAAACCTTAAATTAGATTTATGAAGCAACGCAAGGCCACTTTGCATGGCTTTGAGTGGCTCCAAAAATCTGGAGTAAGGCAACGCATCGCATATCGCTGCGTTGCCTTATTCTGCAATAGCGCAAGGGTGCCTGCGTTAGTGCTAGGCTGCCAAAAGGGCACCAGCACAGAGGAAAAGACAGGAATGCGCCATAATGCCTTAAATACGGCACATTCCTGCCCTTTTCCTGACTGACTGCGTCGCTCTGCGTGACTTTTTCATAAATAGGCCCCCAAGGGTTTAAACCTAGCTGATCCAACCCAACCGTTAATTCTTCTGAGGCTGAAACATCCAGGGTAGGCAAACTTGTTTTTTGCGTGCTGCTGCTCGAACCATACATAAAATGACCTATCTTGCATCCTACGAGACAACTTTACTCAGTTGCTATCTATGCCTTGTTGCAGTGTGAGAAAAGGAGAGCTGAAACTGCAATTAACTGCGCTGTACATGTTCTGTGTCAGTTGGAAAGATTGCCATGCTGTCCCCGTGGTGCTCTGAAGACGTTTCTCTAGACAAAAGAAAGTGCTTTGTTAACGGCTTTATTAATGCTTGCATTTGTTAATGTTCATTTGTTAATTGCTAGCTCCACAGTGATGTTTTTCCAATTTGCCGAAATGCATGGATTGTTAAAGGATTGGGCAAACCCCCACTAGCAACGAATTCTTTTTTGGGGATATTAGTTGTCCTCTGGTGCCCTCTCGTGGCTTTTTGTGGTGGCACCGTAACCAGCAATGGCCTTCCAAAGTGCTTGGTGATGGGGATAAAATGTGATCAGGACAGTTAAAACAAGCATTTTCAGAACTTTTCAGTAACTTCAGTGTGTCTGGCCTGCATCACATATTTGCGTTTTTCCAAATGAAATTAGAAAATAGGTGGGACACTGCGAGGCAACACACAACACTTTATTAACCAATGAAGGTCCAAATTGAATGAAGTAGACACACATTTTATATCACGAAAATGTTCAGAGATGTTAGAAACTATGGCTAAATCTGAGATGCAAAAGAGGTACCATCAGATGCAATAATGTAGGTATTGCTGTCCCCGAGCGTTGGTTAACCATTGGCACCTCCTCGCCTTACAGGTCAAGTGCGCACAATATTGGCCTACCATGGAGACTGGCACATTGAAGTTTGGAAACATCACTGTGGTGATTAAAGAAGAGAAGAAGTGTCCTGATTACATTATTCGTAAATTGCAAATCTCGAACGTAAGTGGTTTGATTAATAGCTTTTCTGATTTATTTCTGTCTGTTAGTCTGTATTAATAGACTTTAGGGCTCCTAAGACAGTGCCTTGCACATGGCAAATGGTTGTAGTAGATCAGACTGTCGTGAAATTCATTAATGAGACTCCAAGTTGAGGGTAATAATGGCCCCCGAGCTGGCATGCTACGCACGTACAGAATGCCCTCTCCCCATTATAAAGTCCCTGTAAATCCTAATTCGACCAGAAAAGGTTCTTTCAGCCGAATTGGAAATGATAAAGTATGTAAGATTACCGCAAACAGATGATTTTGTTTAAACACATTCGATAAGTCTAGAGGAGGGAAACTGCACACAAATGAGAGCTAACTTGGCAATCCGAAAAGAAACACTATTCCACTGTCCTTAATCTTCTCTTGCGATAATCTCCAAATAGGATGGCATTTTTGCATCCCAGAATCACCAATGCCTGCATTTAGTGGCCATTTGTAATTCACCTAGGACCTCATTTATGAGGTTTTGCCGTAGGGCAGAGCCGCAGGCCATCCTGATGTGCTGCCCAACGGAGAAGAAAAGGGTAGGAATGCGCCGTATCCATCAGATATGGCGCATTCCTGTCCTTTTCCTGGGCAGCCGTGCGCCAACGCATGCACCTTTGCACCATGGTGCAAGGGGGCCTACGTTGCGGGGATGATTATTTTTGTGCAGTAAGGGAAACCTTTCTGCATACCATAAAAACAATCACAAGAGGTTTTTTTCCTCTTTCTATGTGTGCTGCAAAAAGGGAAAACGAGGAGAAATAAAGATATTTCTCGTTGTTGTGCCTCCCTTACGCCAGAGGCGTATGTTTTTGGAGCCGCCTTAGATTCTGGGGCAGTGTCAAAAAGCCATGGATGTTGCTGGGAACGCCCCCAGGTACACCCATTGCACGCCCCTTTAACACAGAAAACTGCATTAAAGGAAACAATATTTATGAGGTAGCATTAAGCCAAAAAAAGTGGCTTAGTGCTGCCTCGTAAATATGGAGCAGGCTCCTGTGCCATGGAACGTCACAAAAGTGACATTCCAGTGGTGCAAGGGGCCTCATAAATGAGGCCCCTAGTGTTTAGAATGATCCTAGGAAACTAACCTACATTGGCTACCACTGTTTTTGTGTTTTCTTCAGCTACTTTGGTCTAAAGCGCCGCAAATGTCATTGTTTTCATGAATTTGTATATTGCAATTTAATTTGCTCAACCTCTTTTAGGCCTACTTATGGTAATATTACAGAAACATTGCACTGACTTGAGGATAGGACAAATGTTTGCTGCCTATGTAATACGATGATAGGCAAACAGATTTGGGTTCAGTCCAAAGAGCAAAAATATTTTTGTACGAGGGCAAAAAAAGAGTAAATAGACTGCGAAATCATTCATAAACATATGAAACACGTTTTAAATATTTTTAGAGGCTGTAGAGATTTTAACAAATAACCCTATTAAATAAATAACATAAAAAACAGCGCAAATCAATTTGTCTCTTCTTATGCTACTTCACAATAGAACAATTTGTTTTTTCCCGAAGCTTTTTTCCCACGTTTCACAATTCAAAAGTGCATAAATATATTTTCTGAATTTCTTAATGCTTAAACGCAGTTTAGAAATAGCGTGAAATCAGTTTGCTGCATGCTCTGGCCATGTGCAAAACTTTAGTTTGGAGCCACTTATTCCATTCTCCACTGCACACAATAATAGTGCATGTGGATTTGCACCACTGGAAAGTTTCTCTAAAGTGGTAAAGATCGTCAAATGAACACAGCTGTTTTGAATTACCTGTAAATCACTGAAGATCGACACAGAACTTTATAGTCTCAGGACTCAGGTTAAACGACTAATACGTTTGTAGATTCTCTACTTTTTCCCGTTATTCAAACTTGCCCCCGATGTTTTATAGGTTGACAATGATCTTATAGCTTTTTTTAAGTAAGAAACCTGGACCACTTCTTTAGTACACATTTTGTTACAAAATATTCTACTGTTGAAATTGTCCTGAAGATTTCAAGTGCTTTTCCAAAAGGAGAATGGCATAAGTCCATGCAACTGTAACCACTGGAAAAGGAAGGAGCCTGATGTATTGACTAGAGCCATAAACCTCATATTCTCAAATGTTGAGACTTTCTGTCTCATCCCATTCTCTTCTTCCCTATTCTCTTGATCTTCCTCTCCTCACCACCAACTCTCTGCTCCCTCATTAATCATCCAAACCCTTCATCTCCATCTTCTCCAGCCATCCTCTGTATCATCTTATTTGCTCCCCCTTTTTGACCTTTCTTCACTCCGTCGTACCAATAACTTGCCTTTCACTGTCCCACCTCCCTTTTCCTTTCTCCAACTTAATGACAGAATTATAACTTCACGACCACCTTATTCACTACCCCTTTGTCCCATCTTCCCCCATTCTCTCATTCACTTCCCACCCACCTATGTCTCTGCCCCAGCTCATGTTCTTCTTCCTCTTTGCTCTCCTTCCCGCTCTCTCTCCATGAGCACCCTCTTTGACCTTCTTCCTTCTTAATTCACAGTTTCTCCTCTTCTCCTCCCAGCCTTCTCCCACCATTCGGATCTGCCCTCTCTTGCATTATGCAGCACCTTTCTACCTTCTCATATTAAGTCACTCACTGGACCTCCAATTCAGTTTCACAACCCTCCATTACAAACCCTCCCACTCTCTATGTCTCCTTTCTTACATCCTCACATCCCTTCTTCCAGTATCACACTATGGATGCAGCAGGAGGTGTTCATGGTCACAACAGCCAGCATTGAGGCATAGGACAAAGATCACCACTACTCACTCTTCAGATGCCCTCTCACTCCAGACATCACATGTTTCCACAGGAGAACCTACTCCGATGCCAAAATCCATGAGCATTGGCAAAGTCAATATCTCTGCTCCTGCACGTAGAAGGCAAGATCTATTGCCTTTGCAACGCTTGTTTTAAAATACAAATCACCAGGCTTCCCTTACAAAAGAGAACAATTCAGAGATTTTGTACTGTCTGAGTATATCTAAGTAAGGATTATTGACCGTTGTTGCTGAATGACCATAAATTAGCACGTCATTCGATCCCTTGGCTAGTGTGGATTTAAACTTTTAAATCAATTTAATTTAAAGATTATTTTCGTACTCAGTGGTTCTATATCTTCCATCCTTGGTTCTCTATTAGCAATTAGAAGAAGAATACTTGAACATTTGATGGTGAAAATAGCTGAGATGCATGTTCTCATAACATTTGTTTGATGGCTCGTTGTACATTAAACTATTGATTATTTTTAGCATCCCTAAGTCTTATCTTGTTTTAGGCTTTGCAGCAATGCCTTTAATTTGTTTTGCAATTCAATTTTTTTGTAAAGTTTAATTGGTTCTAAAACTTTTCCAAACAATGTAGCTCTATGAGTAATTGCTCATTTACTGCTTTCATAGACCGTTGGTCCTGTGGTCTCTTATTGCTGCAATTAGATAGTCAAAATGTTCAATGGATATAGTTATCTTTCCTCCATTCACCATCCGACAATTCAATAACGCATAACTTTTGTCTAGGCCCCTGTGTCACAAACACAAATTAACCTATTATTTTGGACATAAAGCCTCACTCTGATAGCCCAGCAAAGCAATGTCTATCCTGTTCGATGAATTTTCTACAAAAGTTGTAAATACACAAAAAAATATCTATACTATATCGAAGGGGCAGGCCTATGTGTGAGTTACTTCTGCTTGTGACAGGGTAGGCACCTTTTGAAGTTTAATTAAGTTCCTGGGCACAGCCCAGATTTTCATCCTGTTAGGGGGAAAAACATCCCCTTCCATACCCAAGCGTGTTGTTCACTGTTTAAGATCACTACACATCTCACTCTAGGAGAGCCATTAACAGCTATGTGACACTGAACACTGGCAGAAAGGCACATTTGACTCGGGCTAGAAAATGGCAACTTTCTAAAAGTAACCAATAACAAGGTGATGGATGGAATGCTTAAATTAATCTTAGTCACTGGCAATTGCTCAAGCTGCATTCCAATCCATAATGTTTATCTGACCATGCCACACCTGGTTTGAGTATTTAGGGCGAATCCAGTCCTGGGTTGCTTGTGTTCCAGTTCAGGGAGGACCTGTCCTTGCAGTTCAGGCTGGACTGTTCCCATTGGAACAGAGTCAAGACTAATTTGCAAACTGAGGTGGTTTGGTGTGCAAACTAGTGTTGGACTGGGAAGCGGCCCAGAGTAATTACCGGTGGCAGAGGATAATTCTAGCATTCCATCCATCACTTTTTTGTATACTTTAGTGTAACGCCCTAAGAGGGATGTGTATGTCCAGATGTGGGTCCCGTGTGAGAAACGACCTTTACATCGCGGTCATCACACCGCGATGCCATTACAATGCAGTCGTTACAACGACCGCGTTGTTACCACGCAATGCCATTACTACGCAAGTCATTACATCGACTTGTAGTAGATGGCGCGCTAACATTAGGAATAGTATAGTTTACTATTCCAACACCTTCCCTACTGTTGCGTAGGCTGGAGTTGGAATAGTAAATTATACATTTCTAATGTCAGCGCACCATCTACTGCAAGTCGATGTAATGACTTGCGTAGTAATGGCATTGCGTGGTAACAACGCGGTCGTTGTAACGACCGCGTTGTAATGCCACGCGATGTAATGACTCGCGTTGTAACGAGTCATATTCGTCCCGTGCACACTGTGTCATGGGAACCAAGCTATACCTGGCTGATGAGCCCTAACGAAGGTGAAACCGGTCCTGGGTTATATGTGTTTCAGTTTACGGAGGACCTCACCTGGCATTTCAGACTGGATTTTTCCCATTGGATCAGGGATCAAGACTGATGTGCATACGGCTGGGTCCAAACTGAGGTGGCATGATGTGCAAAATAACGATGGATTGGGATGCAGCTACCCATCGCTTATTTGTATACATTAACTTTGTAAAAGTGGCATTACCAAAATAGTAATTTCAAATCCGACTTGAACATCAGATTGGATTTTAAATTACTATTAATTTGAGTCTTTGAACTATGGTTCTAGCTATTCGCAAACTGAAGTTATTAATTGTAAGATGTTATAATGTAATGCAGTGCTTTTCTATGGGAGAGCCAGCCTTGCCACAGTGAAAAACAAGTTTGGAGATTTTTCGCTGCCAGGACATGTAAAACTTATGCACACAAGTCCTTCTTTTTAGATACCATCCACCCTGCACTACAGGCATTTAGGGACTACCTTAAGTATTTAAAAATGGAAGGTTTAGGCCGAGTTAAGGTTAAAGGTTTATTTTGCCAGGTCAAGTTAGCAGTATTAATACACATGCCCAGGCTGCAGGAGCAGACCTAGAGTCATGTTTTCCTTTGGCACTCTAGTGGAGGCACACTAAATGCTGCAGTTAACAAGTGACATTTAACTTAGAGGACCTGGGTACACAAAGTACCATATACTAGGATGCATGGTAACTTTAATATAAAACTCAGGGGTTAGACAAATCCATATGTTTTTAGGGGCAGAGCCATACTGTTTAGAGTCCATACACCAGCAATAAATTCCACCAAAAATCGGGGGGGGGGGGGGATGGGAGGGAGGGGGGTGACCATGCAAAAAGGGCAAGAAATATATACAACAAGTATATATTTTCAAGTGTTATTCCAAGTACCATAAGGCACGATTGAAGATTCCAGTATTAAATACTTTTAAAAAAAATTCTTTTTATTGATGACATCATACATACATTTCAAATATAATTCCAAACAATACTGTGACCACCTGGTACATTGAGTCTTATTGTACATTCCTATCTATTGGCTTATCTTAATACTACCTAAAACTGTTGTTATTCTACATCTAGTTCACAGTGACTAGTTGCCTGGGTGGGGGGTTGCAAATATTCCCTCTATAGGTGTTCCATTTACCCCAAATCTGCTACCATTTCTTGGGACAGCCTTGTGACACATACACCGTTTTTTCCATTACCATGCACCAGTCCATGTCTTTTTTTTCACGTGTTCAGTGCAGGTGCTTCACGCGCCCCCATAGCTTGGCCACCAGCAGTCCCAATGCCACCCAGGTTCTCTCCTTCCCTGTCATGTCAGTGGGGTCCCATATATTCAGGAGACACAGTTTTATCTTGGGTTCTACACATTCCAAAATATTATGTATGAAGGTTCCTTCCTGGCCACATCCTCTACTGCATCTGGAATCGTCCTTATAACCCATCTTCACAAGAGCATTGTTTGCTAAGTATATTCTATGTAGTACCTTAAGCTGTACTAATCACAACCTTGACGAGATTGCAACTTCTTTGGGGGACGACAAAGCCTCCTGCCACTCATCTTCCTCCATTACCTCTGTGTCTTTTTCCCAGTGGCTACGAAGTTGCAAAAGGGGGTTGGGCATGTTATTAATCAGCTTCCTATATACCATTGAGACCGCTTTCCTGGGCATATATTCTTCTAGGATCCTATCTTCGAGTGGGGAGGACTCGGGAGCACCTGGCCCCGTGGGATGGCTGCTTGCAGTGCGTGTTGGATCTGCAAGTATCTACATTTTTCTGTCTCGGCCATTTCATGATCTTTTTGCAACTGGGCGAAAGGAATCACCTCACCTTTTTTCCATAGGTCACCCACTTGGGAAATTCCAATCTGATCCTGAGCCGCGAAACCTGTTGAGTTTCTCAAGTTGCCTAATTTTTCTGCTTCCCACAAAGGGGTTGCCTGCATTATTCTCCCTTCCCATCCCATACTCCTATTCACAGTGGGCCATATTTGTATTGTGTGTTTGGTCGGGCCTGTTAATTTTAAGTTTGCCGAATTTGTGTAGAGTACTCTGGAGTAGTTTCCCCCAGGGAGAAGCCACCTATCCATTCTATAGCCGGGATCATCATTGGTTCTATATATACATTGGTTAATTGGTGTCAGTTGTGCTGCCCAGTAATATTTTTTAATGTCAGGGAGTCCTATGCCACCATCGTACCACCCCTTGTTAATTTTCGGGTCGCTATTCGTGATGGTTTCCCTTCCCACAACAATTCCCTTTGCGCATTTTCTATACTTTTAAAGTAGTCTACATGTACTGGGCCCGGAGAGTTCTGCAGTGTATACAAGATTTGTGGTAATGCCATCATCTTGAATAGCGCGGCACGCCACAGTAGGGACATCGGGAGGAATCTCCAATGCTGAACATCACGTTTTCACTGTAGAGGAGGGAGGAGATTGCGTTCATAATATAGAGCTGGATCTTTAGTAATGTAGATGCCAAGGTATTTAAAACCCTTTTTTGCCTCTGTTATAACGTATCCTCTGGGCAAAATGGGGAGGTCTCCCCTCAATACATAAATGACTGACTTGGACAAATTTATTTTATATCCAGAGTATTTGAAAATATGCACTGCTCTATTTATGGAGGCTCTCGGTGATGCCAGATATAGTAGTATATCATCTGCATATAGGGAGATCCGGTCCTCCCAATCCTCTGCCCACCTCAGTTCTCTCATGACTGGGTCCTTCCTTATCCACAGCGCCAGGGGTTCCAGAAGCAGTGAAAAGAGCAGCGGGGAGAGGGGACATCCCTGTCTGGTTCCTCTTTCTAGCGCAAACGCCTTTGACTTTCTGCTATTGTCCACTACTTGCGCCAATGGTTCATTGTAGAGGAGTCTCACCCAGCTGACAAAACTGGGGCCAAAGCCCATTTTCTTCAAGACCGCCAACGTGTCGGGCCATTCGATTGTATCGAACGCCATAGTGGCGTCCAATGACATTACCACTGCATCTTCTCTCAATGTCTCTACTCTGCCCATGACTCCGTGCAGGCGCTGGAGGTTAAGTGAGGTATTTCTTGATGGCATGAAGCCAGACTGGTCTGGATGCACGAGCTTTGTGATTACCCCCAGGAGACGGGTGGCCAGTAATTTGGCCAGGATCTTGGCCTCTGCATTTATCAATGATATCGGTCTGTATGAGGGGCATCTGTCTTTGGGCCTGCCACTCTTATAAATAACCACTATTGTGGGCAGCCTCTGGTCTTTTGGGAGCATCCCCTTTGCTCGATTTTCAAGGAACACGTTGGCAAGATGTGGTGCTATCTTGCTAGGTGCAAGCTTGTATAGTTCGATGGGTATCCGTTGGGACCCATTGCCTTCCCAGACTGCAGCTCCTGGATAGCTCGCTCCACCTCAGTATGTGTGAGCTCCTCATCCAAGCTAGAGGAGTCCTCCCCAGAGAGGGCGGGGAGGGGCATATCCGACAGAAGGGCCCTCGCATCCTCTTCTGTGGAGGCCGTGTGAGACTTATAAATGTTTTGAAAGTAATTGGCAAACCCTTGCGCTATTTCTTGCGGTTCTGTCAGGTGTTGCCCAGATTCCGTCCTCAACTCCGCTACTAACCTATTGGCCTGCTCTCTCCTGTCCAGCCACGCCAACAGTCTACCTGCTTTGTCTCCTATTTCGTATATTTTACTCTGTGTGGCTCTATATTGCGCCCGGGCCGCCTCTGTGGCCAGGTCTTTATACTCTTTAGTCTTTATTTCCAACATGTGCTTAACTTCGGACTCATCCTCTCCCCCCATACTCCCCTCCAGTCGGAGTATTGTCTCCTCCAGCCCAACTAGTTGGGCGGTTTTCTCTTTGCGGGCCCCTGCTATCTGCGTAACCTCTAATTACCGTTTTAAAGGCCTCCCATAGTGATTGTGCCGAGTCTACCGACCCCTCATTTCTTGGAAGTACATTCCTATTTCTTTTGTTACTGAGCTTTTGATCGTATGATTTTTCAGAAACCAGGGGTTTATTGGTGCTACTCTTTCCGACTGCCGCTCTCCCATCTCCACTAGGGCCCATATTGGGGAGTGATCGGATATACCTCTCGCCATGTGACGCGCTTCTCTGACGTGACCCATCTGGGCTTCTGGCACAATTATGTAATCCAGTCTGGATAAAGATCAGTGGGCACCAGAGTGATACGTGAATTGGGTGTCTCCCAGGTGAAGGGTGCGCCATGTGTCTACCAAACCCATTGCCTCCATAAAATCACGAATTTGTGTTCTTGAGGATGTGACCTCCCTTGGTGGATGGCAGTCCATTTGCCCCGACACTATTGAATTAAAGTCCCCTCCCCTTAATAGTATTCCGTAAGGGAGAGAAAGCAAAAACCCCCCCAAATCTTTAAAAGCTGACACCTGTAGGCCTGGGGGCACGTACATGGATATAAGTGTTAGTGTTTGGCCCTCCCATGTACCTGATATTGCGGTGTATCTGCCCAGATTATCTGTCCATGTGTGTTCAATCATTATTGGAAAATTCCTCCTAATCAGTATGCCCACTCCTCTAGATCTGGTCGTAAATGCTGAGTGCGTCATTAGTTTATATCCCCATCTAGTGAGGGCGCCACATGCATTTCCCATCAGGTGTGTCTCCTGGAGGAGCACCACATCTGGTGAATGTCTCTTTATGAATTGGAGTACTATCCCCCTTTTTAACTTGTCCCCCAGGCCGTTTACGTTCCACGACAGTAGCTTAATGCTTTGTCTCCCTATCGGACCCATCTTATCCAATACCCGTGTGACCTGTTCTGCTGGATGATTCTATATGTGTAGGACTCCTTCTCGCATTCGCGACCGCAACAGTGAGGTAGTCTATGGATATCATTTTTAGACGTGTTCCTTTGGAATTGCCAATTGCTCTTGTCCTTAATATATTAATGTTAACTAACCTAATAACTAAAACTAAGTGTAACCCCAGACCCCCCTCCCTACTTCCCTGCAATCTGGGCAGAACGGTGCCCCTATCCCCAACTATGCAGAGTGCCTGTCGCCCCATAGTGAAACTCTAACAAAGAAAGTGGGGGAGTGCTATCTCGCTAGCCTCACCACCACCTTTACTTTAAAAGCATAAGGGACCGGGGAAAGAAAAGGAGAGAAAAGGAGCGGAGTCCCTTCATAGTTCCACCAGCAAAGAGTCAGGGAGTCACTTTACCCACTGCGCCCAGCAAGTTCATCATTGATGTCGACTAGACCTCTTTATCACTTTCTTGTTGTCGCCTCCATTGCGTCTCTGTCGTATCTAACGTCCGAGGTGATTGGTTTTTCCTTTGTTTGGCGCCATTTCCATTGACCACTCTCCAACCATTGAGCCATTCCTGTGCCAGTTCCGGGGTGTCGAAGAACCAGGCCTTCCCCTTAGCCTCAACTCGTAGTTTCGCAGGAAGCAACATGGAGTATTTAAGTCCTTTTTCTCGGAGTTGAGATTTAATGCCTTGAAAAGATTGTCTCTGTTTTTGCACGTTCACAGTAAAATCAGGGAAGAATGTCACAGTGCTATTTTCGATCTTGATTGGTGTAGCCGAGCAGGCCGTCTGTAAGACCGCGTTGCGATCTCTGAAGTTGAACAAGCGAGCCAGTAGTGGTCTTGGGGGAGCCCCAGGTTTCGGCTTGCCATCTGGGACTCGATGCGCCCTTTCCACTGAAAAGAAGCTTGAGAGATTTTTGGGTTGGAGGCGTTTAGTTATTAGTTCTTCCACAAAGAGATCAGGTGCAGGTCCCTCCGCCCGCTCAGGCACTCCCAGTATTCTAACATTATTTCTGCGTGATCTCCCTTCATAATCATCCAGTTTATTTTCCATCACCTTGCTTGCTGCCTGCAGGTCTTTGATTTGCTGTTGCATTGTTTTGGACTCGTGGGAGAGATCTGCTGCGACTGTATCTATCGTTTTAACCTTTTCATGCATTTTCTGTATGTCAGCTCGAATTAATGTTACCTCAGTTGTTATTGAGTCCATCCTGCTCTCGAGCGACGCATGTACTCTGGTGATGGCATCCATGATATCCTTCAGGGAGGGGTTGTCAGCTCCTTGTCCGATTGCATTCTTTGTTTCGATCTTTCCGATCCTTTCCGCGGTCTTGGAGGAGGCATACTTGTCCATTTTAGTCTGGTGCGTGCTTCTCGCTCCCCTGTTTCCAGACATTGCTTGTTTGTGCCACCAGTGGGGAGTGAGGGTGCACCACCAAAATCCCACCGTAAGGCTGTCTTGCAACCCCCAGAGGGTACTACCCGCCGCCTGACCTTGGAGCGTTGATTATAAACCTCCAAGCGGCCTCTCGAAGTTCTCCCTAGGGGTGCAGTCCAGTCCGCAGGCCCGTTTCGCCCAACTGTCGTGGTGGCTAATGGCGTTTACTGCTCGGGCTCCAAACTATCTCTCCTCAATTTAGCATGTACAGGCAGTGTATTCCCACCACTGGTAATTCTGCGCCGAAGGATTTGTGACTCACTCCCTTAGGCCGTTATTTTTTTTTTTTTTTTGGCACTGATTCTTGTGTTGGGGTTACAGCGGTGTATCCATACACCACTCTCAATGGAGACCGACAATTAGCCACAATCGCTTGTCTCCCTGCTGTGACTGTTTAATACAGAGTAGGAAACCCGGACCCCGCAGTGCACTTTTTGGGCCTAGTGGCGTAGACCGCTCTATGTTCCTGATCTACGCGCTTTCAGCCTTGCTGGAGTCTTTAATTATGGGCGAGGCAGTTCGATATTTCCTACGGCTGTCGTGCCGATTTATAAGCCCCGGAGGGGAGGGGATTGTGCCTCTCACCTTTATTCTGATATGGATTCCCTCAGGCGGGCAATCTAGTCCGGGCCTCAGATCCGGCCCGGGCGGCGTCACGGTGCTGTTCCCATCGCCTGCGAGAGCCGCTTATGCGCACTCCGTAACACTTCAGAGGGCACCACGGGGTTCCGCACCCGCACTCTGACTCTTGTGTTGTCCGGGGCAGCGAGCAGACAACAGTCGTTTTCCTCTCGCCTCACGCCGCTCGGTTCCCACTCCTGTGGTTCTGTCGCGCGGCGACGTAATCTACGCTGGCCCGCGGCTCACAGTCGGCCTTGTCGGCGTTCTGTTTTCCGGGTCCTCACGGCAGCAGGAGTCAGTTTCACGGGGCGCCGGGACACCGCTCACTTGACGGCATTCTGGGCTGTCTCCTTCTTTGATTTGGGCGGTTAAATTAGTCAGATATTCGGCACTGGGGGATTTAGATCGTGGCGCTCTCTCACACTGCGTCCATCTTCGTCGACGCGTAGCCACGCCCCCCCCCCCCAGTATTAAATACTTGGCTATATTTTTGCTTCTAAGGATTTTTATGTCTTTTAAATGTGGTTGTTTAAATTGTAGTGAGTATATTTGGTGTACCTGTGATTTCATACAAGGAATTAATTTTGTTGGTCTCCCAGAATGGGACTTGGGTATGTGGGATAGGGGAATTGGTCACAAACAAAAAAAAAAGAGTAAAATACCCTTGCTACATTTACCATATACATGAATTTTATTTCTCCAAGAAATATTTACATGAAATTGTTATCTTAATTTGTGTATTTTCCGGTTCATTAAAATGTGTAAATTCGTAATTCTTAACTTTTATAATTAATTGATTGATTGATACACTGAACCACAATAGAAAAAATGTAACACTTACGAGCAGGTTTAGTAACACTGTGTTTGCAGAATCTGGGTCGAAATGTGAATCGAATATTTTTATCCTGCAAATAGACTTGGAGCCAGGATTTCAGAGCCCCAGTAAAACGTATATATCCCCATTTGGGCACTCCCCTTCCCTTAGCAAGTAGGCGATTTTCTATAACCTGGCGCCCTCTTGTGACCCTTGGTGGCAGGTGAAGGCAGCTACATTCAATTGCACTAAGTTTGGGCCAACCTTGCCTATGTATTTTCTTCTCAATAAGTTATCTGTGCCAAAAATACCTGTTATGGAAGTGTTTGATCTTTACAGAAAAATGAGAAGACCCCTGAGCGAGATATCACTCACATTCAGTTCATCAGCTGGCCTGACCACGGTGTGCCCGATGACCCCTACCTGCTACTCAAGCTGCGCCGCAGGGTCACTGCTTTCAGCAACTTCTTCAGTGGCCCTATCGTTGTTCACTGCAGGTAAAGACACAATAATATATCAAATATGTAAATAGTAAAGACAAATGTATCAATTTAACAGTCATCATTTAATTTAGTAATGGATGCAAGGTGGACAAAAATATTTTTTTACACAATGCACTGTCAATGGGGAACAGACTTTAAGGGTAGGTTGTTGCTGAAACGGCAGAAGATTGCTTAGAACTGCAGGGCACTCCCACATTCAAAGTAAAGTACGTAGTCATATGAGAAATTAGAAACTTTAGAGGGAAATTTATGAAAAAGTGGTGCAGCTCAGCAAGTCACCTTGCTGCACTGCACTGCGTCACTGGGAAAGGGCAGGAATTCATCATATTTAAGGCATATGGAGCATTCCTAACTTTTACCCTGTGCTGGTGCACAATGGGCTGCTTAGCACCAATGCAGGCACCCTTGCACCAGGGTGCCTGCATGCAGGATTGTTTTTGCACAGGAAGGGACACCTTCCTGCACAAAAGCAATTCTGAGAGGCAGTAACGAGAAGAAATAAAGATATTTCTCCTCGTTACGCCTCTCCTGGTGTGGCATATCTTTTTGGTGCATTCCCAGGTTTACAAGGTCTTGTAAATCTGGGAATGCATCAAAAACCATGGGAGTTGTGTGGGAACACCCAAGCAACTCCCACAGGATCGCCTTTCCAGGGCAGTGCGTAACGCAGCGGTTTGCCCTACATTGCGTTACCCCAGGGTTTTGGAGCCACTCAAAGCAGTGCAAAGTGGCTTTGCTTGGCTTCAAAAATCTGACTAAGAGTTTTGCATCACACATGTACCATGTTGTGTGCTGCAAACGTGATGCAATGCTCTCATAAATATGCCCCATAGTTCACATAGTGGTGGAATTAGCAGGGATTATGTTCAAGGCAACAGGAACTATGCAACCGTCGAGCACCAAATTCTGTAGCAAATTGACTAAATTATGATGTACATAAAGCCGAATTGTGGGGCATTATTCCACACATTCTGTATTCATTAATTTTGAAGCGCATTGATGCAAAAGCAAAATAACAAAAAATCCAAAATGGAACATACCTGTTACCTCCGGATTGTTTTAGAATCTGTAGCGATTTTAATGAACAGATAACATCATTGTACAATAGTTCTACAATGTATACAGAAACAAATTTCACTAGCATTATATTGACTTTTTCTTTATAGAGCTAAATCTTGACCCGAATGTATTGTAGCACTTTACATGAGCACCAGTTACATTACACAAGGACACATTCATTTTTGTAGGCACGGGGAGATTAAGGGTCCAGTTTATGAAAAAGTCACACAATGCAGCGCAACAAGTCATCTTGCTGTGCTGCACTGTATGACAGGGAAAGAGCAGGAATGCACCATATTTAAGGCAATACAGCACATTTCTGCCTTTTCCTCTGCTCTGGTGCCCTTTTGGCAGCTCAGTGCCAATGCAGGCACCCTTGCACCTTGGTGCAAGAGTGCCTGCATTGCATGCAGGATTGTTTTTGTGCAGAACCCACCGACCTCAAGAACTATCGGCCCATTTCGCTCCTCCCCTTCGCAGCCAAAGTTGCAGAGAAAACAGTCAACAGGAAGCTGACACGTTTCATTGAAGAGAACGCCGTCCTCGACCCGTCCCAATCCGGATTCCGAAGCAACCACAGCACAGAGACCGCCCTACTCGCCGCCACAGACGACAGCCACACCCTCCTGGACCAAGGCCACTCCGCAGCCCTCATCCTACTCGACCTATCAGCGGCCTTCGACACCGTCTCCCACAGCACACTAGTCGCCAGACTACACGACGCAGGCATACAAGGAACAGCCCTGGACTGGATCCGATCATTCCTCACCGGAAGAAGCCAAAGGATCAGACTCCCACCCTTCCTCTCCGACCCCACGAAAATCACCTGCGGAGTCCCACAGAGTTCATCACTGAGCCCCACCCTCTTCAACATCTACATGGCCCCCCTCGCAGCCACCGTCCGACAACACGGTCTCAACATCATATCCTACGCCGACGACACCCAGCTCATCCTCTCCCTCACCAAAGACCCCAACACTGCCAAACTCAACTTCCAGAAAGGAATGCAAGACGTCGTAGTCTGGATGACCAACAGCTGCCTGAAGCTCAATGCCTAGAAGACAGAAGTCCTCGTCCTCGGTACCACCCCTTCTGCATGGGACAGCACCTGGTGGCCGACCACCCTTGGAAGCCCACCTACCCCCTCAGACCACGCCAAGAACCTCGGCATCGTACTCGACTCATCACTCACCATGAACCGACAGGTCAACGCTGTCACCTCCAGCTGCTTCAACACCCTCCGCATCCTCCGCAAGACCTTCAAGTGGATCCCCCCTGAGTCAAGGAAGACAGTCACCCACGCACTCATCACCAGCAGACTGGACTATGGAAATGCACTCTACGCCGGCATCAACAAGTCCCTACTCCGCAAACTCCAAACAATACAGAACACCGCTGCCAGACTCGTCCTCGGCATCCCCCGACACGAACACATCAGCCAACACCTACGAAGTCTCCACTGGCTCCCCGTGGAGAAAAGAGTCACTTTCAAAATCCTCACTCACGCCTACAAATGCCTACACAACAACGGACCCAAATACCTCAACGACAGAATCAACTTCCACGTACCCAAAAGAAATCTCCGATCTTCCAACCTCGCACTGGCCGAAACCCCGCGCATCCACAGAGCCAGAGCAGGCGGAAGATCCTTCTCTCTTATTGCAGCCAAGACCTGGAACGAGCTACCGGCAGACATCAGACGCACCCCCTCCCTGAACACCTTCAGGAAGACCCTCAAGACCTGGCTCTTCGGCTAAACAGATCTGCGGACCCTCCCCCTCAGCGCCTTGAGACCCTCACGGGTGAGTAGCATGCTTACAATTCCCTGGTTGATTGATTGATTGATTGCAGAAAGGGGCACCTTCCTACACAAAAACAATCCTGAGAGGCACATTCCTCTTTCTATGTGTGCTGCAGAATGTAACACACATACAATTAGGAATAAACAAGGAGAAATAAAGATATTTCTTCTAGTTACACCTCTCCTGGGACGGCGTATCTTTTTGGTGCATTATCAGGTCTACCAGCCCTGGCAAATCTAGGAATGCATCAAAAACCATGGGAGTTGCGTGGGAACACCCATGCAACACCCATGGAATGCCATCCCAGGGCAGAGTAAGGCAACCAAGCGATTTGCACTGTTTTGCCTTACTCCAGATTTACGGAGACACTCAGGGCCATGCAAAGTGGCCTTACATAGCTCGAGAAATCTGACTTAAGGTTTGTGTCCCCCTTGCACCATGTTGCGTCGTGCAAGAGCTATGCAAACTATCTTGTAAATAGGCCTCAAAGTGATTTGCCCAGAATCACAGGATGCTGAGCCGATGCTGAGACTCGAACCTGACTCCCCAGTTCAAAGGTTTTCAGCTCTGACCCCTACGACCCATCCTCTCCCCATTGATCATAACACCCGTGGACAAGCCTCACTACGTCTGTCCCAGATAAGGACCCTCATTTGCAGCAACCCTGAGGTACAGCTATCAGGAACAAGGTCTACAGGCAAGTCTTTCACCTCAAACCATCTAAACCCACATGAGGGATACATAAGTTCATAGCAGATCTGCAAAGGCACCATAAAGTGTGCCAAAAGTATGTTTTCTCAGTTTGTCCACCTGAGTGCACATAGGTACAAGGTGTCTGAACATTCCCCTAAAGAAGCCTACAAATTAGGGAATGACACCCAGAATTGTCTCAATAAGAGGTGTCTTCCCTCTTCAGAAAAATGTACCCCATTATTTGCAAAAGGATGCTGTCTCTCCAGCCAGAGAAGCCTAGGATGAATGTTGTTAAAGACTGGACATTTAGAAATACAGTCACATTAGTAATTAGGCAGATTTTTGTCTGACTATTCATCCTTAGCGTTTGAATATGCTGAATGTAGAGATTGTCCACGCATACCAATGTGGCTGTTAAATCTCAAGGCTCTACAAGATGCTAGTTTTAAATTGGATATTCTGGAAGTGATTAGTACATATTTAGAAAGCAACTGAGCAGTCACTGGATTAATAGCGAATGAGTGGGAAGCAATGCAGGTTGTGGTCTGGGGGAATGTGCGTGGAAGATGTGCCAGCAGCTTAGTCTGGAGCAGATCCGACTTGAGTCACTAATGGTCCAGTTGCAGAAAAAAAAATGGCGGACCCTGGAATGAAAGAGGAATGAGTAGAGACGAAATGTAAAATAGCTGAGAACCTGGATGCCTAGAATAAATTGACCCTTAAAACACATAAGCAGAGACTCCACAGGGACGGCGATAAATTGGAAAGACGTTTGGCCTAGCTGTTAAAAAGAGAAAGACCCCCTCATTGCTGTTGAATCTAAAATCGTAATTTAGTGACGACGCTGACTGGTGTTAATGACACTCTGCAACATTACCTGGTGCAGGTACAAAGACAGCCACCACGAGGGACGTAGGACTATATTCTGTGGGATGTGGAACTCCCCCAATTGATGGTGGAGCAATGGACAGATATCTATGCAGAGCTGACAGCAGAAGTACTCACAGAGGTGATTAAGACCCTGCCTCACATGAAAACCTTAGGCTCAGATGGACTGCCAGCAGAATATTATCAAACTAATGCGGTCTTGTTTGCCTAAGGAAATGGGTTAGGCCTCCAAATTCTATGAGAGAGGCTATGATGGTTATGATCCTCAAACCTGATAGAGATCTATCCCAGAGTGCAGCTTACAGACCCCTTTGCATGATCAATATCGATTTAAAACTTTCAGCAAAAACCTTGACCAATAGACTCACAATAGACTCAAAGGTGTCATAATGGATCTAATACATGATTATCAAAGCAGCTGTATTTCAAACCCTCAGTTTGCAGTGACTCAATCATGTTACACATGAAAGGCAGGGCCAGACTGGCCGTAGCGGGCACCGGGCCTTTCCCCGGTGGGCCACCACAGTGGGCCGGCTTCAGACCCCTGGGGGGGGGCCTTTTTTGTTACTGGGGGCTGGTTTTGCAGCATATCTGCAATATCGGCCCCCAGCAACAAAAGCAGCACAAAGCTTTCCGCTAGCACACACCATCCCCCTCCTGAGCTCTTTGCCAGGGCCAGTTTCGGTCCCCAGTCCGGCCCTGATGAAAGGACACGGTCCAGTATAGACAAGGTCTTGGTGGCACTCAATATCGAAAAAGAATTTGAGACACTAAATTGAGAATATATGTTACTGTGCTTCGATGCATGGCGGTGGATCTGGTCTTTTAAGAGGTGGATTAAACTTTTAAAAACGGATCCTGTGTTTAGGATGATATCTGGAGATGTTGCATCAGTCCCATGGAATGTGGAACTGGGAGCTAGTTCGGGTTGTCCTCTTTCATCCTTTTTGTTTGCCCAAGCAATCAAACCCTTGGCGATCAGACTGAGAACAGTACTAAATGATTGGGGCATTGTAACTGGGGACGTGGTACATGTAGTGCCACTATATGTGGATGGCTTACTAGTGTACCTACTGCAGCCAAGCACATCGCTGCTTATATTGATGATAGAAATGGAGAGATTCGTGCAGAGGTCTGGACTGAGGGTTATTAGAGAAAAAACACTGCTTTTCATCTGGGGTCCTTACAGGCGGTGACACAGGAATACCTTCCTCAAGTGGGGCTTAGGTGGAAGACAGACGATACGTGAGAGAAATAATACAATTTCAATATGGACAGAGTGTTATGTTCTAGAATTTCCTGCTGCTGTCTATCATGGGCCAAAAAGCACTTGCCAAGATGGTAATGCTCCTGAGGTGCCTTTATACTTTAGGGAATACATTCTGTCTAGTGCTGCAATCCACCATTAAAGAATTGGATAGCTCCTGGTTTCGTTGGTGTGGGCAGGTAAAAGAAGCAGAGTGAAATTAGAAGTGCATAAAAGAGACAGACAGGAAGGTGGAATGGGATTGTCCAATATAGAATTATACTATATAGCAGCACAGTTGCAGTGGTGGGAAGAGATAGATAATTGGGAGAAAAGATTATTATGTTGCACACTTGCGGGGGGCCATCTACCGACCATGCTCATGAGTGGCAGAGGCACATTACGGCAGACTTCGCTGTATGGGAAGGCTTGGTAAAAAAAGTCCTGAGTGGATCTCCCTCTGCTGGAGATATGGTGGTTGCAACCAATCCATAATACATTGTGGGACATGTCAGTGGCTCATTGGAGGGAGAGGGGGTTGTTGTACCTTGGCCGATTAGTATCCTGGGGAAGAATTTAAATCTGTGAGGAAAACAGAGCGGCATTTGGGATTGGTGAGTTGCAGTTCCTTCAATATTCCAAATTAACTGGTACAGCTAGAGGGATCTTACTGGGTTATTCCAAAGTTCTGAACACTTTTGCTATCCTGGAGGATTTGTTGGCGATGGGTCAGAATCGATGGGTGGTCCCACAGGTATACACAACTCTAAAACAAGATAGAAGAGACAACCATTAGCGGTTAGGCAACACTGGCAGATGGTGAGTGGAAGATAGCTTGTGCTCATGTGCAGGAGGTCTCTAGTAATGGACTCTTTAGTTCAACGTTCTGCACTGCACCTACCTCATGCAGGTTAAATTGCATGAAATGTACTCACACTTGCTGGGTATTTGTAATAGGTGCCGGCGGCACAGGCCTCCTTTCTTCATGTGACATGGTCATGTAGCATGCTACAGCACTATTGGGATGAGATTATATCCAAGGTGAGGAGGGTGACAGGGATATGTTTGGAGACCTGAGCTAGACAATGTCTGGTGGGCATTCTACCAAAATCCAAGAATAAAAACGTCCAGTGGAAATTTGCACTTCTGGACTTAGTAGTGGGCAAGCGCCCCATAGCAATGAAAGTGAGACACCCAAGACACCCTGGGGTACCCCAATGGAATAAAGATGTGTTGGAGTGGACTTTGGCTGAGGAGATTAGTATGCATGCAGTTGGAATGGATGCGTTGACCCCACAGGACCTGCAGACCTGGACCAAATTGATGACTGATTTTTTGGGATGAGGCAAAGCGTGAGGAACTGAGAGTCCTGGCAAATAACCTGTTGGTGTTACTGTAGGGAAATTGTTGCTCAGCATCCCTTTTTAGGTCTCGCTTAGCGTTGCAGAGCATGCGCTGCTCGCTCGGCGACATTTATTGTTAAGGAGGACTTTCAGAAGAGGGCTTGAAGCCCCGCCCCTCATTTCCATTGGCTGGCATCACCGTTTATGCTAAACGGTGGCCTGCCATTGGAAATGAGGGTTTTTGGTTCACGCCCTTTGGCCTCCGATCCGGACTCGGTCGCCTGCTTTGCTGCTGTCGCAAAGCACTTTCTTATCTTTATGGGGCCATGTGTTTCTAATTAGAAACACATGGCCCCATAAAGACAAGAGATCGATGCTTGTTCACCATGTGGGTGGGACTGGTGAAGGTGTGTGTGAACTGCCGTTTCCAAAGAGACGTACAAATCCACGGAGAGGGAGAACCGAGCCAGATCACAAGATTTGGCATGTAAATCACGCAACTATTGCCACGGGCATATTAAGATAGCATTTTAAAATTTAAAAAAGTGTATATCTTTAACATTTGTGTTTCAGTTTAATGCGGTGCATGAGTGACGCAGACTCTTCTATTGCAAATGCGCACATGGTATACTTCTGAGTCGTACTCAAACTTGAGAAAATCTTACTATATACAAATCCCAAATGAATAATCATGGTTGGTTCTTCTGTTTAACGCGTGCAATGTTAAGAAAGGCTTGGACGTTCCAATGGCATGGAGGGGGGTCCAGGTAAGCTTAGTTCAAAGTACATCGTTTGGTCACAGCTCGAAGATCACCTACATGATTTCTACGACTGACCCCGGCATGTCTCCAGCACCAATGTTTAATGCGAACTTAAATCCGCTTGTAACTGTGCCCCCCTTCCCCTACTTCCACCAGACCCCTCACTGCAGCTGTCCCGCACCAATTAGCTCCAGTCAAAACAAAACCGAAGACCCCCGGGAAAAATGTGCTTCATGGCAGTCACTTAAACTTCAAAGAGTTGGCTTATGAGTCGACAGTGGGTGGCTGGGCACCATCCGGGGCACTCTCCACCCCCCCCCCTCCCCAACAAAACAACACGAACAACAACATGCTGGTCATGGGCGCTCCTGACGTTCTCTATCGAAACGGGATCAATACACAGACATCCACTTTGTGAACAGTGGCTCGTGCAACATGCTAGCGGCTGGGCTAGAATATGCGTGATAAGTTTAAATAAAGTGGTCTCGCCTCATGCACACTAACCTAACACGGCGCTTGTGTGAAAGAGCACCAGCTAAAAGTATAAAGCGCACATGACTTCGCCTGCGGTGCAGAGTGCCTCGTGACTTGGGTGGGCATGTGTTTAGGGCTATAACATTCAATTGGCATGAGGGCTCGGGCCCCCCAGTTTCAGGAGTCGGCTCTGGTCAGGCCGACCACCAGGAAGGCTCACGCTAGAACAGAGGACAGTGCAAAGGGGTCAATGGGCCGGAAACCTTGGGCTCTTCACCTCAGTGATGGAAAGGCGCACACATTTTGTGCTCCCTCATAAGATTATGGTAAACAGGGAGGCCGCGCGTTTACTAGTTTATTAAGTTTCTGTTTTCTCTTGTGCAAATGTATGCATTCATAAGAATGACTAAATATAATAGCAAGTATGAGTATAGCACGAAGAATAATATTGTTAATAATGCTAATAATTGTACTAATGATTTTTTAAAAATGGTTAAGATACCACCAAAAATAGATACATTGATAGTGATGATGACAGCACCAATAACTCTTTTTTCCCGGAGTTTTATATAGCGTCCAATTGACAAGAAGGTATCGGAGCGCTTTACATCAGCACCAGTTGCGTTACAGACGGACACATTCATTTTTGTTAGGCACGGGGAGATTAAGTGATTTCCCTTGAATCACAGGATGTTGAGCGTCATTGCCGCGACTCGAACCCAGTTCCCCAGCTTCGAGGTCGACCTTCTAGCCGTTAGGCCACATCCGTTTTAATAAGTCTCACTATTTGGAATGAATAACGAAGATGATAAGGTGGGAACTCCTACACCCAATCCACGCGATGTCCTCGTGCTATGACATTATTGGCTAAGTCCGTGCTACGTCATCATGTAGATTCAGATGTAAATAACGATGGCTCATAAATCATAACCCATGAGAGGGCCGGCTGAAATTCGAAGGTGAACGTTGCTCCTCTCGTCCATGGGAAAATATAGGAGCTCAGTCTAACTTCTGTCCCGCACCAATTAGCTCCAGTCAAAACAAAACTGGAGACCCCGGGAAAATGTGCTTCATGGCAGTCACTTAAACTTCAAAGAGTTGGCTTATGAGCCGACAGTGGGTGGCTGGGCACCATCCGGGGCACTCTCCACCCCCCCTCCCCAACAAAACAACACAAACAACATGCTGGTCACGGGCGCTCCTGACGTTCTCTATCGAGACGGGATCAATACACAGACATCCACTTTGTGAACAGTGGCTCGTGCAACATGCTAGCGGCTGGGCTAGAATCTGTGTGATAAGTTTAAATAAAGTGGTCTTGCCTCATCCACGCTAACCTAACACAGCGCTCGTGTGAAAGAGCACCAGCTAAAAGTATAAAGCGCACATGACTTCGCCTGCGGTGCAGAGTGCCTCGTGACTTGGGTGGGCGTGTGTTTAGGGCTATAACATTCAATCGGCATGAGGGCTCGGGCCGCCCAGTTTCAGGAGGCGGCTCTGGTCAGGCCGAGCACCAGGAAGGCTCACGCTAGAACAGAGGACAGTGCAAAGGGGTCCATGGGCCGGCAACCTTGGGCTCTTCACCTCGGTGATGGAAAGGCGCACACATTTTGTGCTCCCACATAAGATTATGGAAAACAGGGAGGCCGCGCGTTTACTAGTTTATTAAGTTTCTGTTTTCTCTTGTGCAAATGTATGCATTCATAAGAATGACTAAATATAATAGCAAGTACGAGTATATCGAACTCATTTGGTTTTGAACGCTTTTTGGGATGTGTTTTGAGTAGGGTTAAGTTTTTGTTTTTTCCTTGCCAAATGGAAAAGAGCAAAGTCAGACGTTAGCTGAAAGAATTTAAAATATAAATAAAAATCTCTAATGTATGCCATGTACTGTGTATGAAGTGTTACTCTAAAAGAGAGGCTTGCTGTGGTTTCATGCAAATGTACAAATCCGTACGTCTTTAGCATCCGCACCCCGCCCCTCACATTGATTGGGGGGGAAAATAACAAGCATTAAAAATGCAATAGGTCTCGCCTTTCATTAAGTTAAAGCCATTTGCTTTGCTATACAATACCATTAGCAAAGCAAATGGCTTTAACTTAATCAAAGGCGAGACCTATTGCATTTTCAATGCTTGTTTTAATAGGAGACCAAGCATATATAAATGTCACAACTGAGGTCAGGGGAGGAACCTGGAATCAAGTAAAGTAGGAAATTGTAATGAGAGGAACTGGAAGCGACGGGGAGCCACTTCAATAAGCATATTATGAAAAAGTACATGTTGTAAAGGAGAAGTTCTATTCATATATATTTGTAATATGTGATGTCAGTTGCTTACAATCAGCGTACACTGTTTGAAGAGTTAATAAAAATAAAAAAAATACGTCAGAGGCTTTTCTACGGTGTGGGTCCAAAACTTCATATGAGGCCCCTCTGATCCCTTCTTTTTAAGCATAAAAAAATATGTCCGCGAGGAAAGAAGAAAACACAACAGCTCCAGAATCTAGTGCCATCTAATGCTAGACTGTGGTAGCTGCTATATCATTAATAAAGTGTACGTTTCCTTGAAAAATCTATTTTCAGGTAAAACAAGAGTGCCTTGTTTTACAAGAGTACCCGAAAAGTGCATGTCTCGTACATAATGCCCCCTCTGCACCCCCTGTTTTCACTCTACCTTACACTGTTGTCTTGACCAGCCAAGATGTTTGCAGACAACCATTCTTCCTCAACTGCTGTTTACATACCACCATCACACATCTTATGCAAGGCTGGGTCGCTTTGACCTCGTTCAGCCTTCTGGAATATTAATATTGATGTTGGCATAAGGTAACATCTTTGGAATCATGATTCATCACTCTCTTTAGCATTGTGGCTCAGGTGCCAAGAAGTCGTTATACAAAGTCAGCTAAGCAAAGTAAATCTTGTGCGAGAAGAGATATAAAAAAATAAAAATAAAGCAAACCAAAAAAGAAGAAAAAAAAATGTGACACGATATTTGTTCCGCGAAATCCACACAAATTAAGAATGATGTAAGTACAGTTATCCTTACAAATCACCTCTTCCTGCCAACGTACGCCAAAACGAAAGGATGCAGGAGTTCTTTCAAAGTCTATTTTAGATTTCTTTATGCTTATTTTATGTGCTATCTGAATGGTCTACAGTGTGGGGTGCGTCTTCATCTCCTCTTACATGAAACGTGTGGTTCACTATGTCGTCTATTCGTCACCATGTGATCAATGCCTGTTATTTCTTCAGAGCGATAGAATGGATGCCGCTTAGGGTTTTGCATTGTAGTGAAAGAGAAAGACCTTCAACTTTGGAAAGAGACACTTATGCAAAGGAATTGTCGCCCTCTAATATCAACTGTTACATTGCATTATTTAATCAGCAGCCCTAAGTGAGTGATTGCTGGTCGTTTAGAGTAGTAATTAGTCGTTGAAAATCTTCCAGTGCAATATAGTGGTTTAAAAACAACTTACTCAGTAATTGGTTGGTGTCTTTTAACTCGATTGTCTTTTAAATGATTTTCAGTGCTGGTGTTGGGCGCACAGGGACCTATATATCGATTGATGCAATGATGGAGGGTTTGGATAGTGAGAACAGAGTCGATGTCTATGGGTTTGTTGTGAGTTTGCGCCGGCAGCGCTGCCTCATGGTTCAAGTTGAGGTAAGTTCTTAGACACCTATTGCATGCATTTTTGCATTGTTTATTTTTTTTGAAATATCTCATTTTATGCTTTCTTCATTCTAAAAGTGAAACTTAGCACTGAGCGTGAATATTATTGAGTTTTGCTTGCTAAGCACTTGGCAAAACTACCCGTTTTCCGAGCCCAGCTTGTTCTCTGCATGTTGTGTTTTTGCTTCCGAAGTTTATTCAGTTTACTAAAAACAATTTACAATGAACATATTAAGGGTGGCATTCCAATTTTAAAAATTGTTTTAAATGTTTCAGTAACATTTAAATGCACTCATTTAATTGTATTCTACATGTGTGACTGCGAAAATATGGCTCCAGGTGCATCATTGTAGCCTCGCTGACTGTTAGTTAAAGTCCTACAGTAAAACACGGCAGAGGAAAGAGCTCTGCCGTGTGTGAAACCACACCTGAACAAATTAAAAAAGTAATTCCTTCTTGATTTGTAGCCCACAGGGCAGGGTGCTTAATATATAAAAGTGTGACATACTAAATCTTAAGAAAGATGCATTCTTACTGTGAAGAAAGACAAGAGGGGTTTTTATTGTACAAGGAAAAGGGGCATTTATTCCTGGCGCTGATTATATGGTATTTTTCGCAGTCCTGATCAGGACTAAAAACTTCAATAAAGGTTTCTTTGTAATAATTATCCAAAATCTATTTCTATGGTGTAAGTAAAGTTTGAGGAGTGAAAAACTTCTAAGCAAGTAGAACAATAGAGCTTCTTCCTGGGACATGGGGCTAGGAGGGGTGGTCAATGCCACCTAACCGGGAATGCAGCAGTTGGGAGGAGACAGGCACCCATGGGCAGACATAGGGCCAAAGCTGAGGCCAGGCTTTTGCACGCCTATGTCAATAAGGGCTTACGTGGAGGAGGCTTTTGAACCAGCGATCCCTCTAAGTCATTCCTCTCTGCTCCCAGAGGGAGGAAAGACTATTCCAGCTCAGTCAGAAGAGGTGAATCTTGATTTAAATAGGAAAGAACCCATGAGGGGACTGGAAGCTCTGAAAGCAGGAGCCATAGTTCTACCAATCTGAACAAAAGGCTCCTGTGATAGCTTTCAGGCAAGGAAACATTAATTGCTGCAAAACTGTGATCGCTGGTTGGTGTCTATCCTGCAGTTATTGAAACAGGGAATGTCACCAATCGCTGGCTAGTGGAGGGGATAAAAATGGCAATCGATTACCAGTTCATCGGAACACTGTTGGATCTGGGGAAGACTCTAAGTACCTGTGAAAAGCACTAAAGTATATCCTGCTCTCCACCTGAACATATCGCCGAAATCGTTTTCGTGTGGTCAGCTGGCTGACATCTTGTATTTCTTCAGGGAAACAAAAGGCTGAAGAAGGGCCCATTGTGTGTGAGAAAGACAGTTGTCCAGTGGGAGGAGCCTAACAATGGCCGGGAGGACTTGATTCCTCCCGGCTCCCGGTCTGCGTCTGTGCCCGGAGCGCACTAGCGCCTTTAAGAACCGCCAAACCGGCTCCAGAGACGGCGGAAACTCGTCCGACTCGGTGGAGGCTGAGCGAGGGCCATCCACGCTAGGGAAAGGCCCCCTTTGGAGACTCCCCGGGGCTCCGTAAGAGTTGCAGCAGTGCAGCGCAAAATGGTGGCTGCCGTGTCCGGAGGACGAAGGAGCCTCTAATCGCCCAGGCGCCTTACCGGAGCAAAGGGGAAAAGTCCTGTGGCGCTCGCGATCGCTTCGGGTCTCTCAGGAGGAGCGGTGTGCGGGAGGCTATGCTGCAAGATCGGAGCAGCTTCAGACCGTGTCTGGTGGAACTCGTGGAGAGTCTTTGGCGCGCTCACATGGTCCCAGGGAGAGCGCAATACTGTACAACCGGTGAGGAGGGGACGCTCTTCATAGTCTTGATTTGAGCAAGGGGCAGCGAGAGCAATTTACTAGACAGGTCAATCAGCCCCAAGCTTACAACGGCGGCAATACGGACTCATGCCTGGCCGTGCCTGACTCCAAAATGGCGGCCGACACTCTGTCGAAGATCGCATAATTGAAAGGGGTTAGGCTGCGGGACTGCATCAAAGAGCCTCAACAGCAACAAACTCCACAATGCAGCAGGAGGGATATAATGAAGGAGGTGATCGGTGCCTCCCACGTAAACCATTAAACATTGATAACACCCAGCATTTGGCTGTGCTAGATAGGAGCTACCAAGATGGCCGGGGCCTCACTGCGGGTGCTCGAGCCAGGCGGGAGACCTGACTTCGTGGCACAGTTCCGCCTGCCCTTGAGCGCCCTCCTCTATCCACAAGATGGAGCCCAGCATGACCTCAAGATCAGCCCGGGGATCCAGCATGCTGCTTCCCCCACCACCATCCGGCCTTCTACCCCTATGGACATCTCCAACTCGGTGATCCCTCCAGACCCAAGACCACCACCCTTGAGTGCAACACCACCTGAACACCTGGCTGAACGATGGCAAGAATTTCCTGCTCTGTAAATATGTAATATATAATTGTCCAAGCCTAATCGCTGTTAAAATGTAATCCTGAGTGAATTTGCAATTTGTATATATATATAACTCTAACCACTAGTATATGTAGTAGACCTTTGTACTTACTACCATTCCTATGTGATTTTAGAGTTTATCTGTTTGTATCTCTTCCTTGAGTGACTTTACAACTTGTACATTTGCAATTTTTTTCTGTTTGTATCTCTTATGTAACTCATGTAATCCAAAGTCCTTATGTAACGCAACTGGTTCTTTTGTAAAGCGCTCTGACACCTTCGGGTAATGTTCTCGCTATATAAAATCGCATTAAATAAATAAATAAAAAGTGGACTGCATTGGACTGTATAGATGCACTGGCTGGAAAGAGATCTGGACACCAGGATGCTTTCATGGAAGTCCAGCGGCTCTGGGAGAGACCAAGGGTGAATTTAGGATTTTTGATTGTAAGTGGAAGCAAAGGCAGAGAGGTCTACTCTACCTTTGCAGCTGAGACAGGACCCCACCATTAGAGTGCCAGGAAAGTTAAAAGCTTTTGAGATTACGAGCCTGAACGATAACTGAATCCTACAATGTGCTGCCATCATCTAAGAATCATGACTGCTTTGCTGATAATTTTTCCTCGCTGTAGTCTTTGATGCTAGAGTCGTCTCCTGTGTACACTTTCAGTAAGGCTAAAACTGACTTTTAGGTGTGGGGCTACTCACTGAGGAAACACCAAAAATAAATGTTAATGTACTGGTGAACCCAGCTGTGGCACTTTACAAGTGTGAAGGGGCAGCAGCAGCACATGGTGCCCCGTATCAAGTGGTCTTGGCTGGAGCAGAGGGCCTTGCTGAAGGCAAGGGGCACGGGAGGAACTTTACAGCTATGGTGAAGCAAAGTAGATAAACTTTCTGCCTTTTGGGAGCAACAGCAGTGCACCAGGCAGGCAAGAGGGATGAGTGGAGCAGAGGAGGGCCGTAGAGGTACCAGTGTCATGCTGAAATTGTGACAATTGGAGACGGCCAAGGGATGAGTACAGAGCAGTGAGAAAACGGAGAAGTGGTGATTTACAGTGGGGATAGCACCCCGCAGGGGAGAGTGGCAGGTGCACATGGAGATCCCAGCATCAGTCAAACAGAACCTAACCAGAACACCTGAAGTAGAAAGAACACTTTCAGCACTAAGGTGGCCATCTTGCAATGGAACTCAGGTCGTATAATGAAGAGAGAGAATACAGTGGCAAGTTATAAAAGTGAAAACCAATACTTACTGCCTTAAAATAACGCTTATCTCAAATTCCCTTGGAACAAACACTAGACGATAGCCACAACTTCATCTAAGTTGGGTCCAGACCCCTGAACTTTACATCATTTCTGGAATTCAAGAGGAACCTTTGCCAAGGAGAAGAGCTGGAAAAACTGAGGAGAAGTACTGCCCCTTTGCTGTATGCTGTCTGGGGGTGGCCTGCAGTGGCTGTTTCTGCCAAGGAAAGGATAAGAACCTTGCTGTGTGCTGTGTTCCCTGCTTAAGGAAGATCTCCAAGGGCTTGAAGTAGAGCTTGCCTCCTGTTTTTAAAGTCTCAGGGATACAAAGACTTCACCCCCATCTCCCCTTAACTCCCTTGCTAAGAGTTGTTCTGACCTGCCAAGAGGTGCATGCTGCTATTCTGAGCCTCTGGAGGTTGTTCCTGGTGTTGGGAGCTGGAAAAGTAACGCAACGAGAAGCGCGACACATCCGTACCTGTTTCCGACGCATTGGCGAAGAAACCAACGCAGTGCCTGCCTGCAGCTCGAGAAATCGCCGCACGCCACCTCAAGTGCACCGATCTACGAAGGCCGAGATCACCGCACCGATTCCGACGCAGGCCCTGCTGTGTGGCTGCAAGAACCAACGCATCTTGGGACCCCGGCTGAAGAAATCAACGCAGCACCGTTGCCACTGCCGCATCGAGAACTGACGCATCCCCAATCCTCACGCAACGTACCGGGGTGCCAAGTCTACAAGGACTCTGGGGCCGCAGTAAGAAACCGACGCATCACCTCCCAGCACAGTAAGAAACCGACACATCACCTCCCCTTCAGTAAGGAACCAATGCATCACCTCCCCTGCGTGGCAATAAGGAACCGACGCATTACCTTCCCTGGAGTAAGGAACCGACGCATCACCTTCCCTGCGGCTGTGCTTGCTTTTGATTTTGACGCATCCTAGGTACTTTGTATGAAAAGTGTTGCATCTGCAATTTGCTTCGAACAGAACTGTTTCTACCTTTTGAAAGTCATATTTGTATTACTGTATTGTGTATTTTTGTCATTTTGGTCTTGTTTGGTTTAGATAAAGATTACTTATTTTTCTAAACTGGTGTGGTGTCCATTTGTAGTGTTTTCACAGTATTACTATATGTGTGCGCAAAAGCTTTCCACACTGCCTCTGAGATAAGCTTGTCTGCTCGTGCCAAGCTACCAAGGGGGTGAGCAGTGGTTATTTTAGGAGTGTATCCCCCTTACCCTGACTAGGAAGAAGGGTCCCTACTTGGACAAAGGTACCTACCTCTGCCAACTAGAGACCCCCATTTCTAACAGGATGACTTAGAGAGATTGTTTGAGTTACTAGAAGAGAATTGAATGAGCATTTCAAACTTAGAGACATTGACACACTGAGTTGATGCAGATATCTGGCCTCCTTAGAAACACAATGACACTAAAGAAAGAATTAGGCTGGGAAACATGATGAGAAAGTGGTCGACTGGGGATAGAAGGGAACACAAAAGACACAGTACACCAAGAGACAAGTGAAGATCATCTCTGTAAGACTGAGCATGATGGAAGAATAGCAGTGGCATACAATGACTTAGTATTGTAAATCAAAGTGGGTAACATATGAAAGATCTCTCATTGTATAACACACTTCTACCTCACTGGACACAGCAAGTTGTATACAGTAGTTTAAAGCCCACCACACTTAAACATTTCCTAAATGTATTAGGTTTCTAGACGAATTGTGAAGCCAAAACGTATCCAAAATACCATTAATCTCATCACAATGTTAACTGAGGTGATGAATATAGGACAAGGAGGCCTTTTTACTATTATACAGTGGAAAATTAGAGATTACAAATATTTTCATCAACCCATCCATGCTACTCATACCCAAGCTCCCATGTCTTGTGACGCTAAGACAGTTCTGCTTCAGTATACTTTACAGAATCTAACAGCCACGCAACTCACAAAACTTTACTTTGCTTAGTCTAGATTCACGTTGGCATCTTTTACTGAGTAATACCTCACAATGGGTACTGGGGTGTGCAAAGCTGAAGCCAAATATAGTGTGCAGTAGTACAAATTCACGGCAGGGCTACTCCACTCAAGTATGCTAGAACCCGCAGATAACATATCCGAGAACACAAACCCAGGCCTAAAGAGGCCCTCTGCCATAGACATACAGAACACAGTACATTATATCCCCCTAGTATCAAATGCAAGACAAAATACAGGACTGACATTACCATATTTTATCCCTGGAAATGTGTACACTATATCTCCCAAACATAATACAACATCATTAACATTGTCTTCTCAACATACGTGGTTTATGAGCATATACCAACAGACAGAAGATGCTACATTCCTCAGATCATAAAGAACAGATATCACTCTGCTCTAGAAGATGCATATTTCTGCTCTAGATGGCCCCAAAACTGAAAAGGGATTAGGTGGGCATTGTAGTACATAGTGGTAAAAGCAAACCTACCACATGGACTTCAAATGCAGAATCGAGAACAGGCTGTGAAGTAGCAGTCTTAGTAAAATGAAAGCTGCCAATAAATTATTGAAAACATGAACCGTTCCATATGGACAGTAGATGTTTGTGAAAGTGAAAATAATGAAAATGACCTTGACAGTGGGTTCAATATATACAGTAAGGCCAAACTGAGCTTTTTTGCAGAAATGTGGGTGTGCATCCTGAATGTAAACCCCAGAATATTGATGGGACATAACATACAAAATAATGAGAATACTGACTGAAGAAGAATCAAGCAAACTAGTCTTGGGAGGAAACTGGAATTTAACGATAGACCCACTATTGGGTGGGACCAGTCCTGTTGACCACCATAACATAACAACTCTGTACTCAAAGATGTTTGTGAAGATTTCAGACTGCTGGATGCATGGTGATGTTTACTCCCAGAGGATAAAGAATCCACATTACTGTCTAACCCCCATAGTACAGAATCCCATATAGATTCTTGTTTAATGCAGTCATCCATAATTCCTAATATAACTGGATGTGAAATATATCATGTGGGATATCAGAGCACTCACTAGTACAATTGGAACTGGAACTTGGCCTAATCCCCCCATCTACAACTTTGTGGTGTCTGCAAGAGTCCAAATATAAAAGCCCCAAAGAGAAAGAAAAACTCAGCTCACATATCAGAACATACACATTAGAAATTGAATCCTGTGAAATCACAGCACAGACTCTGTGGGCAGCAGGAAAAGTGATGTGGAAGGGACTACATATGCAAGACTCTTCCATATCACATAAGAAAGTAATTACCAAACAAAAACAATTACACAAATTGATAAAATGGCTCCAATCACAATACACATCCAGATCATCCCTGAATTAAGAAAAAGTGATAGAAAAAGCAACTTTAAATATATTTTTCATGAATGAGGCAGAAAACGCACATACCAACTAAAATTAAGAAAATCACAGATTACTTTCTCTACCACACGCAACCTAGTGGGCCTTCTTCTACACCATCCAGTGGAGACAGCCAAGGCCTTCACCTCATTCTATGAGAACTATACAATCCTGAGACTGTGCACTGTGGTGGAAGAAGACTTTTTAAGACCCTTAGAATTACCATTCCTTATGCCAGAGAGGAGAGCTCTATTGGAAGATGAAATAACGGTAGATGAAATCCAGAAGGCCATTAAGGATTTATGTACTTAAAAATCACTCGGAGAAGAAGGGTTCCTAAGCGAATTTTACAAGATGGGTTTGCCACTGTTGGCATGATCCTTATAAGCGGCCTATAAAGAGAATCTTCAGAACGTGCCACTAATAAAGCAATAATTTATTTAATCCCCAAAGAAGCGAAGGATCCCTTGTACTGTTGCAGCTACTGCGTGAAAATTCAGATATAAAATATTTATCCAAAATTACGGGTTAGGGCTAAGAGCAGTAACCCCTTTCCTGAAACATGACACAAGTCATTCCTCAAGGAATCATATGCAGTCGCTAGCCCACATACTATTGTCTTCAAGAGACATGCCGACAGAAGCCATTGTATTGTCACTCAATGATGAAAAAGTGTTTGATTGCACAGAATGGGGATATCTTTTTAGGACTCTATGTAGAGAAAGGCTTGGAGAAGAATTAATATCAAAAGTGGAATGGCTTTACAAACAACAAAGAGCCCAGGTTAACTGTTGAAGTTTCCTCCCTAGACAGTTTGGGATTAAACGGGGAAGCAGACAGGGAGGCCTTATCTCTTCCCTGCTGTTTTTATTAGTGCTAGAACTCTTTTCAGTGGCAACATGAGCATCTAACGACACTATGGGTTAGACACAGCATTGGGACACAAAGTTCTTTTTTTTATGATAATGACATTCATTCAAAGATTCTTTATTCGGCTAATAAAAGCCATAAAAGCACAAAATAAAAACACCAAAAATAAATTATTAGAGCAAGACAACACAACGGATACAGTTTACATATATAGATTTCCCAAAACCATATTAAAATAGAGGGTTAAATAGATATGTAACTCGTTGTTCAAAACAAAGACTATAAAAATTCAGCTTATAGTATTCCTCAGTAGAAAAAAATTCTAGTGCATTTCATCAGGGAAAATACAAATTCAACTAGACAGGAGGCATCTTTCTCCTAATTCTTACAGCGCTAGAAAAATAGCTGGCAACTCTGAAACAAACCATGGGCGAGTAGAGCATCTGCAGGTATAGTAATGCTGGTCTTGCTTGGACAAAATGACATAGGCTCAGAAGCGGGAGAACGTATTTTTTGCGCAAAGGGACATAAAATTCACAAAAAAGAGCAAGGTACAAATTGTCCAGTTGGAAGAATTGTCATATAGATATTGCCTTGAAACCCCAGGCTTCAAGAAGCCTTCTGGAAAGGCTAGTAGCCAATGGATAAGATTCAGTCTGAATCTGGTTAACAGGTAACAATGATGGACGTTATTGACAAGAGACAAGGGTAGGGGTGCGCCTGTGGGCAGGGACTAAGTGTGATGTAAGTTCTCACCGTGGGTTTAGTAATTTCCACACCCTTCCTGTCCTCCTGTCACCTGGCCAGGAACTGAGATTTGATCCTCCTGATGTCAATAGATCATAACAGTTTAGGGTTTGTGTACAGATCGGGCAGCCTAGACCTCTCATCTGCTCCGCTATGTACTCTAACCAAGGAATACGCAGAGCCCCCTCCAGAGCCATGCAGTCCTCTATAACAAGATGGTTAAGGGTGGGTCCTGGGGAGGACCAAATTCTCATCCATCGTACTAAAGGTGCAACTGCAGTGTGATCAGAAATGTATTCCATGCCAAGCTCCTCGTGCAACGTGAACGCAGGGATGCAGTGGGGGACAGCAAGGAGCCTACGCAAAAATCTATTTTCCACCCCCTGCAGATCTTTCACTTCCTTATATCCCCACACATCACAGCCATAGGAGGCCATCGGGATACATTTTTCCCTATGCACTTTTAACAGTGCAAGGGCAGGCTTTGTTCCCAGTCTTTTTGCAACGTTCATGGTAGCCCCCACCACCCTTGCCAGAGCATTCTTTTTGTGTGCTCTCTGCGCAACCCACGACCCGTTGTTGTCAAACAGCACACCCAGGGAGGGGAAGGTTTGGACTTTAGTGAGTTCAGCCCCTCTGCAGAAGAACTTACACCTCGCGGCCTTCTTAGAGCCAATTGTCATGGTATGTGATTTAGAAAAGTTGGTTGCTAGATCAAGGGAGTTCATAAATTCTATAAAAGCATCTAAAAGTTTTTGTAGGTCTACACCTGTCCTTGCAAACAACACCGCATCATCTGCATACAGAAGTTCGGGTATGAGTTTGGCGCCAGCTTTCGGTATGTCTCTACTAGTAGCCGAGAGGATGTCCCCTAGCTTGTTAATATAGAGTGTAAACAATAGGGGGGCCAGGATACACCCCTGCCTAACCCCTCACTTGACAGCCCATGAGGCTGACACACAGCCATCCTCATTGTATCTCACCGCTGCCCTGGTGTTATTATGGGCAGAGTGTAGAAAGGCCACTAGATCCACCTCAAGGCCCAGCCCCAAAAGAATTGACCATAACTTGGATCTGTTGACGCGGTCGAAAGCCGACGTTAGGTCCATAAAGACCATGTGCAGAGATCCCTTTTTGCTATTGTACACTTCCCCACCAACAAATGTAGGTTGAGACACTGGTCTAGTGTCCCTTTCCCCTGTCTAAAGCCATACTGTAAGTCTGCCACTATATTAGACTTGTCTAACCAGGTGGTTGTCCGATCCAGAACCACTTTCCACATGATTTTTGCAGCTGATTCTAGGAGGGAGATTGGTTGATAACATGTTGGATCATCCCTTGAGCCCTTTTTAAACATAGGCATAATAGTGGCCATTGACTAGGAAGAGGGAAGATCACAGGAACAGGCTGCATTAAACACTTGTGCGAAAATCCTGGCCCAGGTTAGAGAGTCTGCTTTATACAAATCCGCCGGGACCCCATCCGGGCCCGGCACTTTCCCTCCAGTTGTGGCCAGGATAGCTTTTAGTACCTCTTCAGTGTTAAAATACAATGGGGCACTATCTATACCAGAGTCCCACTGTATATCGGACCCCCTACATCAGCCCTACTGAGCATCCCCTCAAAAGTGTAGAACCCATCTTTCAGCAGCTATGGTGCAATCTGTTTTAGCATTTGCTGTATCTGAGAAGAAGGGGCTGTTAACCACTTCCCAGAACATTAGTACTGTCTGTTAGCACACTTGCCTCATCAAGTGCCTCCCAGGCCCGGGCCCTAATGATGTTCTTCTCCTTCTGAATTGCGGATTTATAGGCCCCCCTAGCAGATCTAACCAGTGCCTCATCCCTCGGGCATTGCTTGAGGGTGTGAATTAAATACCTGTGCGCCCTGTTACAGGTGCTGTCAAACCACCTTAACTCCTTGCGGTCTTTAATCCTGGTTTTAATCATGAGGCCATTGGATATACACTTTGTTATTTTATCGAACGCATCTAAAACCACTCTATTCTGCGATCTCGTATCCATGCAGAGCAAAATCTCTTCGGCACACTCTGCACATAAGTGATATAAAAAAGTCTTTTTTGCCACTTTTGACCATTTTAACCTACGGGCTTGATCTTTTGTGCTAAGATCAGAGTTTGGAATGCTCCTACCCTCCCCTATACAGGCTTCGGTACAGTACACCAGTTCAAGCATTAGAGGGTTATGGTCACTGTGGGTAGTTCAAGAGACCGTCATATTTTGTACTGCAAGAGCTAGGGGAGCAGAGACCATTATGAAATCAATAGTACTAGAGAGATCCCTGCCTACAAAAGTGGAGACTGGTGCATCCGTGCCCAACTGTTCTAGGCAGAACAAGTTATTTGCAGCCAGGAATTCCTCTATTAAATGTCCTGATTCTGTATGTTCAAAGTGGGCCGCTAGAGGTAGAGCATCCATGTGGCCCCTCCCCAAAATGCAGCCCAAATGACAGAGGTGCGTATTAAAGTCACCTAGAATTATGATCTCATAGTATGAGTCTTGCCTCTCACCATATTGTTCAAGGAACCTCTCCAGTGCTATTAGGTGTTCAGTAGCAGAGCTTCTACAAAAGGAATTGTAAAAATGTACTACTAGCAGTGGGGGCTGATTGGCAAACAACATCTCTATTACTAACAGATGGGCTGAATGCGACTCTAAGGTTCTGATGGAACAAGGGAGTTTAAGTGAGACCAGTATAAGATGCCCTCCATTCGGTCTACCTACTATAGATGGAATTGCACTTTTAAAATAGGAAGTAAAGCCATCCAAATAAAAATTGTCAGTAGTGTCCCACGTTTCCTGTGGTGCAATTATGTGACAACACACTATCAGCCTCTGCCATAAGACCAGCTATGTTCCAAGACAAGATCTTCAGGCAAGAAGAATCTGAGAGAATGGAAGTTAGTTTAGGTGGAGAGGTGAAAACATTACCCATCTGCGATACAGTACTTGGGACCTGGAGCTCAACCCCAGCAGGAGGTAGTCAGTTACAACCGTCTAGTCCAACCTGTTCTTGCAGGGGATCAAATCTATTGGTTAGGGGAAGTACAAACCTACCATTCTCAGCCTGAGCCATTCTAGGAGGCATTTGGGTAAACTGTCTGGGGCAAATGGAGCCGAAGAGATTAGTTGGATAAAAGTACTGCAGGAAAACAACAATAATTGTTTTAGAGGTCTGAATAAAAGAACTCTCAAAGAGTACTTTAGCATGAGCTAAATTAATTACTACACAGTCTCATGCCATATTTTTCCTAACCCTGTGGCCCACCCCACCCACCCTTCTGGTCATAATGATGTGGGGGGACAGACAGTGCCCATTATCTATGTTGCTGTCACACCAGTGAGTGACCTTGTGTATAAGGTCCACTGCACTGTGGTTTCTTTTGAACCTTGGGTGGAGGGGGGAACTCCTGTTAGGATAGCCACTAGGGGCGCTGACTCCGGGGGCAAGTCTTGGCAAGTCGAGAGACCTGAACCAAACTTTGGGGTTAAGTTTGTGGTCAGTGGAGCGAGTTGAGTCCCCTTTCAATATGCTGCCCCTGTCACATCATTCTTCTGTATAAAGGTGTCCGATTTATTGTTAGAGGCCCGGGTATTCCCATCTCCTTGAGTCTCCCTCTGTATCCGGGACTTATTTGGATGGGTCGCCCCATTTGCACTGCCATGTACGTTAGTCGTGGGGGGTGTCGATCAGGCCAGCGTGTGTAGATGTATCTGCTCTACTGCCCCCACAGTCACAGGGTTTGTGCCAGGGTTTAATAGCCTAGGTGTTGTCACAGAGAAGGTCTCCAGCTTCGCCTCAATGCCTTCCAACCGTGAGCATATGAGGGCTATCAATGTTTTGAGCAGGAGTTCCAGCCTGGGAAATAACATGTCTTGTCAATTGTTCCATATCTGTGTTAACATGTAATAAAGGCTTGCTCTGTAACTGAGACTGAGTCACTCTCTGCCCCCCTGTCTTTTTCCTTCTGGTTGGGGGCCCAACCAGGGCGGAGTCCTCTCCTACAGTTAACTGCCCATTGTTGCCATTGGCGCTATTAGCGATCGTTGTATAAAGTGCAAGTTAAGATCTAAGTCCAGTGCCGGGTTTTGCATTCTTGTCAATTTCATGGTTGTCTAATGACAGCAAATCCTGGCTAATCTTGTCTGCTTCAAGTGATAGCCTCCTCTCAGTCAGGGCTATCTTATTAGAGATAATGTTGGCTGCCCTGATTAGGAACAAGCATATAGTAGTGGCATTAGCTCTCCCTGCTGCCCCAGCAGGTAATTTCCTTTTCCCCATTATTCAGGGCGTACAACAAATGCTCAGAGTCTAAATGGCCCCACTCAGCACATTATACGGGGCTCGTGGGACAGGGCAATGGAAGCGTGTAACCCTAGCACAAATCAATCAATCAAACATTTGTAGAGCGCACTACTCACCCGTGAGAGTCTCAAGGCACTGAGGGGGGAGGGAGGAGGGGGGGTGCTGCTACTGCTCGAACAACCAGGTCTTGAGAAGTCTCCTGAAGGTCAGCAGGTCCTGGGTCTGTCGTAGGTGGATGGGGAGGGTGTTCCATGTCTTGGCGGCGAGGTGGGAGAATGATCTGCCGCCAGTGGTTGTTCGGTGGATGCGTGGAACGGTGGCGAGGGCGAGGTCAGGGGAGGAAAGTTGGCGGTTCGGGGTGTAGAAGGTGAGTCGTGTGTTGAGGTATGTTGGTCCGGTGTTGTGGAGTGCTTTGTGAGCGTGGGTGAGGAGCTTGAAGGTGATCCTCTTGTTGACAGGGAGCCAGTGCAGGTCTCTCAGGTGGGCAGTGATGTGGCTGTGGCGGGGGATGTCGAGGATGAGGCGAGCAGAGGCATTCTGTATGCGTTGAAGTCTTCTCTGGAGTTTGGCCGTGGTTCCCGCGTAGAGGGCGTTGCCGTAGTCCAGCCTGCTGCTGACGAGGGCTTGAGTGACCGTCCTTCTGGTTCCGGTGGGGATCCATCTGTAGATCTTGCGAAGCATGCGGAGGGTGTTGAAGCAGGAGGAGGAGACGGCGTTGACTTGCTGGGTCATTGATAGTGTTGAGTCCAGGATGACCCCCAGGTTGCGTGCGTGGTTGGTGGGTGTCGGTGCATCTCCCAGCGTGGCCGGCCACCAGGAGTCGTCCCAGGCGGAGGGGGTGGAGCCGAGGATGAGGACCTCCGTCTTGTCAGAGTTCAGTTTCAGGCGACTGTTCTTCATCCATTCTGCGACGGCATTCATTCCTTCATGAAGGTTGGTTTTGGCGGTGGGGGGTCCTTGGTGAGGGAAAGGATCAGCTGGGTGTCGTCGGCGTATGAGATGATGTTGAGGTCATGCGATCGGACGATGTTGGCGAGCGGTGCCATGTAGACGTTGAAAAGGGTTGGGCTGAGGGATGATCCTTGGGGTACGCCGCAGGTGATCTTGGTGGCTTCTGATCGGAATGGGGGAGGCGGACTCTCTGTGTTCTGCCAGTGAGGAAGGAGGTGATCCAGTCCAGGGTTTTGTTGCGGATCCCTGTGTTGTGGAGGCGTGTGCGTAGGGTGTGGTGGCAGACGGTGTCGAAGGCGGCCGAGAGGTCCAGGAGGATGAGGGCCGCGGTTTCGCCGTTGTCCAGCAGGGTCCTGATGTCGTCGGTGGCGGCGATGAGGGCGGTTTCGGTGCTGTGGTTGCTGCGGAATCCGGATTGGGACGAGTCCAGGATGTTGTTCTCCTCGAGGAAGCGGGACAGTTGCCTGTTGACAGTCTTCTCGATGACTTTCGCCGGGAACGGGAGCAGGGAGATGGGCCGGAAGTTCTTGAGGTCCTTAGGGTCCGCCTTGGGTTTCTTGAGTAGGGCGTTGATCTCGGCGTGCTTCCAGCTCTCCGGGAAGGTGGCGGTCTCGAAGGAGCTGTTGATGATCTTCCGGAGTTGGGGTGCGATGATGGAGCTCGCTTTGTTGAAGATGTGGTGAGGGCAGGGGTCGGATGGTGAGCCGGAGTGGATGGTGTTCATGATTTTGATGGTGTCGTCGTCGTTGACGTGGTTCCAGGAGAGCAGGAGGCCGGTGTTGTTGGGGGGCGGAGAGTCTGAAGTGTCTGTGGCTGTCGAGGGGGTCTGGGTGTTGAAGCTGTCGTGGATGTCTGCAATCTTGCGGTGGAAGAAGGTCGCTAGGGAGTAGCAGAGGTCTTGCGACGGCGGGATGTTGTTGGAGCTGGGGTTGGCGAATTCTTTCACGAAGTTGAAGAGCTCTTTGCTGTTGTGCGCGTTGTTGTTGATGCGTTCCTTGAAGGAGGTCCTTTTGGCGGATCGAATGAGTTGGTGGTGCTTGCGGCTGGCGTTCTTGAGGGCTGCGTGGTTGTCCGGTGTCTGTTCGTGGCGCCACTTCTTCTCGAGTCTTCGGCAAGTCTGCTTGGATGCCTGGAGGTCGGTGGTGAATCAGATGGCCCTCCTGTCGGTGCGTCTGTTTGAGGGTTTCTTGATCGGAGCAAGAGTGTTGGCGCAGTCGTCGATCCATTGCCTGAAGTTGCGGGTGGCTGTGTCGGTGTCGGTGGGGTCGGTTGGTGGGTCTCGGGCGAGGGTGGTGATTAGCTGGTCTTCGGTGACCTTGTTCCAGCTGCAGTGGGGGATTCGTTGCGGGTGGTTGTGCGTGGTGTGTTTCTTGAAAGAGAAGTGGATGCAGCGGTGGTCGGTCCAGTGGAGTTCGGTGGTGTGGCTGAAGGTGACGTGGTTGCTGGCGGAAAAGATGGGGTCGAGCGTTTGTCCGGCGGAGTGGGTGGGTGTCGTGACGAGCTGTTTGAGTCCGAGGTTGGCGAGGTTGGCGAGCAGGGTGGTGGAGTTGCAGTCGTTGGCGTTCTCGAGGTGGAAGTTCAGGTCTCTGAGGAGGATGTAGTCTGTGGAAGCAAGGGCGTGCGTGCTGACGACATCGGTGATGGAGTCGCTGAACTGTGGTCGCGGTCCGGGGGGTCTGTAGACGAGGGTTCCTCTGAGGGTGGTGTTGGGATCGATGTGGATCTGGAAGTGCAGGTGTTCGGCAGTGCTGAGGGTGTCTTCGGTGCTGGTCGAAATTCTGAGGGTATTCCTGTGGACGATGGCGATTCCTCCTCCTGGTTTGTTGGTGCGGTCCCTGCGGGTGATCTTGTAGCCGTCCGGGATGGCTATGGCAATGTCGGGCGCCGAGGAGGGGTTCATCCAGGTCTCCGTCAGGAAGGCGACGTCCGGGGAGGATGAGTCGAGTAGGTCCCAGAGTTCGATGGTGTGCTTGTGGATGGAGCGGGTGTTGAGTAGTATGCATCTGAGATGGTTGCGACCTGCCCTGGTGGGAGGGGCAGGGCGTGCAGGTGTTAGGTGGCTGGTGAGGCTGCAACTACAGCAGGAGAAGGGTCCGTGGGTGTGCTTCGGGTGGGCCTGGAAGCAGGTGGATGATCGGCCGGCGTTGAGTTCGTGGAGGATGTCAGCGTCGTAGCGGCGTCGGGTGTCGTGGTGCTCGCGGGGGCCATGGGGTCTGGCGCTGGGCGTGGTCCAGGCGTGGACGGGCGCAGACGGGCTTGCCTTAGGCGTGCCTTCGGCGTGCCAGCGGCGTGCCCGCTGCGCGCGGCCGCCATTAAGAAGGGGAGGTGGGAGGGAGGAGCAGCTGGGAGGCGGGTACAGGAGCGAATGGGCGAGCGAGGGGGTCGGGGCCACAGGGGACGAAGCGGCGGGAAAGTGAGGTGGCAGAAGGCCAACAGTAAAGGAGAGGCTATGGAAAGAAGAGAGCAGGAATGGCAGAAATAGGCGGGATAGAATAGAGATACAAGGCAAAGAAGGCAAAATAAAAAGGCAAAAAAACGGCAACCAGGAAAACGGAGAAGCAACACAGGTGGCTCGAACTCGCAGCAGCAGCGAGGGCGGGAGCACGGGCACAGTTAGGTGGAGCTGTGCGGCGTGGAGAGCGACCTGCCTGGAACAGGGTCACAAAAAGGAAGCAAGACTGCCAGCTGGAGAATAAAGGACACCGAATTCAGGATTGTAATAGAATAAGGAAGCAAACAGTACCTGAGTCCTTTACGGCAAAACAAAGAGACGTGGCCCAGCCGAGCCACGATCGGCTGTGGACGGGCACAGACGGGCCCGCACTTGGCCCGGGCACGTGCTGCGCTCGTCCCGCGCTTCGGGAGCCCTGATGGGTTCTTATCAAGCGCCTCCTGGTGCGAAAAACAGCCAGCAGCGTTCTGCTTCCTGCAGCTCCCTGCCGCGATGGGAACTGTGGCTTGTGGTCCGCCCCAAGCAGCAACAGCGGCTCCCGTACTGCGGGAGCCCAGATGGGTTCTTATCAAGCGCCTTCTGGCGCGAAAACAACTGGCAGCGTTCTTCCTCCTGCGGCTCCCTGCCGCGATGGGAACTGTGGTTTGTGGTCCGCATCAAGCAGCGACAGCGATAATGACATACTGCTGACTCGTTCCCAACTGGATAAATCTCTGCCAGCCCTAATGATGTTGAGTCAAGACTTCTCCCAGTTTTCTGGGTATAAAATTCCATGGAGCAAATGCGAGGAATTACCGCTCTCGAAAGACACTACAAAGCCAGCTTGCACTGCTGTGCAATGAAATGGATGCCAGATGGAATATGATACCTCTGCATTATACCTAATAGAGGGCTAGAAAATATTATCAACAATAAGTTAGATCCCTTCATGCTCAGCACAGAAAATTACATGGCACATTGGAAGCAAGTGAATTCATCACTTTGGGGGAGTGTACAAGCGAATAAATTGACAGTAGACCAAAGATACAATTATGTATTTGCATGCTGTCCCTGCTCATCTCCAAATCCCTCTTGAACCAAATAGACAGTGACATTAAATCCTTTGCTGGGCAAGGAACCTACCACATTTGAAAGCCACTAAGCTACATGCACACACTGAATGAAGCGGTCTCCAACTACTGCACATGAGAAGATAATAACTAGCACATCATCTATCATAGTTGGTACACTGCCTTCAGAGATGTGAAGACCCACGCCTATGGACACAATGGGAAAAAACGTATTGGGGAGAAGTAAAGAACTTGATGCAGTTCACAAACACAAAAAGCCCCAGAAGAATCCACAGACCAAATACTCATGACCATGTTTGCTGATTGGAATCATGCACATAAATTGCTGTACATTAACCCTAGAATACACTCAGATGCATACCCCTGGAGAGAGGAGTTGGCCTAACGGCTAGGGCGGTCGCCCTCGAATCTGGGGAACCGGGTTCGAGTCTCGGCAATGACGCTGAACATCGTGTGATTCTGGGCAAATCACATAATCTCCCTGTGCCTAACAAAAAAAATGAATGTGTCCTCATGTAACGCAACTGGTGCTATGTAAAGCGCTCTGATACCCGATACCGGGTCAAGTTCGCACTATATAAAACTCCGTAAAAAAAAAAACAATGCTGCAAAAAGTGGAAGGGAAAACAATTCATTAGAGGTTCTCGGAGAAGAAAAGAATAGAACATTTAGATTATATGTACAACGAATAAGGATTGAAAACATTCCAAAACTAAAGATTAATCCACTTTAGATGCCAAGTATATATTGCAATACAGACAGCTTGCCCATTATTTATCTAATGAACTTGGCACACAGAGTGTGACATTACACAAGAAAAGAATAGAACATTTAGATTATATGTACAACGAATAAGGATTGAAAACATTCCAAAACTAAAGATTAATCCACTTTAGATGCCAAGTATATATTGCAATACAGACAGCTTGCCCATTATTTATCTAATGAACTTGGCACACAGAGTGTGACATTACACATTACCCATTAAATCTTAACTAAAACATGGGGGAATTACAAGGGAGTGATATCTGGCCTACATAGTCTACTAAGGTTTAATCACATTTTCTCCTCCTTACAACAGCAAGGACTACTGAGGTGAAAATACTCCACAAAAGATTGGTCCAATATATTAGCATTACAAGACAAATATATAAGGAAAGTAAGATTGAAGTTCCTCTATTTTATCATTCCACAATGAATGTTGGGGGTGTAAAGAACCTAGATGTGACACCGTACGTATTCTCTGGCATTGCTCTACTTTCCAGATCTATTGGACTGATGTCTGGCACCAACTAAACAATAGGTTACACTCACACATACTATCATCAGGCCCTCTAGTACTACTGCAAGATATTACCTGATGTAAGTAGTTTCAGTGCGTAGAGGCAGATGGCTGGCACCAGCACTTGCAACAGCCAATCTATGTATTTTACCACACTGGCAAACTTTATCGATACGAACACTAGCGGAATGGATGTCAGAGATGAGCTGGATAGCTTCATGGAGATTGTCATCTACACAGTAAATGACCAAATATGCAGATTTGAGTAGCCATGGACATCATATCTGATCAGCGAGCAAGATAATACCTATCAATGTCTTTGACTCCATGTAATTTTAAATAAGCCAGGCCTATGTTTGAAGGACACTTCAACTTTGAGTTATCATCAGTCTTATAGACCATTCTATCAATGGCACTAGACCACTCCCCAAAGGGATTCTCCTAGAAGGCTATTCATTTATGGTAATGGGGAAGATGAATGGAAGGAACACACAAATCTATGCTAGAAAGCCAAGAATAATGCATAGGGTGATTCTAGATTGCAAGGGCTCAAGAAGTTGTGGGGAAGACAATTGAACTAAGGGCGAGTGTTGCACTAGGGGTCATGTGGGATACTTTCAGTTGAATTTCATCTTTATGTTGCCTGCTATTTTCAAATGTATTGTTTTAATTGCTCATTATATTTTCTAAGAATATATGAATCCATATGCTAACTTGGAAATCATTTCAATTACTTTACTACAAACAGTACTTATATCTAGGTACTTTTTGTGAAACTTAAACATGTCTCAACTCTGCTTACTAGATACACTTCATTGTTAATATTTGTTGATAAACAAACTTTATTGAATATGATTTGTAGAACTAACTAAAATGATCGATAAAGAATTATTGCCAAATAATAATAATAATAATATTTAATATTTATAACACCATTGCTTCTACGGTCATTTCCTGACATAAAACTTAAAAAAAAATTATATCTGTGGTTTCCATAACTGATTTTTACAATTTGTGTTTCATTTTGCCTTTGAATTCTTCTAATGTTTGTAAATTGGACTTCATATTTTATTGCTTCTTGACTTTAACGTTCTCCAGCATTGTTTGAACTTAATATGCGTTTTTCCAGGGAAAAGGCTACAGTTTGTGCCATAGCTACCAGTAATTGAGCAGGGTTTTATCAGTGAACAGCATTGTAACCCAGCAAGGCATTGTCTAATTAAGTTGATGAAGCATCCTCCTAACAAATTAAAAATTTATTTTCTCACATATACTAAAAACAATTTATAAAGAAAATATCAATTTAATGCACGTATCCATATGGCTTTTTATAACATTTTTAATTGAACAATGGTGCTTAGGAATTGGCAAATTTAATCCACTTAAAGGCAAACAAGTTAGTTATCGTTTTCTAATTTTTGATGCAGTTTATTGCGACCCACCCTGCACCAGGAGACAATGTAAAATACTAAATAAATGGTTTGTAAAAATACAATCCATTGGAGAAAAGAATAAACTGAGCATGTTAAAAAGTTTATACACGGTGACAAAACCGCAGATTTGGGAGATTTTCACCCCAATTTGCAAAACAAATTAAGTAATTGCCCAGTCAATCAATTCATATTGCCATCCACCCAATTTAAAATTTAAAAAGGAGAGCTGCAGCAAAAGGGACATGTGGGTTAGGAGGCCAGAATTTGTTTTACATATTAACATTTTCATAATCATTGATCCAGTATTTATGCTGAAAGTCTTCCTCACACCCTTATTCACCTGTTGTTCTTTTCAAATTCTAGGCCCAGTACATCCTGATCCACCATGCTCTAGTAGAGTATTGTCTGTTTGGTGATACTGAAATCAGTGTTCCAGAATTCGCCATTTCCCTGACAAACTTGAAGAAAAAAGATCCTCCTTCTGACCCATCCACACTAGAGGCCGAATTCCAGGTATTGTCAATGTTATCATGCTTTTATCATTTACCAGGTAAGTGTGTTCATAAAAGAGACAAATGTCTGCTTGGATGGCTTGATGTTTAATGTGGTATTTTTCACAGAAAATACCTGTGTTGTCACCTACTCTAACATGAATCAGTGACAATGTTGTTTTATAAGTTATGTTATCCATTGGCACCGCCGTAGGGATTACAATGTTCCTTTCTGACTTCCTTTTCATGGCAATCTGACTCCCATCAAAAGGCAGCCGAAAAAAAGGGACTCTGGGGGCCCCAAGCTGGGCCCCTGTCCCCCGTGGGTCACTGTAAATGGCCGTCAGGGCACATGTAGTGCCCCCCACACATCCATGCACTGTGTGTACCTGGCACACGGTGCATAGATGTGCACAAAGTGCCCGTTTACACAGCGGCTTGTGCTGTGGCCCTTTTTATGGGCCGCAACACAAGCTGCAATGTAAAAGGGCACTTTTCTGAGCGTCAGCAAGGCGGTCAAATCCTAATTCAGTGGTTGGACTGCCGACTGCTTGTTGGTCTCCTGACTGCCACATCAGTCGGTGGTCTGACCGTCAAACATCGTAATCAGCCCCAATGTACCTCTTTTGCACTTCATGTATGAATCTATTTTGGTATCTTTTATTCTCATGTCCTGGGGCCACTTTCTTATTGGACTCAAAGAGAGCACTGAGTATACAATGTTAGCACTCAGCGTAGAGCGGAAGAGTAGTTGCAAGGTCCACTTAGGGAAGTGGTGTGGTTAGAAAATCAGAACTCCGGAACACCTATTATAACACATAATAGATCAATTTCCAATCAGTGATTTTACTTTTGAAAAGAAAAACATTTTAATTCAGACAAAACTAAATATTAAACATAACATTACAAAACCAGACTTTTCTAACTCCTCTTGTCCCTACATCTGTGTAATAAGGTCTCTCAGTGATAAACTGTATAAAGCCCTATCATATGGTGTTTAAGAAGCAGTTGACAATGTAAAAGCCCTTCTTAGTGCATTTGTCAGAAAGTTCACAATGTAAGACCCTTTCCTACTCTATTTGATGTATGGTCACAACATGCAAATCCCTGTCCCACTCTATTTGACACAGGATGTGGCTTAACAAAGTCTTTAACAGTTATGGCACACCCTGTGACAAGGATTGGTAGAATCATGTAGTAACCCCCGCGAAGTGGCGACCAGTTCAACTGAAGCAGGGTCGGACTACAACAGAGAAATAAGGGGCACTAAAATGAGTGTGTCCCCCATTAATAATTTAGAAAGCTGAAAAAGTGGCCCATGTTTACAAACGTGCAGTTTTGAGCTTGTTTAAGACATACTGTATAAGTGTTTTTCAAGGTATAGAAGACTACATGGATGTGAACTTGTAAAGACAATGGGGCAGATTTACAAGAAAGTGACGCATCTGTATAGATGCGTCACTTTCCCTGCACCACCCTTAGAAACCCTTGCGCCACCATAGATGCGCCGTATTTACAGTACGGCGCACTATGGCGCAAGGATTGACAGATGCGTCAGAAATTCTGACGCATCTGTTGGCGGATAAGACACGCATTGCTGGAGTCGTGTCGCAAGCACGACGCAACTCCAGCAATGCGTGTTGAGGCCTATTCCCACTACACTGCGTCACTACTTACGCCTGCAGCGTAAGGTTTTGACGCAGTGGCATCCTAAAAGTGGCGCAGTGAAATCTTGTAGATTTCACTGCGTCACTTTTACGAGGCCTTCCTGCGTGGGAACGCCCACCCTGCATACATTATACCTGACGCACGTATAATGTGACGCAGGGCTTTACAACGTGACGCATCTCCCTAGATGCGCCACGTTGTAAATAGGCCGCATTTTTTGCGCCGCCATTGCGTCAAAAAAAGTGACGCAATGGCGGCGCAAGAAGGCGCAAGGGGCTTCTAAATCTGCCCCAATGTTTGTGGTAATATCTTGGAAAACAGCAATAAAAACAAGCCCAGCAGACCATAAAACTGCCAGAAAAAGGGCCCACACTGACCAATCAGATCAGCCCGTCGGCCATGGCTTGATTGCCTTAAAGTCGGCCAGTCGAAGCCCAATTAAAAATCCTACCTGGTAGAGATTACACGAGGGTCAATTACTGAGTTTTGTGATATATTGTAATAACAGATGTGTATGGGGATGTAAAAAGAGGTAGGGCATTTTTCCACACCATTTAGGAGCGCTCTCAAAAACAAATATTTTTGGAATCAGATAAATTGTCGGATTGCACAGAGATCGGGGTAAGCTTTGAACTACAGTGGTGTGTAGCATTTGGCAGTTTAAAAAGTCTTTATAATGCCGAATTGTAAACGTTTGTTCTGTAGTACGTCTCTGAAGGCAGCCAGAAGAGACACCGTAAAGCAATGGGGAACCAGGCGGTTCCCTCCCTGGAGGCCGGGGGTAAGAACATGGGCTGGCGCGTGTTACTGGAGGAGGAGAATTATGCAGCATCCGGATGCCCCGAAGAATTTGAAAAAAATATAATCATGGAATGAACTTTGAGGCACCCAATGAAGTAGTGACAATTGTGGTGTAAAGAACGACATCGATTTTCGTAGCATAGTACATTAAAAGCCAGTTTCAGGGAAAGATCGACAGCAGGATGACTGTGCTATAAGATTACATCAAACATCAGGCATTTCAGTAATAAACTCAAAACTTGTAATGAACAGCACATATTGGGGCATATTAGCAAGACCGGCGATAAAATTATCGCCGTTTTAGCGGCAGGAAACTGCCGCTAAAACGGCGATAATGGGCTTAGCTAATATGCGTTATAGAATTCAATAGAAGCCCAGGTTAGATGTGCAGGACATCTAACCTGGGCTTCTATTGGAGTTCTATAACGCATATTAGCAAGTCCATTATCGCCGTTTTAGCGGCAGTTTCCTGCCGCTAAAACGGCGATAATTTTATCGCCAGTCTTGCTAATATGCCCCATTATTGTAACAAGACGCTTTAGTAATAAGTCGATGGGGCATATTATCAAGAACGGCGTTAAAAATTATCGCCGGCTTAGCGGCAGAAAACTGCCGCTAAAGCGGCGATAATGGGCTTGATAATATGCCCTTGAGAATTCCAATAGAAGTCCATGTTCTGGTGTGAACATGGCTTCTATTGGAATTCTCCAGGGCATATTATCAAGCCCATTATCGCCGCTTTAGCGGCAGTTTTCTGCCGCTAAACCGGCGATAATTTTAACGCCGTTCTTGATAATATGCCCCAAAGTCTTTGGTGAAACCTGTACAGCATATAAAACTCAATAAAAATGTGTTAAAAAAAGAAATGGCGAAAATGGAGGTATTTAGGGGCATATCTACAAGGGCTGGCGATAATTATCGCTCAGCGCTCTTAGCGTGAGGATAATTATCGCCGGCCAACTCTGAATTTTATCGCGGAGATAGCGTGCTATCAGCAACGCTTATCTCCAAAGCGATAAAATTCAGAGCGCAAGCTGCCAACTGTGCGATTATCGCTGGAAATCCAGCGATAATCGCAATGCTTCTGGCGATAGCTTGCTGATAGGGCCACACATACTTAGCCATGATATCCACCTTCCATAGGATATCATGGCTAAGTCAGTGTCAAAGCAGGCGTAAGGGAAGTAGCGATAACAGAGGTTATCGCTACTTTGCTTATCGCTATGCTTCTTGCGTGGGGCTTGATAATAGGAGAAATGTCGCTTAGCGACATTTCTCCCGTTATTCTGGGGAGGAACGCCCACTTTGCATCTCATTAGAGATGCAAAGCTGGGCGATAGGAAAAGGGCGAAGAAGCATGGATTCACGCGTTAGCGTGTCTTTGCTAATAGGGCGTTAAAATTATTGCCGCTTTTCGTCCGAAAACGGACGCTAAAGCGGCGATAATTTTAACTCCGGCCCTTGTAGATATGCCCCTAAGCTTTTATTTATAAGGAAAAACGTATTATTATTATTTGAGCCTTTCCAATATGATGTTCTGTAAAAATAAAGTGTATTCAACTAGGAAATAGAGGGGCTTATTTACAAGCCCCTTGCGCCCCTGGTGCGTCACTTTTAATATGGGAAAAAGTGACGCACTTGTGGCCCAAGGGGCTTGTAAATAAGCCCCGGAATGTCTTTTCTTACCAGGAAGTTGAGAGATAAGGAGAACAGGAAAGAGAGGCGCAAATAGCTCAAGATTGCTCACTTAACGCAACATATTCTTTCCACAGAGATTACCAACCTACAAAAACTGGCGGCCGCAGACTGTTGGAAACAAAGCAGAAAATAAAGATAAAAACTTGAGTCCACATGTTGTGCCTTGTAAGTACATTTATAATGCTTTACAATGAGTGGAGGTCAGTTTTATTTTCTGATATTTTCGTTTAAGGTGAAATATACTTACAAAAATGTAGATTTTACCGAAAGAAGATTTTTCTATTATAATATCTATTGCTGCTGGGAAAACAACTGACTGGGCAGCGTACAGGCCCAGAGAGCTGCAGGTCACTTGTTTGAAACTAAAGAGATATGGCTCACCTTTTATCCCAACAAAGCCAAGACAATGATTACCAAAGGCTTTTAATGGTAACACAGAGGGGCAGATTTACAAGAAAGTGCCGCAGCGTGGCACCGCAAGCCCTTTGGCTGCGCCACGCTGCAGCACTTTCAAAGCACAGGAATGCGACATATTTACAATGATTTGTCGCATTCCTGTGCTCTCCCCTGCGTTGGCGCACAAACAGCTGCCATGCGCCGGCGCAGGCACCCTTGCACCATGGTGCAAGGATGCCTGCGTCATGGGGAGATTGTTTTTGTGCAGGAAGGGGCACCTTCCTGCACGAAAACAATCACTACAGGCATTTTCCTCTTTCAATGCATGCTGTAGAATGCAGCACGCATTGAAAGAGGGAAAAACGAGGAGAAATGAAAACATTTCTCCTCGTTGCGCCTCCCTACGCCTCCCCTGCGGAGGCGTAGCATTCACACGCATTTCCAGATTTACGATTCCTCGTAAATCTGGAAATGTGTCTGGTTCCATGGGTTTTGCGTGGGAACACCCACAGAAACACCCATGGAACGCCCCTTTCACGCAAAGTGCTGCGTGTAAAGGGGCCATATTTACAAGGACAGGAAAAGCCAGTGACTTACTGGTGGCGCAGGGGGCTTGTAAATCTGCCCCTTATTATGCATGCCATCTCTGCACAACATGTTTGAACCATCACTCCTGACATGCCTTCGATCCATTGGTTGCCAGTCGAGTGACGTTAATTTCTCCTTACTTTGCAAATCATACCAACCACTTGCAGAATGCTCCTTCCTCGTGCAACAATTCAGTCACTGTTCTGTTGCCAGACCCCCCACACAATGCTTAATTTGTGCCGGTGTTTTCTGGTGGTTGGCACTCTTTTTTGGAGACCTGGGTTTATTTTTCCTTATAAGACTTTGCTCAGTGAAAGAGAAAGAAAGGTAGATAAAGGAAAAAAATATAAAGAGAAATATAGGAAAACTGACAAAAGGAGAAAGCGGGGATGAAAGAAAGCTGCAGAGTGAGCTAAAGAAACGGGAAATCTACTATGGCAGAAGAAAAAAACAAGAAGAGGAATGAATTCTAGGTGCCCCTGATGTTCACCAACTGGCACTAGCATCACCAGTTGCTGGCTCCTCAGAATAACTTTGAGCCCTTGCACGTATATGTTTTCATATTAGACACTACACCCACACTCTTCCTCTTCCAGAATTCTGTGAATCCCTAACTTCAACAGTGCCAAGACCACAATGTGGCTATTTTGGCTTCTTGAACTTTGTGTGGGGGGGAAATCCCACCTTTCCCGATCCCTGTCACTCTGCCCAGCTTCTCACCATGCTCCGCATGTGTCAGTCGTTCACCATTTAGGCAGCCTCTTTGTTGGTCCATTTCTGCCACACACTCATCTTACTATCCCCAAACTCTTTCTCTGATCCAATGCAGAGGTTCTAGACCTGACAGTGTGGTAAACTCTGTATGAGAGCCTCTGCGTTGTAATGACTCCAAATACGCATTACGTTGCGCCACTGCTTTCTGATCAGAAAGGTGGAGTGGACAGACTGGGAAGTAACACTAAGAACGAAAGCATACATGAAGACTGTTGAGTAAACATGTATATGGCATTTCAGGTCTATATCATAAGCATATGTGGCTCCAGGGCTGATGCACATAGCTACTGATGAGCAGGTATTGATGGGATGATTGGTAATACATTAAGGCGTGAAAGTGAAGCAGGAAACAAGATAGGCATGAGTTCAGAGAATTGAAGGCTTGTGGCAACATTATTAAAAAATGCAAGAAACCATAGACAGGTGAGGAGAGCAACACAGGTCTCATGATTTGAGTTCCTTAGCAACTACAGCCAAAAACACTCTTCAGTAGGAAAGGGAATAAACAACAATACTATATAGTCACAGAAACTCTGTCTGCAACAGGGAAACAAACCGAACACCCCGAAATCTTCTCCATGCAGGTGCTTCCTCATTTGTCCATATTGGCGCACAGATAACTGTGCAATTTAAACATTACATCTCTAACACTATAATGGCCCAAGGGCATGGTTCTCCCAGGATTCCCATACTAGCATACACAAAAACCAGCATACACAAAAGAACACAATGTAGTGATGGAGTCTCTTGTTCTGCAACAGGTTAGTGCCTGCTTGTCCTGCAGCCTGCTCCAGTCAAGAGGCTTCCACCCACCATGAGTGCATACAAAGCACGACAAAAAAAATGACACCAAGTGTAGAACCAAATGTCTACCCAGCTAACTAACTCAGACCAACTCCAAGAGTATACCATTCAGCAACCAGCTCCCAAACTCAGACTTACAGAAACAGCCACCAGGACATTTCACACTCTTCCACATGTTATGTTAAGTTAAAATATTTCTAAAGCGCTCGAATACCCATGGGTGTCTTGGCGTTGATTGGGAATAGCAGTATAGGCGAGAGCAGATGAGGACTAGAGGTTAAAAAGCCAATTTTTTATTAGTTTCCTAAAACTCAGTAATGTGGGAGCTGCTTTGATATTTATAGGCAGACTGTTCCAGAGAGCCGGAGCTGCAGAGGAGAAGCAACTGTCCCCCCCTCTCCCCCCCGTCCCCCCATTTGAGTCTCTTAAAACTGGGGCGGGAGACCGTCAGGGAGTTTTTAGATCGTAGGTCTCTGCTGGAAATGTACCAGGAGAGGGACTGTTTGAGGTAACCATGACCTAGATCATGCAAGGCCATATAGGTAAGGCATAGCGCCTTGAATTTAATGCGGTTACCCACTGAAAGCCAGTGGAGTGCCTTAATGGAGGCTGAAACCGGATGGAACATGGGAAGAACAAGAATGAGCCTAGCAGCTACATTCTGCATGCTTTGGATTTTTATCGCATATTGTTTTTGGAGCTTAACAAAATGTCCATTACAGTAGTCCAGCTTCGTGAGTATTAATAAGGAGATGACTGTTTTTGTGGAAGTGGGAGTGCACCATACACACTGATCACAAGAACAGAGATATATTTCCAGCCTGAAGCACCCAAGTCAACCATGTGACTTCACAGCAATGTAAGCATGCAAGAAGCAAATGCTAAAGATTCACTGCTACCAAAATATATACCAAATAATCTTGAGTGTTTTACACAACATACCACTGCCAACCACTGGCATATTTCAAAACAACCAGAAAGCACATCAAAGGAGCATTTAAACTTGATCGGCTATAAGAACCCCTTTCATTTTCCTCGATTCTGTATAACAATGGCCAAAGGAGTTGAGAAACCATCTACCATGACCAACATAATTTATACAAAAATGCTGCCCACCTTTTTTGATATCATGCAGCATAATACTTTACTAGTCGCTCCAAGCAGACATATTTGAAATCTGAAACTCTGGCAACTAGACCCAGAGATCTGGCAAACTAAACAAATCATCTCTGTAAACCAGTTAGGTCTTTCCATTTGGTTGTGTTAATGGCGACAGCTTCTGTCACTACATGGATAAAATGTCCCTAGAGAGCATGTTATACAGTCTCCCACAGTAGTAGCCCCTCACAGTCAGACCTACAATGACAAAGCCCAGCTACAGCACATTGAAAATCCTTTCTAGTGCAGAAATAGTAGCACTGCCAACAAGTCTCCTCTGGACCAGACTAACTTCACTAGTAATGGAGCTTCTTCTGAAACGTCACTCAATTAATCAACATCCAGTACCACATGCCATTTTGGAATGGCAAATTTCCACTCTGCATGTCTCCCTTTGCAAGCCTTTTGTTTGTTTAGGTCTGACAGGCTTGCTGTAAGGTTCAGCCAGCAAGTGCCATTTGCATCTTGCCAACACTGTCCCACCTGGACATAACTTCCAAGACACTTGTAGGCTCCTTGCTACTCAGCTTACAGATCAGATTAACTGGTGCACATATCTTTCGCGCCCCCCGGGCACTGTCTGTAATGTGGCCCCTGATCCTACTAGTTCCACCCTTTTACTGGGACCCTCCCTCAGTACAAACAAGAACAAACTCAGGGATGGAACAGTCACGCCACATCCTTTACATCCATTCCTCACCAAGGTTTGAGACATAAACAGGTGAGATGCATAGCGCACTAAGACATAATTCATGTCCCTTTTGTTGCAAAGCCAAATGACAACATGCACAGCCACACAGTGCCAGATGCTATGGAGAGTGTCTTGCTTTGGACCCACAGTCAAAGCTTTCAATACTCAACCATGCTCTTAAAGTAAATGGAGTTGGTAGCTGTACAGTATGCTTTTTGAAGCACATTTGCAGCCCATTTGATGTGTTTGATGATTTGTCATAGAGGGTCCAGACCAGGAAAGTCAACACCCAGAACAATGTACATTCACCTATATGAATACAGGATGCAGGAAAACAAATGTCCACAGTTTTTAAGGAAGTAGCTTCGGGATATAGAATCAACCAGTCACGAATGTCTGTCAATCAGTTAGATTCTGTGTTAGGGTTTATGAGTGATTGGAAAGGAGAAGATTTGGTTGCCTTCCACATAGAGATCATAACAGTAGCTACAAGAGGAGATAATACTAATGACAGCGTTGGTGCAGTGGGACAAGAGTAGAAACCTTATTTACAGTTGGGAGGAAACTGAAATCCTCAAATATCTGCTCCTAATAGAGAGTACAATCTACCGGCTGACTGTCCTCCACCATAGGGATATTATTGTTGAGGACATACGCTCCATTTCAGAATTTTCTCAAGAAACCAGAGAATTTTAAATTTGCTCCAAATTGTAAATCAGATCCTAGGTGTCCCAAAATGCATTCTGTAGGAATTCTAATTTGTTGAAATGTGAATGAAGAGTGAAATGCACAGTAGTAAATGGAGAATGGGCAATTCCCTAGGTAGGAGGATACCCAGCTTGCCAGTAAACCATAGTGAGGGTCAGAGTTGCTTAAATGGCTGCATGGGGGATGGTGAAAGATAACCATGGAGCTGTTGAGTAGGATTTCACTGGAGGCAGCATGACTCTGGTATAACATAATACCAGTAGAGAAATGCCTCAAAGGAAAAACAGTAGGAACGCTACATTTAAGGGAGTTGAGTACTCTGTTAGAGGAGAAATAGTAAATGAACTGCAGCTGGCAGCTCATGAATGAATGGGAAGAGTTGGATTTCAGAGATTAGTATGACTGTTATGATGGGTCATTCATAGGCTTCTATGCTGACAAGATGACTCATTGATTATTGCTAAAGTCCCTTCTGAAATGTAGACAACAATTGTAATTCCCAGTGAGGCCAACTGAGCCTTCCACCCATCCCAAGTTGTGAAAATGAGTTCTATGAAATGAGGTAATAATGGTTGTTTTTGCAGCACTTACAAATAGCGACAGAATGGCATGAAGCAATAGGTGAAGTTAATTAATAGTTTTAAAAATCTTGTTTAGAGTGATGACCACAACATAGTTGAAGCATTTCAGACAGTTGCCAGATCCAGAGGAGAGATCAGTCCGCATAGAAAGATGGTGAGGACCCTAGACAGTAGGATCAGTGATTTTATATTATGATAAGAGAAGGGCCTCATGAGAGTTTTAACATGCTCTGGCCCAGAACATTTACTTAAACTATAGAGATTTTATTACAAAAGACTTAGGAAGTCATTCACATAGGAGCGGGAACTGGACATCTACAGCATATAATCAGAGCTCCCATCCTGCTCATCTGGTGGTTCCCTTCCCCAGTTCAAGTCAGAGAAATAGATTTGTTTCCAGTGGCGGCTTGTGCAGGTAAGCTCGGTGAGGCAGTAGGGGGGGGGGGTGAAAGTGACAAACGACGGAATAAGGAATGTAAAATAAATAAATAAATAAAACCACTAACTTTGCGCTCACCAAACGACCAGATTAAATAAAACCACTTACCTTGCGCTTGCCGCATCGCTGACTCTGCGATGCGGCGAGCGCAAGGTAAGTGGTTTTATTTATTTATTTTACATTCCCTATGCAGTAGTTTGTCACTTTAAACTCCCCACACACACCCGCCCCGCACACCGCGCTTACCTGAACGGGCCGCCACTGTTTGTTTCGAATGGCAGAGCCTCAGCTTGCTTCACTGTCAGACATTACCAACCAGCGGTGACCTGGTGTAGTCAGGAAGGGCCATTTTATGTTGAATTGTCATGTCTTGGGCCACTGTTCAGCAGAGGGGAGTCCCAGCCAGGCAAACATTTTACATTTCCCTGAAGTGCCTGAATCACACCTCCCACCCCCCACACACCCCCTCTTTGCTTTGCCAGGCGCATTTCTTTTCTTTGCTTTTTGGAAACAAATGCTTTGCAGTTTTTTTTTACTGGGTCACATGACGCAGTGACCCAGCCAGAATTACTATTTTACAAAAATGTTCCAACATAAAACTGTGAAGGTGCTGACAAACTATTGTGCTTTACATGTACAACCCAACTACACAGTCATCAGATGGGCCGAACTGACTCTCTGCAACCATCCACATTACATTCTTCTTGGCATACTATAGTTCTACTAAAAGGTTTGCATACTTAACACCACTGAACTTAATATTCAAACCCTTTCACTAATTCATCATCATCATCATCATCACCACAATACTTAATAGCTTGGGGAAGTTCTTCCCTATGTATGACAGTGAACTGCAATTCAGCACCCTTTAGACTTCTATGGGCAGATTTTCAAAGAAGTCACACAACGCAGCACAGCAGTCAAAAATGCTGCACTGCATTGGGTGACAGGGAGGGAGAGTGTCATATCTACAGTTATGGCTCTCTCCTCCCCTCTACCTAGTGCCAACGAGAATTCCAGCTGCCATGCTCCAGGCACACACCTTAGCACCATAGCGCTAAGGTGTGTGCCTGAGTCTAGCATAGGTTTTGTACAGGAATGGTACCCTTCCTGTACAAAATACTATGCATAGACAAGTTCAAACACTTTTCTCACTTTGTATGTGTGCACACAAGCAAAGTAGGAAAAGGAAGGAGAAATGAAAACTTTTCTCCTCTTAATGCCTCCTTTCAGATGGCGTTAACCTTTGGCTCTAAACCCTGTCTACAATTGTTTGTAAATAGGGTTTTGCGTCAAAAGGCATGGATGGTAGCATGGAAACTACCATGTACCACCCATGTAATGCCCCCTTGGTGCTAAGTAAAGCAAAGCAATGCTTTGTGCTGCTTTGTGTTACTTGTAGGGAACTTTCAAACGCAAAACAAGTTTTGCGCTGGAAAGTAAATTGGTAAAAAACATTTTTTTGCTGGTTAGCGTCACTTTTGTGATGCTAACCCAGCTCAAAATGTTTGAAAATCCATGCTGTCATCATCATCATCATGCACTTTTTATAAAGCATGTCTAACGCATAAGGACAACTGAGCGTGTAATCCATCACGGACAAGCCAGAACAATCTAGGCATATACAATAGAGTTTATTTTCTTTCTAAAAGCTATGAGGTTTCCCAACTGCCAAGTTGGAGTAGACATACCCTAAGACGCCTTCATCTCCTATAAATAGCCTTTCCATGGCCATGAGTTTTGTGATCTTGATCAGTCATTTACTCAAGATGGTGGTCACTTCTAAAATTATACATCGCTCTTCTTTGCCTTATCTTGTCATGCACATACCTAAGATGGTTGTGTGGGTGATTGTAAGCTGTAATATATATCACTACCAACTTCTAAATGTACCCATTAAGGAATTAGTAATTATTGTTAGGTTGTGTTCAGTAACCTTTGTGAATCTATAACACCTTTGATGTTACATTTCATGAATATGGCACAAAGCGATTGAACAGCACAAGAAATCAGGACCAATTCACAGCATCATATTTGGTACAGACTCTTGAATGGGGGTGCAAAAAGATGTAGTGAGTAGATTTACAATGTAAACATAACATATTCACATCCCTCTTGCAAACTGATGAAATGTTCTTCATTTAAAAAATCTGTCCAATGCCCTCAATACGTACCAGACAACGTTTGCCAGAAATTGAAATTCTTAAAAAATTAATTTTCTTAAAATAATTTTACAACATGCTATTTACTCCTGTAGATGAATTTAACAGAGTAGGGATAAGGCGAGATGATGACAATAGCACAGAAGATGCAGACGATTCTGATGATTCCACTGATGATGAGCATGAATATGAAGACTTTACCAAATACATCAATGCATCATTCATAAGTGTAAGTATAATGAAATGTTGAAAATCATGGGGGAAACATATAAATGATATATCAACTTCATTTTCTCACCATGTTCAATCTGATGACACATTGAGAGGAAAGTTTTTAAAAAAACATAGGCAACACTTTATTCTCAACTTCCTGTTTCTTTATGTCACATTAAATTGGCGGTCTACCAATATTTTTCGAATTTAAATGTGTAATGATCAAGCTGCTAATGTTACAGTTAAGTTCTTTTCTGAAAATGTAGTCTAAAGGAATGTTCCACATAGACAGTCTAGAACTAATGAAGACTAAACTGATATGTTATTAACATTTTCTTACTTTTACCTTTTACCTATACTTCCCCCTCCACTTCCACATTACCTTACTTTTTCTCTTCTTCCTGCTCCACTTTTTCTCCTCTTTTTCTGATTCCCTTGAATTTCCTTCTCTTCTTTCAAATGTTTCTTCCTATTCATCTCCTTTATCTTTAACTCCACTCTACCTGTTCTTATTCTTCATCTTCCTCTGTTTCTTTCTAATTCTTCTGCTCATCCAGGCCTTCTTCATCCTCCTTTTCCTCTTCTCAGCTACTTCAACCTTCATATACCACTGTTTATCCTCCAAACCTTAGATTACATTGTTTACTTATTCTTCCTCCTCTTCTTTGTCTTCCTTTTTGTAATCTTCTACAAGGAAGAATACCCTTCTATTTCTCAGCTGTTGTATTGAACCTTCGACTTCCTCTTTCTTCCTCTATTCTTTCTTCCTCCTCATTTTATCCCCATTTTTCACCTCCATCTACATTTACTCCTCTCTCATCCTCTTCATTTGCTTCCGTCTCTCTCCTCCTTCCTCTTCTTCGTCCTTTTCCTTCTTTCGCATTCTCTTCCTTCTCTGAGCTTATTACTAATGTTTCCTCTTCTTTATACTCTTCCTTACCATATTCCTCTGCTTTTTCCTGCCCCCTTTTTCAATCTCATTCTCTTCCTCCTCGTTCATTCCATCTTCCAAAAGTCTTCTTTTTCATCCTCCTCCCTATTTTATCTTCTTCCTCCTCCTCTTTGTTCTTCTATTTTTTCTAGGCTTTATTGTCTTCACCTCATTATAATAGTCTTCTTCTCAACATTTGCCCTCCTTTAGATCCTTCTATTTTATTATCCTCCTCTGTTTCCTCTCTCCCTCTTCTGCTTCCTTTCTTACTTCAAGTCATTTCCTCTTCCTATTGTCTCATCCAACATTACCCCTCTCTTTTTCTTTGTATCCTGGCATTTTTTCACCTCCCATTTTCTTCCTCTCCCAAGCACTCTTTATTGTTATCTTCTTCCAGCTCCTCCCCTCCTCCTTGTCATTATCCGCTTGTTGTTTTTACTTTTACCAATTCTCGCCCACTTCCTCCTCCTGGTCTTTCTTTACATTTTCTTCATTTCCATCTGCTCCAGTCCCCCACTTTTTCATCAGCTTTTCGCTTGCTGCCCCTACTATTTTGATTACCCTCCCATTCTACTTTCACCTCAACCTTTTATTTCTCTTTCTTTTGATCCCTCCTTCAACCTACGTCCCCCTCCCTCTTCGTTTTTGTCTCCTAATTCTTACTCATAATTCTTCTCTCCTGTCATTCTTTCTCTCTGTAACCTATTCCTCCCCATCTACCTTCTCCATCTCATTCTCCTCTTCCTTTCTACCTTTTCCTCCTTCTCTTTCCTTTTTATTCCCAATGTTCCCTCTTCATTGTTCTTCTTGCACATGCTTTCTCTTTCCCTATGTTCTCCTCTCTCTTCTATCTTGTACTTCTTCCATCGCATGATACCCATTTCCTTTCTTCTTCTCTTCTTAGATGAACTGTAGCTGAAATGTGAATGTTTCAATTATTATCATTTCAGATTACAAGAGTGGTGTATCATGTAATGAAATCACTTTCAATTGCATTTACCCTGATAAGCTATGCAGTAAATGTTGAGTTCTGCCAACAGGCTGTTTGTTAGCATTCGTTGGTATAGTAATAAACTTTGTTTACTGCCTGGCTGTAGGTAGGCCTTCCACCATTCATTAGGCTCTGCCCATTACATAAAGTTCCCCTGTGGATCTTATTGCTTGCAGATAGCCAGGTAGGTGACCAATATTAAACTGGTCCTACTCATAGTGACCACCATCTCCAAATCATCAATTATATATTCAGGAACTCGTGGCACCACTAAAGCTGCTAGAATAAACCAACATTTTAATGGCTGCGTCACAGTGTATTTTTCAAGGTGCCCCAATGAGCAATTCAGTGGTGCTACATAACTATTTATGTGTCCTTGCCGCCCTTGTACATTTGTTGTGCTTTAATGCCATATTGACCCTAAGTGTCAGCTACTTTCCCACCATAGCTAATGGTATTTCGTTTATGCTTGCAGGACCTCCTTCTGCTTGCCCAAGTCTTATATCTTGTTGGTCTTTCTACAGTTTTCTTTGCACTCCACCATCAAATAGTTTTTCACCCTCTAAGCATATGATACATATGGTGCAATCAGACCAGTTTTTTTTGTTATTCCAAAATGTAAAGCTATGTCAAAGTGAGTTGTAATATCTACGTTCTCTTCCAATCCTAGGGTTACTGGTCTCCAAAGGCAATCATTGCTGCACAAGGACCACTGAAAAATACACAGAGCGACTTCTGGCTCATGATATTTCAAAGGAAAGTTAAATGTGTTGTTATGCTGACTTCATGCTCTGAAGAAAATCAGGTTTGTTGTCCATATTTCTACCTTGTAATCTATTTGGTGTGTTACAAATAGAGAAATAAAAAATATAGAAGTTAAATGATGACATTTTTTTCTCCTTTACATTTGCTCAAGGGATCCTGTACAAAATATTGGGGGGATAAAAAACAAACATACGATGACATTGAAGTTTCTGTGAAAGATGTGAGCAAATCTCAGAGATACACGGTTCGGTTATTTGAAGTTAGACATGCAAAGGTAAGAACATTTAATTTTTTCTTACGAACATTATTCATGAGATACATGTAGCTGTTGAATTGTGTATTCCCAACTACATTTCCAGAATCCATATTCTGTATTAATGTATTTAAGTGTTTATGCATAGTATAGTACACCACATATGATACTTTTTAAAATGCTGAGAGGAGATTCAAAGGAGAGACTGAACATAAGGAGGATAGTGAAATGGCTTGAGGTGTTATCCAGGGTGGTCTGGAATTATTATGAGTACTCTAAGTGAATGAAGAAAGATTATGATGGGAAAAGCCTTGGTGTTGAAGAACTAAAGAACACTTTGGCCAGGCATTTGCCAGATTAAGTGCCAGCAGTGTAGACAGGATTTAGATGTCTAACTCGTTGGAAGACATATTAGGTAATTGGCCAGAAAATGTCCTTTTCACATATCTTGGAGTAATGCTATATCAGTATATAAACGATAGGTGGCACAGAAGAGACGTGTTTCAATACTCTATGCATGCTCAGGAAGACATATGCAAGTTGCCTCCTCTAGAAGCACAAGTGTATGGAGAGAAGATGGTGAACTGCTAATATCAAGCAATGGATGCATGAGAATTTGGGTTAATAAATAATTCATTTTTAAAGTAAACTGGTTGTGGAAATGTTATAGAGACTCTTATGATTTTGAAATTAATATCGTATGTCTTAAATGCTTAAAATTTGTCTCAGCAATGAATAATAATTTGAACTTCACAAGGGAACAATATGTCTTTGAATGCTCAACAACAAGAATATTTATTTTTAATTTTGCAGTTCAAAGAGAGAAATATACTTGCCTCATATAAAAAAAGCAGCAATTCCTCAGGTGGCTAATAAAATACATATGTATATGTAGGTCCGTACTTGCCATTATGACACTCTGATACTTTTCAGGTGGACTGCAGGTAGGTTATGCTTTCAGAACTGTAATAGCTAGTATTATCAGTGGGATAGCAAAGATGTAATGGGACCTAAGGCAAGAAGGAAAAACTCTCCACCTACCTTCTCATTAGGTGGTAAAAAAAGCATTCAGTTTTGGGATACAGCTAGCCCCCTCTCACCTCTGGGACCTAATGATATGACTTCTGCTGCACTAATGATAGTTACGGCCTTGACTTTACACAAACAGACTCATTCTAGAGGTTGGGGAACTGATGATTGTACGCCAGTGAAGCCTCAGCTGGTGAACAATCAAAGATGGTGGTCTGTCTACTACTGGGCCACCACAGTTACTTCATTAGGAGGTCCACCTATTTAGATGAACTGTCAAAATGTAGTTTTGTCTTGTCTGAATCCACAATAGAAGGTATGGTGGACTCAATCCGTCAGAATCAACTATGCTCGCTCTCCTCGCAGAAAGAGATGATACATTTTATGTACTTCTTTTCAGATTGTAACATCATGATGGTATTATAAAGCTTCCTTATATCAATATCGCCAGCCCCAGCTTTTTCTTGTCTAAATAAGCCAAACGTAGCACCAAAAGAGGCCTACTTTGAGTTCCCTAGATGGTTCACACCTGTATAAATTTTCTGAACAATTGAACCAATATTCAGTAAAGAAACAGCAGCAGCTGCTGTCCATGTCTGTGTCTGTAATACAGCAGATAAACTGATTGAAGACCAGATGTGCCTTCCCTTTAGCCTTCAGCAAGAAAAGGTTTTGACAGATCTGTATGACCTGCAGTCTTGAATTCCTGGTACTAAATGCCTTTCTGTCTAATAATGCCCTGTTCTAGTTTATATATTCTGTGTGAACATTGTTGAAAATAAAAAAATAAACAATCAGTAGTAAAGCCCTTATTACCTTTTACTTACTTACATTCTGTGAAACCTTGTTTATTCTCCTTGCTTGCTCAGGATATCAATGTCTTTAAATCCTTGCTCATTATTTTAAAATGGGAAATACAACTCAACCTATACCAAAAAACATGCTCAAGAACACTGAATTATCATGTTGTAATGAATAACAATATTAATACATGTGCATTTATATTTGAAACATAAATCCAAATAAACCAGCAACTGATAATTAAAAAGGGGATACCTAGAAGAGAAGATATGAAACTCTCTGCACTATGGGATTTTTTTTTTCAGAAATAAACTCCAGCTTTTGTGGATTTATACTTGAAAAACAAAAATGAATACCAAGCACCAGGCAAGAACATGGTGCTCTGCACTGTCTTCTGCTTTGCTGAAGTGCATCTTCCACTGCAGATGCACATTTAGCAAATAGATCACTGCCGCCATGGTGGGACTCTCTTTAAATGGTGGCTGGTACTCTTGCATGCGGATTGAAATTGGAAGTGGATCCTTTGCCATCCTGGAAGGCCATGGGGATCACTCATAAGGCCTCAATTATCTTGAAAGTATATAGCATTAAAACATTGGGAGATATTTTTAACTTCCTGCTGACGTGTCAAACAGTTGACATTCATTCTATCAGCCCTATGTGTTTGATTGATGTTCTTCTAGGATGTTCCCTAAAATATTAAAGAAAACTGTATTAAACCCTTTGTTATGAAAGTACACCTTCAGCCCCATTGTTTTGAGTAACTATTGCCAAATTACCAGTCCTTCATAGGAAATAAACACTTTCTAAAATTCTAATCCCTTATCCCCTTGTTGCCCTTCTCCTTGTGATCAATCACATAATGTCAGTCCAGTTTCTGTATCCAGAAAAGACACGGGCAACTCACTGGAATGAAATCAGCCTGGAATGATATGTTGTCATTGGTTAATGAGGATTCTCGTAACCTTTTGCAAATAATTATTAACTTTTACTAATACCCAGATGCCAACTGTATATGCTGTGTCGTGTTTTTTAATTTCTATGTGGTGGGCGCGTAAGGCTTTTTTAGGAATTCATAATGGATCTAATGCTGATTGATCATTTACCTGTGTATTGTACCAATTATATTAAGTTTTTAGTGGGTTTTAGCTTTTTTAAATCTGTTTTTATATACTGTAGGTCTTTTTGTAATGCTCTTTTATAGTCCACAGACCGAAATAAAGAAATATGATGATGATGATTGACTTTTATTCTCTTTGTCATACAGGGAATAGCGGGAATAAAAATGGGTGTTTGTATCAGGTCCCAGAGTTTGAAATGTGGCTGTCACTAATGAAGCCTCTCTTACAACACTGCTTTTTAACATCCAGCAAAGGCCACTCACAGATTGATAACAAGCCTTGGCCATTCTTTCCCCATCACTATTCTCAACACACAGATTTATCTGTGTATCACCGACCTTAAGGTGTGCTTGTCTTAATTTTAGAGAACTTGTGTAGAGCTGGATGGAATTTAGGGGCTGATTTAAATGTTGGTGGAAAGGGTACTCCATTGCAATGGCAATGGAGTACCCTTTCCCCCAGTCTGAAGGTCCGCCCACCTCATTTAGAGTCAGGTGGACCTTCAGTGTATAGATGGCAGAGACTACTCCATCTCCGCCTCCTTTACACACCTCCGATCGCCCGTATTTAAATTGGGCAGACACATGGCCAGTTTTCACTACCTGTGACTGCCATGAAAAACATGGCAGTGGGGCTGTAAAAACTATTAAATGACCCCCGTGGCATCGGAGAAACCTCTCATGGAAAATTTTTAAAAGTTGTAAGTTTGATGTACGGCTCCGTCATGCAATGTATTTCCAGGAACCGCCATGACAGCAGTTCCTGTAAATGTTAGAGATGTCCGCAGGGGCAAATTACATCTCTAAATGCGGCGGGCAGGGCACCCTCACGAGGGTGGGAGTGAAGTACTTTGCCATGGCAAAGTTAATTACTCCATCTGCCATTTATAAATCATCCCCTTAATCACCTTGGAATGAATGGTGGCAAGGCTGTAGAACAGAGTTGCTACAGGAAGCGTACCATCATCCTATCAGATCTTGACGTTCTGTCAAACTTACAAGGCATCTCCAGGAACCACTATAAATGCTTGAGATGTCCATTAGGGGCAGCGGACATCTCTAAATGGAAAAAAGAATTGATGGACGGATTGCTGAACAATGTCAAACATTCACCCCAGTACAGAGATCTGGGCCTAAAAGCATAGTTTATTTGCTCACCATGCCATTCCAGTTTGGACCCAGCCATATGCAAATCAGTCTTGACCCTGATCCATCTGGGAACAGTCCAGTCTGAACCGCCAGTCCAGATCCTTCCTGGGCCAGAAACAAGCTTCCTGGGACCAGTTTCGGGGTATCACCCCTCATCAGCCAGGCTAGTTTGACTCCAATGGCATGGCGAGCACGGGTCCCAAGTCTGGGCATGCGCGCCCCACCCGGGGTGACAAATGCAAAAGGAATGAATGATGGGCAGAATGCTGAACAGTGTCAAACATTCCCCCCCAGTACAGTGATCTTGGCCGAAATCCATCGTTATTTTGCTCACCATGCCATTCCAGTTTGGACCCAGCCATATGCAAATCAGTCTTGACCTTGCTCCCCATGGGAACAGTCCAGCCCAAACTGCCAGGCCAGGTCCTCACTGGACCAGAAATAAGTATCTCCAAATGCGGCGGGCAGAGAACCTTCACCATGGCACGAGTGAAGCCATGGCAGTGGTAATTACTCTGTCTGCCGTTATTTAAATCATCCCCATAATCCCCTTGAAATGAATGGTGGCAAGACTGTAGAACAGAGCTGCTAAAGTACAGGGAATGTGCCATCATCCTATCAAATCTTGAGATTCCTGATCATTCACGTAGAATTTATTGTGATTTCCACCCAGTTTCCTTTGGTCATACAATGCAAAATGCAACAACCTTTATACTAGTTTTTTTCTCATTGGCCAGTCACCTTAGGACATACTCCTAATATGGTTGTGTCACTCAAATCACTTACATTAAAGCTCATTCATTCAGATCAGTGTTCAAGATTGTTTGCTACATGCCTGATAGTATATGTCCTTTATATGTGAAATTCCCTTCTAAGCTATAAATTAAACTATGGGACCCCTCACTATGTTATGCTATGTTATGTTGTGCTGTGTTGTGTTATGTTATGCTATGTTACGTTATCCACGAGGATATCCTTGCACTAATCAGGTGTGTGTGCCTAGCCTTGCATATGCTAGGTAGGTTAATTTAAAAGCCAGGTCTTCAGATTCTTGTGGCATTCAAGTTGAGACAAGGATGCTATGATGTGGAATTGGAGGCTGTTCCGTGCTTCAGGGCTAATGTAAGAGAATGCTCATTCTGCAATCTTGTTCAGTGTATTTGTGGGATGTGTGCGAGTTGGGATCCTGCAGAGCAGGGGTGTCTAGGAGTTTGGTGGAAGGAGAGGTGACTGTTCAGGTAGGTGGAGCCTGAGTTGTGTAGTGCCCTGAATGCGTCTGTGAGGAGTTTGATTTGGGCGTGTCTTTTTATCGGTAGCCCGTGGATCTCCCTGAGATGTGGTGTGATGTGAGTTCTGTGTGGGAGGTTGAGGATGAGCCTGGCTGCCGAATTCTAGATGGTTTGTAGTCTTCTAGTGAGTTGCTTGATGATCCTAGTGTAGAGGGTTTTCCCATGGTCCAACCTGCAGGTGACTAGGGCGTGAGTTACTGTTTTTCTAGTATTGCTTGGGAGCCATTTGAAGATTTTCCTCAGCATCTTCAGGGTGAGGAAGTAGAATGCAGTGACAGTATTGGCTTATGCAGACATGTCCTGTTTGCTGTTGATGATTATTCTGAAGTTCCTGGCATGGTTTCTGGGTGTGGTCATTCTGAATTATTAACTGAAATATCTTTGGGGGTATGGTTTGATCATCAGACTCTGAAATTGCAATTCCTTTCTCAGTTCTTGTATGGTTGCCTGTGAACACTAGATCCTACATATTCTTAGTTTTTTTTAGGACATTTATAAAATGTGTTTCATCACTATAAACCTGGTGCACACTGAATACCACTAATTCTGTGCCACTGAAATTTCCACCTTTATTTTTATCTGAAGTGTGGTTTATACTCCGGAATGGCTTCTCTAAATATAGTTAACCTTCTCTCAAAAGATACTCCTATTGAAATACTTTACAAATTAACCTATGCCTGTTATAAATTTGTTTCAGAGTGTTCACAATATAAATCACAGACATAGGATCTGATTGTGGCATTCATGGGAATGTTTAATCTTCGAGGCTTCAACATACCAAGTAAATGTTCCATCAGCACAATTATTGCAGGTTGTAGCATGTCCTTAATAACTCTAGCAGTAGTAATGTCACAGATTGTAGATTTAACACAACTGCTGTTAATAGGCAGAATGAAACCACTGTGAATCCCTAAACCAGGCCCATTAACTTCTCCTCTTGTCATGCAAGTTATTTTCTCCTATAATTAGTTAAAGGGGGCGTTTTCCCATAGTGGATAGAACCAGTAAGGCATTAAATAGCTCGGTATTCATCCATTAATCAGTCTTTCTGTTAATGTGTATGATGTGTCCATACAATGAAACTTGCAACTGAAATACATTCTGAATATCCATTCCTAGGGTTTGCACATGAAATATTTAAACATTATTTTCAAGAAAAACTACTTATGGATTACCTTTTTAAACTATATTTTTTATACTTTTTTCTAGAGGAAAGAAACCAGAAAAATATACCACTACCAATATGAGAATTGGAATCCGCAGGAACTACCCACAGATCCCAACGGGTTACTCACTATGATTCAGAACATCAAGGAGAAGTTTCCACAAAACACCACACAGGAAGAAGGAAAGCTGGACAAGCGCAGTCCCATTCTCATTCATTGCAGGTATGCTTACAATTTGAATTAGGTTTCAGTTGTAGTTTGCTTATGGAATGCTTCAGCTCCCCAAGGGTGTTGTTTGGATGAGTATTGTTTTAGGAGGTCATTCCCTAATGTTAAAGCACGAGAATATTGTATTCAGAATATTTTCTGACATGAATATTGTGCCCTGCACATGGTTAATAAAAATAGCCTCCCGAAGTTAATAATAGAAAGTCTACTCCCAACAGGACAATGGTCCTGATTTAGATCTCGGCGGACGGGTTACTCCGTCACAACAATGACTTATATCCCGCCCAGCGAAATATAAATCCCATAGGATATAATGGGATTTATATCTTGGCAGATAGGATATCAGTCACCGTTGTAACGGAGTAGCCCATCCGCCAAGATCAAAGTCAGGCCCAATATTCTTGTAAACAATGTTTAGGGTACAATAGTTATGTTGGATGATATAACTGAATACGATATCTGACTTTCAAGCTCTCCCCATGCACTTCTATAATGGCTTACCCATTTTGCATTGCTTCTAGCTTAATCAATAAACATCCACATGCACCAAGACTCAACTTGTGTTTTTTAGGTTGATATGAATATGTCTTCTGTCTGATGGCTACTACTGTTACAGCATAGTCACTTGACAATTCTTGATCACCAACCATACAGAATGTGACGGGAAGAATGCTTACATGTTGTATAAACTACTGACAATCACTCTCTAACATTCCAACCCATTGTTTTTCTCCAACGGAGCTACTCTAGACCGACAGTACTTACACAAATCAGAACTGTTCCTGCTACTCATGGGAACAATCCATCATGAACAGCTAGGTGAGACATTCCCCCCTGCCCACCAGTAGGCAACACAAACAACACTAAAACAGTCCCAGCCATATTAAGCCTCGTCAGTAAAATACAACTGGGATGCCATGACAAAGCAAGCATCTTCCTGTTTGTCACCTGACCTATAAAATTTCCCTTGATGGTTTGCATGTCATAGTTGACCTAATTTTCTATGCATGTGATGATTCAAATAGCGTGTTTTGGGGACTAGTGGACAACCAGCATTAAACGAACAATGGGGCGTTTAACTAATGACATTTACTATCATGAATTCTGCGGGCAAAAACGTTGATTATGGGGTGAGCTCTAGTCACAAGCATGCTCTGGTGATATGGTGTGTATTGGTTGTTAAATTTGAGGTATACAAATTATCTCAAGATGTAACCTAACAGTCATGTTTTTAAATTTGTAGTGAACCCCTGACGAAGTGCCATGAAAGGCACGAAATGCATTGGGTGATGAATATGATTTAATCGAGGAGAATCTATGTAGCATTCCATGCTATAGAATAAGGCTTGTAAGGCATGTCTACAGCATTAAGGATTTCATGTGAACATAGTGTGTCCTACATGTGACTGATCAAACCATGATTAACGTTATACATGGAAAGATTAAATGGAAATAAACCGCATTGATGAACTTGATTAACTTTCGGCATCTTTGTTATGCACCTAACGCTGTGCGTCCGGAGTGGGGTGTTAACCCGCCCCACTTGTTCCAATGATTCAAATAGCCTCATTCCTATGACAGGTTATGCCTGGATAATGTTCTGCAATGCAGACAGGAGAACATTAGACCCCATACCAAACAATGCCAATAAATAGGCCTGAGGAATGTTGTCTTCCAGCATGGAAACCATACCAGCAGAGGACACTGCTCAACTTCACCAGCAGGAATGCATTTGCCCAGAACATGGCTTATGTACATGCAGTCACTCCATTGAACACTGTCATTTCATCTGGCAGTTCAGTGGAGCCCTGCAAGGGAATCTGCATGTGTAGGCAGAACTTAATTTGTGCCGGTGCTTATTTAACAGGGCCGGGGCTACAGCATTGTTCTCCCTCGTGCGATGGGCACAGTAATTATTAAAAATAAACGTACCAACCTGTACTGCTTCGGAAGCATGTCTGCCTGGTATGTCTAAAGGATGTCCCACCCAGGTCCAGGCATGATGACTGCATCACGTTAGTGATGTCAGTAGTGCACGCCTGCCTGAGCATGTCACTCCCATTGGTTTATTGTGGTTGAGGGCGGGTCGGGCTGATAGGTGCCGTGACTTGGGATCGAGGCGGGCTGGGTCCTGGAAAGTTCAGGTCTGTAACGTCACGATTGCACTGCCGGTTATATTTATTTATTGTGCAAGCTGTACGGCACACGCCGCTGCGTTGTCTTCAGAGTGGGCAGGGCTGGTGTGAGACTAAATCTGTGTCATGCACAGTCAGTGTAAACTGCATGTGCATCGTGCCACACGTGGTGAGATTGGCCGCCCCGCCAGAGATTGTTCTCATCGGAGTGTTGGAGTGCTTTGTAACGGCCCGGTACACCTAATTGGCAAGATCGTTCATGCCTGCTGCAGGGTTGAATGCGAGGGAGGAAAAGGATGACGTCACAGTCACTCTGTGAATCCTAGAGTTCACATCTTTATGAACGCTTGCAGCACCGCACCCTTCTCCACTAACGCTGCATTCTATGCTAGAACTGGTCATGCTTGTATCAGAATTTCCTTTCTGTTTCTGCTGCAGCCACTGCCCAATGCCCTTCAGGCGGTAACAGTGCAGCTGAAAGGCAATGGGTACAAGAATGTAGTTATTGCTATCAATCAACCAAGGTGTACCTTAAAATGAAGATAATACCAAAAATTAAGGTACGACGAGAATGTTACTTTTTCCAACAACATGTAATACCCATTGTGAAAATTTTTACCATTTGCATACTCTTGAAGAAGGCTCCGAACGTCATAATTCTTTCCTGTATTTAATCTGTATGTGGCCACGACCTACCACTGATATGTAAAAGACAGTACATATTATTTCTTTTCAATGACTGGTGCATTTTAATGCCAAAGTTGTTTTCATTTGTGACGTTAAAAGGTGACAAAACTCCGTTTGTATATTATATCCCTAAGCATTTAAGTTGTAAATGAAATCAGTTTGACAGTATTTTAGCGCGGTTCCATGGTTGCAAGGAGCAGCTGGTTTTTGACGTCCAGGTTACCTAAATGACAAAGGTCAGATAACCTCTTTATTTAAGGTTATGTGGCGGGTGTTATAAAGACTTGGGGGTAGGTAGCAAGTTGCAGCTTCAGCCTTTACTAGCTTTGCAATCAACATGCCTTTTTATATTGTTTTTTTTTAAACACGTGTATTACACAAAACTCCAGGGCCAGGCCCCGTGATGTAAAGTGATGTTGTGTACAAAGCCAGGAGTGATTGAACATGTCAGACAAAACATCGAGCCTCCTAGCTGCGTTCAAATTGACACTCACACTTAATACTTATGCAAATGATGGGAGAAGGCTTTAGTTTTAGTAAGAACAGATCAGAGACATCTTAAGGATTTTGGGGGCCCCAGGCCGAACGTATTTTGTGGGCTCCAGTTAGGAACAGGTTTGAAGATATGATCCAGTTTCAGTTCTTTTATGCCCTCCTTGGCCAGGTCACTGACAGCGCACAGGCCTACTCTCCAAATTCTAAATGTGTTTTCATCTAATATTCAGGGATAGTGAGGTGTGTTTTCAATATTTTAATGCAGCAGTTGACTAATATTGTAAATAATCTCAGTGACCCTTTCCTGTTTTGAATATGTGAGGTCTTGTTTCCATCTAAGAGAAACTTTATGGATGTTGCATGGTGTGTATGATCAAAGTCCTACAGGGCCAAGGACCGTGTAATTAATCCCTCTGGTAAAGGTCTTGTGGTAAGACAAACACGTGGTAAAAGCTGACAAATGCCAGAGTGGTAAAGTTCCCAGTGGAAGGATTAAGTTCCGTTTGTGTGGCAAAGTGCCCGACGTGTGGCAAATGTCTGTGTGATAAAGTAAGTCACTAGGTTAAGATGATCCTGCGTTGTGATTGAGTGTTAAACGGGCGAGTACTGTGTACTAAAAATGTTTTGTGTGATGCATGGTTCCTTCCATGTGGTAAATGTTCATATGGATAAAAGGTCCCCCTTGTGTTGTAAGGTCCCACTTGGTAAAAGTGTGTTTCGAGCGTAGAAAAGTGTTACTTACTGTCTAGCAGACAGACTGGTGTCGAAGCACTACATGTGCCTCGAGGCACTGGGAACCACTCTAGCTGTGCCGTGGTATTACATCTGGCATTTAGCAGTCCCAGTTGAGAATGTGAGTGGAGCCGATAAAGTGGGTGGAGCCAATGGAGAAAGTGGGTGGAGCCTAGGGAAGTGGATGTGGCCTCCTAAAAAAAATTGAGCACCTGGACTTAATATTTTACAAATTAAGCACTGTGTGTAGGTATTAAGAAGTGCTGCTTGTACCCTTTTAGTGTGTAGTTTGTTGGGGCGATTTTGTTTGCTTTTTCCCGCCTTGTCTGCCCTCACCAACCAACCTGTAAACTTTGCAGCCATCTTGACATACAGAAACATTACTGTAATGATGTCCCACGATTATCCATTTCACGTTCTGAAAATAGTTTCATGCTCAGGGGTGATCAACAGATTGTTTGATGGACTAACACCAGATCCAAAAGGTTATGGATTCTGAATAATTGTCTATGCTTTTACAACGTATGCCTTTACCACGCATTGTTTATATATGTATGTATACATATATACACAGTGTATTTGTGGGGGAGACCTACCACACACCCGAACTTACCTTAAATGCATGGTAAAGGCATACGTTGTAAGAGCATATGTGTTCTAAAAACAAGTGTGGTAAAAAATGTGTGGTAAAGGTACAACGTGGTAAAAACCTCGTTCTAAAGTCTGTTTCCCCAAATGAGCTGGAATTTGTTGATCTGCTACAGTGTTGTGAAAATGTTATGTTGAAAATGGGTCAGTGCTTTCTCCAAGGGTGTATAATGAATTTTTACTCTCCACTGCTGTTACTGTATTTCTTTGATTTACCTATTTATGCTCCAATTATGAGTTGCTGGTGTTCTCTAATGGGCTGGGTAATAGAATTACTGGGCCCCTCAGGATTACTGGTGATATGGTAAGCCAGAGGATCTGATAGTTTCTCCTGGGGACTCATCTCCTCAAATCAACTGAAATCTTCTCGCGGACTGTGGCTAATAGTGAGAAATAACCAGGGGAATTAGAAGTGGTAAATGTAATATAACTGTTTATTCCCCTTTTTTTGTGGCCCTAAGGGTCCAATAAGTAATGGTGCATTTTTTTGCCTCTAGGAGCTACCACATCAGCTCTTGACGGTAACTCCAGTGCTCGGAATTACTGGTCATATTACCAGGGACCTTGTAATCAGGTCCGCAGTCACTAGTGTTACTCTGACGTTTCTTAAAAGTTAAGTCAAACTAAATGTTAGCATTGGCATGGCTGTGATGAACTCAGCATGTCCTCCAGCATAGTACTATTGCTCCCAAAGTAAACATTGTCAATATTGACAACAACTAAAGAGACTTGTACAATATTTTTCAGTAGGCATGAGTTTTGGAAAATCTGGATTCATCATTTTTAAAAGGTTTACCCTGTAACTGATTTTTGCACCACAGTCTTTCACAAAAGTATCACTTTGGCAGTTTTCAGCAAAATATTTCAATACAGTTGCGTAATAGGAACTTCTGAAAATAGTTCAGCATGCTATTTTGCAACGTTTTCTCAAGATTATTACACATCAGCTTTGCAGATTTGTTTTAAGAAAAATCTCATTTGTGGATTTTCTTCCACAAATTTTAAAAAGATAAATTAGCATGTCACGGCATTTTCGCATTTTTTGGCGTGAACCCGTTAAATCGGCTGGTGTGAAAACGCAATTACAGTTTTAATACTGATATGTAAGGGAAAATGAACAAAGCCTTTACAAACCGTAAGATGTTAAGCATTACCAAACGATATCTTCTATTGAATGTCCTTGCAAAATAACGTCAGATGGTCAGGTGGTGATAACCGAGTTGATAACAAAAATTGACAATCTCGCTTTAATAATTACAATTATACATGAGAAAAGGTAGTACAGCCTAAATCGTCCAATACTTTTATATTTCTACTACCTGGAAGTCAGCATTGCCTGACTAATCAAGATATGAGAGTGGAAACACGCATTTATTTATGCAAATGTTTTATATAGCATCTGCATTCGTCCAGAAACAACCTTGCATCACTAGTGAGTTTATATGGTTTAATGGATTGGTTTAAGTTATGAGTTTCAGTCTCAGGTTCTTGGAGCTATTGAAGGACCTAGTTAAGAAAAAGGTATTTCCTAATATTTGGACATCCAAAAAGGTTAGACTCTTGATGGCGCAGTCTCAGTCATGTCTATGAACCATCTCATCTTCGGGTTTATTTTTGCCACACTTGTTTCCTTAGGAACTGAAGTAGAGATCTTGCTCATGAAAATATTGTCAGTGGAAGTCACTAACATACTCAGTTTACTTGTGGTGCCCATTACCAAAGAAAGTACAGCTGATGAAAGCAGTAGCTTGTGAAGACTGCAGGAAAATGTTAATTGAGGGAGGATTTTTCTGATAAACACCTCCTACAACTTTCCGCATGTTCTCAGGAAATAGTGGGTGCGGATTTTGCTCCTCTGCAAGTGCCACATTGTCTAACCTGAGATCTAAAGTCCTACCGTACTACCCTACGACAAGAAAAGGCTCTTCAGGCAGGAGAGAAGTTAGTTTTCACTCCATGTTTCATCCCTCCCTAGTTTCTTAGCTCCTTACAAAAGTGTCCAACTATTCCAATTGTGTTGATTTTTTTGGGCTGTATAAAAGGGCCTCAAACAAGGGATGCATGGCCAACTACTCTGAGCTCAACTTTGGAGGCACCACTTTAGCTCAAGCTACTCCACTTGTCCCCAGTAGTTCTCTAATGTTTACAATCCACAACAGTTCTGTATTAACATAGGCGCCCAAAACATACTTATGAACACATATACATTGTTGGGTGCAGGAGTGGAGAGTCTAGTGCAATCAATCTGCTTTAAGAGGTTAACAAAATGCAGAGTCAACTGGGGACAACATGGCCTCCACATCTAAATAAAGCCTTTTTATTTTTCAGAGATGGGGCCCAGCAAACAGGCACAGTGTGTGCCTTGTTGAACCTCTTGCAGTGTGCAGAAGCTGAAGGTGCAGTGGATGTTTTCCACACAGTAAAGTCCTTGCGCAAAGAACGTCCGGGATTTGTCACAACCTTTGTAAGTAAAGCTGCCATCACTGTCAAGGAACATATAAGAAGAGAGATTTAGCACAGTTGAACAGGTCATTACTGGTTTCTGAATGTATCTACAGTACCCTGAAGAACATACTCAGCGCCTAATTTTGAGTTTGGCAGACAGAGTACTGTGCGGCATCAAACTCAATGTCCCCCACCTCATTTAGAGATGGGCGGACTGTCAGCTTTCTATTGGCCCTGCTTGGCTCTGTCAATAGAAAGCTACCTCCGACAGCCCAACTCTATTTAGAGTGGCAGTGTATTGATTATTTTTGCTGTTCGTTACCGCCATAAAACATCTGGCAGAGAGGGAAATAAAAAATATTTTTGGGTTTTTCAGTAACAAACTCCTGCTTTTGAAAAACACAAAATGTTGAACGTTTGGTCGACGTCCCTCAAAAATGATGCCAGCCATCCACTAAATGTTTTGTACCGTGAAAGAAACTGCTGGACAGCAGTTCCTTTCAATGTACAAAAATGAATGCTGGGCCAGTGTTCAATTCAAAATAGGATGAACTAACATCTGTAAGGATGGTGGACGTTTAAGTCTTCTGCCACCCTGATGGACGTACTCCATCCTTCAGACTCTAAATAAAACCCTTATCTTATTGGATTCAATCATCAGTATACAGGAGTTTAGAAAACACAAAATGTACAGTCCCACCGTACAGCCTTTATTATGAGTCAGGCACAGTGCAATGGATGGAGATACTGCTCAACCAGGTCACAAGTGGCATGATGCATCACAAATTACCAGGAGCAAGAAAATTAAGCATGGTTTTACTGTGGGTGGATCAGCACCTGGTAAAGCAATGGTCCTCACTGCAGGGGCTGTGGGCGCAAGCACTGTCCAGCCACAGTGCGGTCCCCACCAGCACACCTAGGGCATTGACACTGAAGGACCTGCCCTTCCCACAGACACCCTCTTTACCCACCTCCCACCCTAAACAACCCTGTGGAACCACCACTCAAATTTATGATGTGCTCAGAACAGGTGGAAAATTTTACTGGTTTTGTCCGGGAATCTGAGAAAACTAGTGAAAAAATGACCTGAGAATGCAAGTCCTGCATCCTTATTAGCTATTCCAGGGACAATTACCCTTAAGGGCTAGAGTTTCACAGGGAGATACTGGCAAAAATCATTAAATTTGGACCTGGTATCTCCCTGTTATGAATCTAGCCACCCTGGTAAAAAGGAGCAATATTGGGTTCGTTCTTGTGTTTATCAACTATTCGAAAATCAGCAAATTGAATAGAGTATGAGGCAAGCCAAGCCGGAACTCAAGTTGTATTTCTCTGCTTGTTTGACTTTCCTTCCATAGCTCTCCATCTCTATCTACATGCACACTGAGCCAGGTCTGAAGCTGTAGAATAGGAATCTGAGACATCAGTTAGGAGAATAACTCCTCCCATGGCATTTGCTCATGTTGAAATAAGAACAATCTGTGAAGCTCCATTTTGTGTTGCCTCATGTCAGACAAGGTAGTGATATGAATTACACTGAATTTCTTTTGGGGTCTGTCAGGCAAATGGGATATCAAATTTGTTGAATCTTTTGAGAGACCCTTGTTCAAATTCATTGATGCATCCACTGCCAGATGGCTGACAGGAGGGCCTACAGGATGCATTGCTCATATTTCCTCCAGAGAATGATGATCACATGCTAAGGCATTCTGGCTTGACATCCTCCAATTATCAGAGCTAGGGGTGTGGGAGAATTGGCGTTTCCTGGCTGTCCTGTTAACAAGGCATTCAATTTATTAACCTTCAGCGATCTTCTCATGTACGGGCTGTAGGTACTTCAATTGTGTCGATGGGCTAGGCCTTTGAGTAGGCTGCTGACTTTCTTTTTCATGAGGATCCATTTTCTGTTACATAGCCTTCATGAATTCTTTGCATGCTCATTTGACAAGAAATCTAGCACCTTTGAGATTATCGCCAAATTGGGCTCTTGAGTTCTGTGAATAGGAGGTTTCAGATTCTCTTCCATGCAAATAGATTGCAGGAACATCTCTGAAATGGGTTTGTGCTCAACGTGCAGGGCAGTGTGTGAGAAGGTGGTAACATTTAGAGGATTACCATTTTGAGTTGGTCATAGGTCTACCTGTGCCTCTCCTTCAACCCTCCATCTCCTTTTCCACCCCTTGATGTTGTCTATTTGTTTGGTAGCTGTTAGCATTACATTCTCTCAGGCCCTATAGCTCTATCAAGGTCATGGTGATCGACATTCAATGGCATGCACATATGTATATGTTTATTTTGTAAATCACAAATTTAGTTAAAGTGTAGTGAGCACAGAGGCGAGATGGGTGGGATGCAAGAAGAAGTGAAATTGCAAACTTACAGATGTCAGTACAGTATTCATGTCATGTGAAGGATATGATGAAGCTGTTCATAATCTCTTGTGGGTGGAATGAAAATTCTATGAAAATATAGTATCAGAGTTACATTAGTGCACAGTCAGCAATCCACATTGGATCAAATGACACTAACATCAATCTTTTATAATTATGTTCTGGCAATCTTTCAGAATTTAATATATCTTTCTTTAAAGAATTCTTGAGTTAATCCTTTCATATGACTCAATGTGCACCCTTTTGACTGCTTGTGTACACATTTCCCTTTGATACTCTGGTATCTTCATGGAATTCTATGTGCACTACTAATATATCATGTATGCCTTATGGGTATGAATTAGGGCAATTAATCACACATTGGTATAGCACTTTAGCTATAGCCCTATTACCATTGCCTTCTATACTTACTGCAGCCAAGGTGTGTTGTCAAATGTTGTGTCCTCTACTCCTTCTGGAAATGGTAGAGAGATGAAGTTTGGCAGCTCTATGCTAGTATGAAATTCAAGATCTGGCTTTGCAGTAGGAGAAGGTTTGTACTCTGGTAATTTCCTTCTTTCACTTTTTAGTCTCATGCTTGCTGATATTATTGCAATTTGCATCACATTGGAGACCAGAGATCTTGATCTTGCCTGCCTCATAAAGCAGTTTGTTGAAGCTGAGTGTGAGGAATGAGCTGAACTACTGAAAGGTGATTCCATCAACCCTATTTGTGAGGCATCTGTTTTGAGCCTAGCTTGATTATCAACAGTACTAAATGCCTACCAAATAGATGGTTTTTGAGGTGTGATGGGTGTGTGTTTTCCATATAACATAATCCATTTTTGAAACACATTCATTCTTGCTTTTTAGTCTGTCACAGGGCGCTTGGCAGATGCCTTTGATATATGACCTAGCAACATGAGATTTCATGGGCAACATGGATCAACATAGAACATAGAAAAGTAAAGATATAATATTGTGCAATTATAAGACAGCACACTGGCTATTGTTGCTCCTGTCAACTGAGGATGTGCCATTTTGCTGCTGCTGTACTAGCATTCCGGCCTCAATAGTTCAAAGTCTGCTGCTGCTGCTTCGCTGTAGAGGTAAAGTTATGACGTTTATGGCATGGTAATCAGGTGGCAAGCTCGGAGTTCAGTGCTTGCTATTTGCTCAGTAGTACTTTATGGATTGTATAATGAAGTCAGGCTTTTTGCATCTTCTCAAGCATTGCCAGGCTTTCTTTCCTTGCCTTGACAAAAAGGCAGTCTGGTGAACAAGCTGCTCCTATATGGAAGTCTCATCTACCCGACCCCAGCCATACCAGTATTCTACTCTGCTTACCCAATGTACTCTCTCCCTGCCATTCTGAAACAGTATGTAGGATACACCCAAGTCTCTGTAGATGGCAATGCAGGGCCTCATTTAGAGTTTGGCAGAAGAGTGACTCCGTCATAGCGTGACGGATATTCCATCCACCTTATTACAAGTGCCATAGGATATATGGCAGTTGTAATAAAGAGGACAGGATATCCCTCACTTTGTGACTGGGTAACATATCCACTAAATTCTAAATCAGGCACCTGGCCCACATGCTGAGGTAGAGAGAATGCAATCTGTCAACTGAATGTTACAAATGAGTTGTTTCATCTAGTATTATGGTTACCAGAACTGAACTCCGTGCTTGTTAAACACAGATCATAAAGGAAGGGCTTTAGCGGACTGAGTTGCCTTATTGAAGTCCATTGTGTTGAGCTGTCTAATCTGCCCTTTACATCTTTGCTCATCTGCCACTCCAGTCCCAGATACATTTCCACTCCTCATCCCACATAAACTGTCTTCTCTTTGCAGTCATTCCTCAAATGTGAGTTATATTTGTAGAAGCTTTCTTTTGTGCCTCAAAGTTTGAATCCAAAAATGATCAGGAATCACCCAAAATCTCCTGGCAAATGTTGATGGGAAATTTTTATCCCACGTTCTCTGGTGTTGTTATAGGTTTTCATAGTGCTTCTTGTAAAAAATTCCAGGAATCTCTGTATTTTATAAAGCGGAAATTAAATGCAACTAAATTTACATTTAATCTAGCATCCTCATGTGCAGAACTGCAACACTTAATCAATCTTGACTGAAGTATTTATTCTTCTTTTAGGAAGATTATCAGTTCATTTACGATACACTGGCCATGGCCTACCCTGCACAAAACGGGCAGATGAAGAAAAACAGCACTCAAGCAGATCATGTGGAGGTTGAGAGTGAGACAGGAATGGGGCAGCAGAAGAGTGCCTCACTGAGCCTGGAGCCTGCACAAGACAATGGACACCCTGAGGACAAAGAAAGTGCAACCTCTGCTAATGGCCCAGTGGATACAGGCCCTAAAGAAATTGAACTGAAAATTGAGTGATTAGGATGCCTTAATAGTAAATGAGGAAATTAATTTGTTCTTATAAATGGTACTTACTTCTGAAGGATCCTAGAAAGGAAGTGTTGCTTTAACTGTTTCAATGATGTGAGTTTAGAATCTGTGTGGCAAAAGCATGAACAAAGGACTGGATGTTAAAAAATGTCCAGCGTAAATTTGTATGTATGTTTATTGATCATGCTTCTGAGAAACAGATTTTAAACACATTTATTTCATGGTGGTTCTTTGAACTTCAATGTTTGGATAGAGAGTTTATCACCCAGAGTTTTTGATACAATATTGTTTTGGATCTTGGTATATTAAAAGAATGTTATGCCTACAATTGAAACCATCCAGGAAAGAAATATGCAGTCTTCCTGGTGCAGTAAGCTACAAAACCATATAATAGGCTATGGATGCTACTGTCGCTTTTTTCTCAGAAGGCAGGTTTGAACAAGTTTTGCTGTTGTGTGCAAATTTACGAGCACAGTCTTAATTTGAGGAATCCATATGTAAGACCAGCATGATAACACATGGCAATAAGATAACAGATCTTATTCTGGTAGGCCTAGAAAGTGTGCAGGTGCTTGGGCCAGCTTCAAGCATGACACCTCACTTAAAGGAATCTCTGTAAAGGGATAAGTTCTTGGGACAAAGACAAAGGATCTGAAGAATGGTTGAAGAAGCAACAAAATAACTCAACTTGTGCTTGCTGAAGGTTACCAAAAAAATCCGAATGGATCCAGCAACATATGAGCGAAGCTGGCACTAGAGCTGGAATGCTGTCTCCTGGGATGCTACACTTAAAGGTTCCTCAGTCTCCTATCAGTTGTAAAGTCAACACAGACTTTCCAGCAGTGTTTTTGCGCTTTGTTTGAACCTGTAGACGGACTTTTAACCATCTTGAAGATACAAATAATTTAATTATCCTTAATAAGCACAAATAGCTTGGCACTTTTTCGGGGTATGTTTTTGTGATTGTATTCACTTTCAGAGAAGTACAATAAATAGCAAGGCTCAGGCCCTTCAACATAGAAGACCAAATCATGCAACTTAACATGATTTATGTCGGAAACCAAGTCTCCAATATGAGTCATCACTAGTGATCATCTTTGAAAGAATCTTGGCTTCATGGGGAACAGAGGGGGCGTTTTACACATTTACAAGAACATTTTACATTGTAATGCAAGGATGTATCAAACTTTCTGTTTTTTCCTATCTCAGATCTCTATATTGCTCTCACGTATTGCTTGCCAAACATAACATATCGTTTAACTGTCAGTTATAAGTTTCTCCCATTCTACCACACTTTCTCTGAAGTTTGCTAATTGCATTAAATGAATTTCTACAACTTAGCAAGGTAAAGATTTTTAACCACGTTCAAACCACTGGTGGTGAGTACTGAAGGGATGGAAAACTCAATAGGATTAGAACAAACTGGAGTCTGTTGAAGATTCAATAAGAATATAACTGATCAGAGTTTCTAGACTATTAAATAAGAATAGACTAGATAGGGGCCCTGGTATTGTACCAAATGTGGAGGGAGATCATCCCATCAACTTTATTTCCAAGTGTGTCAAGGAACATTTGTATCACAAGTTGACACATAGCCCATGTGTATCAAGACGTTGTAATTGCTGCCCAGAGAGAGAATAATAGAATCTTTGAGTGGCCTAGATAAATGGTTATGGTGGGAAACAAAACAGAGTAATTAGTGTTCTAGGGTTTATTTCCAGGAAATATTTGCACCTCAGAATTCTGTAAAATTGCATTTGTCTCATCATACTTAAAAAATAGCCACTGGCATATATTTTTACTTTGTTCACCAAGTAGGCAAATGTTCACACTTCTTGTTAAAGCATGTGTGCATTGTCAAAGGTTGTCCCAGGGTTTTGAAGCGCTTTGTGTTTTTGCATTTGTAGGAGCAGAACAAATGTCCCCTGGTGCTTTATAAAGACTTGTGTGAGCATCAGTTTCATCCTTATAAGTACCTATTTAATACAATAAAGAATTCAATGGCTGAAGCATGTGATCAAAGCAACATTTCTAGAGGTGAAGAGAATGCTCCACAAAGCTCCCAAAGAGCACTTCGTGAATTAAGGAAACTCAATTAAATAGTTTGAGAGTGAGGATGATATGAAGAACTGCCGTATTTTCAGAAAAGCCCAGAAGTATTTGTGCAGCTAATATAAAAAACAATGCCCTGCACATTAGTGATTCCAGATACACGAGCAGCCTTTTCAATGCTGATCTTTTCATTATACGTTTTTCAAAAAACGTTCAATCAAAATGTTTATTTCAAATGCAATGGGACTCAGAGACGGTTTATGTGACAGATGCTGTCATAGCTTGTATTTTTTATATTCTTGAAATAAGTGCCGAGACTGATTTATCAATTGTTGGTCAATGTCTGTAGTGCCTCAGTGAGTGGAATGGAAGGTGCCCAGAGTAATTACCAGTATTTAAGATTAATTCAGTTATTGACATTCATTGCTTTTTATTTTCTTATTTGTTGCTTGGGTATGACCAGATGTGGGCCCTGTAGCCCGCAGTGTCCTAAGTCCAATAAGACCAATGGTTTTCTGGAGTTACTTGTGTTTCCAAATAGAGGGCATGAGGCCTAGCAATACCAGTGGTACTGTCTCTTTCCGATCCGGGATGAGGTAGATATGGTCAGTACCGGCCCATAATGAAACATCAAGCTAACAAATGATGACTATTATGCACCAAATATACCTAGAGCAATTCCCACCAATTAGGAATGATTTAATCATTTCCCTTCATCCCTTTTTGCTCAGCAACAGATAACAATAAGATGAGTGGGAGACTTATGAGAAGGTTAGTAGATGTTATGAGTGATAAGATACAGGATCTCACACTTTGCCACCTTTAACCTAAAATGATTGTTTGTGTTACTTAAAATCTGTTGATATTGTTCCCTGGTACAAAAATAGAAAATAATGCTTGCTTAGTATAAAATCCAAAGGATGTTCTATAATGCCATGCTAGCATTTTTGATGCCAAAATGAAATGTGAAATAAATTTAACTATTAAACTATGATCTAGACCATGGGTACTCACAAACTTTCTGTCGGGGGCCAAAATTACAGTTCGGTTTGTGGCCGAGGGCCGCACCGGTAAGGGTGGGGTCAGTGGGGTGCGGAATCAATGGGGGGGCGGGGCTAGTGTAAAAAAAATCAAACCTGTTTCAAAACATTAGACAATGCGACAATGCTGTATTTCAAAAGCAGATGTAACTACAAAGAGCACATTTTGATAATACATTTTTATTAGCAGACAATAGCAATCTTAAGAGGCATTGCATAGCTTCATACACACTTTGACCCCCAATTCCATCAGTCTCTCTCTCTCTCAGTCAGTAAGTCTCTTTTTCTCAGTCAGTCAGTCTCTCTCTCTCTGTCAGTCAGTCTCTATCTCTCAGTCAGTCAGTCTCCCTCTCTCAGTCAGACAGTATCTCTCTCAGTCAGTCTCTCTCTCTGTCCGTCTCTCGCTCTCTTAGTCAGTCAGTCTCTCTCTCTCAGTCAGTCTCTCTCTCAGTCAGTCTCTCTCAGTCAGTCTCTCTCTCTCTGTCAGTCTCTCTCTCTCTCTGTCAGTCAGTCTCTCTCTCTCAGTCAGTCTCTCTCTCTCCATCAGTCTCTCTCTCTGTCAGTCAGTATCTCTCTCTCTCAGTCAGTCTCTCTCTCAGTCAGTCTCTCTCTTAGTCAGTCTCTCTCTGTCAGTCTCTCTCTCTGTCAGTCAGTCTCTCTCTCTCTCTCTCTCTCTCTCAGTCAATCTCTCTCTCTGTCAGTCTCTCACTCAGTCAGTCAGTCTCTCTCTGTCAGTCAGTCAGTCTCTCTCTCAGTCAGTCTCAGTCAGTCAGTCTCTCTGTCAGTCTATCTCTCAATCAGTGTCTCTTAGTCAGTCTCTCAGTCAGTCTCTCTCTCAGTCAGTCAGTCACTCTCTCTCAGTCAGTCTCTCTCTCTCTGTCAGTCAGTCTCTCCCTCTCTGTCAGTCTGTCTCTCTGTCAGTCTCTCTCTCTCAGTCAGTCAGTCAGTCTCTCTCTCTCAGTCTGTCTCTCTCAGTCAGTCTCTCTCTCAGTCAGTCAGTCTCTCTCTCTGTCAGTCAGTCTCTCTCTGTCAGTCAGTCAGTCCCTCTCTCAGTCAGTCTCTGTCAGTCTCTCTCTCTCTCTATCAGTCTCTCTCTCTCTCAGTCAGTCAGTCAGTATCTCATCCTCTGAGTCAGTCAATCAGTCTCTCTCTCTCTACTCTCTTTCTACTCTCTCTCCACTCTCTCTCTCTCCACTCTCTCCACTTTCTCTCTCTCTCTCTCTCCCTCGCTCTCTGGGAGGCCATGGGTACATTACCTGCAAGGTCCTCGGGCCGCCAAGGAAGACCTGCCGGGCTGCTGGCGGCCCGCGGTCCGTACTATGAGTATTACGGATCTAGACAGTGATTCTGACATGCGCAGACAACTTATTTGTTTTTGCCTTGGTAATACTGTGTATACAAAGTTTAATTACAAGTGTGGCCTCATTCAAAGAATTGCCAACAAAACTAGAAATGTTATCAAAGTTGAGAAATACAGAGGTCTACAACAATAGTTAACATCCTACCAGATACCATTTAAGTAATTTCTGAAAAAAGTTGAAATGTAAACTCATTGGCATTGTGTTCCATGGTGGACTGGTCCCTACTGCCAGTTGTCCTGCTCCATTACACACATTCCAAAACTCCCCCATCATGTAATCAGACACGGAGGACCTGATTACGATTTTGGTCGTAAACCTCCGACCGCTGGTCGGAGGCTTTCCGACTGACATGGTAGGTTTAAAGTTCGACCGCCGTATTATGATGATGGCAGTCGGAGTTTAAACCGTCCGGGGAATCAGACGCGGTTCCGACGGGCTCAAGGAGCCCGTTGGCCAGTCGGAAAGCCCTCGTAAACCTCTAAGGTCGGTGTTTCCGCCATCGGGATTATGGTGTCGGTTTCAGGCAGCCAATCCATGTTGGCCTTTCCGACATGGATTGGCTGTCAGAAACTGACTTTGGGGGCCCCTAGCAGGGCCCTCTTCCCCATGGCCCTCTGCATTTGGCCCTGGGGTCACCTATGGTGCCCCCCTAAACATCCCTGCACCATGTAGCAGGCATGGGCGGTTTCAGCCTGCCGCACAAGCTCCCATTGAATAATGGAAGTTTGCGACTGCACCATGGGCGGTCGTAACCTAATTGTGCGGCCGGAACCACCGACTAATGGTCAGTCAGTTCCTTCCATGAAACGGTGTCGGTCGGAGGCAACTCAGACCGAAATCGTAATTAGGCCCAGAATCCCACAGGAAACTACCAATGTGGATGTACACACAACCTACCAAGCGGAATCAAAGGCTGTGTGCTTCAGGTGGAAGGGTCACTTATTGAATTATCATGTCTGTCTAAAATTTCCCTTAGTGCGTTTGTGTGTGTGTGTGTGTGTGTGTGCATGTGTAAGTTATCCTTGCTAATTGTAAAAAAAACCTTTCTTTTATGCCTTTTTAGTTAGATAGCTAAAAATGGTTGTACAATGAAATATCAACCAGGAAAATATTGTGGTAGAAAAATATTGTGATAAAAATATCAAACAAAAAATATTAACATATTTATAATGTAAAGTACAAGAAAATATTGGTCAAAAATACTGTGGAAATAAATATTGACATTATGATGGTCAGTATGTTTAATTAAATTAATCATAATTTAAAATAACATTTAAATTATTTCTCATGCAATCGATATATTTACATTTATACATAGTTAACATATGAACATTACTTTAGTAACTTTAATTGCTTTAAAAAATTACATACAACTTTATAAAAATATTTATTAATATTTAAAACATATATTTTAAAATAGCATCATAAATTACAGTGTATTTCTTATACATATAAAACACTTCAACATATAGCTAATAATCATTAAAAAAATAAAAAAAAAATAAAGCATATTTCAAATATAATAAACCATTAAAAACAAGATTTACAAATATATAACAAAAATACATGTTATTCAATTCAAGTGCCCAATTCTAACTAAAATCCAACAAAAATTAAGGAAAATGCGTACATTTGGTGGGTAACATTTACTATTTTAACTCCAATCTAAGGACATTGAGGTAACTGCATTTGTTTGAAAGGGTCAGATTTACTATTCCCCAGTTCTCAACTTGAGTCTGACAAATATTAGGCAAAGGGTGAAGGAAATGGCCCGATTCGGGTAACTCGGGCCCCTCACGACCACCTCTTTACCTTCTACGAAATGAAGAGTTGGTCAGACAGTAGAGAATACAAACCAATAACAGTTTATTCAAAGTTCGCTCAGAGCGGAGCCCTGTCTGCTCAGTCGCTAAGAGTGCTGCAGAGAGAGTCTGACTTCAACAGGCATAACGATACATTATGTACATTTCAGCAATCAATGAAAACCCGCCTCACCATGGAATTCTTCCAGAGGGACGCAGCTGGACAGTAAATTACAAAGGAGTACGTTTCGATTCTGAGGCTGGGCACACATTATCTATCTCTCAAGGTTACTCTGCCTGTACCCGCCACTAGACAAGTGGGAGAGGGCTACATAGAGAGGAAAGGTATGCGCTAATAAGAACAGTACATTCATTAGTGTAGCAAAACTCAGCTCCAAAGAAACATAACCTAGAGAAGGCCATTTCCGAGAAATGGTAGAGAGTTTGGGGTCGATTCCGATTCGGGCCGGAAATATCTCCGACCGAGCCGGACCCGGAGAGATTTCCGACCGAATCGGACCCGTGCAGTCCGACCGAACGAGTACGATGCGTCCGTATGTTATCGGACCTCGAGTCGCCGTCGGACTCCCATTGAAGTCAATGGGAGCCGGTCGTGCACAACGCGTACGGGGCTCCCATTGACTCAATGGGTGCGAGTCGGACAAGGGCGCCCCTACAGCGGGTACGCGGCAAAGCGATCCCGCCGTACACGCACAGGTAGGGGAGACCCATGGGTCCCCCTGTGTGCGACTCGCGCGGCTACGCTGCACAGGGGGTCCGACACGGACCCCAAAGTACGGCTCCGACAGCTCTTACGAGCCGGAGTGCGCGGCTCGGTCGGACTGCTCGCGGCACGCATCGTACTTACCCGGCCGGGGAACGTCTCCATTGCGCCAGTGCGAGTCGAGTCCGAGCGAGTCGGTCGGAGCGGTTCGAGCCGGGAGCGAGTCGGTCAGAGCGGTCGGGACGCCCGGACGAGTCGGTCGGCGATTTCGCAGTCGTACTCGCTCGGCCGGACCCGGCGTACGGTTCGGTCGGGAAACAGGGCTCCGAATCGGATCCGGTAAAGCCGAATCCGATTCGGAGCCCTACCGGCCGAGATCGGAATCGGCCCCTTAGTTTCGATTATAATATAAAATGGCGATGGTACACAAAATGGCGCCACAAATGCTAACTTATGTGAAACAATACAGAGGCATAATTTTTTAATCTAACAAGGGCAAAGTGCATGCATTTGGGAGTAGGGGATTGGTGGGGTAGGGGGTTACATTTAATATTGTAATTCCAGTCTAACTAACATTGGTGAGAATGAAAACATTGGGAAAGTCACATTTACTAATCTAACTCCAGGCTAACAAACACTGTTCATGCATTTGGGTTTCAGATTTTATATTGTAACTCCAGTCTAAGAAATATTGGAGAATGTGTGGTCAGATTTACTATTCTGTCTTCAATATTACAAATATTGTGGAAAGTGCATACTTTTGGTGGAAGGGAGATTCCAATTTACAATTTTATCTCCATGCTAACAAACAATGCATACTTTTGGGGGTTCTGATTTAGTATTTTAACCGCATGCTAATAAACATTGTGGTGACAGATTTACAGTTCTAATTCCCATTTAACAATTATTGGGGAAAGTGCATACATTGGAGGAGAGGCATGTTTAACATTATAACTTCAGTCTAACGAACATTAGGATGAATGCTTACATGGGAGAGGATGTCAGATTTAATATTCCAACTCCAGTCTAACAAACTTTATGGATGGCACCTACGTTGGGGGTTGAAATCCAACACAAACAAATTAAATAGACATTGCAAATTATTTCATACATGTAAATAAATAATATAAAAATGCTAAATATATTAAAATTTAAACACAAATAAACAAAATTAAAGTTGCTTTGCTGCTTTAAGTGAGAGTTAGAGAGTGAAAATATGTCAAATCTACTAAGAACTTTCACTGCCCTGCTCTTTCTTTAGCACTGGTGCAAAATCAGGCTGCCTACCACTATGCACACACCTTTGCACCACAGCGCAAAGGAGTCTGCATTATATGTACCATAACTTTTGTTTTGGAAGAATACCCTTCCAGTAAAAAATATGCTTTAAAAACATTTTACTTCCCCACTTTGGATGTGTGTTGTACAGTGCTGCATGCATGCAAAGTGGGAACAATTAAGAGAAATAAAATCAAGACATATAAAACCAAACATTTGAGAGTTTGGAGGGGTTAGAAACCCTTTTGTGTCTTGTGACATCTTTGGGCATGATTTAAACTTCGGTGGATGATTTAATGTATGTTTGAAAAATGGAATATGCCATCACCCTAAAGCATATCCCAGCCACAAAATTTAGAGATGTCCCTTGACATCATGAACATCTATCTACATTGAGAGAAATCACTATCATGGCAGTTGCTATTAATGTAGGAAACATTTGACATGCAGTACTATGACACACGATGACTGCCCGTCAACATTTTCTAAAGTTTCTTGTTTTTGTTTCAGAAATAAAATCCTAAAACTACTGGCCACACAGCCTCACACTTTACTCACAGTATGTGAGGGTCATTATTATTTTTTTCCTGTCTTTGACCCCTAGACATAACATTGTACAACTTACATAAAGCACATTTTGTTGTGTATTTTGTCTAAGGCTTCCCATGTTATCAAGTAGTAGGAGGAAGTATTCCTTTTCCACAGCTAATAAGAGTTTTGTTGATGGAATACTAATGTTCCACACAATTGTAACTGAGGTGGACACACCAATGGTATAGCACAGAAAGATCTCTGTTGCATTTGCGACCGAGTACCCTGTCTGCTAAACTCTAGATCAATTCCTTTGTTCTTAATTGGGACTCTATGTCATTGTGGGACAGAATGCTGTAGAACCGTATGCCTTATCTTGAGATTTCTGGAGAATCAACATCTTCAGCTTACCTGAACCTGAAGAGTGTGCCTCGCCATTGCAGCAGTCGTATTTGTTGGATCATCAGCATTTTCTACACTTTATGGAAAACAGAAGGTTACTCTCTGAAAGAAAGAAATAAACTCAAGGTTAGTAAGCAATTAAAATTACACAAGGTCTGCAACTGCAAACCAAGCAAAACAGATTATCAATTAGCATTTTTTAAAGCGGGATTAAGACTATCAATAGAAAATTTTAAGACCTTTACATAGTTAACAAGTCTGCTTGACGAATATCAATCTACTGAAGTAACTAGAAGATCATTACTACCAGACATCCAAAAGACTATCCTGATTATTGTGAACATTTAAAAAAAACTAGTGAGTGTTACTTCTCTTGATTTTATGAGAATTTGATTATCTGGGCAGATTTGATTAGCTTCTTACGCCACTTTTACGTCATTTTTAACATGGGAAAAATGACGCAAAAGTGGCGCAAGGGGCTTGTAAATCTGCCCCTCTATGTTTACCAGTGCGCCAAAAGGAGAACAAAGCATCCCTCTAGAATGTTGAACCACAAAAATAAGGAAAAGGAGTAGAAGTCATAATCCAACCTAAACAAATACGTAGAAAAGCAAATACCTGCCTGATACAGGGAGGGAGTATTGATCCTTTGGGACTAGTCATTTATTAATCAGACTTATCAATAAGGTCATAAGAAGAATTAAGGTAGACCCTCTCAAGGTCTTTTTGTGGAGATTTACAAGAGACTCTCTGAAAACAACCCCTACCCCCATCCCAATCTCTATCTGCTAATGTGAGAAATTAGACAAGAAATTACGAAGAGGAGGTTGGGAAAGAGGAGTCAGGCACATTTCGCACCTGCAAGATCTTAAGTCACACATCTGGGAAAAAACTTGATAAGTCTCTGCAGTTCTTGAACCTTTTCATCAGCTGTGCGACTGGAGGGTCTAGCGAAGGGACCAATGCTGCTCGATGAAAGAGCCTTTTTATCACACATTCATTCTTCAAGAGTCTGTGCTTCGGGTTCTGGTGCTTCTGCACATCTTCCTTGTATCTTCACTGTTCCCTAGAGCCCGCTTGCTGTATACCATGAATTACATATGCACTGCCTCTTCTGTGAAACTTCTCCCATGCCTACCTACCGGGCCAGTCTACTATACCACCATGTCCTACCAAACAACACTTTGGTGCACATTTTAGCACATCATGACACATCACATAGGAAAAGAAAAGGTTCAAATAAGAAACATGATCTGACTTCAACTTCATTTAGTTCAGCATGCTTATCACTGTCTGGTCAAATTGTGTAGCTCTGGGCAGTTCTCTAACCCAGTCCCCCTGGAGAAATTTCTCTCCTGCTGACTAGGGTCATGGTGTGTAATCTGGTCCAGGGCTAGTTCCCACTGGTTTCAAAGTTAAGACACTTCCTGGCACACAATGCACCAGGCTCTGTGTGAAGGAAAAAAATATTTGGACAATCCCACAGTAGTCTAATACATGTTTAATGCTAAAATACAGCTAGCAGCAAACAAAACAAGCATTGGAAATGCAATAGGTCTCGCATTTGTTTAAGTTAGAGCTAGTGGCATTATAAATGGCAATCTCTTTTACTTATGTGTTATGGTGAGTATGTATGAGGTGTGTAGTGGAATTATGTGGATTGTATTGTATTATTTAGTTGTGTAATTGTGTGGTGTGGATTGGATTTGTGTAGTTGAATTATGTGGCAAGGTGTGCTGTGGAATTATGTGGATAGTAATTATGTGGTTTTGAAATGTAATGGAAATATGTGAGTGGGATTGTGTGTATATGGAGTGCTATTAGGTAGAATAAATAGAATTTTAAAAATCCTCTTTATTAAAAGGGAAGGCGAGCTATAATTTCAGCACCTTAAAGATGTTTTGGCAGACAGGGCAGCACTATATGGGTGAATATATAAACAAATCAGACCCCTTGTGCCAGCCTGGCCATCGTTTTGCTGCATTTGATGCCTGTCATTCTTCAATTCAGTTAATGTGTGCTGTGTTTTGTCCATGTTATTTGTGCACACAGCACTCCCTATTTTAAAACTTTGTGTTTGAAAGGTTTTGCTCTGTAAAGTGCTCTCATACATTTTATAAGAACGTGCAGCTTTCGATTCGGTGTGTGTGAAAAATGTAGAACTACGAAGTGTTGTAAAAGTAATTTGTTTGCAAGATGCTATTTCTTTAAAGCGTCTTATAACTTATGATTGAAAGGCATATATAGTTAGGTGCTTCATATATTATTTAAAGATTCCATCTGTAACGTGCTATATAAATGTCATGTTAATGGTGCCGTGCCTGCTCATTGAAGACTGTAAAGTGCTGTGGTGAACGCTTGTGCAAACGTCAGTGTATCCACGACTTGTGAAAGGTGCGGTCTGTGAAAGGCTCTGCAGACTCGCGCAAATGAAATGCAGCAGGTGTCCTTAAAGTGCCATGGGTATAGATTTCAGCGTGTATGGTGCTTTTATTAAAGTGCACTGAACAGTTGGTAGTGAAAAGCACAGAGTCTGTAAAGTGCTTTGGTGACAGCTTGTCTATACAAGAATTTGTAATGCAATAGGTCTCGCATTTCAGAGTTTGAGCTATTGGTGTTGTAAATGACAATGCCTTTTGATTTATCTGTTTTTAAAAAACAACACATAAATAAAACGCATTGTCAATTACAATGCCAATAGCTCAAACTCTTGCAAAATGTGTGACCTATTGCATTTCAAATGCTTGTTTAAATCTTATGTTACCCTTCACTATCTTTTGGATTGTACAACACCCTGATGTTCTTACTGGGCCTGGTCTGTGGTATAAAAACTGCATAAAAGGAAAATAATAAACATTTATTTTAAATTCTGATGAAGCTTTTTCATTTACTATGTGTCCTTTATAACCAACCACCCCCAATCCATGGAATGACCAATCAGAATTCCCTCAGTGAAGCTGGTGAAGGGGGCCTGTTTTAGCAACCATGGGCTGGCCAACCAGAAGGTGTCTCTCATACCTTTTCCTGCTTAGCTTCTTCTGGTACTCCATGCGCTGTCACACAACAATGCGTGCCAACCACCACTGTGTAGAATGTATCTGGCAAAAATACACAGTTCCTGAAAGCATTATTATTGTTTTTAGGTCTCGCCTAGCGTTGCAGCGCGCATGCGCTATTCGCTCTGGGAGACATATTGGGGTAGAGGAGATTTTACAAAGGGACTTGAAGCCCCGCCCCTCATTTTCATTGGGTCGCGTCAGCGTTTATGGTAAATGCTGGCTTCCCATTGAAAAGGAGGCTACTTGGTTACTGCCCTTTCTCCTTTTCGTCCGGCCCATCCGGACTGGATCGTCTGCTTCACAGCTGTCGTGAAGCTATTTCTTATCTTTAGGAGGCGTGTAGTGAGGATCATGTTTCCGAAGTTAGTCCCCGTTGCCTTTCATTTATTTATTATTTACTTAATGGGACGCCCGCATGCCTGCCTACAGAGAACACCTCTCCCACCTCCCAAACAGCATTGAGCGGCGATCCCTGTGGCTCGGTAAGCACTTTCTTTTGCATTCTTTAACCAGACGGGGGGGCAAGCCTGGCTCCAAGAAAGGAATTCAGAGACCTCAGGTCCTGGCAGGGAGGTAGAGAGCCGAAAGTCTCCACAGCGCACTGCAGAGAGTAAGCCGTACCAAGCATGGCAAGCGTTTAAAAGCTTTGCTTGGTCGGTTTCGCATGTTAGCGGGCTGTGCTTCAGGTGAAACGGGCCCTAGCATGCTAAGGAACTGATAGTCCACAAGAGATCATCTCGAGCTGTGCATGCAAGTTTAACTATACATGTAGATGCGGGGAGGTGGGTAAATGGGGTAAGAAAAGCGCGCCTTGCGTCCTTGGGCTGCGATCGCTTGTCGCTGACAGAATTGCGGCCCGGTGGGAGGGAGAGTACCAAGCCTTCAGCAAGGCTTTTCACACGCAAATTAAAAGCAGATAAAACCGTCTTCTTCTCGTTGTGCAATCTCCTCTCTAAAGGGGGGTTGCTAGCAACTATAATATCGTGCCCGCGATAGCCGAGTTCTACAACACGGTGAGTGAGTGTCCCTTACTCCACTGCTGGGGCTGTTTATGTGTCTGCGTGGATAAATCACGGGGGGCGAAGGGGGGGGGAGGGACTGTGCGCCGAGAAATGGAGACATGTTACACGCGGCAATATCAATGCTATTGTATTTTCCCTCTGTGGCACTACGCAGCAATAATAAGTCATGTGCTGGTGTTGACATTTCCCTCTGCTGGAACTGGCACGTCACTAGACCTTTTACCATACTCGCGTGTGCTTCTTCATACTAACATGTCAATGGCTTATTGTTTTGTAACCGTTTTATATTGGTAATCAGTTCCGTTTCTTTCTTTCTTTCCCCTACTATCTCATTTTCTCCACTCTCCCACTTTCTCTCCTCTATTTCTCTCTCTCTCTACCCGTTCTTCCTCTTTTCACTTTCTAACTCTCTTTCTCGCCTTCCTTTCTTCCGCATGATGCCGATGCGCTGCTATAGATCCACACCAGAGTGCACGAGGTCACGAGCGGTGACCTCAGAGGGTTGGGCGCTGGGAAACAACCCAAGACGTTTACATTGTAGACTATCAACATTTTATTTAGGGTGAGGACTCGCGCAGGTTGAAAGCAATCTTTACAAGTATTTCTCGGTATTTTGCTGCTCATCTGATTATATGAAAGGAACATGCTAGGCCTCAAAAGCTGATACATACACCTTCTTAGCACTTAGTTCGCCGGGCCCATAAAATGCCCAAGTGCCAACAACCTACACGATTTCAGTCGGACGCTCTTCACAGGCAAAGTAGGGTCAGTGGGCTTTTTTTGAGCTTTTGAACACTGCGCACACGTTGTTTAGGGCAAACCCACCTTTGTAGTGCAAATTTTCACTTGTGGCAAAAATATAATACGTTTTTATACAAGGGTTTCCCCACAGTTGTATGGCTTTTTGGAGTAACATTCAGCCTTTCTAGTCGTAACAGATGTTCCCCTGTCATGGGGGAGGGGGGCTGGTGTTGCACTTGCACTAGCGATGCACTGACCTCATCCCACAGGTCAGTGTTTGGAAATACACTGCTGTAGACCGATGATTGGCGGAAGTATAAACAATCTGCTAAATAAGCTAAAATGCAGCAGGACACGCGCTGCAGAAAAGTCCTTTCCGAGACAAATAGCCAAACTGTGGAGTTCTCTTCCCTCTCGTGTTCACAGCCTTTCCATCTCATTTCGCAGAAAATAAAAACCCAAACGAAGACTCGAGGGTGGCAAAACTCCTTTTTTGTGATTTTTCAAAATGAGGTAAATACATTTTTAAAAAGTGTGCAAATTAGAAAGAAAAAATGGCATACGGAGATGCTAGGGGATAGGTAGACGTACAGTAGGGTATAGATAGACAAGGGGTGGAGGTAGTAGAGGATAGGCACTTGGGTAGAGGTGCAAAGGATTCGTCAGAGCGCAGTAGCGTGTCCTGTGTGTCATGGGTTCTAGTGCAAAGAGGGAAATAGCCCGGGGCTTCTGATTGAATTATAAAATGAACTAGTAATCAGAGTTCCATTGGCCCCTCTGGGCCGCGGTGCCACTGTACCTGCTGCACAAATGGACGCTACGCCCCTGGGCAGAAGACGGGGTAAAGAGAATAGAACAGGAAGGAGGAGAGAGACAACAGATGAGGAAAGGGTTGGAGAGGGGAGGTTCAATCCAAAAACAAAATAAAGGGTGTAAATGGAGAGTAAGTAATAGGTGTGGGGGTTTCTGTCAAAGGGAAATGATGGATCCATTTGGCCCCGGAAGAAAAGGCCAAAGGGACCTTTTCGACTTGGAGGAGGTTTGCTGGGCTAAAATGGATTTAACATCCTGGTGATGCGACTGACTTTGGGATAATTAAAAACAGGGGGTTCATGGAGACAGCTTCCCCAGCTCACAAAACTCACACTAGTACAAATGCAATGCAATAGATGTCGCAGTTACAACAAAGCGAGCTATTGCCATTTTGCATTACACCATTTGATTAATGCTTCACGAAGGGAAAAAAAACCAATGACATTTACAATGCCAATAGCTCAAAATAATGTCATTGCGAGACCTATTGCATTGTAAATGCTTGTTTTTAATAAGCCTTCCACAGGTGGTTTCTAAACCTCGGTTGCGGTCAGTGAGCAAAGTCTTATTCGATTTATGACCAGGGAGGGAGAAGGCATGAACTCCTCTCACAGTGAAGATGGGTGGAGGTTGGTCGGTGAGGAGAGTTCTCGCCGGGGACACCATTTACTTCACACTGATTTACAAATAAAGTGAACGGGGACAAGGGCAGAGAGGAGTCTGAGAGAGAAGAGTCATTAGAAGGGGTAGGCAAAGGCCACCCATGGCAGGGGCGTCCACGGAGAGGGGGTACTTATCCCAAGAAAGCATTGGGGGCCTTGATGGCGCTGCATCAGTGTGGTCAGGATGCATAAGTGGGGGTAGTGGATAGAGGCATAGAAGAGGAATTAAACGCCTAAACCCTCTGTCACCCCCTCGGTCACCTCTGACCTGGAGCGGCTAAGGGGGTCACTGCACACTGGACTGCAGCAGATCCGCGAGCCCATTGAAATGACCCCTCCATCTGCGTAAACCAAAAAAAAAAGTTTTTTTCAAAGAACTGCACCACACAGACTTAGATATGCCACACGTGTTACTCTGCTGCAGGGCTTTAAGCTGGGGGGGGGGGTCTGAGCACCCCCAGTTTTTTGGGGGGGGCCTCGAAACGGGTCTCTAGGGGGCTCTATTTTCGGGCCTCAAATGTCAAAGGTAGGGTGACCAGACGTCCCGGTTTTTGTTGGTGTTTCGGGTGAGCATGCGCGCGCACTGCTTAAGGCGTGACGTCATTGTAGCAGGAAGGAAATCCTTTGAAGAGAGACACTTTCCTCGGGATTTCCTTCTCTTTGAACACGCAGCGCCACCTACGTCATCGTGCCAGCCATCGGCACAACAACAGCTGGTTAGAACCGGCACGACCCTGCTTTTACGGCCTGCAGCAAGATTTCTCCAGCAACCAGTGTGACCCTGCTCTGCCTTAAAGTAAGCGAGGGACGAGGGTCTACAACAGAATCCAGCAGCAGTGAAAAGGAAACTTACCTTCGTGACGCCTCCCCAGCCCTACCAGCACCGTCGGGACCCTGCCTCCGCATCAGAGCTGCCTCTGCCAGGATCCTTCTGAAGCCACACAAGACTTGCCCTCCCAGCCTGCAAGCCCGCAACGTGAGTATTTTAATGGCCGTTTTTTTAATCCCCTTCCCCGCAGCTTTCTCATTTCGCTGCAAAGCACCATTCATCTTTTCCAAAGCACTCTCACTGCCAATGCTGACTTGTTCTGTTTATTGATTTATATATGCGGTGGTAAAGCACCCTCATAGAAAGCACTGCGTATGCGTAGAAAAGATTGAACAGCCCTCCGAAGGGAAATCAAGGCAAATATTGAGCGCCACTGGTTCCCCAGAATTCGAAAATATTGTTACAATTGAGAATTTTAGTTTTGCTTGTGGCTGCATTGAAAATGTTCAGGCACAATTCAGGAGTAAGTAGATATCTCAAATCAATATAGTAAAGCCGACCCAGACGGACCCCTCTGCAAGTTGCTGCCTTTCTTTATCTGCCTTTATTTATTGCGAGTGGTTTTGCATATTAATTTAAGTGAATGCGACAGTAGATGGCGCTGTTCCCGCATTCTGTGACCAATTGTGAGTTAATCATCAGGTTAAATTTACTTTTTATGCAAGTTTGTTCTCCCGGAGTTAACAGGCAGGGCTTTTAGTGGGCCAGGTGCTTCAAAGCAGGTGCTGAGACGGGTAGCTATCGGGGGCTCCATTTTTGCCTGCTCAGAAAGCCTTTGTCACTACAAATCGACATTCTTTCAGTCTCATCATTTCAGACCTGAAGCATTTTCAATATTATATACAACAAAGCCATAGTTTTTGCTTATTTATCTTATGCAACTAACAACCACTTGGGTCTCCATTTTCGCCCTTAGATAAATCTCAACTCAACAGCAGCACAATGCCTTTGATGTAATTCCAAATAGGCTCGTTTAAGTTCTTTCACAGTTTCATCATTTCAGAACTGAAGCATTTTCAATGTTATATATTATATACAACAAAGCCATAGTTGTTGCTTATTTATCTTATGCAACTAACTATTGGGGTCTCCATTTTCGCCCTCAGGGTGAACAAAACAAATCTCATCTCAGTAGCAGCATCATTGCTCAAAGATTTTGATGTAATTTCAAATAGACTGGTTTTAGTTCTTTCACAGTCTCATCTTTTCAGAACTGAAGCATTTTCAATATTATAATTTATATACAACAAAGCCATAGTTGTTTCTTATTTATCTTATGCAACTAACAACTATTGGCAAAGCCAATAGTCCTGACTTGTTGCAGGTATAATGTTACTGGTTGTATCTGATATATCTGGATCCAATGACAAACAGCAACATATCAGTAGGGTGGCACACTATGCTAAGCACAGATTTTTGTTTACATGTTTTTAAGCCATGCCCTTAATTTTATCATGATTTTCTTAAGCACACGATGCTAGTTATCTTGATTTAGACCACGCCCCTACTCGGATAGGCCACACCCCTTTAAGAAATTTGCCACGCCCCTTTTAGAGCACCCCCAGTTTTTTTTCCCACTTAAAGCCCTGCTCTGCTGACACAATCAGCTCTTGTAATCCCTTTCCCTTGATGAGAATGCAGACTTCCTTTTACAGATGGGTGTGGCGTAATGGCCAGAGCTGCCGACTTTGTAGCTGGGGAGCCAGATTCAAGTATCGCTTTGGCTCAACATCCTGTGATTCTGGGCAAATCACTTAATCTCCCCGTGCCTACCAAAAATGAATGTGTCCTTGTGTAATGTAACTGGTGCATCGTGTAAAGCGCACCGATACCTTCAGGTCGAGTTCGCGCTATATAAAACTGCAAAAGATTATTACTCATTGAGATATTGGGGTCTGAAATGTGATTTGTTACAATACCGTCTACTCCAAAGAGACCCTGCTCGTGTTTCAACCCCAGGTTTCTACCCGACTAATCAGTACTCAGCATTTTCTGTGTCCCTGAGACCTTGGCACATTTAGTGTTTCCCTTAAATCAATGCCTGCCTTTGAACATTGTTCGTGTGTCTGAGTACTTCGCCTGTGTCCCTGAGACTCGTGTATGTTTCTCTGACTATAGAGCGCGTGCCCCTTAGAATCCCACCCTGTGACTTGGAGTTCCACCAGTGTCCTTGTAAGTATGTCCTGGCTTCCTGCTGAGCTGGCCACCCTCAGTGAAACTCGTGTACATCCCTGTCAGTACTAGCTGTGTCACTGAGGACATCACTTGGACCCTGGGAATCTTGTGTGTGCTTGAGAACCCTGCCCTGTGACTGAGGATACAACGTGTGACCCTGGCCACATGACATCACCTGTACTCCTCAGATCTTCAGTTGTGGCCATAATTGCATTAAGGCCACCTGTTTCCCTGCAGACAGAGCCCGTGTCCCTGATAAACTTGTATATTCCAGTTCCCCCTGAGAACATGACCTGTGTTCCAAAGAACATCACATGTTCCCGTGGGAATGGTAGCGCGCCTAGGGATCCTATGTGTGATCTTGGCTATGTCTCCGGCACGGCTAACAGCATTCTGTGCATCCTTGGCACCATTACCAGCGACCCTGCACGGGGCCTTCCCGGACGCCGAGGACATAAACGTGACGCTAGTTTATTTGCTGAAAATGCAAGTCTTATTAAGATGTGTGCTCCCAAAGGCGACTGGAGCCTTCCTAAGTACACAGCTTTTGATGAGAAATGATTATTATCGTGGCGCTACAGATTACGTTTCAAAGCGCTAGGACCATTTCCGAGGACCACGGGTCGGCTCCTGCGTGTCAGAGTGGGAGTGTGGCAGTGAGAGGGGATCCGAGCCCGAAAGTTAGTGACTTTCCCGTGAATGACACTCTCCTCTCACGGAGACATTGTTTGTTCCAGTGTGCTCGGGCCCTTCACAAGAACACGTGTCTTTGGGTTTACCACTCACTCCCCGGTGCTACTAACAAGAGGATTTTAAAGGGTTACTAAATGTGGGAAACTGCACAGTAACAAAAGGATCTCTGTGACAAAAGCAGAACCCCACAGAGCTATACACATAAAATACACTGCTGTGATCTGCGTGGTACACATTCTTTTCAACAGTCATATTAACCCTTAAAAATGGTTACAAATAAAATGACATAAAACAACTAGTTTATAACCTGGTGAAAATTAAAAGGGCTAAACAAGCTCTTTAAATTCATAAGGGGAAAATCACAGCAGAGAAAACAAGAATGTGTGCCACTGCAGAGAAGTTTCCAATTCAATAGTCCCTTGTTTTAACCTCTCGGGCTACATTTCTTTTGTTTGCAATGCCAAGCAAGGACATCTGCAATCTTGATTTAAGAGGTCGGCGACCTCTTCATTGGCAAAGGAGTTTACTTGCAAACTAAATAGAAAACCCACTGATTTCTCCTTACACTGTGGAAAAACCAAAAGTTACAGGATATATAAAAAGTTTTCCAAGACATGCCTCTTGCAGGAAAAAAAACACCCCAGGCCCAGAAAAGCAACCCTAGGCTGATGAGCTTTCCAAACCTTGGCTCAATGAAGGGTGTGTCCACTAGAACTATTCCCTGCCAGAGACAGTTTAAATACAGCCTGCACTTACACAGTTGCAAACCCCCTGATGTGAGTAATCGGACAGAAGTCCACTGGCTGCCCATTCAGGTGACTGCTGCCCCGCCGCAGCATTCCTTCCCTGTAGCAAATCAGGAGCGCAGCTCATAAAAACAGTGCCCCACCATACATCCATGTGTATATACGGCTCATTCAGAATAGTAAAGTTGTAGTGAAGTAACATGAAGTAGCACGTGGGACCACAGAGGCGATGGAAGGTCAAGTCAATCAAATAAGGTTCAATGAACGTCATAAGTTAGAACTCATGGGCATATTAGCAAGGGCTTCATCGCCGCTTTAGCGGCACTTTTTGCCGCTAAAGCAGCGATTTTTTTATCGCCCTATCAGCAAGCTGCGCTAACAGGCGTTAGCGACAGCTTTCTGGCGATAGCGGCCCGTTTTCCTATCGCCTTGCATGCCAGCGATGATTATCGCTAATGACATGCAAGGTAGGCGTTCCCAACTAAAAGCGACTGAAAACAGTCACTAACACAACTTCCCCCTATTAGCAACGCACGCGAAGCGATAAAAAAACTCGCGCTAAGTGCGATTATCGCTAGAATTTAACTCCTGCTAAAAACATGACTTACCTGTTTGTTCAATGGGAGGTGGATTGTCAGGCTAAGTCCCCCATGGCGTTAATGCGTGAATATCGCTGGGTTTCCAGCGATATTCACGCATTTCGCCACTATCGCTGGATATTTTATCGCATTGGAGATAAACGTTGCTAATAACGTGTTATCTCCGCGATAAAATCCAGCGATATGCGGCGATAAAAAAAAACGCGCTAAGCGCGGTTTTCGATAATTATCGCAAGTTGTTGCTAATATCCCCCTCAGAATTGTAATGATGCACACCGTGCACATGGTGGGGGGGGGGGGTTAAGGCTGGTTCACAACATTAACAGGGAATGTAGGCGTGCTTATTAAGATGTGTATTTCACGGATCGCTCGATGCATTACGATCACAATGCTTATACGGTATTGTATTTCACATTTGTATAGCACCCTGATTCCCCAAGGGTGCCTCATAGCGCTTTATGCGGGGTCAAAATGTAAGGTAAAGTGTAACACATTACTAGCTACAATGACCACAATCCAATCGATATAGCAAGCACGTAACGGATGGACTGTGAACACTGACTGAGACTTTGGAACAGTCTAGCGAGGATTTCAGACTTAATAACAGCCTGCTGTAACTCACGAGCTGCCCCCCCTCCCCCATTCAAGTCCCATCTGGAAGACAAAATGTGTCCACGGGTCCCCCGCAGCCACAAGCGTTCCTGCTACACTTAATAAACAAATTAAACTATAGGAGCCACGTCTACAAGAAGAGAGCAGGAGGAGACGGGGGATGGTAATGCCAAGGAAAGGCTCGTTTGCAGGCACAGCGCAGGCTTTTGAGAGGTAGTTTGCGATTCCCTGGTGACGGCGCATGGGCATCGCATAACAGACTATTTACAGTTACAAAAGCAGTATGTTGTATTACTATTGAACTACTTGTAGAGATTAAAACTCACTCTCTCCCTCTCTCCCTCCCCCACAACCCCTCCTGCCCCACCGCCCCGCCAATCAAGTCACAAAGGTTAAAGCAATAATGCTGTCTCTGGGGGAGGACAGGCTGAGGGAGCATTGCGCAAAGCTTTGCCAATGTGCGCATTTCATATCACCTGGTTAACTGCATTGCTAATTACGCTCTTGACTGCGTCTCTGTTTACAGCTGTGCATCCCTACTCACATCCCTGCTACTCGAAGACCTGCCCCTTCTCCCTCCACTTCGCACCCTATCTTCATTTGCCCCCGACCTCACCCAAAGCCCAGCTCCACGGACAACGGGGCGGGAACAGAGGGATTAGTACTGACAATGGGAGGGGGCGGGAAGAAGGAAAACACGGACAAGGGGTGGGGAGCAAAGGGGATGCAAGCAACAGGAGGGGGGCGGGAGCAAAGTGAACAAGGATGAAAGTTAGCGGGAGGAAAGTAAAAGACGACAGGAAAAAACTAAAGAAGCCAATGCAAACGAAACAAAGGAACTGAACTGCCAGAGTGCCGTGGTGCGTCATAGCAACAGCTGCAACCACTGCCTAAAAAAAAGTGCTTACCGACTAAATTAAAGAAGACTGTATAACGCCGCAAGTGAAACATCCAGTCGGGATGGGCCGTCCGAGAAGGAGACAGGGCGGTAACCAAAAAGCCTCATTTTCAATCGGAGGCCAGCGTTTAGCATAAATGGTGACGCCAGCCAATGGGAATGATGGGCGGGGCTTCAAGTCCCCTTCTTGAAGCATATCGATGACAATAAGCCTCGCAGAGCGAGGAGCGCATGTGCGCTCCAGCGCTAGGTCTGCGAGACCTACAAATAGGACTGAATTTGCAATGTCAATGGACCAGCGCTTTGCCATTTGATTCGGTTGAACATACAATGCTAAATTCACTTCATTTTAATCTCCTTTTATACATTATATATAATGCAACAAGTATAGGATAGGACATGTGGTTTAAGCTGAAACTCAAGCCACCCTCTAATGAGCAGGCCCCTAGCTCTTCTTGAGGGAAGAAAGTGAGAAGTCCTTGGGAAGGAGATACAGTGGGTATGGTAGAAAACTGACGTCACTAAAATGTAGTTTCTCACTTGTTTATGCCAACTTCAGAATTAGGCTATGCTTACTCAATGTCAGACTAAGGCCCATATTTTTCAATATTTCACTCAATGCAGCAAGTCACCTTGCTGTGCTGCGTGGAAGGGAGGACCAGGAATTAGTCATATATAACATTATATAGGGCATTCCTGCTCTCTGCCTGCACTGGCACGCAAACTGCTGCCTTAGCGCCAACGCAGGCACCCTTTCACCATGGTGCAAGGGTTCCTGCATTGCAGGCAGGATTGTTTTTGTGGAGAAAGGGGCAGCTTCTTGTGCAAAAGCAATCCTCAGAGGCATTTTCCTCTTTCCAGAAAGAGGAAACAATGAGGAGAAATAAAGATATTTCTCCTCATTGTACTTCTGGTGGGGAGGTGTACTATTCTGGAGCATTCCCAGGTCTACTAGTGTTGGTAAATCTGGGAATGTGTCAGAGTGCATGGGTGGATGCGTGGGAACACCCACACTCCACCCATGGCACACCTCCCTGTAGCAGAGTAACGCAAGGCAGCGATTTGCGCAGCCTTGCGGTACTCCAGATTTCTCATGAAAAGTGGCTATGTGTGGCTTGATAAGTCTTATTTAGGTTTTGCACCACCCTTGTGTCCTCTTGCGTGGGACAAGAGGGATGCAAAACCTTGATAAATATAGGCCTAAATGTGCAGAGTACAACATTGAAATACAAAATAGCAGTACATTTAAAATGTGTGTTAATGTGCAATAATGCAACAGCTTTTGGTAGTACTTTAAGCAGGTTTTCATATATGATCTACCTTTCTGACTGGAGCAGGGTGTTGCCGGTGTTTTCTTAGAGCCTGCCTTGGTCTGCTCTATACTACTCTCCTCACATTCCTCTAACATAAGGAGGATAACAGTCTAATCTGAGGCTGATGTGCAATGTGGGTCCTTTTAAGCACCCCCAAAGTTGATTTCCAATAAGGAATCCAGGGCCCTGGATCTGCTGCACAGCTGAGTAGACCATGGACTTCGTGCCATTGATTTTTACTTCAAAACTCTCTTTAAGGTACCCCATATTTTCTGTGCTAGGTTGCAGGCTATGGCCAATGGTACCGAAAAATAATCTGCTCAGGTTTCAGTTTCATTCGCTCAACCACAGTCATGTAGCCACTTGTACCCTCAGGGTAGAAAACTCCTCTCATTGATAACCACCTCATTGACAAATCTAGTGGTGTTTGGGTGAATGTACTTTTGATCACCTGTGGCTTTTTCACAGATATCCATAATGGCTAGGATAAGTGTCACTGGATGCCCACTGATAGCATAATGCCTATCAAGGGAGCAGCTGACATTAGGTCCATTATTGGACAGTCCCTATTAGACCACTTTCAGAATCTAAGCTATTAATTTGGGAGGGGTGACTACTGGCAGCTTAATAAACACAATATGGTGAGGACAAAACGTAGCTCCGGGAGACTCATTGCTCAATCCCTGATAGCTATGGTGCAAACGGCAAGCAATCCCCAAGTGTGTATTAAATTCAAGTATTACCAACAGTTTCGAAGTCAAAGAGACTATGCAATAACATTCCCAGCAAACTTATGAAAATAAAGTGAAATTAAATGAGCCAAGAGTCATCAACTTCATTTAAATGGGTTATGGGGAACCGTAGATATGAAGTTTTAATTTTTTTAAGGCAAAAAGTGTCTAGGAAAGTCAAGCACCATTAAAACACAAGAGTTTGTGGTTGGATAGGTCCTAGGCACGCTTTCAGGCTGATCCTGATCTAATGGAAGTTTGCTACACCAAGGGCCATATTCTCAAGAACGTGTGATAACTACCGCAAAATTAGCTTAACGCAACTCTTCACATCGCAGTCTATCGCGGGAAAACAACTCCGTGTTAACGTGGTATTCACAACATGGCGGCCCCATGCGATAGTCCCACGATAACGCGTCAAAAGAACGTGTTAAAACTAACGCGACGCAGAAAAAACGTGAAACACGAACGCGAAAATAGTAGCGATGAGGCCAATCACGATACAAAACTCAGCGATAACCGGCGAAAGGCCTGCAATTCCCACGCGTCATGCGGGAAAATGCGCCATAAAAGCAGAGTAAAAAAACGGTGAGATGACAATGTACGAGCACAACACCACATCCGTGACGTAGAACAAATGACCATTGTCCCGCATCAAATAGGCATCTCCTCACAGTCACAATATACATTGACATGCAGTCTGCATGTAAACTGCGCCAATGCTGAAACATGCATGTAACACACAGTGAAACCGCATCTCCCCCTCACATTGCAGAGGGACAAGCAACCCCTCCTGCACACAGACGTGTCATGACCATGATCAATCAATTATGAAAGCGTGGACGAATGTAGGGGCAGTGACTCCCGCTTATGTACATGTTGCCCATGTTGTGGGACTTGAGTCACAGGGGGCATCCCTGCATCATGGTGGTACATATCTGACCCCAAAAGGAGCCCTGTTGTCACCTGTAGGACACAAATGGCAGCCAAAATGGAATGAATTTGGACACATGTGAAACGCCGAAGAGTGGGATTCCCTACTAACTGCGACACACAGAACTGGCAGTTCGAATACATGACACCCTAAACAGCCTCTCTGCACAGAGGTGACACACCCACCATCCATGAACAAATCATAAAATTGTCAGCAATACATGTCGCACTCACACTTGTCTGAGTGATGTGCCTGTACAGATGAGTGACATGCACTCAGGGAATGTGTTTTTTGAATGCATTTATTTGCACATGCTGTGCCTGTGGTCATTTTGTACTGTCCCATTACTGCCAAGGACTGTCACAATGTGACGTGCTCATGTGAAGAAATTGTCAATGATTGTATTCCTACGGGCTATTCCTGCTGCGGCTGCAGTGGGGTGTGGTCCACCTGCCTCATCTTCATCATCATCGTCCGGTGCATCTGGCACTTGTATCCATGGTGCCTTGCTGCGTACACATATGTTGTGCAACACACAACATGCAACGATCATCTTGCACACGATGTCTGGGCTGTACAGGAGCCTTCCACCTGTGACGTCCAGGCACCTGAAACGTGACTTCAACACGCCAAATGTGCGTTCCACGATGCGCCAGGTGCGTCTGTGGGCCGCATTGTACTGCCTCTGGGCCTGTGTGTTCGGGGCTTGGAGGGGTGTCATTATCCAAGTGCAGAGTGCATATCCTTGGTCACCTGTGACAGTGCAGAGAGACATGAGTCAATAGTTGGTTCTGCATGATGTGTTGGTAGGCTCACTGGTACATTGGTGTGTGATATGTGTGACTTTGTGATTCCTGCATGACATGTACTGCTTGTTGCAAACGAGCGGTATCAATGTGTATTACGTAGCCTCAATGCCACTCCTCCCTCCTCCGAGCATATTCACTAGTGTGCGCAGCGCGGTTGCATCACTTGCACCCCTACGGCACACTATTGTCATGCCTGTCTGCGCATGTCCACAAGCCTGACAACGACACAGTGATATCGTGCGCTGAAGGTGGACGGACACGTGTGTGTAGGCCCATGGTAAGGACAGGGCGGACACAGATGTAGAGTTCATGCCTGGCTGAACTCACCATGCGGTTGAGGGTAGACCTTTGGCTTATGCTGCGGAAATAGCGACACACACCACAGTTGGCATGTCTGATCCCTGACCCCGAGCGAGCCTGCGCACCCTCATTTACCCCTCGGCCGAGCCCGTACTCCGGGTGCATGATGCTACATAGCAACATTGTACATTGCGTGACGGGTGGCGCTGACACTACACCTGAGACACACGCATTAGTTACTTACTTGGCAAGGCCTAAACGTAACCACGCCCAGAGCCACGTGTTGAATAACCACACCCCAACGCCGTACTGCTGTACGCCGGTCCACTCCCTCACGCTCACAGGGGGGTCCGACACAGCTACATGTCCCTGGTCTACCCCACGGCCTGAGGTGACAATGTTGCACCCGCTGTACACAGCACAATGTAATGTGGTATGGCCCGGGCCCTCATGCATACATAATGACCACACGGACACACTGAGATTATCCGTGGAAATGGCTACGGGCAAGTGCGCCCGGCCCCTTTTATTGCCAGGGTCACACGTCCAGTGACGCCTGTGCTGGATGGGTGTTGGGTAGTGTAAGCCACCCCTCAGGGGTTGGTTGGTGCTGGCAACAACTACAACAGTGATCAGACAATCAGAAGTTCAAAGTACAAACAGCAAGGGTCCATGACTTGAGCTGCACAGAGTTGGTGGCCCCGGATGCACAGCGGCCGGCACAGGCACACCGCCACGGGACGGTGACTTGCCATGCACTGAGATAGGGCCACGAGAGCTGAGCGGGTCCCAGTTGATGTCCAAGGAGAATGTTGCGGAGTGTTACGGGGGACAGTGGAAGGTGTCCATCCAGGGCATGATGCAGAGGGCAGAAGCAAGCAGAAACAGACAATATGGAGGAGTTGAATGCTACAGTCTCCTTTTTCCCACAATGTCAGTATCAGCTACATGATGATGAAGACAACCCCCAGGCCATAGACTCAGACGCCACCAGAGTTCAACCAGAGAGTGTCCATGACTCCCGTGGCACAGAGTCAGTGGCACCAGAGCCGGAAGGGGATGCAGTCTGCGATGAGGCCTGTACAATGATATGAAGTCTGCAATGAACAAATCAAGACTCAGTTCCAATTGTGTGTCCTACTCGACCGCAGTGTGTGCCGGAGGCAGCAGTCAGCGCGGGGCACCCACTGTGCAGCCAGCTCCTCCTGGATCTCTAACACACGGCGTTGAAATGGTATGTGGCGAAGATTCCTGGTTGACGGAGGTGGAGGCACCAGAGCTGAGCGGGTGTTTAGCCAGCGACGATGCCGTGTCCTGCCTGTTACGGACTGTATTGGATTGATGTGAGGCCTGCTGGACCGCTGTGTAGGCCGAAGGCAGAAGTCCGCAAGGGCCCACAGACACGTGTGGTCGGAATGCTAGGCACAGAGTTGGTGGCACCACATCGAAGGGAGTATAGGGATATAAACGATGCCATAAATATGTACTCTGCCATTGTGTAATCAAGACTCAGTTCCAAATGTGTGACCTACTTGACCGCTGTGTATGCCAGTGGAGTACGTCAACGTGAAAGGAGTACTGCGGGCCTTGCTTGCGGTGACCGTGATGGTCTGAGGAGGCTGCCAAGGTCGCTGGCCTCTGGCTTTGAGCTAGCACCGGCACGTGGTGGGCCCTCTTGGAGACACGCCGGTGTCGGCAGGTGAGCAGTGAGGCCTGGATGCGCAGGGGCGGACGAGACTGGTTCGGGGACCAGCGGCCTGGGCTGCGGCAGGCGCACAGGATCGCAGGCCACACCGCTCACGGCGACGGCCTTGTGGCGGGGTGGGAGGCGCCGCCCTGGCAGACACGTTGGGCATTCCGGAAGAGAACCACGCCCAGAGCTACGTGCTTTTTATTCACACCCCTACGCTGGCCTGGCGTACGTCGGGCCAGCCCAATCCGCACACGCTTACATGGGGGGACGTCACAAGCTACATTTCCGAGACCTTCCCCACTGGCTGGTGTGACATGGTTGCGTCCACTGTCCACAACACTACCACCACCAGCAGTATATGTCGACATGGATATGTCTGTGGTCTGTATACTGCAGTCTGTCCAGCACTTCCACGCCACACTTGGCATTGTGTGCATTCTCATTCATGGGTCACTTGCCTCCTTCGCACATGCCTGGTTCCCACCTCTCCCTACATACTGCTATTGTGTGGCTGAGGTGCCATGCCGTTGATGGCTCATGTACATGGCTAGCCCAGGTTTCCGCAGTACGTTGTGCTGTCGTGTATGGTGGGTGGGCATGTTGTATGTGAGTTTGTAAAGTGTGCATTCCCAGAGTTGTGAGTTACATGATTGTGGATTTGAGGTGTGTGGTGTGTTCATTTGGTACTTACCAACGAGCACTGCATTTCCGTAGGTGCCATCCTGGAAGCGCCGGTTGATGATGGACTGTCGGAAGATGTATGAATCATGCACACTGCCTGGGTAGTTGGCGACGTACATTGGTGAAGAGTCCCCGGTGGTCCACTATTGCCTGCACATTGATGGAATGCGTGTGCTTTCTGTTGCGGTAATTGTGTGCAGTGTCGGCAGGGGGCACAAGTAGGACATGTGTGCAGTCAATTGCCCCAACACGTGCGGGAAGCCTGCTATGGCGTAGAAGCCTTGCTTGGTCTCCAGCTATTCCTGCGCAGTGTGGGGGAAGTATAGGTACTGGGGTACCAAGCTGATGATGGCATCCAGGACAGGTTTGAGGAACTTGGATAGGGCTGGCTGTGAGACTCCTCCGACTCTGGCGGTTGTTGGTTGCAATGTCCCAGAGGCCAACAGGTGCAGCACAGCCAGCAGCTTTGTCTGAGGTGGGATGTTGGTTGTCCGCTGTGTTGGTACCGTCAGCCTGTGGGCAATGATGGTCAGGATGCGGAGGATGGTTGACCTTTTGAGTCTGTAGTGGGCAATGACATTCTCTGGTGTCAAGTCTGTGAGGCTGGTGCGTTTCCTGAAGGTCCGCTGTCTTTGTCTGCGCTGCCTCCGCGGTGGTCCGCGGGGGGGTGGCGGGCCTGGGTGTGGTGGCGGTGGGTGTTGTGGCCCTGTTGGGGCTCCGAGCTGCATGATGAGTAGCTCCATGGCATCTGTTGTTCTTCAGGTGTGGCTGTGGGTTGGGCTCCCTTTTCTGGTGCAGGTTGTCGTCCGACTTTGCACCAGGTCAGAGCAGGTGTTAATTTCCTGCTGCTAACGCGCCTTATCGCATGTTTTGTGATCTTATCGTCAATCTGGCTGGTCGTTGAGAATGTTGCGTTGTGGTGTTGTTGCGGATTTTTGCACGGGAACGCCTACTCTGCATATCATTAGTGTTAGTTGCTGGGGTCATCTGTGGCGATGTTTTTTGCGGGTGCTATCACAGGTAAACTGGTGATATCGTCTGTTTGCACCAGCTTGTGAATGGGGCGATGAATTTATCGCGACTTTGGCTGAGATAAAGTGCCATTAACTCGGCGATAGTTCCTTGAGAATATGCCCCTAAGCAGGCCACTTGGGCGATCAAAGTTTTTGCCTTTCTACTTAGTTTCTGAAATTAAATTCAAAAGCCTCCAGCAGGGCAAGGGTGGAGGCTGTAGCCGAGCAGGGCTCCACAATGCAGATACCTTTACTGTGAGGACCCGCTGAACGTGTTTAAAAATAGCAAAATGCTGACAGTTAGACAAACCTGGTTTTCTGGCCCGAAGATAGTGCGACCTTCCAGGGCTAACCTCAACATCATACCTTGGTCCTCTGGAGATTGATAAAATGACTAGGTTTCACTTTGCTCCAATTGCTGGGAAAGTTCCATATGATCATCCAAGGACACTTTAGCTCAGAGCAGCTATCTAGGCACCTGGGCCCAGATTTACAAATTCATTGCATTGCCATTGTGTCAAGTAAGGTGGCGCAATGCAAGGGCTTCAATAAGATATACTAAGCAATGCAAAGCCACCTTGTAATGCTCTGTGTGGGAGGTAAATCCAGAGTAATGCAAGGCAGCGCAAGTCACTGCCTTGCATTACTCTGTATTGGAAAGGAGTTCCATGGGTGGAACACGGGTGCTCCCACACATCCACCCAAGGTTTTTGGCACTTTCTTAAATTTAGTAAGACTAGTAAACCTGGAAATGCGTCAAAATAGTATGCCATCCCAACAGAGGTGTAACGAGGAGAAATATCTTGAATTCTTCTCGTTATTTTCTCCTTCTACGTGTGCTCCATTTTGAAGAGGAAAATGCATCTGAGAATTGTTTTGTGCAGGAAGGTGTCTCTTCCTGCACACAAACAATGCTGCCTATAACGCAGGCACCCTTTGCACCGTGGTGTAAGGGTACCTGTGTTGGAACTAGGCTGCACTCAGTACAGCAGTACAGTGAGAGAGCAGGAATGCATCATATCTTAGCAGATATGGTGCATTCCAACTCTCTCCCTGTCACCATTGCAGTACAGCAAGGTGTCTTGCTGTGTGGCATTGTGTGACTTCTTAGGCAGCTCTTTGCATGGGACAGTCTTCTCTGGTCAGCTGGTCCCTCTTGTAGTCAGGTGTCCTTCTGCATTTTGTGTCCATGAAGCAGCCAAACAGGAGGCCAAAATCCTGACCTTTGGAGAGCAGTTCATGTCACTGGGTTTCAACAAGATTCATGAGTCCTTGAGTGAGTCCTCTTTTTCCAGCAGGAGTCGAGCATCTTCTTTGTTCCAGCAGGGCCTTCTTTTTCAGATGGTGACTTCCTAGGTCCAGGTGAGGGGTGAGGTGGATTTATCCTGTGTATTAGCCAGAAATTGGAGACATTCTGCCACCCAATTGTAACTATTGCCTCAGTCAGTCATGTCTCTTTGCAGCACTTCTTCTTTGCCTTAATGTAAAATTACCTTGAAGCCCCTATTTAAATATTTCAATAATCCTTCTGCCACCAGGCAGGCCTGCCTTCAGCTCTTTAGCCAATCGCCTTTTTAGGTGAGTTTGTCTGCTACCTGACAGGGTCCATACTGGTTCTCTTCCCTACTGTGACTAGAACCTAGCTTTATAGGAGGGTCCTGGGAGTTAATTGGAGAGTCCCTCTCTAGCATCTCTACGTCAAAATAGGTAGCGCTAAGGATGTCCTTCATTTTGCCAGCTATTCCTGTTTACTCCCGTATAGCTAACCCCTTCTAAAGGCCATCAGTAACATCACTTTGTCCTTCCTGGGCTAAGAGACAGGCCATTTTCTTCTGGCCCAGGTTCGTTAACTGTCCCAGCCAAAGATGTGTATTCCAGATCTGAAGGTGTGGTGAATGGCAAAATTGGTTTTAAGACAGTCCCATTCTCTAATTCATGGATTTTTCGAGTTCATATATATGCTACACTCAGAAAAATGAAGCGCGTAGGTTCCTTCTGCATCGGCGCAGTGCAAAGAATGGGTTCATGAAAACCGACCCATAGTGGGCAACCTTCCTTTCCATCTTGGGGGGAAAAGAGAGGTTTTCCCAAAACAAAAGGAAACAGGCTTTTTTCTCTTCTCCCCACATTAGCAAACTAAGCAGGAAATGACCTCTCAATCTGTTTAAATTATAGATGCATTTTGGAGTCAAAAGGATTGTTTTGAATTGATGAGGAATAGTCACGGTTTAGCATTAAAGGCTATTTCGCTTTCTAAAATAAAAAAATATATCCCTGCGTGGTTGATTCATCCATATTACAAATTGTGATTGGGTATATCATTCGCTTCGCCTAGCCTATATAGTACCAAAAATAAACTATGCAGTACATAATTGGTTCGCTAAGTGGAGCTCAGAGACCATAATTGAGCCCTGGTATTTTCTTACACTTTTTGTGAATTCGAAGTTTATTTCTTCTAGATTATTTTGAGTAATACAGTTTAAATTCATTGCAAGTTTTTACTCTGTTAATGTAGCAACACTACTGAACATTATTTTTCACGAAAATAGAGAGCAAAGAAAAATCAACTGATTGACATAACAGGGTCCATTCAGAACGCTTCGAGAAAAGGTTGTAGAATACACAAAAAATCAACTACGTTTAATTATGTGTACAAATTGTGAATTTTTGCTAGTTAATGCGTGCAGTTCCGACTCATGTGGATTGCACGTATAAAGTGCATTCTGAGGGTCAGTGCGTGCTATTCACATACATTGGTGAACTGAAACCTTCATTTTTATCCTTCAAACCAGTCGAGTAAGTTCTCCAAACGTTATACATTGCTGGAGTTACGAAAATAAATTAACTGCTTGATAACAGTGACAGTATTTGATCATTCATTTATCCATCATGTTTTCATAACATTAAACCAAACATCGGTATGCTAAATTAGACTATTAATGCAAAGCTAAACATATATGTTTTATTAATTAAGAAAAGGTTTCTGTCATTTTAGGCCTGATTACAGGCTTCTTTAGTGCCTATCGATAAACGGGTCTCATGTTTTAGACACAAAAATATCTCTAGGAACTTCGGATGGCTTTTCAGACATTGTTCATTTAGATCATTGTCAGTGTTCAATTTGCTCTGGTGATTTCAGGTGGGAGGCCCCACTCATTTTTGCAGCCCTTGATCTATGTGTCATCATTAGTTTGAAATTCAGAGCAAGACAGAGAAGGGGTAGACAAGAGAGGAAGAAGGAGCAAAGGAAAGGGAATAAATGATAAAGTGAGGAAGCAGAGATGAAAATGAAATGGCAAGACAGTGGCATAGCACACAATTATAGGACCCCCGCAGGATGTGATGAGGGAGCCCTTAGTCTACCACATATCACAGATATCCATCGGCCTTGTGCTGAATGGGGACCCTTTGAAGGGTTGGGAGCCCATGAACTGCCCCTGAAGGGTTACCTGGGCCCCCTTCCACGCACCGCAGGGACCGCATGAGCCTGCATAGGCACCTGTGGCAAGAGACAGATAAAGAGACAGGGGATGTAGGATGATGGAAGAAAGAGGCATGAGGTGGATTGAAGACTAAGTAACCATAACATTTCGCTACCCCAGCATTCAGTAGCACCTGCCAAGAACTCCTAGGAAAAATCTATGATCTCTACGCTCATATATTTCTCAAATTAAGCACTTGCAACTCTCTTTAGCCATTGCTTAAAGAAAGATGTATTCAAAATTTGGATCATACCAAAGGACAAATCGCTCTTAGGGGCATATTCACAAGGACTTATCGCCGAGTTATCAGCACTTTAGCGCATCAAAAGAGGAGAAAGATTTATCGCCCCATTCACAAGCGGGTGCAAACTGCAGGCATCGCCAGTATTCCCGCGATAACTGCCGCAAAATTTATCTCCACGGATGACACCACCAACTAACCCTAATGAGATGCGGAGAAGGCGTTCCCGTGCAAAAACTCACGAAAATACCACTACACCACTTTCACAACGAACAGCCAGATCTGCGATGCGAACCAAAAACAGGCGATAAGCCGCGGTAGCAGCAGGGATTTAACACTTGCATTTTGCTGGTGTTAAGCAGGACGACTACCTGCAGTATGAAAGGGAGCCCAGCCCAGAGCCACATCTGAAGACCCACAGATGCCATGGAGACAATGATCATGCAGCTCGGAGACCCTTGACGGCCACAACACCCACCGCCACAACCCCCAGGCTGCGCAGGAGCAGCTGGAGACCAAGCAAGGCTTCTACGCCATAGCTGGATTTCCTCACGTGTTGGGGGCAATCGACTGCACACATGTACTCCTCGTGTCCCCTGCCGACACTGCACACAACTACCTCAACAGAAAGCACACGCATTCCATCAATGTGCAGGCAATAGTGGACCACCGGGGACTCCTCAACAATGTTGTGGCCAACTACCCAGGCAGTGTGCATGATTCATACATCTTCCGACAGTCCATCATCAACCAGCGCTTCCAGGATGGCACCTATGGAAATGCATTGCTCGTTGGTAAGTACCAAATGAACACACCACACACCTCCACTCCACAGTCATGCAACTCACGACACTGGCAATGGGCACGCAGCAAAACCACATGCAACATGCCACACAACATGCCAACCGACCAGACACGACAACACAACTCCATTGGGAACCTGGGCTTGCCATGCACACAACCCAGCCACGGCATGGCACCACAGCCACACAATAGCAGAATGTGAGGAGAGGCTTGGAGCAGGCATGTGCGAGAGCGGCAAGTGACTAATGAATGAGAACCTACCCAATGCCAAGTGTGGCGTGGATGTGCCGGACAGACTTCAGTGTGCAAACCACGGAAATGGACATGTGGACATCAACTGCTGGTGCATGGAGTGTAGTGGCCAGTGGACGCTACCATGTCACCAGAGGCTGTGGGGCAGAACGCGGAAATGTCGCTCGTTACGTCCCCCCCTGTAGGCGCGGGCGGAGTGGGTTGGCCCTGCGTACGCCAGGCCTGCGTAGGGATGTGAATAAAAACCCAGTCGCACTAGGCGTGGTTCTCTTTCGGAATGGCCAACGTGTCTGCCAGGGCGGCGCCTATCAGCCCGCAACGAGGCCGACGCCGTGAGCGGCGGGGCCTGCGACCCTGTGCGCCTGCTGCACCCCAGGCCGCTGGTCCCTAGACCCGTCTTGCCTGCCCCAGCGCACCAAGGAGGCTCCGCTCACCTGCCGACACTGGCGTGTGTCAAAGAGGGCCCACTACGTGCCGGTGCAAGCTCCAAGCCCCAGTCCCGCGACCTTTGCAGCCTCCGCAGACCATCGCTGGCCTCCACGACGCTGGCCCACAGTACTCCTTTCTTGTTGACATACCCCACCGGCGTACTCTTCGGCCCAGTTGTTGGCACATGTTGTACTGAGTCGTGAGTCTTGAATGGCAGTGACCAAAAGTCTGTGGCAGCGTCCACATCACTAAACTCCCTCCGATCAGTGAAGCCAAAGTCTGCATCGCAACCACACGACACGTGGTGCCACTAACCCTGTTCAACGCAAGCCAGCGACACGTGGTGCCACTAACCCTGTTCAACGCAAGCCTGTGACACTTGGATGAGGGCTCAGGCCTACACTGCGGTCCAGTAGGTCACACATGTGGAACTGTGTCCTGAGTTAAGAATGGCAGTGACCAAATGTTAATTGCCGCGTATATATCACTGAACTCCCTTCGATCAGTGTCCCAAACTCTGCTTCGCAAGCACACGACACGTGTCTGTGGGCCCGTGCTGACCGCTGCCCCCGGCCTACACTGCGGTCCAGTAGGTCCCACATCCAGCACTTAGTCGTGATTCATGAATGGCAGAGTCCATACCAGTGAACGCACGGAGAGGGGTAAGAGGAAGATGCGGTTCAGTCCGGATGAAAGCCGGATCCTCGTCACGGAGGTGACCGAACACTAGCAACAACTGACCTGGTGCCACTAACCCTGTTCACCGCAAGTCCGCGTCCCGTGGTGCCACCGAACCTGAACTACGCAGGCCGGTGGGACCATCCAACGTAAGCCGGCGACACTTGGATGAGGGCCCCTGCTGACCGCTGCCTCAGGCCTACACTGCGGTCCAGTAGGTCACACATGTGGAACTGTGTCTTGGGTAACTTATGGAGGAGTTCACACCATTGGACACGCCTCATCGCAGGCGGCATCCCCTATCAGCACCGGTGCCACTAACTCTGTGCGCAATGAGTCATGTGCACTCTCTGGTTGAACTTTGGTGGCGTCTGAGTCCATGGCCTGGGGGTTGTCTGCATCATCATCTGGCTGGGACGGACTTGGTGTTCGACATGTGTCTGTTCCATTCATCTCCACCATAGTGAATGTTTCTGCGTGGTTCTGCCCTCTGCATCATGCCCTGGGGGTACACCTCCCACTGTCCACCGAGACACTCCGTGACAACCCCCTTTGACATCTACGAGAACCTGCTCTGCTCTCATGACCCTGCCCCAGTGCACCGCAAGTCAGCGGCTCGTGGAGGTAGGCCCGTGCAGGACGCTGTGCATCCAGGGCCACTAACTCTGTGCAGCTCAAGTCATGGAGCCTTTATGGTTGAATGGTTGTGTCCTTTACGATGTACACTGTTGTCGTTTTTTGACAGCACCAGGCACTCCATGACGGCTGGTGTACACACACCCCACACACATCCAACACAGGTGTCACTCGACATGTGAGCCTGCTAATAAAAGTGGCCGGGCGCACGTGCCCGTAGCCATTCACACCATCTAAGCAAGTTTGTCCATGTGGTCATTATGTCAGCATGATGGCCCGAGCCCTGCAACATCACAGTGTGCTGTCTTCAGCGGGTGATACCATGTCACCTCAGCAGTGGCTAAGACCTTGGACATGTAGCTTCGTCCGCACCCCCCCTGCATGCACAAGCGGCGTGTGCTGGTCCGGCGTACGTCAGGTCAGTGCCGGGGTGTGCTGATTCGGCAGGGGGATCAGGGCGTGGCTCTGGTCTGGCCTTGAGCAGGAAGCGCGGTAAGCGTGTCTCTGTGTTGGAGTGTTGTCGCCACCAGGGCCACAGTAGTCGATGTTGCAATGTAGCATGCACCCGGAGTGCGGGCCCGCACGTACGTGGAAATGTAGGAGCGCAAGACCGCTCGGGGTCTTGGCTCATACATGCCAAGTGTTGTGTGTATCAGTCCTGCGGCTGCATGAGTCAGATGCCTAGCCTCAATCGCAGCGCGATCACAGCCAGCCATGGACTGTACACCTGTGTCCGCCCTGTCCAGACCATTGGCCTACACTCACGTGGCCGCACACCCTCAACGGCCAGCATCACGGTGTTGTTGGCATGCCGCTGGACATGCGCAGACAGGCATGACAATGGTGTGCCGTAGGAGTGCACGTGATGCAACCGCGCAACGCACACAAGTGTGAGGGCTCGTGGGAGGGAGGAGCAGCTGTGAGGCAACGTAACACACAGTGAGGCTGCTCATGTGCCACGTGCTCGGCATATCATCCATGATTCCCTGGGTCGCAGACATCCCACCCCACCCACGACAGGCCTCTGCACATCTCCTGTATGCAAGCAGATGGTAAACTGACTGTAGGGATCAAAGGTCCTTTGTCTGGACTATCAGGCGGAAGCACATCTGCAGCTCCGAGCTGGGACTTGCATGTGCCCAGCACCCCCTGACAGATACGATAGCATTTGCTGACGACTCCCACACTACGCACTGCCCGATGTGAGACCAACGTGTACACATCCCACACACAGAAGTCCTTGGTCGTAGTTAGCGTACGCGAAATGGCCTTCATACGTACTCCCACCCCATCCCAGGCCTGCACCCGTTGCACACAGACACTGCTCATTGATCCGAGCTGTGGCATTTCATCCACAGGACTGGCGCAGGTCAGCACAGTGCTGCTTCAGGCAGAGCCACTGACGCAATGGCAGACCATCCCGGACACATGCACAACCCCAGTCACGTGGACCGGTAGCGTGCACGTCTGCTGCATGGACTGGGGGCACTGCCATTGGCAGTGCTGCGGATCAGTTACCGACTCAGCTTCCACCTTGCCAACGTCACCTGCGTTCAGCCTGTGTTGCATTGTCGCTCGTGCATATTCGAGTGGACCATGGATGTCTGCCTCTCCAACGTAACGGTGGCTGAACTGGATTTCGATGTGTGTGTGCGCCCCCTGTTGGCCCACGACCAGGAGTGTCACCGTGATGCCCGTTTATGGCATGCCTGGATGATTGGCATGCATGCTGGCAACTGGACCTGGGAGATTGCACGACTCGTCGTGTGCGGTGACCACATTGAGCCGCTCCCCTATTGGGCTTTGGTGCCAATTGGGGCCAGGGGTTGGAGTCAGCACATCTGTCCGGGACAGCTGATGGGTTACTTCGCCGACATGTTAGATGTAGTCGACAATGAGCTCATATTGGAAATGTTGGCTTACGCTGCTGCACTCGCGTTCATGGACGAGTGACAACGTACCTGCAGCCACAACTGAATGTGACCCATTGCACGTGTCCCGACGCCTGGTTGCATGTTGGGGATCTGGTCACATGTCCCAAGACGACAGTGGACATGGCTGCATTGGCCTGGACTCCGGATACATGCGCAGACAACCAACGCAGGTTGGCACTCACTTGTGTGGGTGATGGACTCCTCCGGGGTGGACATGGGCGCTTTCCAACGTTCCTCATTCAGACATGCTGCTGCATTGGTCTGCATGTTGTGGCACTTCTCTTGGCCGTACTGACACGCAATTGTTGATGAAGTTTCCGCACCTTCACTTGTCTCCAACTGTGATGAGTAGTTCATTTGTATGCCAATGTGTGTGTCACGGCCTATCTGGGTCCATGCCATACATGCATTGCTACCCCATCAGGGCTGTGGGTTTGTACTTGTGCATTATCATGTCCCTGTTTCGTGCTTTGCCAGATGCGTATGGCCATTTACCGGCCACAAGCGGGTGCACTTGTGTCCTGTGTTCGGTTGTGCAAATGTTGCTGTTTGTACCACATTGTGTCCGATGTTGGGGTACTCTGCTTCCTATGTGTGTGTGCTGCATTGTGTGTGAGTTGGCCCTTCAGCTCTGATTTGGCTCACCCTTCTCCCTTTCAGGCAGTGTGGTTTTCACTTCTGTGCTTGTTCAGTGGTGTGGTATTGCCGACTTGTGTGACTTGTGCTCTTGGTTGGTGTTGTTACTCTTGGGCATGGTTTGTCTGCAGTTGTGCTGTGCTTAATTGTGCATGTGTGCCATTGTGCCCATCTCCCCCGTCCCCCAGTCCCTGGTCGTTCCTCTCCCTGTTGCTGTTGTGTCTGTTGATTTTGAGCAGTTTCCGGTCCCCGACTCCTGCCACCATCTCCAGACTGATGTGGTGGACACCATTTCCTCCATGTCATCCAGCTCCTGGTGTGGTGCTGGACTCCCACCTCCGGTGTGCATTGCTGCCTTCTGGTTGTTGGCGTGTTTCTGCCTGTTTTAGCGTTTCGCATCATTCCTGCTGTTCTGGTTGTCTTCCATTGTCCTACTCCGCACTCAGGCTGCATTCACCTTGTCCACGATGGCCTGCCATGTACAATGTTTTGTTGCCAATGGTGCTTGTGGGGTTGTGTACTAGCTCCGACTGCCTCCATTGTGCTTCGCTGTTGTTTTCTGTTTGGTTTGTCTTTCTTTTTCCTGCTTTTGTTGTGCTTATTCCCGCCTGCCGTGTGTGTATCGCGGGCCTGGCGCTGCTTATCGCTGCTTTCCTCATTGCGAATAGGCTCATCACACTTTTTTTGTGTTGGGGTTTGTGTTTTTATCTCCATCGCTGTGGTTGTATCGCGGACATTGGCCGCGTTTTCGGGAGACTATTGCAAGGTACCGCCGTGTTGTGAATTCCACGTTAACACGGGATTATTTTCTCGCGATAGACTGCGATGTGTAAAGTTGCATTAAGCTTTTTTGGAGATGTTTAGCGCACGTTCTTGTGAATATACCCCTTAGTGTTAGCTATTGGGTACTACGTGTCTTACTAGTCCTCCAGTCTTAAGAGTGCTTCTTATTAGAGTCAGTTGACAGTGAAGTGTAGCATTCATGAACTGCAATGGAAGTGTATTTGTGTTCCTAACACTGCTTCCAGGCTCCTGTGGATGCTGCAGTGTTAGACCTGTCATCCATAGGGTGGTCTTCCCCCAACTTTTTGCCCTTACCTCCACTTTTTGCTGTATCTTTTTGATGGTCTTAGGACTCTGAGCACTTTACCCTGCGACCCAGTGCTAAAGTGCATGAGCTTCTCCCATAAACATGGTAACATTGGTGAATACCTGTTTGGCATATTTCGTTTACTTTTAAGACCCTTGTAAAGTGGTATACCATATACCTTTAATCTAAATGCTACTAGTGGGCCTGCAGCACTGGTTGTACCACTCACACGAGTAGTCTCTCAAACCTGTCTCAGGCCTGCCATTGCAAGGTTTGCGTGTGCAGTTTACTTCCACTTCGACTTGGCATTTAAAATCACTTGCGAAGCCTTAAACTCCCCTTTTATTACACATAGGTCACCACTGAGCTAGGCCCTAGGTAGCCCTAAGGGCAGGGTGCTGTGTAACTAAAAGGTAGGACATGTACTTTTAAGTTTTACATGTCCTAGTAGTGACAAACTTCTAAATTTGTTTTTTACTACTGTGTCCTCTCATGGGTTAGCATTGGGAATTCCTTAAAACACTTATAAGCTGTAATTCCTGATTAAAATGGAGTAGCTGCATCATGTTTCATATCTTTGGAATGGTAATGATAAATCCTCTTGAGTGGTAAAGTTGGATTTGACCTTACTGTTTTAGAAATGCCACTTTTAGAAAATTGACATTTCTCTGCTCTTACTGCTCTGTGTGCCTGGCAGCCTATCTCCAATACACTTCTGGAATGGGTGACAGCTACACTCTGTGCATTCCCGCTAGACAGCCACAAACATAGGAAGGGTGAGTGTGATGGAGAACTCATCGGCATTCATCTACATTCTGATAGCTCTTCATGGACAGGAAGAGGGAGGGGGAGCTGACACTTACACCTAAATAGGCAGTGTCCTGTGTCCCACATAAAGGACTGATTACCCTCCACAGATATCCTGGCAGACTGAGCTGGGATGAAAGAGGACCTATGCTCTTCAAGGACTCGCTTTGAAGTCACCCCCACTTCAAAGGCACATGTGGGTATAAATACTGGGCTCTGACCCTACCAAGACAGTGCACTACTGGACATGTGAAGAGCTCTGCCAGGAGTAAAGATTGCTGTGCTATAAGGATTGCCACTCTGCTTGACTTACTGTTCTGAAGGAACTGCTTCTCTGCTTTGCTGAGCTGCCCTGCTGCCTGCTGATCTTGGCCCTGCTGAGGACAAGGACTGGACCCATCTCACTTGAACCCAGAGTGACTCCAAGGGCTTGTTGGCTTGCCTCCTGTTTCTGAAGTCTCGGGCCATCAAAGACTTCCTACAAACTCTGCTGCTGGACTCTGCCAATTGTGAGTCTTTTCTTGCCTGAGGTGCCAATCCAGTCCTGGGCATCAGAGGTGGGTTCTGCAGCTGTTTTTGCATCAAAATCAATGCAGTGATGACTTTGCATTGATTGGAACCGACTCATTGCCCTTTGAAGCTGACGCAGGAGCTGATCGACAACATCGCCTCGATGGACTGCACGGCTCGACGACGACGCAGCACCTGCATCATAAAGGGGTTTGTCGATAAAGCATTAATTGACTGCGTGGACTGGCACTGACGCTTCACCTCTATTCACAGGATCAACAACAACACAGTGCCTCCTCAACTCCCCACATTGAGTCTTCGACGTGGACGATTGCTCCAGGCAAGGCACTTTGTCAGCGGGGCTTGTCTGAGTCCTGTAGCCAGCCTACACTTAGTCGCGGTTGGCCTAAACTTTGGATTACCCCAGTCTTGCGCGACCTCAAGTAACCTTTTAGTGCTATTGACTTATAGGCACTATTTTTGATTCATTCTTTAAAAATTCATGACTCTGGTTCTACTTATTGGATCTTTTGTTGTTTTGGTCTTGATTTACTCATTAAATTATCATCTATTTTTCTAAACCTGTCTGGAATCTATTTGTGGTGTTTTCATTGTTTTACTCTTTGTGTGTGTGTTGTACAAATACTTTACACATTGCCTCTTTAAATAAGCCTGAATGTCTGTGCCAGACTACCAGAGGCTGAACACAAGTTATCTTTTAGTGTGTATCTACCTTACCCTGACTTGGACAGGGTGATACCTATGCCATCAGAGACCCAATTTCTAAAATGCACCAATTGTGATTTTGAACCTGAATGTTATTTCACACATAAGTATTTTGATTCCAAAATGAATTGTGCTTTTGACAGTGTTTCTACAGCCCTGCTGATTGTTCACCAAGAGTGACAGTGCAACTTAATAGCTTTGTAGCAAAATGTTATTTTGCTCTTAAGCTCTTAAAGGTGACATCAAAATGCTGCTTACTTTGCACCAATGTTGATTTGACACCTAATAGAGATTTTGATCCTATGAGTGACTTTACACCCAAAGGTGATTTGTGCTCCTAAACATTTTCCATATATTTGCTAATGTACCATCGTTGATATTGCACTTCAACTGCTGAATTTGCAGCAGGGGTGATTTTGAATATAAATGTAAAACCATCTCTACCCTCCTGTTGATGTTCAACCAACTGTGACTTTGCACCTAAATATGATGTTGTACAACATTTTCATTTTTTGCACCTAAACGTGTTGCTGCATGCCTGCTGATGCTGCAACGGGGTCCTTTTTAATTAAATATGAGTTTGCACCTAATGCTTTTTTGATTCTAAGAATTTTCCAAACTTCTATTGCTATTGCTACAATCATAATTTGCACCTACATGTGATTATGCAGCTAACTGTGATTTTATAAGTAAATGTGTTTAGTACTAAGTGTGATTTCTTCCTAAAAGTGGAGTGCATCCACGCTCCTGATGATGTTAATTCTGATTTGTACTAAGGGTGATTTTGCACCTCAATGTGCAATCAACAACCGTGAGGTCATTTTGAGGCCACCTTTTACATCTAGCATTAAATCTTCCTAATGTTTCCTATCTGTACTTTTTTCACCTATTTGTGTTGCCACACTCCTGATGGCTTTGCACTAATGGCGATTTTTGCACCTAGATGTGTTTGTGCAGCTGAATGAGATTCGTGCTTTTAAACGTGCTTAAAAGTGTCCCTACAGTCCTCCAGTTGTGTCACCAAGGGTGAATATGCACCTAAATTTAAATTTGCACATTAATATGTTTTTGCACCTAACCGTGTCTCCAAGCCTCTGCTTATGTTTCATTGAGTAGAAGTTTGAACCTAAAATTGAATTTGTTTTCCTACTAATGTGTTTATCTACTTGGGGGTAGATTTTTGAACATTTAGCGCTGGATTAGCGTCACAAAATTGACTCTTACAAGCACAAAATGTTTTTGGGGGAATTTTCTTTCCTGAGCAAAACTTTTTTTGCACTGGAAAGTACCCTAAAAGTAGCACAAAGCAGCGCAAAGCACTGCTTTGCATTACTTAGCGCCAAGGGGGCATTACATGGGTGTTACATGGGCGTTCCCATGCAACCACCCATGCCTTTTGATGCAAAACCCTATCTACAAAGAATTGTAGAGAGGGTTTAGTGCCAAAAGTTAACACCACTTCGAAGGAGGCGCTAACAGTAGAAATGTTTTTATTTCTCCTGCTTTCTTTTCGGACTTTGCATGCGTGCTGCACTGTGCAGCACACATGCAAAGTGGGAAAAGTTTTTAAACTTGTCTAGGCATGGTATTTTGTACAGGAAGGGTACCCTCCCTGTACAAAACCTATGCTAGACTCACGCACACACCCTTGCGCTATGACGCTAAGGTGTGTGCATGGCTTTGGCAGCTGAAATCAGCACCGGCGCTAGGGAGAGGGGAGGAGAGTGCCATATCTCTGTAGATATGGTGCTCTCCTGCTCCCTCCCCGTCAGACAGCGCAGCCTCTTTGGGTGCTGCGTAGCGTGTATTTTTTGAAAATCTGGCCCTAAATGTGATATGTGCTACTAAATGGATTTTTACACTCCTCATGATGTAACTGATGTAAATGTGATTTTTAATGTAACTCATAGTTTGCTATAAATTGTGACACTACAACATTGTTTACATTTCACGAAAGGTAAATTTACAACTAAAAGTGGTTTCGCACCTAAGCATGATTTATGCTCCTAAACGTTTTCCATGTTCATGCTGAAGCTAAATTATTGTGCGGTCAATCAAACAGTGGGCCATAATGATGAAAGCCTTTTACTCCTATTATGACATTTTACTACAGCACTTCATATTGTTTGCTGTTCTTTGCTGAATTTGCTTCCAGGTTCAATAGTTTACATGTTTTATGTGTGATTTTATTATGACAACGAGCTTAATACCAGACTAGACTTCAAGATGGATGTAACAACACTTGAGAGATCCTGCTTCCCCTGGCATAACAAATACTACCTTCAAATACCACAAAGAGTACTGACGGCCAAATCCAAAACCCTAATTAGTGGTAAACGCCATAGTGTCAGAGTGGGTTCCATTAAAACCTACTTTTATTTTTTAACTAAGACGGACCCCTCCTGGATCAACACATTATGCTTTTTCTTCTTAGTTTCAAGAAAATGTAAAGATACCTCATATGAAAAAAAAATCAAACGATCTCAGGTTACCATAAGCAGAAAAACGAGACAAATGCCCCCCTGTATAAAATTCGGAATATCATGATCCAACCCTCTCTTAACATCCTCGATAGCTTTGGCATATTGTTTGGCACCTTGAATGGCCTGGATGTTTCAGGTGTGGTTCAGGAAGTTAACACTGTTAACATGCCTGAGCCGGGTCTGGTGGCTTAGTGAACTAATGTGCCCACTGTAGGGGGCCTGTGTTTAACTTCATGGTCACAGGTTCTCATCCCACAGGTCTACTCAGCCTTTCATCCTTCTGAGGTCGATAAAATGAGTACCGTTGGGTAACAATAAACATCTAATTTTCAGCACCAAGATACCCTTCTGGGTGAACATATGCTTTACAAACACATTATGTTATGCCTACCATTTGTACTAACTACAGCCTATTAGATCACCTTCCTCTACACACCCCATCTCCGCATTATCACCCACTTCCCTCAGAGAATGAAACCAGATAGAGCAATGCCAGCATAAATCAAGTTAGTCTGCACCAGAAGCTGGCACATAGCTACTCCTAAATGGATACAGGCTCAAATACTCTTAAGGGTGACCCCTTATATAGTCGCCATCACTGCTCAATAGAGCTGCCCTCTCTTACCCACTCGCCAAAATGAAGTGGTTGACGTTAACCTTAAGTGGGGCTTTGCAACCCACACTCTCCACCTCTCTCTCGTAAGAACTCTCCTCACCGGAAATGCTCTCCTAACCCCCTTCGCCCTGCAATACCTCATTTCTCACACATTCTCCAAAAGAGTCAAACCCTCACACCAAACCCAATACTTTGAGGTATTACTCTATGTACATTGTCTCTAATGCACCCAAAACACCGAATACACTGTGATGACAGATCCCACAACACATCCTATTACCAGAGTTTCTAGAGCTAGACATTCTGAACAATAACTTTCACTCTGCCCAAACAACCTCAGAAGAATCACCTCCTCTCAGCTTAGTGGCTCATCTCCTCTACAACACATCAAACTGACCTCCCAAACTATGTTTGCGGTCTCTAATGCAACTTTCATGTTTGTCCTCATGCAAGACTGTGGAGGTTAAAAACACGACAAATAAACCACAGATGCTCAACATATACCATCCATCTGACATCAAATAGTATTCTAGTGATTATAACACTGATCTACTCAGCATCTCTTGTTAGCACCTTTTCCTGGGTGATTTCAACCTTCATTGGAAAAAAGATGGACACCTACACATCCCTCCTCAAATCTTTCCAATGGGACAACAAACCGCTACAACATTTCACCTTGCCTATCCAAAATAAGGGATCAGCCATGGGCCTGATTTTCATAAGGAAACACCACCTCGAGGACAGGTCCTCATAATGCACTGGTCCTTACAGAGATGGCAGTTACCACACATGTCAGAAGTGTACAGAGCACACATATTCAGCCCTTAAGGACACTTGGTGGTACTACAGCAAGAAACAAAAAGAAGACAAGTCGGGCATGGCAATCTTTATCTGCCTCAATGTACCCTTGATAACTGTTTCACAAGTTATAATTAAAGGCATTATTAAGTTAAAAGTGGGTAAACAGAAAAATGTATCTTTTACCATATTCCACAATCTGCATTAGTAATCAAACCACATTTTTCAGTAAATACCGGGCCTTTTACCATTATTAAATTGTGGCTGATCTCACCTGCCAAAATGTAACGAATGGTGCAATCTTTATTGCACTTGGTAATTACTGGGCGCGATAAATATTGAACCACTTGTAACTGCGATCCCTGCGTAAACAGGTGTTTGCACATAGCTCTCACAGTATATTAACCACCAGAGTTACCTTGCCAGTTGTATTATCCCCTTAAATTGCTGGGCACATGAAGATCTCTGCAGACTGCTCTTGATTCGCCTGTCATGCCTGACCTGTCTGCCCTGTCCTCCCCTCTTGTGCAAATGGCACCCTTCCCTGAAATTAGGGCACAGGGCAACGGTTTCAGTTGCACCACCCTAAAGTTGGGACTGCATGTAGGTAATCTAAGCAGTCACCAATGGTATCCAATCTAAAGGACACCAAATCTGAGGAAAATAAATCATACTGTGAAAATTAAGTTAATAAATCTTACTTGTCAGTTGCATGAAACTCTTAAGATATCACCTGCTGAAAGCTAGTGTAGGGTTGCCCAAGCTGGTTTTGTAAACAAATGCAATTCAGACAGAAATACATTTTAATAAAGCAAGACTCAGCATAAATGAGAAGAATATTTGTATGCTTATTTTTGTTAAGGGAAATTTTCAAAAAACTTTTATGATTAATCCTGCCATAAAAGGTAGGTAGCTAACGCTTGCCTAGCAGCAACAGCCAAAGATACTTATGGCCTTATTACGAGTTTGGCAGTCAGTGAACCGCCATACCCGTGGTCCGATCGCTGTGAGCTTGTCGGTCCAGCCGCCGTATTACATGATGGGCGGATTGGCTTTGCAAAGACCGCGGCCAAACCGCCAACACTGCCAGCCAACCGCCGCAGCTGCGGTCAGGGAAAAGCAGCTGCCAAAGCTTCTCCCTTCTCTATCACTCCAGTTTTCCAGAGATGACAGGCATTTTTTGAAAGGGGTGATGTAAGAGCTAGTTCTATATATCTGGAGGACTCTTTATTAGAACTGGCTAAATGCAAGTGTGGATCCCCTCTGGACCAGTGCTCACCTAATAAGATGTATTCTATGGTGAACCCCATCTTGAATAAGTTGATGAATTCTTCCATTGACTCTGTCTAGTGACTCAATGCTGGAAACAGGCTCGCCTGATTCCACTACTCATAAAACCTAATACTGACCCCAAGATTTTGAACAACTATAGACCAATCTCTCTTTTGCCGGCTGTGGCTAAAATGTTAGAGAAGCTTGTTAATAGGCAACTAATGAATTATTTAGAGTCCAGTTGCCTCTTACACTGCTCCAAATCCTGCTTTAGGACTGGATATAGCACCAAGTCAGCTTTGCTGGAAGTCGCCGAATTAATTAAAGAGAGCCTTAATCAGTACTCGGCGGCCATGCTGGTGCTCCTGGTCCTGTCTTCAGATTTTGATACGGTCTCTCATGAGATTCTTCTGAACAGGCTCAGGAACTTGGGGATGCAAGGCCAGGCCCTCCTATGATTTAAATATTTCTTCAAGGACAGGACACAAGCTGTCCTGCTATCTCCTTTTTCCTCCTTGGCAAAACCACTGGAATGTGGTGTACCGCAGGGATCTGCCCTAAGCCCCACCCTTTTTAACATTTATCTGAAGCCGCTAGTTAGCTTAGCTGAAACTTGGGGTCTTAGGGTGATTTCTTATGCCGAAGAAACCCAATTGCTCCTATCTTTTCAGGAAAAAGACACGTCGGTTCTTAAAACTTTTAAAGAGGCTCTAAATTTGTTGGCGATTGGATGAGCAACAATTACTTCAGACTTAATTCTGATAAAACTGAGGTTTTCTTTTTGGTAATAGGTGCTATTATAATAGTTGCGCTTTTATAAATGTATCACTCATCCTGATGCAAGCAATTGGAGACCCTCGGAACTGCTTGGAATCTTGGAGTCATTTTTGACTCTGACCTTTCCTTTACTCCCCAAGTAAAAAGTGTATCAGCCAGCTGCTTTGCCACCCTTAAGTCTTTAAGAAGAATGATTCACCTCGTCCTGAAGGACACGCGTAAGACCATCGTACACGCTTTAGTGACATTCAAATTAGACTATGCAAACAGTCTATACTGTTGTCTGCCTGCTTATTTACGGCGTTACTTGCATACCGTACAAAACATGGCAGCCAGATTGATCCTGAAAAATCCTGTCTCTCAATCAATAATGCCCTATCTCCCTCATTTTCACTTGCTGCCTGTGGTGAAGCGAGCCCAATTTAAGGCGATCACCTTAGCCTTTAAAACCTTGCAGCTTAGAGGAGCTGCATTTCTAAGAAGGAGAATTAAAGCTTATTCCCAACCCTGTCCCTGAGATCCAGCAACCTAAGGCTACTTCAAACTCCTCAGCGCGTAAAGCAGGGAGAGGAGGAAGATCGTTCGCCTTCATTACTGCTGGTCTCTGGAAAGCCCTTCCTACTAGTCTTAGGCTTGCTCCATCTGAAGCAAGTTTCAGAAAAAACCTGAAATCCATTCTCTTCAGCTCTGCATTCTAACGCTGTTCTTATTTGACCTAGGCCGCTAGCGCTGGGACACCTCTTCGGAGGCAGCTGTGTGCTTTAGAAATTGGTTTCGTATTGTATTGGATTATGGGGCATATTATCAAGAACGGCGTTAAAAATTATCGCCGGTTTAGCTGCAGAAAACTGCCGCTAAAGCGGCGATAATGGGCTTGATAATATGCCCTTGAGAATTCCAATAGAAGTCCATGTTCTGGTGTGAACATGGGCTTCTATTGGAATTCTCCAGGGCATATTATCTAGCCCATTATCGCCGCTTTAGCGGCAGTTTTCTGCCGCTAAACCGGCGATAATTTTAACGCCGTTCTTGATAATATGCCCCTATATTTGTACGAATACCGGACCCAAATTGCAAAGAGTGAGATAGTTAGCAAGCCCACTTTCCCCTTGGTGGATAAGTGTAGAGTTTCTCCCCGAAGAAAGTTTTTAAAAAAAATGAGCCACATGATGCATTTTACAGTGTCATTTTCAATTACATTTTTAAAAACCCACATATTTTTCTGGTACCTCTGGAGGGGTTTCGATGAAATATTGCAATCATTTCAAGGTGTCATAAGCAAACCAAATTCTCCACTGGGCTTTTGAGGCCAAGGTCCCATCCAGAAAACTCGCAGTTCCCTCACTCTACTTCGAGTCAGGGGAATGTTTGCGACTGCAAAGCCCCACTGCTCCTGTTGGCGAAACCTTTGACTGACGGTGGGAAATTTTTGAGGAACCCCGGGGCAGTCAGGGTCACTGGAGACAGATCGTGCGATTCACTGCTTATCCTTACGGTTGGACACAAAACTGCTCACCAAGGACGTCCCTTTAGCACTTGGCTCTCACAGTAGTGGGGTCGAGCAGTCCAAGCATTATTTAGGGAGGTGGTGTGGGCTGAGAGACTCTGAACTCAACTAAAGAAAATTACATTTAATAGATCCCTGTCCAGTCAGCACTGTGATTTAGGGAAAGAGAGGCACTTTAAACTCCATTGACCATAAATGAATGTTTATTTACTATTGTAACTCCATACACGCTTTGATACTGGGGTAGGTTATAAAACACTCTGAAGCAAATCTATCTGCACTTTTAAGTTTTTTTGATGCACTTGCTCAAAAGTACCTAAAGACACTATAAGGACTGGTCCTCATAATGCAGTGGCCATCAAGGAGACGGCATTTGTTTGGTTTTGTCAACACTCTGAACACGAGTCCAATCCTCACAGTGTGGGTTAAATGTGCCCACACACACCACTATGCAATTCACCAGCTAGGCCTAAGTTCACATACAAACTTCTCACTTAACAATTCACTTTTGCAGCTTAGCTCTCCTTGAACGCTGTTACTCACCTTCTGCCAACTCTGGGGTTTGAACCCTAGTTGTCTGGCTGGAACTCAAGAACTTACCCACTGGACCACACTCTCTTCCTGATCTGTAGATTTTAGAATCTTCCCTATATCATGGCTATTCTTTTTCATGTGCAGTAGAGGCCTGTATGTTGCTGATGGTGTCTTCTGCAGAAGTGAAGATCATCAAGGAGCAATAGGTGAGTGGCAATGTCTTCCACCTCTGGTGGCACAGGCTCCTCCAAGGCAAGGGATCGAATGCTGGTAAACTTTATAGTGGGAAAAAATTCAAGCAGTTCTTTTTTTCCATTTACTAATTTTTGGATTTGGAAAAACAGAGACACAATTTGAGCCACTCTTTTTTGCACTAGCGCCCCGAAATTACAAATCTTTTCCCTTCCGACTTCCCTGCACTTCCCCTTTTTCTCAAGTAGGTGAAATGTGGGCAAAGCCTTATCTTTATTTATCAATGTATTCATTTTCTTTTTTTCTTTCACTTTGGTGTTTTGTAGAGTGCACATGTGTCCTAGGGGGTATAACTCAGCACAAGTATATGAGGAGGGTGCTATACAGATAGTAAAATAAGTTAAATGGTAGTGATTTTTCACTTTGATGTGAGCTGAGCTCTGAAATCGGGTGGATGGTGCCTGTGCGGTTGGCTAGGCATATGGGCCTAGAGTTAGCTCTCACTCATGAAATGATGGGTAAAGTTTGGAGCTGGTGAAACTCCCTTTATTAGGTGCAATCAGAAGATAGACATGTTGAAGTTTTTAAAGAGGCAGAAAATGACAAACTCAGGCCTTTGCTTCATTAGGCCTGCATCACGTCTGCTGCAGCAGGAGGCAGGATGGAGCTGCTAGCCTGGTCTGGCCTGGCACTGGTCTGGCCTGGCCTGGCCTGGCACTGGCACTGGCCTGGCCTGGCCTGGCACTGGGGCTTTAAACACTGAGTCTCCGTCGGTAACAAGCAAGCCCACAAACGCCCAGGTTCTGTATAGAGGGTGACTGCAGGTAATTTGACACCCTGCTAAATGAGGGTGGTGTCCAAATGTGCGGCCTTCGAGTGGTACAAGCCTTAGTCTAAGACAGGTTGTCAGCCTTAGAATTCTGCTGAAGACCATATGTTGGAGGCCAGATCATGGTGGAACATGCGATCGTCTCACAGCAAAGTAAGCATGGGAGGACATTATTTGCATAGTACAGCTCTCTTCTCAATCCCACTATTATGCTGAAGTTGCCACATAGCATTACTAGAGGGCAGCTGTATGGCCATAAGGGCAGAGAGAGCCTTTAAATCCTCTTGCTAACATACCTCTTGTTCATGTTGGTTTTTGCTAGGCCTATTGCGTGGAGGACTACAATAAGTGAGTGAATGAGTAATGAGGAATGATTAGCCTGTATTTGGGGTGAAGGGGAGATATTTGGAAGGAAAACAGCTAGATGAAATGGTCAATACAGATGTTTGCTGAGCGATTGAGTGAGTATGCCATCTGTCGCTTTGAGGGGACGTGCGAGAGAGGAACAGCATCTCCACGGCTCTCAGATGGGAGAAAAAGCACAGAAGACTATTTCCCCAAAATAAAAACACTTGCACCATCACAAAGCTTCCAAGTGCGATATGATGCTTTGCAGATTGAAGGCTTTGCCATGTTTGGTGCATAAATATGCACAGTTAGTGAGGCTCTTCCCAGAATATAAGTAGCACACCCTTTGGGCGTATTCTTAGGCCAGAAATGTCAGGCACTTAATTGGGAATATGAGGCCAAGAAAAACTTAGGGAAGCTTGCGCTATCATCTGCAGGATAGAAAGACACTAAAGAAATAAATACAGAGGGAAAGAGGCTACACAAAAAATGGTCACTGTGGTACACTAAACCCTAGCAGAGATTCCTGATTCCCCACACCTCTGTGCCTGTGACATCTTTTGTGACTTCCTTTGTGACCTCTCGATACCCACATCTCATTGCCCCTCATATGTTCCCCCCTAGTATCCCACCTTTGGTAGTGCACCTATCCATTTTTGAGCCTTTGAATGTCCATAAACACCCTTCCTCTTGATCCTCCATTTGCATTCTCCCGGTAACCATTTGCTTTAGCCACCGTTGAGACTCCATAGACCGGTTGGATGCACATTGCGCAATCTGCCATATCCACTTGCCACTCCGTACTGCCCCTCTCAGCACACCCAGACTACACTTCTTTAAATCAGATATACATTATTTGCCTCCATATAAGCTTTACCTTCGTTCTGTGGATCATATACCCAATCTAAGGAGGACAAATCAATTGGCGAGCACCCCAAACTATCTGCAGATGCTGCCAATTCATGCACTGCTGCCATTTATGCATGCCATGATTATTCTCTACTAGTAGAGGCTGGTCTGGGTGAGGAGTGGCAGGGAGGGGGGGACGGGGAGGTCGGGAGGAGGGGGGGAAACAGACAACACACATAAAAAAACACAAAGAACTTACCTGCCGCCCGACGCTCATTTCCGTGTCCTCGCTGCAGCAGGCTCTGGATGCGGTCTCCTTCCTCCCGACGTTCTGCTCGGCCGACTCGGGCAGAAAGGGAAGGACGTCCGCCCTAGGACAACGCAAAACCAGCCAATCCTGATGCTGCGCTGCTGCTCCAGGATTGGCTTGAGCAGGCTAGCCCAGCGCTCATTTTGAGGCTGGGGGCCTGCGGCTGCAATTCCTCTGCTGTTTCTCAGCCTTGGGATTGCAGGCTCTGAAGTACGCAGGGTCAGATTGGTCGGCTGAAGGCAGCCAGCCAATCTGACCTGCACACTGACAGGGGGCTGTATTACTAGTGCAATCGCACTGATCAGCCCCGCCCCCTGCCATCGCGCTTTAACAGCGCGAGCCTTGGACACATTAATAAAATGGTATTTATTACCATTTTATTGATGTGTGTGCCTGCTGCACTCGCAGCAGGCGGGGTGTTGCTCCTCCACCATAATGGAGGAGCTGCTGCTGTTTTCTATGCCCCATTCAACAAATTGCCACAGTGGACCTCTACTTGCCTCCTTCATCTACCCCTAATATTTAGCAAATTTTAATGCTCTCAGATGTCTTAGCAGACATCTCCACTTGATGTTCACCCACTTTTCCCTCTCTTTGTGAGGAGCCCAAATGTGCTCAGATGGCCAATCCTCCAAGTGACACTCCACACTCACCTTCCTTCTGTTTCCCTACCTTATATGGACACTTTCAGTTCCAGCACACCAATTGTCACTTTTTTTGGTGCCCCCTTGTGGTGGGTGAATAAAGAAGAGGGTACCACACAGGAGATTGGCCACATGCGACCAGACCTTCTACACCCCTAAGGGCCCCTTTTAATACCATAACCGCAGTAGGTCCGTGACGCACCCCCTTGTGGTTGGCAATAGAAACTTTCACAAGCCTATTCCCCAAGTCCCCCCTACCCTTTTGGGTTACCCCTATGGAGGAAGGGGAGCAATGTAAAAACTATGGGTAGCCCCCCAAAAACCCCACAAACCACATCATTCCGTGCCTCCCATCCCCCTTTCATACTGCACCCCAACACATTTTTAAATAATCCACCCCCAAATTTGATTATCCCCCCACACCCCAAAACTCATTTCTGGGGTGGGGCAGTGAAATAATGTTGGGGTTCCCTACCATAAGGCTCACCCTATTTGATCACACCATCTGTGTGCTGAAGGGGGCAGGGCACTGCTTGTTTACCCACAATCATCATCACTCCCCTATGCTCCTCCTCTGACCCCTACTCTCCACCCATGCATGCTCTGTGCCCCAGACTCCGCCTACATCTATGACCCCTTCTTCTTCCCTGGTACAGCCTTTCCTCTGTGACCCCACCCCCCAACTACCCCAAGTTCCTGGTCTCCCTTTGCCTCTGTGATACCAGCCACCCATGCTCCTAGGCTCCTCCCACACCTGTACCCACTCCCTTCCACAACCCTACTCAGCTTGCCATTCTTGCTCCACCCCACCACACTCAGCACCTGTGTCTCCTCCTCCTCCTCCTCCTCGTCACTATTCCTGGACCCACCCTTGCGCTCACCCCACACACACACACACACAACCACTCACACACCCACAGAGTTAGTCAGAAAATCACCCTCTCACACATACAGTGACTCATGCACCCACTCACACACCCATACAGCCACTCAGACACCCACTCACACATTGATACAGGCAGTCACACAGCCACTCAGATCACATATGTCAGAAATAGTATCACTCATTAGAAGTACACATAGTATACTAATCTAACTTTTGTAGAAGGTTAATATATATATTTGGCACTCATAAATCTTAGAAAACACTTACACTCACTTGATGATGCCATAAAGTATGTCATTTGAGATGTTATCAGTGGACAAGTGTGGCTCAATGGTTAGAGCGGCAGACCCTGATGCAGAGATCTGGCCCGGGACCAGGGTTCAATTCCCGGCTCGGCGGGTCTTGGGCTCAATTTCCTCGGACCTGATAATTCTCGCCTCGGTGCCTATTCTAATCATGGGTCCCTCTCTGCAACTCTGGGCAATAGCTTGCTTAATCTCCACAACGGCCCCAACAGCGCTGGGATGCCTGGCTTCACCCTGGGGGTGCCCAGGAGTGGACATTTCACAGGGAAAAGCCAGGAAGGGTTCCACAGCGGTATGCGTACAGCGCCTGGACACCCCTTTGGGGGTATGGGTGCGCTTTACAAGTACAAATTTCATTCATTTCATTTCATCAGTGATGTCATGAGTGATGTCAATGACCATGTCATGAGTAATGTAATATGTGAGGTCGTAACCAGTGCATTGTGGGGGCGTAAGTTATAGTCAGCTCAGGTAATTAATTGAATTTCAATGGTTTTGTAAGAGTGAAATCTGAGCCTAATTATAATGTCCCTGTAAACTTTGTTTTTTTCAGTTAATTTAGATATAAATATATAAATATATATATAGGTAGTTATAGTTAGGACCTAGTTTCCATAGGAAAAGCGTTTTTTGATTTGCCAATATCTTTTGCGCCGTTTGACGAATCTTCCCAAAATTTCAAAACTGATGGGGTGCTCCAGTCAGCTCCTGTCTTCAAAGTTTCGGGGTGATTCGTCAAGCATGGGCCGAGAAAAAAGGGAGGTCCCAAAATGCGTTTTCTCCATGTTAATTTCCATAGGAAACCTTTGTCGCAGCTACAGCCCGAACTGCTGAATGGAATTACACCACATGTGGTAGAAAGGTAGCTGTTCCTCCAGAGTGCACTCTTTGCTTTAAGTGGTGTAAATCCGTTTAGTAGTTCCTGAGAAATTCATATTTTTAGAAATATTAGTATCTGGTGACCACGGTGGATCAGCGAACCCTCCCGATCACGAGCTTGATTCTGATTGGCTGCCAACACTTCAAACCAGGAAGTGTTGGCAGCCATCTTGTGACTCGGTTGAACCGAGTCACAAGAAAAACAGTAAAAAACAAGAAAAGGGGGCAGGGTAGAAACACCCTGACTCCCTAGGGCTGCTCAGGGGGTGGACCCCGAGGGCCAAAAAAAGCATTTAAAAAAAACAATTTCTGCGGGATTCCTGTAGGGTCCGCGAATTCCACTGAAAATGTTTTAAAAAATGAAGTGCGGTCTCCCGCACTTCGTTTAATTAAGCCCCCGGGTGGGCCAGGTCCCGGGGGGGGAGTATTGATGAAATGTGATGCGTTGGCCCTGTGGGCCTCTGCAGAACCGGGGACCGCCACCTCCCTGGGGCTTTGTTTATAATATTAATATGCGGGGGGCTCGTACCACCCCACAGCCACAGGGATCGCCACCTCCCAGGAGCTTTTTTTAAAATTAATAATGTGTAGGGGGGCTCCTGCCCCCCACTATGCTCCAGGGACCACCACCTCCCCGGGGCATTGATTAATTAACACACGGGCATCCGTAGAAGACCCCCGGCCCCGGGGACCACCACCTCCCCGGGGCTATACATAAGGTGGGAGGGGAGCCCTCAATGGCCCTGGGGACCGCCACCCCCCAGGGCAGGCTCCAGCAATATCCCGGGGTGCCCACCCCCGGGACATTGCCGTTTGCTATGGCAGGGCAGGAGCACTCCATAGTGTGGAGAAGTGTGGCTCAATGGTTAGAGCGGCAGACCCTGATGCAGAGATCTGGCCCGGGACCAGGGTTCAATTCCCGCCTAGCCGGGTCTTGGGCTCAATTTCCTCGGACCTGATAATTCTCGCCTCGGTGCCTATTCTAATCATGGGTCCCACTCTGCAACTCTGGGCAATAGCTTGCTTAATCTCCACAACGGCCCCAACAGCGCTGGGATGCCTGGCTTCACCCTGGGGGTGCCCAGGAGTGGACATTTCACAGGGAAAAGCCAGGAAGGGTTCCACAGCGGTATGCGTACAGCGCCTGGACACCCCTTTGGGGGTATGGGTGCGCTTTACAAGTACAAATTTCATTCATTTCATAGCAAACTTCTGCTTCGCTTCATGGAAGCGAGAGCAGAAAAACTGCTCTCGCTTCCATGAAACAAAGCAGTATTGCTCTTGGGCAAAGGGAGCTGCATGTCTGCAGCTCCCTTTGCCCAAAAGCAGTGCCAGCTCCCGCAGGAGGCGAGGAGCCAGCAGGGACCGCAGGGGCATTGGGGCTTCCCTCGTGGTCTCCAACAAGAGACCAAGCCCCCGGGATGGGGTCCCGGGGCCCAAAATGGACCAGGTAGGGTGCCACGCAGGCCCCCCTACCCATTTTAAAAATAAAAAATAAAGGATTGGCCAAGCCCTGGGGGATGAGGTCCCTTGGGCCGACATTGGATGATGGAACTGGGGGCATTAATTATTATTATTTTTCTCTCGTGATAGGAGTCGCGACCCTATCGCGGCTCTCAGCGTGGCCCCCCCAGTGTACCGACGCAGTGGATTCACAGATCCACCTCAAATAAATAATTTAATAGTATATAATTCAGAAGGTAGTGTTGCATTTGTGAACTTTTTTTATAGAGCTAGTGAGATTGAAGTTAATATTCACATTAAATTTGATAGAGTTAGTAATAATATAAAAAAATAAAAATTAAAAAGTTAAACTTGAAAAGTGTATTGTGTTGTAGTACATTGAATTTGTGCTTTTGTTTTGCGAATTCGTGACGGGTTCGCGAATCCGAAAAAAATATTTAAAAAGAGTATGTATGTTAAGAAATAAATAAGATTCACTGTTGGGTTATAAGGTGGCTCTAAAAAGAGCCCTTGTTTTCATTATAACTTTGTTGGAGCTACATGTAAGTGTGGATGAACAGCTTAAGGTTGTTGAGAAACACTCTGATCCCTTCATCCGTGAAGTAAACTCCATCACTTCTGTAGATGCCATCCATATCAAAACGTAGATTGTTGTTATAGATGGAGCCCATCCTATGGTCTCTGAGGTAAGCAGAAACAGCTTTATTGACACTCTTCCTAGCTTTCTCAATTTGTGGACAGAATTGATTTGACCTCTTCAATTTCTGTCTTTGGCATATATTAGAGTATTCAAAGACAGTTTGAGGCAAAAGCAACATCAATTGTGCAAAGGTATCCTTCATTAGGATTTCCAGCCCTACCCCAGTCAATGTGCCTAGGTCATTGCCAGCACAGTGCACAATTATGAGGTCAGGGGGTTCGAGATGCAAAAAGATTTTAACCAAAGGCATCAATTGGTGCCACTTTAATCCTCGCTGTGCAATCCATTTAATATCCACATTTTGCAAACCTAGGTCTTTGTCAATACCTCTGTGTTCAGCATACCTTTTGCACCAGAAAACATAGCTGTGCCCTACAATCCATACTGTAAGCATCTTGAAGGGATGTCTGGAAGGAATGAAAAGATGTCTGTAGGTGAGGTAGTCAGTTGGTAGAATGAGAGGTATCTAAAATGGTGGAGAACATGCTGCTTTTGAGGAAACCGATAACTGATTGGCTGTTCATCAACATTGTGCACTCAAAAATAGGATGCATGTTACTTTGTGAAGAAGCATGTTTCTGATTGGTTATTAAAAATGTTTGAAAGGTACAGTAGTTAGGATAAGGTAATATTTTGCAAAAGTCAACCACACCTGCTGTTTGCATTTGTAAACTTGTGTGCTGAATTTCAAAATTTGGTGAACTTGTGACCTTTTGGTACAGTTGAATGTTGCAGAAAGTGTTTCTATGGAAACTAGTAATAAACAGAATGGGGGAAGGGTTGAAACTTAACTGTGGTTTTAAAATGTGAAATGGTAACTTTTATATAAGTGATATGTTACTAAATTTGGTTTTTCTAAGTCAGTAGTATGTGTAGAAGTAGTGTGTTGATAAAAAATAATACTAGTACTATTAGAAATAGGTTTTTGAACTCCAGTAAGGGTTCACGGCTCCATTGCGATGCTACACTGGTGGAATCGCGACTCCAGAAAATTACAGAACCAGCTTAGGCACTTTTAGAAGACAGTTAGAAAGGGTTAATATGTCTAACCAATAGAAGTGTATTTCACAATTTGAAATAATGTAGGAAACAATTTGATTTGTTACTTACATTTATTTGTGTGCAGAAAGAGAGGAACAATTTGCCATTACTGGTTTTACGTTGTTGAGAGTGGTGCATTACATTTATTGTGTGAAAAAGAAAATCTTTTATGAGTTTCTGATATTTCATATTTTGCAATACTATTTGATAGGTGAGTTACACATTTGTAAGGTGTGTTATGTATTATGTACTAGTGCTTGACTCTTTGTAGTGATATTTTTAGATTTGAAAAGCAATATTTTCAAAGTTTTGAAATTATTTGAGAAGTGTGATGTTTGAAATATGTTATGAAATGTACAGATGTGTATTGTAGTTTGTTTTATTGTACTGAAATGACGATTGAAATAGTTTGTGCATACTAATATGTGTACACTGGTAGATGGATTAGAGATTATGGTAGTTTGTATGAGTCTGTGGAAAGGTATATTTGAAGTATGCCGCATAATTTTAGGTGTCTCCTTGAAATGGGAAGTGCACTCTGTCAAGTTACTTTTAAGGTCTGCATGGTCTTCTGACTGAGGTATGTCTCTACTTGCACATGTATTCTAATACGTGTTATGCATCTGAAGATGCTAGACGTATAAAACACAGGTATACATCTATTTGTATGTTTCTTTTATATATGATGCCACTAGTAAAAGGTACAGGCACATGCATGCATGCTTTCAGGAATATGGTGAGACTTACAACAGAGACATGCGAAGGGTTTCATGTTTATATTTGGCTCGGCTCAACACTCTGAGTAGTCGCAGAATAGTGGAGCGGCAAGAGAAAATTGAGGTTTTAGACATGTTGGCAGAGGGATTACTGATTAGGGTACTTTGTATGAGTCTGTGGAAAGGTACAGTTGAAGTACGCCGCATAATTTTAGGTGTCTCCTTGAAATGGGAAGTGCTGCCTGTCAAGTTTTAAGGTCTGCATGGTCTTGTGACTGAGGTATGTCTCTACTTGCACAGGTATTCTCATACGTGTTATGCATCTGAAGATGCTTGACGTATAAAACACAGGTATACATCTCTTTGTATGTTTCTTTTATATATGATGCCACTAGCAAAAGGTACAGACACATGCATGCATGCTTTCAGGAATATGGTGAGACTTACAATAGAGACATTCGAAGGGTTGCTGCTTTTTATTTGGCTAGGCCCAACACTCTGAGTAGTCACAGAATAGTGAAGCTGCAAGAGAAAAGTGAGGTTTTAGACATGTTGGCAGAGGGATTAGTGATTAGGCTACTTTGTATGAGTCTGTGGAAAGGTACACTTGAAGTACGCCGCATAAATCTAGGTGTCTGTTTGAAATGGGAAGTGCAGTCTGTCAAGTTTTAAGTTCTGCATGGTCTTGTGACTGATGTATGTCTCTACTTGCACATGTATTCTCATACATGTTATACATCTGAAGATGCTAGATGTATAAAACACTGGTATACATCTATTTGTATGTTTCTTTTATACATGATGCCACTAGCAAAAGGTACAGACACTGTTGTATGGCCCTTAGGGACATTGTCGATATTGCTATGTTAGCATGAGCTTTGCTGCCATGATGCTGCTTTTGCACACGTTACTACATGACTTTATTTTTGCAAGACTCTGTTTATGCCTTTCACATGATTACTGTCTGCCTTTCATGTTCTCTGCTGAGTTCCTGGAGTTTAGTCTGAACACGTTGTGCAAGGTCGATAAACAATGCCCCTTGTTATTCTGTTCTGGTCAGTCCCTAGCACCTAGACATAACATGCTAAACACAGCTGCACAGCTGGAGACTCGTGCTTTGATATTACAGGGATGCACGTTGTTTTAACACACACTTGGAGAGAGCCTTTCCATGGAGAAGAGCTATGCTGTTCCTATGATGTAAACCTTACATCCAGGCTTTAAGGTATGGGGTCTGCAGTCAAAGCCCAGAGATCTTCTTTTATATAATAAACTTCTTCCAGTCAAGGGGAGGGTGGTTAGGCCTTATAGTCCTTTTTCCACTGTCTTTATATAATGACTTCCCCCTTTGTACTCTATGGAATTGTAACAATGCTAATTGTTTTGAGTTTATGCATTTTGCTGCTGGTAGTGGCTCGTATACTGTATTGTAGAGCACAATAGTTAAAATAAACATTTTGAACTATTACAGTGACTCTGCCAACTCTTATTGTGGACAAGTACGAATGAGCGAGCGAAAGGGTATGTCTTGCTACCACGATTCCTGAGAGAGTCGGGAGTGTTGTGTTCTGGGTTGTCTAATCATTTGTAGCTTCGGGATTTTGGAGGAGAACGAGTGACACATAGCTAGTCGGTTTTGGGATTTTGGGTACTAAGGTGATAGGTTGGTACACCCCTATACACCGAGGTCCTGTTTTCCTGCGCATAGTTCTGTGTCGGTGCAGAATCCCCGCAACATGGCGCCGCCAACGTTTGGTCTGGTTCTTATCTGCGAGACTCTTGAGTAGTGCTTGTCCTTGTCCAAAATCCCCTCACTTCTGTTTCCGGAGACAGCTGTGACAGTGTAGCCTCCTATATTGTGATATATATATTATAGGTTTTTCAAGCTTGAATTTTAAAAAGTCTTTCTTTTTCTTATTTACCCGTTGTTGCGCTGCCACGCATAGGTTGTTATTCTCTAACTATTGATTATGGTGGTTGATATTACGCCTCCTAACCGCACACCGCTCAGGGCATATTTGGCTCAATATGGAGTGCCTGATGCGGGGGCCGCACTTATCTTTGTTGTAGAAGCGGATCCAGCATTCTGCTTCGAGGTGTTTTATTCTTGGGTCACCTTTCCGGCAGTTGATGGAACAGACAATTTGTTTCACACGTACACTGCCACCGCGACTCTGCGGGACTATAGACCGTATAGTACTCTTGAGGTTCCGCTCACGGCTTGGCAACACCAAATTTGGTTTAATGGCGCCCTTCCTCACCCAATAACGCCGGTCCGTTTAGGCCCTTTGTCGATAGACGGGGCCACCTGGCCCGTTTTGGCCGGGTATATCCCACACCCACGTTATCTGACAACTGCAACGCTTGCAGAACTCCGTGTGTTACATACATCCTTGATACGTGTGCATAGAGCTGTTATACAGTTCATGTTGCGCACCTTTCAGGTGGGTCCACCTGGCGTCGCTGCGCAACCAGCTGGACATGGTGGTGTGACCATCAGTCCTCTAATGGTTAATTCAGTGATGGGCAAGCGTCCACAAAATAAGGATGAGTTCCCTTATTGGCTTGCTGAAAAATTTGGACAGATTGAGGCAGTTTTTCCAAATACCACTCCTGTAGAAAAACACAGGATCCTGACTATAAGTTTGCCTAAAGACTTAATTCCCGAACTTGCTGATTATAACACCTGGGGCAAGGTGTTTGCGGCGGTATATTCAAAGTGTTTCGGCACTCCCTCCATGACCGTACTCCCTTCTGTGATAAAAGGTGTTCAAGATGAGCACAGAGCTGAAGCGGCTCTAGAGTTGGGGATGAGACTGGTGGGGGTGTTCGACGTGGTTGCTGATATGATCCTTGCCAATGTCAAGGGTGATGCTGTAAGCTTAGAAGTGGCTAACCGCTTGGAGGCTGTCGCAGAGGCAGACAAACAGCGCGAATTACCACAGATTATTGCAAAGGCTTATAAAACCATAGGCCGCAATAGTATGGGAGTTAAGCCTTTTACTCAAACGCAAACAAAATCACAAACTCAACAAAAAGCCCAGTCTGATAAAGACGGACGCCTGTTCTTTCCTAAAAAGAACTGGAAAAATAAAAAACAGGGGCAGCAACAGCAGAAGTAAGGTTCGCATGCTGGTTCACCAACACCTGAGTCTTCTGAGCGTACTTATGACTTGCGCGACCGCGCGAAAATTAAGACTCTTGATAGATTTCAGGTCCCTGATCAGCGCTCTCCTCGTTCTTTACAGGACACATCGGACTCTCACGTCAGTGGAGGGGTGCACCAGGATCGTGGAAAAGGTCCAACTAATTAACAGGGACGAGATCAACCTCGACAGTTTGACGTTAAAGCCAAACAAGAGGACCTGCCTTGTTTTAGACCTTGGTATCAGAAGAAAAAAGTTGCCGCTTTAACAGCGAGATATGCCTCAGACGGTGAGAACGCGACTCCTGGACTGGACATGGGCAGTGACTCTGCTCGACAGCGCGGCGGAGGTTACCATAGTGCGGGAGGCACTGCGTCCCTGTCTGGATGCGACAGCAACTGATACATTCATTACAGTAGAAACAGCAGATACCCGGGTTGCCCCCCCGGATAGACTCTATGAGATTATTTTCCAAATTGAAGGTGATATACCGCGTCCAATCAAAGCGGTTTTCTGGGAGAATCTAACCTCCTCGTATGACATTTTGTTAGCGGAGGCAGATTGGCCTCCACCCTTTGTGTTAGCCGCTTCTCGATGGGAGGACGTGATACTTCTGAGTTTTTCGCATTACGTCCCTCAGGAACATGCAACAGATTTCGCAGCTGAGTGGGCTTTGGCCCTAGCCCCGGCGGTGTACCGTAATCAGGTAGGCTGGGATATTGATTCACCGGCTCATGAGATACCTTTACAATCCATGCCACAGCCACAACCGCAATATCCAATCAGACGTAAAACTAAGGCTCACGTTTGTGACATCCTAACACAGTTAGAGTATCAAGGAGTGATTGAATCATGTACTTCACTGATGAATAATCCTCTCTTTACGGTATCAAAACCTGATGGTTCATATCGCATTGTATTGGATTACCGAAGTTTGAATAGTCATTGTCGCACTTTTGCAGTGCAAAACACACACAGCTCTGCGCTGGTGAACAATCTTGTTCGTAAAAAATCCAAAACTACACTGGACATTTCCAATGGTTTCTACAGTCATAATCTCGCTCCTGAGAGCCGTGACTTGACAGCATTTACCGCCGTCGGAAATCAGAAAAAATTTACACGTTTGCCTATGGGGTATAAGAATAGCCCCGGGGCATTTGCGGCACGTGTTGTCTTTGTTGCACGACATAGATCCAGATGCGTTCTCGTACGTTGATGACATTTATCTGATGGACGACGAACTTATGCCGCATCTTGTCTGAGTCGACAGGATCATTTTATCGTTTGCCGACTATGGATACAAGTTCAATTTTGCAAAATCGCACATCGCACATTTGGCGGTGCTCTTTTTGGGCTATGAGCTCAATAATGAAGGTAAGGGGTTAGCCCCCCACTTCCTGGAGAAATGTGCACAGTTGCAACCCCCTTCTACACTGAAGAAGCTTCAGTCCTTACTGGGATTTTTGAATTTCGGGAGGACATATATTCCCGATTATGCCCAGCGTATCAAACCGCTTTATGCGTTGATACAACCAACATATTCTTCTGCAAGCTGGCTTCCGGAACATATCTCTATCCTACATTCTTTGCAATCTGACATGCTTGTAACTAACTACTTGTTGACGCGTGATAACACCACGAACCTGGTGATACGTATAGTTCCAGGGGCAGTGGGTTTCACTTACTTGACGTTCAATGAGGGAGACACAGTCCCTATTGCATACATATCACATTTGTATACTGCAGCTAAAATGCGTTTTTGAAATTTTGAGAAAATTTTGACAGCGGTCCAGATGGCAGTTCTGAAGGAACGCTCACTGACGCAAGGTAAACGCATACTTATGGTCACGCCCTTCACTGCTTTGGAGGCTGTGACTAAGGCAAGTGTACTTAACTCTAAGGCGCTACATCCCCGTTGGATACAATGGGCTACATCTTTGACATCCTCTGATGTCACATTTATCTTTAACCCTGCCCTACAGACACAGGAGTTTTTACAGTATGAACATGTTCATCCACCTCCGTTGTCGTTGCTTCCTTTACATGAGTACGAATGTATCATTTATACCGATGGCTCGGCTCAACCGGCCACCGGCTCAAAACACGCTTATTCAGCGGCTTACGCTATTGTGGCTGGTTCAATTGTCAATGGAGAATTTAAGTCTTCCATAGTGCATACACAGGCACTTGGAGACTGTACGGCACAATTGGCGGAGCTGCGTGCTCTTGTTCTTGCTCTCGAGTTTGCTGATCCTAATGTGAATACTCTTATTGTATGCAATTCTTATTACTGCGTTGAGTCTTTTAATGACAACTTATTCTTTTGGTTTCAAAACGACTATCGAGACTCTAAAGGCAGCGCAATTAAGCATAAAACGCTTTGGGTTCGAGTGGCAGACCTTAAACAACGTCTGCCCCTCACACATGTTATACATACTCTTGGCCATCAGCGTGTGGGAGCACATGCTCTTGGAAATTCTTTGGCTGACGAAGCGGCCAAATCTGCAGTAGCCACGTGTTCCGTAGCAGCAGTTACAAGGTCCATGACTAAAATAGATAATGATATTCTGGCAGCGGTAGCTGCAACGAGGGAGGGAACTGTTTATCCTCAGGGTTTCCCTTCGAAATACTCTTATCATATATCTCCCGAGCAAGTTCCTTATGCTAAGATTCCTTCAGTTGGGGATCGGCTGATTCCCAACTTGGACCGCAGACTTGCTCTGATCAAGGCCGCACACGAGGGCATGGCTTCTGCTCATGCCGGTGTCAGCGACAGTCTCGATTTTGCAGCAACGTTATTGGTGGCGTGGTTTTATAAACAGACCCGTAATTATGTACTCTCTTGTGACATTTGTCAACAAATTAAACCGTCTACGGTCACAAGCCCACCTCAAACTCAGCTATGTATTTCTAATCAACCATTTGGCTGTGTATATCTTGATCATTGTGGTCCTTTGTCTTCTGATACTGTGTATAAATATATATTTGTTGCAGTTGATTCATGCACTAGATTCCTTTGGGTTTGGCCACAACGCAGTGCTGATGCTTGAAATGTCATCAGGGATTTGCGTGTCTTTGTCGGGATGTTTGCCTGTGGCACCTTCCATTCAGACCAAGGTCCAGCATTCGCCTCTAAGGTGTACAAGGACACAATGAAGTCAATGGGGGTACTGGTGCAGTTTTCGTCTCCATACAGGTCTGAGGGCAATTCAATTGTGAAGCGAATGAACAGTGACTTAAAGCAATCCTTGACAGCTAGTGTCTTAGGTACTGGCAGGAAATGGCTGGCCCATTTGTATGGTGTTCAACGTGTACTCAATAATCTCCCTAGAAGATCTCTTGGTGGGCAGACCCCATACGAAATGCTCTTTGGCATTAAAATGTTTGTGCCAGACCTTGATGGTCTAGACGTTGTGGCGGAGGTCGCAACCTTTGACGTAGATAATCATTCTACTGTGTTACAGGATCTGCAAAAGACCTGTGACAGCTACGCAACTGAACATTTACCATCTTCCAATGATGCAGCACTGCTGATTCCGGTTGCTGGCTGGCTTCCCAAGATTGGAGATCTGGTACGAGAAAAGCTAGAGAACAAAAAAGAATTTGGTCCTTCATATTGTGCATCAGTTCCAGTACTTGGATTGAAGGGTACTCGTACAGTCATTTTACCACCATTACCTGGTCGCAAAGACAACAGATACATCTCAGTGGACAATGTCAAGTTACACCGTCTGGCCGATTCTGAATTGTGTAACACCTGCTGTTTCCTGCAACACTATTTCTTTGAATCCAGTAACCTCAGCATCTACGACTAAAGCCCGTACCGGTGAGGGTGAGATGGAAACTGCTGTTGACCTTTCGTCTGTTCTGCCTCAATCCTCTTCCACCGTGGATGTCGAGTATACGTATCCCACAGATGAGTCCCAAAGGGAAGTGCTGAGCAATCCTCGACAACATCATGCGGATACATCCCACCCACCTTTAATACTGAGGGATGCAAATGGTTACTTTGGGGACCATGTCAGCTTCTCTTATGACTCATCCTCCTCGTCTTCCAGTTTGGCAATCCCACCAACTAAATTAAGTGTTTTCTTCTCTTGGTTCAAAAAGACTTACCTGGTCCCTCCATGGACCTACATTTGGTTGGTGCTCATCCCGATTTTCCTCTTCATGTCAATTGGATTTGTGACAGTGTTCTTCTTGCTCATCAGTGGTTATTATTTGCCAGAACGCTCTGCTGTGATCTTGGTCGTTGGAATTCTGGCCCCTCACATATCGTCCCATATCATGAAACGTGATCAGACACTTGTGAACATTTCAGCATTCCCGGTTGCAGATGGCATCGTTTGGGACAAAGTAGCTTTCGAAATTCACGGTCCGACTGAGGTGCTCAGGGTGCCATACGTGTTTTGCGTCTCATTAGTTGATGTAGTAACACGGGACATACATTCTGACAATTGGGATGTGCAAGCAGTACATTCATTATTTTCAGATTTAAAATATTATGCTGCCTTTGATGTTGAAGATTTGTATTTAAATTCTGCCAATTATGCTGATCTCTTCTGTTATCAACATTATGGGCATCATTTTTTGCACAAAACAAACATGTTAAGACCAGTTCTTAATTACACTCAATGGGAACATTGTCCTACTCCCGTACAAGGGAGTTCTAAAACTCTTAGAGATAAGTTCACATATTTTACCGATTATGACACGTCTAATCCGGAATCCTATTTCTTTAGACTGCAATTGTCATCTCAAACCAAATTTATCTTGACCCACACTAAACTACTTTACTCCAACTCTTTTAGGACTAAATTGACCACACAGGGTTATGATCACTGGAAAGAGACCATTGATTTAAAATCAATCTGGGGCACTAAACAATGGCAGGTTCAGGGAACTGAAGCATTACATCGTGCCTGCCTGATCCCGACTCAAATTTTATTTTTAAATGATACAGTGTACCAAACCACTTGTTTCGGCCTTGCCACTGTAAAAAATTTAAATATCCCATCCATTCCGTCCTTGGCGGAATATGACAATTGGCGCTCTCAGACAAATTATACTATCGATGCTTTACAGGCATTGTTTCGAAATGACACTTTCAATGTCTCTGAAATTGATTCATCCGGGTGGTTGGTGTGGCAAACAAATTCAAATGCATGTCAATTGTGTTTTTATAATGTAACACCTGGTTTCACACAGACTAGACCGGATCCTCGTTATCCACCTACACATTCGGTCACCACATACTCGGCGGGTAAATTATGCCAACAGTGGTTGGAACATTCGACCTTATCATCGGTGAAACAACACCTCACACTCTTGTCGAGTGACATCAATTTGGCTGATTTCATCTTAGGACCTAGGACTCCTAGATCTAAGAGATTTATCTATGTCGCTTACAATGAAATTTGGAAACTTTCGCAGATTGAAGCAGCTCTTCGTCTGCGCCAAATTGATCAAGCCAATTTAGAAAAAGTCCTTGCCGTGGTCAACAATAGCATCAATACACTTTCTTCACGCATTTATACATTGGATAATATTGTTTCTTCTGTTATTGATGTTGTTCAAAGTGATGTAACTGTGTTGTATCATGGTCAGAATCAATTAAGATCAGTTATGCAGTTTGCATGGACGTTGCAGACTCTCAAAATGGGAAAAGTCCCTTGAGATTATTTGAATGCTTCTGCTTTGTTTCTACCCTTTAATCTGACTGATAAACAGAGATTTATGTCCATGAAAGATGCTGCATATACACTGTTGCATATGAAACAATTGGAGCCTTTGCCGTTTTCGGTAGCGGAAATGGACTCTGCTGTTTGGTTAATTCATGGGGTTATCTCTCTCCCTTTTTCGCTGTTTCAATTTAAATCATGCATGCAACATTTTCCGATTGGGCGTTTTGAACCACTGGGTAGTGCATTTCTCCATGAATTATGGTCCCTACCTTTCATTTACAGATGTCAGCGGGAGGATAAGGAAGTTTTTCCAACAGGGGAGGACTGCGATTCCACAGTGGGACATTCCCTGGTTTGTAAACACATTAAGTTGCACGGCGCATGTAATGTATCAGCGCCTAATCTAGCTTGTTTTTTTAAAGGAACCCCAGTGCCATCAATAATTCCTGCTTTTACCTTGCTTACTAACGGCAGTTATCTTATTTTGAACAACCAAGACTGCTGTGGTTTACCGGCAGGAATCCCTTATTTAGTAACAGTTTCACAGCGTGTAACTTGTAGCAATGTGCTTTTTCCGCCCCCGCATGGGAGTCTGGATAGTTCCATTTGGCCTTCCATTCCGACTTTGAAAACAGATTTCAACAAATTGAGCAGGCTCAAAGCACTATTATTCCAACAAGAAGTGGCTCTCACTTCGGCTCGTGAGACCTTCGAGTTACAGGTGGCTAGAACATCTAGCGAGATTCAGTCACTTCTGAACACTAACCTCCCTCTTCACTTTGGGGAGCTTCTACATAAAATATTTAATGCGTCTGACACCAAAGGCCTTGCACATATTTTTAAACGTGTGGGATCCGGCCTTGTGACTTCCTTTCAGACCATATTTGGAGTAATACCGGCTTTTATTCATTCTATTTTTTCCAGCGTCTTCAGAGGATTCCCTTTATTACTGGCGTTATCTGGTGGAATCCTGCTTCTTCTGTTCCTGCTGCGCAATGGCTGCTCATCTTGTGGTAATGCACAAACCAGGCCAATTGCAACTGTACTGTGATCGAATGCAACAGGTTTTTGGATGCTTGCCATTAGCAACGCTTGGCGTGAGTTATGGATTAACTTTTTTGCTTTGTCTACTTTACTTGCGTGCAACCAGTGTTCTACTGTCGACGGTGCCCCTTCTATTGGGCAATGGATTTATGCCTCTCCAATACGTCATGTCCAGTCCCGGATTTTAACCAGTTAATGGGTCCCTTAGAGACTCATGACCAGGCTTGTTCTGGGGATGGCCATATGGCGCGTGCGGCAGCGCTTGGAGTATTGGCTGCATGGGATATCTGTGCTGCTTTACGGAACCACTTGCATCAGATTTTCATCGAATATCACGCAAGTTGTCCGGTTATACTTTTGGAAGCATCAGATTACGAGGAGCACGTTTGTTCCTTCGACCTACTTGATTGGATGGCTTCCCTTTTTTCAACTAACAATAGGGATGATCTTTTGGAGGGAATTGCATTCTTGAGTTCACGTACTTTGATGGATTTACCACCTCCTTCATAATGACATTATCGCGGAGACAACGCTTTATTGTATTTTTTTTTTTTTTTTCCCGATTTTTATTTTTTTCCAATGCTTTGAACTCTGCTTGGCTTTTGAACTCTGTTTTGGTCCTTTGTCTATGTCCTATGACCTTACCAAGGAGAGGGTGTTATATGGCCTGTTAGACCTGGCACCATTGGCGTGGGTCTCCCTTCCATCTTTCGCTTTTTGTCTCCTCTGTGTTTGCTGGTGTTAGATGCTCTGGGCGCTGTGCCACTGCCATTCAGTGCTACAGCGCGAATGCTCCCTATTGTAAATTGACTGGATGAATTGGTATTCCCATAATTGGCTCATTTGATTTACCTGTTAGTCCCTAGTATAGTGCACCGTGCGTGCCCAGGGCTGGTAGACCAAATGCTGCTGGTGGGCCTGCAGCGCTGATTGCGCCACCCACATAAGCAGCGCGTAAAGTGTGTCTCAGACCTGCCATTGCAGAGTCTGTGCGCAGTCCAGAACTGCCATTCTTTGAATGTAAAGTGAACCCACTTCCCAGTCCCTCAACCTTCCCTTGGCATCATGTAAGTCATCCCTATGGCAGGGTGCGTTGTATGTGAAAGGTAGGACCTGCCTTGGTCTGTGTGGCATGTCCTGATAGTGAATTACACTCCATTGCGTTTTTCACTATGGCAAGGCGATCTGTTCCCTTAGGCCAGAATGGGCAGTTTTGATTATTACATCCTATAATCCTAGCTGACCCAAGGAACAGGTTTGGAAAGTCGAATTTAGTATGCCTGAGCTCAGAATATTAAAATACATCTTTTAGTGAGGATTATTTTTATATTCTGCGTTTGAAAATACCACTTCTAGGAACTAGGTATTTTCTTGCCCAAGTCGTCCAGTGTGCTCTGCTGTTATGTGTATTGGATGTCTGGTCTTGGAGGGTCAGGGCAGGCTGAGCCCGACCTGGGTTGAATAGCGAGATCTGCAGCTGGAGTATGGGGAGGGATGACCCTTTGATCTGAGCAGGGCTGGCCTGGCAAGGTGAATGATGGCTCCAGCCCCCACTGTGCGTCTGGTGGCAGACCCCCTCTTCCTCAAAGGCAGGATGCCGCCTCGTAAATAAAGTGCTCCAGGACCACATCGAACTGGTTCTGGCTGGGTTCAGTGACTTGTGACTTTTGAGAACAAAGACCTGTGGGGTATAAAGATCTGGGCCGAAACCCCTAGGGGGTGTGTTACTTCTGGATGTCAAGACGAACCTCTGTCCGTGTAACGAGAGAAAAAGGACTTTGAAACTTTCATCCATCTTGCTGAAGCAACTGCCCAAGGGCCTGATTTGAGCTTGCCTCCTGCTGAAGTCTCAGGGACATTAGACTTCACCCATCAGCCTTCTGAATTCCTATTAAGAAGGGTTCTACACGCAGGTGAAGCCTCTGTTGAGAATTCCAGAGCCTCTGGGTCTACTGCGGGGAACGCGGGCTGAGAATCATCGCTATCGCTATTGTGGGCCGCTGCAGCTGAGGAGCTGTTGCCGCTGAGAGCCCGCATTTGTCTGTGCTATGAGAGTCATCGCTATTGTGGGCCGCTGCAGCTGAGGAGCTGTTGCCGCTGAGAGCCCGCATTTGTCTGTGCTACGAGAATCATCGCTATCGCTATTGTGGGCTGCTGCAGCTGAGGAGCTGTTGCCGCTGAGAGCCCGCATTTGACTGTGCTACGAAAATCATCGCTATCGCTATTGTGGGCCGCTGCAGCTGAGGAGCTGTTGCCGCTGAGAGCCTGCATTTGTCTGTGCTACGAGAATCATTGCTATCGGTATTGTGGGCCGCTGCAGCTGAGGAGCTGTTGTCGCTGAGAGCCCGCATTTGTCTGTGCTACGAGAATCATCGCTATCGCTATTGTGGGCCGCTGCAGCTGAGGAGCTGTTGCCGCTGAGAGCCCGCATCTGTCTGTGCTACGAGAATCATCGCTATCGCTATTGTGGGCCGCTGCAGCTGAGGAGCTGTTGCCGCTGAGAGCCCGCATCTGTCTGTGCTACCAAAATCATCGCTATCGCTATTGTGGGCCGCTGCAGCTGAGGAGCTGTTGCCGCTGAGAGCCCGCATTTGCCTGTGCTACGAGAATCATCGCTATCCCTATTGTGGGCCGCTGCAGCTGAGGAGCTGTTGCCACTGAGTGCCTGCATCTGTCTGTGCTACGAGAATCATCGCTATCGCTATTGTGGGCCGCTGCAGCTGAGGAGCTGTTGCCGCTGAGAGCCCTCATTTGTCTGTGCTACGAGAATCATCGCTATCGCTATTGTGGGCCGCTGCAGCTGAGGAGCTGTTGCCGCTGAGAGCCCGCATTTGTCTGTGCTACGAGAATCATCGCTATCGCTATTGTGGGCCGCTGCAGCTGAGGAGCTGTTGCCGCTGAGAGCCCGCATTTGTCTGTGCTACGAAAATCATCGCTATCGCCATTGTGGGCCGCTGCAGCTGAGGAGCTGTGGCCGCTGAGAGCCCGCCTTTAATCACTGCCTCAGGATCATCGTGAGTGCATGCCGCGGACCGCTGCAGCTGGGAGCTGCGGCCGCTGCGAGTCCGCCTGTCATCATCGCGGCTTCCTCCCGAAGCTGCGTGCCGTGCCCCTTTAAACCTCAGGTACACTGTGCATCACCGGGTCGCGTAGACCTCGGTCTCGAACTAAGTTCGTTTCACCCGCTTTAGAGTACTTTATTGCCTTTTCAGTGAACTTATATTTACGTGCATTGTGGCTTGTTGATCGTCTTCGAGCCTTGTGTTAAACTGATATAAAGCTACTCATTTTTCTATAGTTACCGGTGTGGTGTCCCTTTGTGGTGTCTTCACTGCGTTATTGTGTATGGTCACGAATACTTCACACACTGCCTCTGAGATAGGCCTGTCTGCTCGTGCTACATTACCACAGGGTTGAGCAGGGGTTGTCAAAGGGTGTAGCCCCCTTACTCTGACTTAGGAAGAAGGGTCCCTTCTTGGACATTGGCTCCAGCCATTGCCAACCAGAGATCCCCATTTCTAACATTGGTGGTCAGCGGTGAGGATCAGGACTTGCATTTGTGATCCACATACAATAACTGGTGTACACTACTAGTGAGTGCAGACCTAAACGCAACCACATACGTTGTTGATCTTGTTCTATTTACGTTGTTGATCTGGTTCTATTAACGTTGTTGATCTTGTTCTATTTTGGATCATAATTGCCAGTTATGTCTACAATGGGTAAGCCAGCATCCAATGCTTCGGAGGATCTCACCTTTGAGGAAGAGAGGTTAGAAACCTACACTGCCAAACAGCTAAAGTCTTTTTGCCAGCAATTCACCGTCCCTATTGCAGGCCTCTCTAGGAAGGAGGAGTACCAGAAAGCGCTAAAGGCCTGGTGGGAGGCGAGGGAGTCCCCCGGGAATGGGGGAGAGTCTGGGGACGGGAGAAAGAATGCCGCAGGGCAGCAGGATGACGAAGTGGATTTAGTGGGAGGTAAAGCACTTTCCAGTCCAGGTACTAGCGTGTCCTCAAAGGGCCTGTCTCCAGAAGAGATGGAGGACAGGGAGAGAGATAGGAGGCATAGTTTGGAGATGGTCAAATTAGAAGGTCAGAAGGACCTAGAGAGTAAAAAGTTGGATATTGAGAATAACCGGTTGGCATTCGAACTTGAGAAAATGAAACATGGAGCATGAAAGAGTATTGAGGGAGCTGGAGATCAAGGCTAAGAGTTTAGAGATCTCCCCTCTGGTGGCAGCATACCTTTAGTACCTACCGAGAGTAGAGTTTATATACCCAAGGATGTCATCAAGGATTTCCATAAGAGTGAGGATATTGGGCAATGGTTTGCCGCCTACGAGATAGCCATGGTGTCCCACCGGGTCCCTGAGAAGGATTGGGGAGCGGGATTGTGGGGACGCTTTGTGAGTGATGGAAGGGATACCCTGTTGGATCTGCCTGAAGAGAGCAGGATGGTGTATGCCCATATGAAAGAGGCCTTGATGAGCCGATATGGTTTGACCCCAGAGATGTACAGGCAGAGGTTTAGAACCTGTAAGAAGTTAGAGGGTACCACTTGGGTTGAATATGTGTCTTTTTTTTGCAGAGCAATGGATCGCTGGGTAAAAGGTAGCAAAGTGGAAACCTTTGAACAACTGTATGATTTGTTTGCATGGGAGCATTTAGCTAGTAACTGTTTTCCAGAGCTACGCCAGCACCTTATTGATAGCAAGCTAACTAACCCTAGGAGGCTTGCTGAGGAGGCGGACCGCTGGGTGAGCACCCGGGTTCGCAAGGGTCATGTGGGAGACTTCGCCAAAGGTGGGCAGGGTCCCCAGCAGAGAAGTGGGGGGACAGGGGTAAACAGAGGGAGTTCCAGAGAGGGCCCCAAAGTAATTCCCAAGGGAACCCAGGAGTGGTGTCCCAGTCTCCCCCTGAGAAGAAGCCAGTGCCCCCGACAGGTAGGCCTGTTCATAGGGGGCCCCTTACTTGTTTTAAATGTGGTCAAGTGGGCCACCGGTATTATGATCCCCAGTGTCCCCAGAGGGACCTCAATGCACCACCCCATGCACCAACCCACCAGCTTGCTAGTGTAGCCCTGGGAGGGGAGGAGATGGGTGCCCCAGGTGGGTGGGATCCCGTAGAATTGACCCTTGTCTCGCTGGGAGACTTTGAGAAGGTCCCTAACGCCCCGCTGCCTGATAACACTAAGAAGTACAGGCAGTGGGTGACCATCAATGGCCATTGGGTGGAGGCTCTGAGGGACACCGGAGCAAGTGTGACTGCTGTCAGCTCCCGGTTGGTGTCCCCAGAGCAGGTTGTCCCCCATGCATTCTTCCCAGTAGTGTCAGCAGACAACTCTGAGAGCCAGTGTGAGGTGGCTCAAGTTCCCTTTGAGTGGGGGGGGGTGTCTCAGGAACTCTTCAAGTAGCTGTGAGGACAGCCATGCCGGTAGACTGTCTGTTGGGCAACGATTTAGAGAACTCCCAGTGGGCTACGGTGGAGAGGAAGTCTCACTTGGAAATGTTGGGACTGCCTGAGTGGGCGTGCGCGACCACTCGGTCCATGGCAGCCAGTAAGGACGTTCAGAAGGACCTGGAGCCTGAAAGTAAGGCCCAGGCCCCTGCCTTAAAGAGAATGGGTAGGGGGCGCGGGAAACCAGCCCCCATAGTTCCCACGGCCCAGGAGGTAGCAGACCTTGAAGGGGATGCCCTGGAGCCTACCGGGCAACAAGTAGCCGAACTGGGGGACCTGCCTGGGCTGACCCATTGGCAGCAGGAAGGAGGGCCCACCAGGGAGGAATTTTGTGAACAGCAGAGAACGTGCCCTTCTCTTGAGGGGCTGCGGCGACAGGCTGCGGCCCAGACAGCAGGTGATCAGTCAGGGTCACATCTGATCTATTGGGAGAATGACCTCCTTTACAGCGAGCCTAAGGTTGCTGAGCCTGGGTCAGCCCGTGTGCTGGTGGTACCCCAGTGCTTCAGAGCCTTCCCACTGGGGTTGGCTCATGATATGCCATTGGCAGGACATCTGGGGCAGACCAAGACCTTCGAGAGGCTGGTCACCCACTTTTATTGGCCCCAGATGCGCAGGAGCTCAGATGCTCACTGCAGGACATGTGAAACTTGCCAGGCAAGTGGGAAGAGTGGGGGGAAGATAAAAGCCCCACTCCAGCCCTTTCCAGTTGTCAGTACCCCATTCAAGCGAGTGGGCATTGACATTGTGGGGCCTCTGAACCCCAAGACAGCCATGGGCAACAGGTTCATCCTGGTCTTGGTGGACCATGCCACCCGGTACCCGGAAGCCATCCCACTCCGGACAGTGACGGCCCCCGTGGTGGGACGTGCACTGATGGGGATTTTCTCCCGTGTTGGTTTCCCCAGAGAGGTGGTGTCCGATAGGGGTACTAACTTCATTTCCAAATATATGAAGTCTCTGTGGGAGGAGTGTGGGGTAACTTATAAGTTTACCACCCCTTACCACCCTCAAGGTAATGGGCTGGTTGAGAGATTCAACCAGACCATCAAAGGCATGATTATGGGCCTAGAAGAGTCCATGAGGCGTAAGTGGGACGTCCTCTTGCCATGCCTGTTGTTTGCTTACCGTGAAGTGCCACAGAAGTCCCTAGGGTTCAGCCCCTTTGAACTACTCTATGGTCACCCAGTAAGAGGGCCTCTGGGTCTGGTCAAGGAAGGCTGGGAGCAGTCTCCCAGTAAACCTCCCCAGGATGTGTTTAGCTACATGCTGGCCGTCAGGAACCAGACTCGGCATTTCAGAAAGCTTGCTGAGGCAAATCTGGAAGCCAGCCAGGAAGAGATGAAACGTTGGCACGATCAGAATGCCACTCTGATTGAGTTTCAGCCTGGTCAAAAGGTTTGGGTCATGGCCCCAGTGGAGCCCTGTGCGCTCCAAGATAAGTGGACCGGACCATTTGAAGTGGTGGAGCGCAAGAGTCCTGTTACCTACTTGGTGGACTTGCGGTCTCCCTGGAACCCCTTGCGGGTCCTGCATGTCAACCGCCTGAAGCCCCACTTTGAGAGGTCCGAAGTGGGCATGCTCCTGGCCACAGATGCTGGGATGGAGGAGGAGAGTGAGCCTCTTCCTGACCTCCTGTGTGCAAAGGAGCAAGATGGGTCAGTGGAGGGTGTGGTCTTCTCCGCCACCCTGACCCTTGAGCAACAGAGTGATTGTCGCCAACTGTTGGGACAATTCAGTGATCTGTTCTCCCTGGTGCCTAGTGTCACTGATTGGTGTGTCCATGAAGTGGACATTGGGGACAGTCCTCCTGTTAAGCACAAGGCTTACTGAGTGACTGACCGGGTTAGGGCATCCATTAAGGAAGAGGTTTCCAAAATGTTTGCTTTAGGGGTGATTGAGTCCTCTAGCAGCCCTTGGTCCAGCCCAGTGGTCTTGGTACCAAAAGCTGCAGCGCCTGGTGCCACCCCAGAACCTCAGTTCTGCGTGGACTACCGAGGTCTCAATTCAGTCACAAAGACTGACACGCACCCCATCCCCAGAGCTGATGAGCTCATAGATCGGCTAGGGGCTGCACGGTACCTCAGCACGTTTTATTTGACATCTGGGTATTGGCAGATCGCCCTGACTGATGGGGCAAAGGAGAGGTCAGCATTCTCCACACCGGATGGGCACTACCAGTTCCGGGTGATGCCCTTTGGGATGAAGAATGCCCCAGCCACCTTTCAGAGGTTGGTCAACAGGGTGTTGGTTGGGCTGGAGGATTTCAATGCCGCCTACCTGGATGACATTGCAGTGTTTAGCTCCTCATGGGAGGACCACCTGCGCCACCTCTGGGAAGTGTTGATGGCACTGCGAAGGGCAGGCCTCACAATCAAGGCAAGTAAGTGCCAGATTGAGCAGGGTTCTGTGGTGTACTTGGGACACCAGGTTGGGAGCGACCAGGTGGCTCCCCTACAGCCCAAAATTGAAACCATCCTGGCTTGGGAGCCCCCAAAGACCCAGACACAGGTGAGGGCCTTTTTAGGACTCACGGGTTATTACAGGACGTTTGTCAAGGGGTATGGCAACATTGTTGCACCCTTGACTGAGCTGACTTCTAAGAAGCAGCCAAAGATTGTGAACTGGACTGACACCTGTCAGAAAGCTTTTGACGCCCTGAAGACTGCCATGTGCACAGCGCCTGTACTTCAGGCGCCCAACTTTTCAAAAGAATTTGTTGTCCAGACAGACGCCTCAGAGCATGGTGTGGGGGCTGTTCTGTCACAGATCAATGAGGAGGGTCTAGACCAACCGGTAGCCTTCATTAGTAGGAGGTTACTTCCACGGGAACAGAGGTGGAGTGCAATTGAGTGTGAGGCATTTGCTGTGGTTTGGCACTGAAGAAGCTGAGGCCATACCTGTTTGGGACTCACTTCCGGGTTCAGACGGACCACAGGCCCCTCAGATGGTTGATGCAGATGAGGGGTGAGAATCCAAAGTTGTTGAGGTGGTCTATTTCCCAATAGGGGATGGACTTTACGGTGGAACATCGCCCGGGTACAGAACACGCCAATGCTGATGGTCTGTCCAGATTTTTCCGCCTTAGTGATGAGAACCCCCAAGTGGGTGGGTAGTTCTCCCCACATTTCAGCTGGAGGGGACACGTGTTAGACCTGGCACCATTGGCGTGGGTCTCCCTTCCATCTTTCGCTTTTTGTCTCCTCTGTGTTTGCTGGTGTTAGATGCTCTGGGCGCTGTGCTACTGCCATTCAGTGCTACAGCGCGAATGCTCCCTATTGTAAATTGACTGGATGAATTGGTATTCCCATAATTGGCTCATTTAATTTACCTGTGAGTCCCTAGTATAGTGCACCGTGCGTGCCCAGGGCTGGTAGACCGAATGCTGCTGGTGAGCCTGCAGCACTGATTGCGTCACCCACATAAGCAGCGCGTAAAGTGTGTCTCAGACCTGCCATCGCAGAGTCTGTGCGCAGTCCAGAACTGCCATTCTTTGACTGTATAGTGAACCCACTTCCCAGTCCCTCAACCTTCCCTTGGCATCATGTAAGTCATCCCTATGGCAGGGTGCGTTGTATGTGAAAGGTAGGACCTGCCTTGGTCTGTGTGGCATGTCCTGATAGTGAATTACACTCCATTGCGTTTTTCACTATGGCAAGGCGATCTGTTCCCTTAGGCCAGAATGGGCAGTTTTGATTATTACATCCTATAATCCTAGCTGACCCAAGGAACAGGTTTGGAAAGTCGAATTTAGTATGCCTGAGCTCAGAATATTAAAATACATCTTTTAGTGAGGATTATTTTTATATTCTGCGTTTGAAAATACCACTTCTAGGAACTAGGTATTTTCTTGCCCAAGTCGTCCAGTGTGCTCTGCTGTTATGTGTATTGGATGTCTGGTCTTGGAGGGTCAGGGCAGGCTGAGCCCGACCTGGGTTGAATAGCGAGATCTGCAGCTGGAGTATGGGGAGGGGTGACCCTTTGATCTGAGCAGGGCTGGGCCTGGCAAGGTGAATGATGGCTCCAGCCCACACTGTGCGTCTGGTGGCAGACCCCCTCTTCCTCAAAGGCAGGATGCCGCCTCGTAAATAAAGTGCTCCAGGACCACATCGAACTGGTTCTGGCTGGGTTCGGTGACTTGTGACTTTTGAGAACAAAGACCTGTGGGGTATAAAGATCTGGGCCGAAACCCCTAGGGGGTGTGTTACTTCTGGATGTCAAGACGAATCTCTGTCTGTGTAACGAGAGGAAAAGGACTTTGAAACTTTCATCCATCTTGCTGAAGCAACTACCCAAGGGCCTGATTTGAGCTTGCCTCCTTCTGAAGTCTCAGGGACATTAGACTTCACCCATCAGCCTTCTGAATTCCTATTGAGAAGGGTTCTACTCGCAGGTGAGGCCTCTGTCGAGAATTCCAGAGCCTCTGGGTCTACTGCGGGGAACGCGGGCTGAGAATCATCGCTATCGATATTGTGGGCCGCTGCAGCTGAGGAGCTGTTGCCGCTGAGAGCCCGCATTTGTCTGTGCTACGAGAATCATCGCTATTGTGGGCCGCTGCAGCTGAGGAGCTGTTGCCGCTGAGAGCCCGCATTTGTCTGTGCTACGAGAATCATCGCTATCGCTATTGTGGGCCGCTGCAGCTGAGGAGCTGTTGCCACTGAGAGCCTGCATCTGTCTGTGCTACGAGAATCATCGCTATCGCTATTGTGGGCCGCTGCAGCTGAGGAGCTGTTGCCGCTGAGAGCCCGCATCTGTCTGTGCTACGAGAATCATCGCTATCGCGGGCCGCTGCAGCTGAGGAGCTGTTGCCGCTGAGAGCGCGCATTTGCCTGTGCTACGAGAATCATCGCTATCGCTATTGTGGGCCGCTGCAGCTGAGGAGCTGTTGCCGCTGAGAGCCCGCATCTGTCTGTGCTACGAGAATCATCGCTATCGCTATTGTGGGCCGCTGCAGCTGAGGAGCTGTTGCCGCTGAGAGCGCGCATTTGCCTGTGCTACGAGAATCATCGCTATCGCTATTGTGGGCCGCTGCAGCTGAGGAGCTGTTGCCGCTGAGAGCCCGCATTTGTCTGTGCTACGAGAATCATTGCTATCGCTATTGTGGGCCGCTGCAGCTGAGGAGCTGTGGCCGCTGAGAGCCCGCCTTTAATCACCGCCTCAGGATCATCGTGAGTGCACGTCGCGGACCGCTGCAGCTGGGAGCTGCGGCCGCTGCGAGTCCGCCTGTCATCATCGCGGCTTCCTCCCGAAGCTGCGTGCCGTGCCCCTTTAAACCTCAGGTACACTGTGCATCACTGTGTCGCGAAGACCTCGGTCTCGAACTAAGTTCGTTTCACCCGCTTTAGAGTGCTTTATTGCCTTTTCAGTGAACTTATATTTACGTGCATTGTGGCTTGTTGATCGTCTTCGAGCCTTGTGTTAAACTGATATAAAGCTACTCATTTTTCTATAGTTACTGGTGTGGTGTCCCTTTGTGGTGTCTTCACTGCGTTATTGTGTATGGTCACGAATGCTTCACACATAGCCTCTGAGATAGGCCAGTCTGCTCGTGCTACGTTACCACAGGGTTGAGCAGGGGTTGTCAAAGGGTGTAGCCCCCTTACTCTGACTTAGGAAGAAGGGTCCCTTCTTGGACATTGGCGCCAGCCATTGCCAACCAGAGATCCCCATTTCTAACATGGCCCTTAGGGACATTGTCGACATTGCTATGTTAGCATGAGCTTTGCTGCCATGATGCTGCTTTTGCGCACGTTACTACATGACTTTATTTTTGCAAGACTCTGTTTATGCCTTTCACATGAGAACTGTTTGCCTTTCACGTTCTCTGCTGAGTTCCTGGAGTTTAGTCTGAACACGTTGTGCAAGGTCGATAAACAATGCCCCTTGTTATTCTGTTCTGGTCAGTCCCTAGCACCTAGACATAACATGCTAAACACAGCTGTACACCTGGAGACTCGTGGTTTGATATTGCGGGGATGCATGTTGTTTTAACACACACTTGGAGAGAGCCTTTCCATGGAGAAGAGCTATGCTATTCCTATGATGTAAACCTTACATCCAGGCTTTAAGGTATGGGGTCTGCTGTCAAAGCCCAGAGATCTTCTTTTATATAATAAACGTCTTCCAGTCAAGGGGAGGGTGGTTAGGCCTTATAGTCCTTTTTCCACTGTCTTTATATAATGACTTCCCCCTTTGTACTAAATGGAATTGTTTTGAGTTTATGCATTTTGCTGCTGGTAGTGACTCGTATACTGTATTGTAGAGCGCGATAGGTAAAATAAACATTTTGAACTATTACAGTGACTCTGCCAACTCTTATTGTGGACAAGTACGAATGAGCGAGCGAAAAGGTATGTCTTGCTACCGCGATTCCTGAGAGAGTCGGGAGTGTTGTGTTCTGGGTTGTCTAATCATTTGTAGCTTCGTGATTTTGGAGGAGAACAAATGAGACACACTAGCTAGTCGGTTTTGGGATTGTGGGTACTAAGGTGATAGTTTGGTACACCCCTATACACCGAGGTCCTGTTTTCCTGCACATAGTTCTGTGTAGGTGCAGAATCCCCGCAACAACACAGGCATGCATGCTTTCAGGAATATGGTGAGACTTACAACAGACACATGTGAAGGGTTGCTGCTTTATATTTGGCTAGGCCGAACACCCTAAGTAGTAGTAGAATGGTGAAGCTGCAGCACACAAGTGAGGTTTAAGACATGTTGGCAGAGGGATTAGTGATTAGGCTACTTTGTATGAGTCTTTGGAAAGGTACACTTGAAGTACGCCGCATAAATCTAGGTGTCCGCTTGAAATGTGAAGTGCAGTCTGTCAAGTTTGAAGGCCTGCATGATCTTGTGATTGAGGTATGTATGCTTTCAGGAATATGGTGAGACTTACAACAGGCACATGCAAAGGGTTGCTGCTTTATATTTGGCTAGACCCAACACCCTGGGTACTAGTAGAATGGTGAAGCTGCAGCACAAAAGTGAGGTTTAAGACATGTTGGCAGAGGGATTAGTGATTAGTCTACATTATATGAGTCTGTGGAAACGTATACTTGAAGTACGCCGCATAAACCTAGGTCTCTGTTTGAAATCTGAAGCGCAGTCTGTCAAGTTTTAAGGTCTGCATGGTCCTGTGACTGAGGTATGTCTCTACTTGCATGTGCATTCTCAAACGTGTTATGCATCTGAAGATGCTAGACATATAAAACACAGGTATACATCTATTTGTATGTTTCTTTTATATATGATGCCACTAGCAAAAGGTACAGACACATGCATGCATGCTTTCAGGAATATTGTGAGACTTACAACAGAGATATGTGAAGGGTTGCTGCTTTATATTTGGCTAGGCCCAACACCCTGAGTAGTAGTAGAATGGTGAAGCTGCAGCACAAAAGTGAGGTTTAAGACATGTTGGCATAGGGATTAGTGATTAGGCTACTTTGTATGCGTCTGTGGAAAGGTACACTTGAAGTACACTGCATAAATCTAGGTGTCTGCTTGGAATGGGAACTGCCGTCTGTCAAGTTTAAAGGTCTGCATGGTCTTATGACTGAGGTACGTCTCTCCTTGCACATGTATTCTCATACGTATTATGCATCTGAAGATGCTAGATGTGTGTAACACAGGTATACAACTATTTGTATCTTTCTATTATGTGTGATGCCACCAGCAAAAGGTAGAGACACATGTATGCATATTTTCAGGAACATGGTGAGACTTACAACAGTAATATTGCAAAGATTGCTGTTTTGCATTTCTGGAGCTCTATTGCTTCTTTTTGCACTTCTCTTGACTGTTTCTGCACCTCTGTTGCTTCTCTGCATTTCTGTTGCATCTTTCTGCACCCGTCTTATCTCTTTCTGCACCTCTGTTGCTTTTTTCTGAACTTCTCTTGTTTCTTTCAGTACCTTTTTTGCTTCTTTCTGCACCTGTTCCCCTTTCTGCAGCTCTCTTGCTTGTTTCTACATCTTTCTTGCGTGTTTCTGCACTTTTCTTGTGTCTTTCTGCACCTCATTTTCCTTTCTGCGCATCTCTTGATTCATTATGCATTCCTCTTGCCTCTTTGTGCACCTCTGTTGCTTCTTTCCACACTTGTCTTGCTACTTTCTGCACCTGTGTTGGTTCTTTTGAGACTCATCTTGCTTATTTCTGCACCTGTGTTGCCTCTTTCTGTACTTCTCTTCCCTCTTTCTGCACCTCTGTTGCCTCTTTGTGCAGTTCTCTTGCTTCTATTTGCACCCCTCTTGCCTTTTTCTGCATCCCTCTTTCCTCTTTTTGCACCCCTCTTTCATTTTTTCTGTATTTCCCTTGCCTCTTTCTGCACCTCTCTTGTCTCTTTCTGAACCCCTCTTCCCTGTTTCTATACCTCACTTGCTTCTTTCTATGCTTGTCTTACTTGTTTATGCAGTTCTCTTGGCTCTTGGTTCTTTCTGCATCTCTGTTCTTGTTTCTGCAACCCTCTTGCCTCTTTTTGTACCTCTCTTGCCTCTTTCTGCACCTCTCTTGCATGTTTGTGCACCTCTGTTGTGTCTTTGTGCACCCCTATTGTCTCTTTCTGCACCTCCGTTGCCTCTTTCTGCATTTCTCATATTTTTCAGTAGCTGTGCTATTGTTTGTGTATTTCTTTTTGCTGTTTCTAAACCTTTCATTTTCTTCCAGTCTCTTTCTTTCTCTTTCACCACCTTTTTTCCTGTTTATGCAGTTGTCTTGCTTGTTTCTACAGTTTTGTTATTTTATTTGTTATAAAGATAATAGCAATGTAATTGTAATTAATTCCTTACTAGTTATTATGAATATTGAGATGTAATTAATTTAAAATAGTTAATTGATGTAACAAACTATTGAAACTATTCTTTCTTTTTTAGAAAATTATTTTGTTTGGATTACAAATTGAAGATGGCAAGAAAACACAAAAAGAGAAGACAACAAAGAAAACAGAAGTATTTAAACCAAACTAAAAAGAGTGCACTAGAAAAAGACCAAAATGTTACTCAGGATAAAGTCTGCTCTGGTAAGAGTACTAAACAATTTCTTAAAACAGTTGCACAGAGATTAAAGAAAGACAATAATAATGAAAGGAAAAAGAAAATTTTTACAACAAAGCACAAGGAAAAGAAGAATTGTAATGGTAAAAAAACATTGTTTTTGGAAAAACAACACATGTAACAAAAAGACAAAAACAATATAAAGAGATACGTGTTCGAATGTTTCGAAGTAGAGTAATTCAAAATGTATTAAAAGATTGTAAAAAGTATAAAAAAAGATCAGCAGCGTATAAGAAGAAGCAACACATTGAAAGTGTAGTAGATACTGCTTTTGAATTGAAACGAAAATTATTTATATTAGTATTGAACAGAATGAGAACATTGGCTAAAACAATGGTGTTTATGAAGGAGAAAAGAAAAAGAAAAAGACTAGTTAATAGAAGTAACTTTTGTAAAACTTTTACTGGTGAATGGAAGCACACTTCCAGTACTGAGCCTTTGTTTAATGAAGAAAGCTATTTTCAACAGAACACATTAGTGCATGCAGTTTATACTAGTGGTCGATGCTATGAGATGAAAGATGGTTGTCCCATTCCAAAAGAAGAAATGGTTGTTTGGAGTGTGGAAGAAGTAATGGCTGAAGAAGTTCAAGGAATGTGGACACAAGCTCCTGTATATAAGTGGGATTGTAGCAGTATTTGCAGTATTCAACAGGAATCTATTGAGATATTATGAATTTTTTTAAGAGAATATGCAAAAAAAGTCTTAAACAGAAGATTAAAATGTTACAATGACTAGATTCATGTAAAATACGAAAATATACTAACATGCAGGGTCATTCTCTGGCTTGTCTTTCAAGTAAAGTGCGTCGAAGTACTTTTCATCATTTAAGAATGCTGGCAGTACACTACTCGGAAATGCGGAAGTTAGAAAGGAGACTCTACTGTGTAGAAAGTCCTGCATTATGTTTAAGTGAAATGAACACAGCTCTTCTGCACGGTTCACTGTCAGATGTACAAAAAGTTTGTGATGATATACAGTTTCGTTTTTTGGTTCACAAGAGGAGTGTAGAGAAAGTGAGAGCTTGATAAGTGTAGGTGCTGAAGAACAGGTGAAAGAGATTAGTATTGATGAGTTTGCAGAAGAAATTACAAAGTTTAAGACAGTTTCATTTCAAAAACCAAACTATGTTTGTGTTTGTTGTCGATGTACTCACTATAGAAGTCAAACTAGGAATGTTGATTTATATATAAAAAGTGAAAAGGAAAACAATGATAAGTGGCAGCAATTTGGTGCTTATTTGTTGGTAGAAGGTCGGTTTCAGTTGGCTACTGATCAAGTTATTTGTAAATATTGTCACAACAAATTAGAAGAGAACAAAATGCCAGCTAGAGCAGTACATAACAACTTAGAATTGGTAGCTATTCCTCAGGAACTAGCAGATTTGAATGCATATGAGTCCATTCCTATTCAATCTGTGCAACCATTTCAGGCTATAGTTCGTATGGAGCCTAAAACAGGTAAGCTGCCACCAACAGATTTACAAAGAAGTCTGAAGGGAAGAGTTGTGTACTTACCTTTAGATTTTAAGAAAAATATTGCAACTGTTGGTGTAGACAGGGAGGAAAATGAGCCAGTAGTTATTCTAGTAAATGGTGCACCAACAAAGAGTCGAAAAATATGGCAAGAGTTTGTAGATGTTAATAAACTTCAAAAGTCTACATTATATCTGGTACAAAATAATATTTATTATAAGAATGTAAATGTTGATGAACAGGTAATCTGCTTTGAAGATGAAACAGAAATTTCAAGTGGCCAAATAGAAAAAGTGGACAAGTCCAAGAGTGAAGAGATTTATGAACATTATACTATACATCCTCTACATTCGAAGGAAATGATTGGAAACAGTATTGAATTATTTCAAATGAAGGAGCAAAGGGAACTCCCATGAGTGTATGGGAAAAACGTTTAGAAGCCCACTGTTTTCCACAGCTATTCCTCACTGGAGAAGGTGGACGATTTGATGAGTGAGCTGTATGGATTCCAGCTTCAAAATACCGCTTGACAAGATTGTGCTCTAAAGATCCAAGATTTCGACAGTGCATTCCCTATATATTTCATCTTCTCTTTGAAAGTGATTTGTCTGCACTTTCATATGCAGTGAACCACATATTAAAAACAGAAGTTCATCTTCCACATGTTTCTGCAAAGGAATTCATTAACAAAGTTCAACAAAGAGATGAAAATTTAGAATCTCAGTTAATTAATTTGATGGCATGTCAACGTGGTACCAATGAATAATGGTTTCGTCGTCACGGGGAACTTAAATGCATGTACTCCTACATTGCTTATAACATTTAGCTGTGCTGAATATGCGTGGGAAGATTTACTTGAATTTCTACGAGAAGCAAATTCAAATGTTAAAAACATTGAATTGAAGACAGCTGGAGAACTCTGTTCCTTGGATCCTGTAAATGTGTGCAGCTATTGTAATCATAGGTTTCATGCTATGATGTCATTTATCTGCAATGAAAATAATTAACCTCTTGGAGAGGTAACAGATTTTTTTGGGAGAAAGGAGTACCAAGCCAGAGGTGCTCCTCATATACACATGCTATTATGGATAAAGAGTGCACCAAAATTTGAACTGATACCGATGAAACTGTTTTGTCTTTCCAAGAGATGGAGGTGAAAAGAGCTTGAGACAACAAGTTTTACGGTTTCAAAGTCATCGATGTGAGAAATACTGCAGACGAAAATACAAGTGTAAAGGAAAATGTTATACAAAATGTCGTTTGGATTCCCACGTCCTATAATTTCTAAAGGAAGAGTAAATAGTTTTTTGTCAGCAGCAAGGCATACAATAACCCGGAAATCTCCCAAGAATACATACAACTTAAAAAGAACAGAAGCTTCAAAGTACATTAATGACTACAATCCAGTTATTTTGAAAATGTGGAATACAAACATGGACATCAAGGGGCCGATTCCGATCTCGGCCGGTAGGGCTCCGAATCGGATTCGGCTTAACTGGATCCGATTCGGAGCCCTATTTCCCGACCGATTCGTACGCGCGTCCGGGCGAGCGAGTACGATGCGTATTCGCCGACCGACTCGTCCGGGCGTCCCAACCGCTCCGACCGACTCGATCCCGGGTCGAACCGCACCGACCGACTCGCACGGACACGACTCGACCAGCGCAATGGAGACGTTCCCGGCCGGGTAGGTACGATGCGCGCCGCGAGCAGTCCGACCGAGCCGCGCACTCCGGCTCGAAAGAGCTGTCGGAGCCGTACTTTGGGGGTCCGTGTCGGACCCCCCTGTACGCGTAGCCGCGCGAGTCGCACACAGTGGGGACCCATGGGTCCCCCCTACCTGTGCGTGTACGGCAACGAATCGCTTCGCCGCGTACACGCTGTAGGGGGCGCACTTGTCCGCATCGCACCCATTGAGTCAATGGGAGCCCGCGTACGCGTTGTACGACAGGCTCCCATTGACTTCAATGGGAGTCCGACCGACTCGAGTCCGATGGCATACGTGCGCATCGTACTCGTTCGGTCGGGCTGCACGGGCCCGATTCGGTCGGAAATCTCTCCGGGTCCGGCTCGGTCGGAGAGATTTCCGGCCCGAATCGGAATCGGCCCCTTAGTATGTTGCAGATAATTCAATTGCTGTAGATCACTATGTTACATCATATATAACCACATCTGAAAAGACAGAGATGAAAGAAATGTGGGAAGAAATTTCACAAGAGAAAAGTCTTAGCAAGAAATTATACAGCTTCAGCTTGAAAATGCTTTCCCATCGAGAGATTGGATCCTATGAATGTTTGGATCGCTTGAGCTCAGCCAGTTTATATTCAAAGTCAGAGGAATCATTTGGGTAAGTCTAGGTCTTGCTGCCACACGAAATAGAGTATTGAAATCTTTACAAGAAATTGAATACTTAGCACAGAATGAACCAGAAAGTACAGATATTGTTAAAATTAATATGTTGGATAAATACTATCCCAAAAGGAGTCCACATCTCGAAAACCTAGGTCTGTATGAAATACTTCAACATTCAAGCTTTAAAAGAAAAGTTACAGAAAATATAAAAGAAGAAAAATATGCAGTAATTGGATGTGACGGATGTTTGGAAAAACATGCCAAAGGAAATCTTATTAACCACAGATAACTCAGTTGCGAAAGCCCAGATAAGAGGGAATTTTTCTATTTAGCACTTCTGCAACTGTTCAAGCCTTGGCATAGTGAAACAGAATTACTTGGAGATTTCGACTGCTATGAAGATTCTTTTAATGCACGTAAAGATAGTATTCAGTGCACAATTTTCCCTACATATCTACAAATGTTAAATGATGAGATTGAACAAGAAAGTACCATTGCAGCGGAAATAGCTAGAGAAAGTTCTCAAGATAAGCAAAGTTCTGGTCCAATGAGTCAAGATCCACTGGGGCAACCAATTATCGAAAATGAAGCAGCAATAGCCATGAATGAGGTAGAAACTGCAATGCAACAAGCACAACAGGATATTATTCAGTTAGAAAAGTTAGAAGAACGACTAAATATTGAGCAGAAAGAAATATATCTACAAGTCAAAGAACAGATACAACATGGTTTGCTGCACGAAAAAAAGAATGCCAATGTTCATCATTTAAACCTATTCTAATGTACATCAGTGGTCAAGCTGGAACAGGAAAAAGTTACTTAATTAAAGTTTTGACCAGTTAACTTCACAAAACTACAGAATCACATTTCTCTTTTGTTGTAACAGCTCCAACTGGATTAGCAGCACACAACATTAAAGGGATTACTTTACATCGATTACTTATGCTACCAGTTGAACATGATAATAAATTGGAATATCAGAAGCTATCTGGAGAAGCTTGTTATGAAGTCTCAAGAGTACTGAAGAAAATGAAACTTTTAATCATTGATGAGGTGAGCATGGTCTCAAACTTAATGCTTGCCTTTGTACATTTAAGAATGCAACAGATTTTAAAAACAGATTACGATGTTCTGTTTGGAGGAAAACAGTTTAATTGTATTCGGAGATCTACTACAACTTACTTCCTGTAAAAGGACAACCTGTTTTTAAAACACTTGTCCATGAAGACACTAGGAAATCTTTGGGAAGTATTGGAAATGTGAACATTTGGTTACATTTTGAATATAAGGAACTTGTTAAGAATATGCGACAAGCAAGTGATGAAGATTACGGAAATATTCCTCAAGACATATGAATTTGTGTCTTTACAAAACATGGTAAACAAGCTTTAGAAAGTCGTCGACTAAGGAACCTGTTTAAAAGTTAAAACTGGAAACACAGCAGCTGAAGTAATGTACAACATGCTTGGAGAAAAGCAGTTTATAGTTTGCCTAATGTATATTTAATCAACAACTTCTCAAACTGGAAAAACAACAAATAGTGGAAATTGAAGCTATTGATAAAATTGTACACCAGGGAGTGACTATTCTTCTTACAGAGAAACTACAGGCTAAATTTCATTCTTTGGAAAAGTCTGTAACTAAAACTGCAGGCTTAGAAAAGACTTTACATGTATGTGTAAACTGTTGGGTAATTTTACGGCGTAATTTGAATGTAGAATAAGGTTTAGTAAATGGAGCAATTGGAAAAATTGTTGAATTTGTAAAATTTCAGAATAGAGATGGAATAGAATTTTTGATTATAAAATTTGGTCAGATTAAAGAGGTAAGAGAGATTGGGCGTTGTGTTGTACGTTTTTTGCTTGTAAAAGATTTGTATGTTCATAGACAACAGTTTCCTCTGTCTTTAGCATATACAGTAACTACTCATAAATCTCAAGGTTTAAGTATAGACACTGCTTTTGTAAATATTGGAAGTACAGTGTTCAAAGAGGGAATGGCATACGTTGCATTGTTTCGAGTAAGAACATTGTCTGGTTTGTATTTGATAGATTTTGATGACAAAAAGGCTAGTGCTGATGCAAATTGTGTAAGAGAGTACAATCGTTTAAGAAGACTTTATACTCCTGATTTAGGTGAATATCCCATATATGAGAAACGATAGTGTGTCCAAAACGGAAATATGTCAAAGATGCAATTGAGGTTCAAAAAAGAAAACAAATGAAGAGAAACTTGAAGGCGTAAAGAAAAAGAAAATGGAAACTGTTGATGACATTGTAGGATACCAGTTGGAAAATAGTTCAGGTATCAACTGTTATGCTAATGTGATTCTGAATGTTGTGTTTTATCTACAAGATCTTCATCATGAAATCATGGGAAATCATGAAAAAGATTCTGTTCTTTACTACATCATGTATTTCAACAGTTGGTAACTGACAGAAGTAAAATCCATACTGCTTCTGGCATTCGGCATCTTTTGGATATATGTACTGGTTCTTTGACATTTACTCTTAATATACAACAAGATGCACAAGAATTTCTAATCCTTATGCTTGGAGTATTAGAACATGAAGGAATACAGATTGAAAACTTATTTGGACTAAGTTACAGATGGGATCATAAATGTGAAGAGTGTTCATTTACTTCTACCACTGAAATACAAACAGAACGATTCATATACTTGACGATACCAGACTGCAAATCAGTACCTTTTAACAAATTGATAAAAACAGCCAATCAGGACATGAGATGTTCGCATTGTAGATCAGAGATGTTGTCTACATTACATATAGAAAGATTTGGAAAATATCTGATTTTAATGCTACAACGTTGTAGAGCAAATGGAAGAAAATTGGAAACCAAAATTAAACTTTTTAATGCAAGTCAAATATCTATTTCAGGAAGAACTTTTATAGCAGTGGCTATTATTTTCCATGATGGACCTACTACAACATCTGGACACTATACTGTGTATTTAAAGTGTAATAAAGGATGGACACATTGCAATGATGCCCACTTGGAATTCAAACCTAGATTGCCTTATGAATTACCAAATTCATATTTGTTATTTTTGAAGCCAAAGTTTTGAGTACATCATTCGGCCTATTGGGAAGATGTGAACAGAAAGTAGACAGGAGTGCAAACTATTAGTATTTATAATTAGTGTTTGGATTATTATTTGCCCTAATTGATATTGCATTTGGAAAATTGTGTTTAAAAGCAAATAGTTTATATATTTGTTGTCTATATTGTACCAGATGTAAATGAGAGTCTATATTTTGGCAAATGTATTTGAGATAAATAATAGAGTTAATGTAGATGAAGGAAGTAATTAACAAAGTGTAGATAGAAAAACACATAGCTACACATATTGAAAATGATGCTCTACGCTGATTTGGGGTTTTTCTCTAATATCAATTTGATTGTTTTTTCCACGCTGTTCAATGATGACACTACATTGAAATCACTGTGTATGGTGAAGTTAAGTGGAATCTGAGAACAGCAAAAAAGGGAAACTGAAAATGTTATGTAATTCTATATTTATGTTGTGTTCTTAAAAATATACTATTATAATTTCTGTAATATATTATCATTAAATAACAGTTTTTTTTCTTCTTCTTTATAGTAGCTACTGTTGAAGTTTGAAAAGACTTTCAATGTGTTTAGGACAATACTACTCTAAAAATACTTCTACTGAGTAATGTATCTAAATTACTTGAAAGGTAAGAATACATAATATAATATGCATGATAACGTGAAAAATGTTTAAAAGTTTAATTATATGTTATTTGTTTCTAATATAAATAATGTTGATCCTTTACACTATTTGGAAACTATCATTACGTTGCTCATGTAATCAGGCAGGGATCCTTTCACGTAGACATTACCCATGCACTCATCCATTCTCTGAAGCACAAGTCTTGCACTAATAGGATAACCCAGGCATTACCCTTGCATTCTTCCTTTCACACAGGCACTACCCATGCACTCATCCAATTACCTAGGCACTACCCCTGCACTCATGCAATCACCCAGGCCCTACCCATGCACGCATACAATCACTCAGGCACTACTCTTGCACTCAACCATTCACTCAGGCACTCCCCATGCACTCATCCAATGACCCAGGCATTACTCTTGCAGTCATCCTTTTACTCAGGCACTATTCATGATGAACTGATCTAAGCACCAAGACATTACTCTTGCACTCATGAAGTAACTCAGGCACTACCCATGCACTCATCCAATCACACAGGCAGTATCCCTGCACTTATGCAGTCACCCAGGCACTGCCCGTGCACTCATACAATCACTCAGACAGCTCTTTTGCACTCAACCATTCACTCAGGCACGACCTACCCACTCATCCAATGACCCAGGCATTACCCTTGCACTCATACTTTCACTCAGGTACTTCCCATGCACTCATACAATCAGCTAGGCACTACCACTACACTCAGGATTTTGTTATATGCAATTAGTATTATAATATGTGTTCTTTTTCTCTGTTTAATATTTTTTCTTATTTTGTTTATTAATTTTTTTATTTTATTTTTATTTTTAATATATATATATATATATATTTCTAAGAGTTTGAGTGTGAATAGTAATTTTTTTTCTCCGCTATCCAACACTTCCCTACTGTTGCATTTACTGGGGTGGGAATACTAATTTTTACCCCTCCTCTATCCAACACTTTCCCTACTGTTGCACTCACCGGAGTTGGAATAGTAATTTTTACCCCTCCGCTATCCAGCACTTTCCCTACTGTTGCACTTACTCGTGTGGGAATAGTAATTTTTATCTCTCCGCTATCCTGCATTTTCCCTACTGTTGCACACACTGGAGTTGGAATAGTAATTTTTACCTCGCTGCTATCCAACACTTTCCCTACTGTTGCACTCTCTGGAGTGGGAATACATTTTTTTACCCCTCCGCTATCCAACACTTATCCTATTGTTGCATTTAGTGGAGTAGGAATACTAATTTTTACCCCTCCGCTATCCAACATTTTCCCTACTGTTGCACTCTTTGGAGTGGGAATAGTAATTTTTACCCCTCCACTATCCAACACTTTCCCTACTGTTGCACTCACTGGAGTGGGAATAGTAATTTTTACCCCTCTGCTGTCCAACACTTTCCCTACTGTTGCACTCACTGGAGTGGGAATCATTTTTTTTACCCCTCCGTTATCCAACACTTATCCTACTGTTGCATTCAGTGGAGTTGGAATACTAATTTTTACCCCTCCGCTATCCAGCATTTTCCCTACTGTTGCACTCTTTGGAGTGGGACTAGTAATTTTTGCCCCTCCGCTATCCAGCACGTTCTCTATTGTTGCTCTCACTGGAGTGGGAATAGTAAATTTTACCCTTCCGCTATCCAACACTTTCCCTACTGTTAATCTTACTGGAGTAGGAATAGTAATTTTTACCCCTCCGCTATCCAACACTTTCCCTACTGTTGCTCTCACTGGAGTGGGAATAGTAATTTTTACACCACCGCTATCCAACACTTTCCCTACTGTTGCACTCACTGGAGTTGGAATAGTAAATTTAATTATTTTGCTATCCAACACTTTTCTTACTGTTGCACTGATTGTATTGGGCAATTTAAGTTTGAATATTTTTTCATAGTTTAATGTTTTAATTTATTTATTTTTAAAATAAATTAAAGATAAAAGTTTATTAATTATTTTAAAGTAAATATATAAATATGTATTAATTATTATGTTTGTGCGCTTATTTTTTTTAAATTAAATTTATTTGTAATATTTTGTAAAAATGTTTATTAAATTTAAATTATTTTGTTAAAATTAATATTTAATATATTCAATATATATTATTTTATTTTATATATATATTTAGATCGATATTTTTTACATCTATATTTTTTACATCGATATTTTTGATTTGATATTTTTGTACTTACCTGTGTAGGAATGGGAGTCGATATTTTTGTAGTCTATTTTTTTTTCAATATTTTGAACATCGATATTTTGAACATCGATATTCTATCAGTGAACCCTACCCCTGCACTCATGCAATCACCCAGGCACTACCCATGTACTTATGCAATTATTCAGGCGCTACAGAAGCAGTCATCCAATGACTCAGGGATTACTCTTGCAGTCATTCTTTTACTCAGGCACTACCCACGCACTGATCTAAGCACCCAGTCATTACCCTTGCACTCATAAAGTCACTCAGGACCTACCCATGCACTCATCCAATCAGCCAGGCAGTACTCCTGCACTTATGCAATCACTCAGGCAGTGCGCATGCACTCATACAATCACTTAGGCACTACTCTTGCACTCAACCATTCACTCAGGCACTACCCATGCACGTATCCATTCCCTCAAGGACTACCCGTACACTCATTCAATGGCCCAGGCATTAGCCTTGCACTCCTACTTTCACTCAGGTACTTCCCATGCACTCATCCAATCACCCAGGCACTACCCCTGCACTCATGCAATCACCCAGGCCCTATCCATGCACTCATGCAATCACTTAGGCACTACTCTTGCACTCAACCATTCACTCAAGGACTACCAGTGCACTCATCCAATGACCAAGGGATTACTCTTGCAGTCATTCTTTTACTCAGGCACTACCCTCACACTGATCTAAGCATATATATATATATGTATATATATATTCATAGTAAAAAATAGAGGTTTCAGGGACGTTATCGTTACTAATTAGAATTTTAAAAAAAACTTAGAAATTCACTGAAAAAAACAGAGGTTTTAGGGATGTTATAGTTAGGAATTAGCATCTAAAAAACCTTAGAAATTCACTGAAAAAACCACAGGTTTCAGGGACTTTTTAGTTAGGAATTAGCATTTAAAAAACCTTAGATATTCACTGAAAAAACCATAGGTTTCAGGTACTTTATAGTTAGGCTGACATTTCACTCGTACAAAACCAGAGAAATTCAGCCGTTATAGTTAGCTGAGCTAACTATAAATCGTGCCCCCGCAATGCACTGCTGATGACGTCACATATTACATCACTCATGACATGGTCAGTGACATCACTCATGACATCACTGATGACATCTCAAATGATATCACTGATGACATCATCCACTTAATCTCTGATGCCCCTACTCACACCCCAATATACCCTTTCATACACCCACTCCAAATATCAGACTACCATTCTTGATACTATTAACACACCAATGCCAGTACATACATACCCACTTACTGATTCATAGGTCTGCATACACATCCACTCACTCACCCATACAGGTACTCATACAGCCAGTCACTCACCAATAGAGACGCTGATATATCCACTCATACACCCATACAGTCACTCATGCACCGTCAGTCACCCATAGAGCTACTCACACACCTACTCACTCACCCAAACATTCAATCACACAACCAGTTACTCACCCATACAGAAACACACACACACACTCACAACTCATACAAATACTAACAAATACTTACGGTCCTATACAGTTGCTAACACAAGCAGACACTCACCCATATAGCCACTCTCACACTCATTCACTCACACATACAGTCACTTATATACTCCAACACTCACATATTCTGCCTTTCACATATGCAGTTACTTGCCCATATACAACTGAGACATCCATACACTCACCGACACAGCCATACACACACTCACTCAACCATACCGTCCCTCACAGATGCACTCATGAACCCATACACCAAGGGATTCACCCACTCACACATCCATGCAGGAAGTCACACACACCCCACCCCCCCACACAGACACTCAGGCACCCATACAGGTACTCAGACAACCAACCATTAACCCATATAGACACTCATGTAGCTACTCACCAGCCCATGCAGCCACTTACACACCAACTGACAGACTGATACAGACATTCACACAGATTAGTCATTCACCCATGCATTCACTAAGACACATTTAATCACTCACTTATACAGTCAGTCACGCACCCACTAAATCATCCATTCAGACACTCATACACACACTCATTCTTCAATACACCTTGGCGTATATATATATAACATTCTTAAACTTTTAAAAAACACTCAGTCACTGGATGATGTCATCAGTGATGTCATTTGAGATGTCATCAGTGATGTCACTGACCATGTCATGAGTGATGTAATATGTGACGTCATCAGCAGTGCATTGCAGGGGCGCGAGTTATAGCTAGCTCAGCTAACTATAACGGCTGAAGTTATCTGGTTTTGTATGAGTGAAATGTCAGCCTAACTATAACCTAGGTTTTTTAAATGCTAATTCCTAACTATAACGTCCCTGAAACCTGTGGTTTTTCAGTGAATATATATATATATATATATATATATATATATATATATATATATATATATATATATATATATATATATATATGTATATATGTTAGAAATGGGATCTCTAGTTGGCAAGGGCTTGCACCTTTGTCCAAGTAGGGACCCTTCTTCCTAGTCAGGGTAAGGGTGTTACACTCGTGAAGTAACCCCTGCTCACCCCCGTGGTAGCTTGGCACGAGCAGTCAGGCTTAATTCAGAGGCAGTGTGTAAAGCATTTGCACATAACCGACAGTAATACAGTGTAAGCACTACAAACGGACACCACACCAGTTTAGAAAAATAACCAATATTTTATATACTCAAGACAAGACCGATTACGACAAAAATCCACAATACTATACTTTAAAAATGAATGCTTGATAAGGTAACTTCTTCTTTGCAGGAATAGTTCAAAAACAAAGTTCGTACGAGTCGGTAGCTCCGTCCGAGCCTACCGCGATGCTGAAAACCACAGAGTTTAACAGTTCCAGCCGACCGCGTCAATACGGGCCAGCAGAGTCGTGAACAGACTCGGTCACAGTACCTTTCTCGTTGTGGCTGGTACGGAGTGTAAGAGCCGGTCGGCGTTCGTCGCGGTTGCGGTGCAAGACGGAGCGATGCAAGGTGCGGTGTCCCTCGATGCGGTGCAGGCAGCGGCTCGATGAGCGTCGTGCAGACGGAGTCGGTGAGTCCAAGGCGTGCGATGCAGGGTGAGACGATGTTCGATGCGGTGCTGACAGGTTGCGATGCAGGCGACCAAGCCGGAGTGCGGGAGCTGGCGTCGGACAGCGGTGCGAGTCGGAGTGGTGCGTCGCAGACGTTGGAGCGGTGCCCCAAATGCGATGCGGTCACGACTCTTGAGCCAGTTGCAGCGACCGCGTCGGTCGGGTCCGGCTGGTTCAGTGAACCGATGCGATGCGAACTGCGGTGCCCACAGGTCACGGTGCAAGCAGCGGCTCGGTGTTGGCGGCGTCGGACGTCACCCACGGTGAGACCAGGGTTGCGATGCGAAGCGGGGCGATGCGGTCTGCGGTGCAAACAGGTCACCGGCCAGGGATGGATTCGGTTGACGGAGTCGGTTGCGGTTCCCTTCCTCTGTGGCAACTGAAACAGCGTTCCAGAAGCGGTACCCAGAGGCTTGTGAAGTCTTTGTAGTCCCTGAGACTTCTTAACAGGAGGCCAGCTCGGTTCCAGGCCCTTGGAGATACTCAGCACAAGTTTGTAGAAAGTTCCGTCCTTTCACTGCCCAAGGCAGAAGCAGCAGCTGCAGGCCAACCCAACAAAGCAACAACACAGCAAAGGGGCAGTACTCCTCCTGGCAGCTCTTCCAGCTCTTCGTCTTGGCAGGTTCCTTGATTCTAGCGAGATCTAAATTCATGGGGTCAGGGCCCCAATATTTATATCCCAAATTCCTTTGTTCTCTGAAGGCAGAGAGGCCTTTGCCTAGTCCAAACCAGTTCTGGAGCACTTTGTTGACAAGTCTCCGTCCCTTCTTTCAGTGAGTAGGCCAGGGACATCAGACGCACCACAGGAGGTGGAGCCAGCATTGTGGAGGGAAGGCACTGTCCTATTCAGGGCCCAGGTGCAACTCCTCCCACCCATCTACATGTAGATCTTGCTATTCAGCCCTGCGCTGACTCACCCTGTCTCCTGGCATCCCCCAGCCCCTGTCACTCACACTCCAGACAAGGAATACACAACACCGCAGAGGCAGGCTTGGATGGTTAGACAAGAAAATACCCACTTTCTAAAAGTGGTATTTTCAAACACAGAATGTTAAAACCAACTTCACTAAAAGATGCATTTTATCATTCTGGGTCCAGGCATACTAAACTCGAATTTCTACCCTGTTCCCGGGGTCAGTTAGGATTATAAGCTGTAATAATCAAAACTGCCCGTTCTGGCCTAGGGGAACAGGTAGCCTTGCAATAGTGAAGAACGAACTAGGCTGTAATTCACTATCAGGACATGCCACACACACCAGGGCATGTCCTACCTTTCGCATACAACGCACCCTGCCCACAGGGGTACCTTGGGCCTACCTTAGGGGTGACTAACATGTAGAAAAGGGAAGGTTTAGGGACTTGCAAGTGTGTGCACTTGCCAAGTCGACATGGCAGCCCCAGGCTGCGCACAGGCTCTGCAATGGCAGGCCCGAGTTACACTTTACGGGCTGTTTGCGTGGGTGGCACAATCCAGTGCTGCAGCCCACCAACAGCATTTGGTCTATAGGCCCTGGCACTCGCAGTGCACTTTACAAGGGACTGACACATAAACCAAATAGGCCAATCATGGAAACGCCAATCCGTAACACATTTTATACAGGAGCACTTGCACTTTCCCACTGGACAGCAGTGAGGAAAGTGCGCAGAATCATTAGACCAGCAAAAACAGAGTCAAAACCGGGAGGTCAGAAAGCAAAAAGTCAGGGGAAACACGCCAAAAGATGCCAAGTCTAACACATGTCTCCTCCAGCTGAAAGTAGGGAGAACTACCCAACCCCATTGGAGTTCTCTTCACTAAGGCGGAAGAACCTGGACAGACCATCTGCGTTGGCGTGTTCTGTACCAGGACGGTGTTTCACCGTAAAGTCCATTCCCTGTAGGGAGATGGACCACCTCAGCAGTTTTGGATTCTCACCCCTCATTTGCATCAACCATCTGAGGGGCCTGTGGTCTGTCTGAACCCGGAAGTGAGTCCCAAACAGGTATGGTTTCAACTTCTTCAGCGCCCAGACCACAGCAAAAGCTTCCCTTTCTATGGCACTCCACCTCTGTTCCCTGGGAAGTAGTCTCCTGCTAAGGAAGACTACAGGCTGATCCACGCCCTCTTCATTCAGTTGTGAGAGCACCGCTCCCACACCATGCTCTGAAGCGTCAGTCTGCACGACGAATTCCTTGGAGAAGTCAGGTGCCTTGAGCACGGGCGCCGTGCACCTGGCTGCCTTCAGGGCATCAAAAGCTTTCTGGCAGGACTCAGTCCAGATCACTTTCCTGGGCTGCCTCTTAGAGGTCAGCTCTGTTAAGGGGGCAACGATGGTGCCATAGCCCTTAACAAATCTCCTATAGTAATCGGTGAGACCTAAGAAGGCTCTCACCTCTGTCTGGGTCTTGGGGGGTTCCCAAGCCAGAATGTTGTCAATCTTGGGTTGTAGGGGCGCCACCTGGCCACTTCCTACCTGGTGTCCAAAGTACACCACAGAACATTGCCCGATCTGGCACTTACTGGCCTTGATCGTGAGGCCTGCACCTTGCAGAGCCCTCAACACTTTCTCAAGGTGCTGTAAATGTTCTTCCCAGCTGGAACTGAACACAGCAATGTCATCCAGGTAGGCGGCACTGAAATCCTCCAGCCCAGCCAACACCTGATTGACCAACCTCTGAAAGGTGGCAGAGGCATTCTTCAACCCAAAGGGCATCACCCGGAATTGGTAATGACCTTCTGGGGTTGAGAATGCTGATCTCTCCTTGGCCCCATCGGTTAAGGCAATCTGCCAGTACCCAGACATCAAATCAAACGTGCTGAGGAACCGGGCAGCTCCCAACCGATCAATGAGCTCATCAGCTCTGGGGATGGGGTGCGCGTCAGTCCTGGTGACGGCATTGAGCCCACGGTAGTCCACACAAAACCGGAGTTCTGGAGTGGCACCGGGCGCCGCAGCCTTTGGGACCAAGACCACTGGGCTGGCCCAAGGGCTGTGGGAGGGCTCAATCACCCCTAACGCCAACATCTTAGAGACCTCCTCCTTGATGCTGGCTCTGACCCGGTCAGTCAACCTGTAAATCTTGTGCTTCACAGGAGGGCTGTCACCAGTGTCCACGTCATGGGTACACCAGTGAGTAACACCAGGAGTCAGAGAGAACAGTGGGGCGAACTGTCCCAACAACTGGCGACAGTCCCCTGCTGCTCCTGAGTCAGAGTAGGGGAGAGGATCACACCCTCTACTGACCCATCATGCTCCTTGGTAGACAGGAGGTCAGGGAGAGGCTCACTCTCCTCTTCCACCCCATCATCTGTCGCCAAGAGCATACTCACTTCGGACCTCTCGAAGTGGGGCTTGAGGCGATTCACGTGGAAGGACCCTCAAAGGGTTCCTTGGAGCCTGCAAATCCACCAGGTAGGTGACGTCACTTTTGCGCTCCTTTACCTCATATGGCCCAGTCCACTTGTCCTGCAAGGCACAAGGTGCCACTGGGGCCATGACCCACACTTTTTGCCCAGGTTGAAATTCGACCAGAGTGGCATTCTGGTCATACCATCTCTTCATTTCTTCCTGGCTTGCTTCTAGGTTCGCCTGAGCGAGTTTCCTGAAGCGGGCAGTTTGGTTTCTAAAGGCCAGCATGTAGCTAAATACATCCTGGGAGTTTTCTTGGGAGCTGCCTCCCAGCCTTCCTTTACCAAACTCAGAGGTCCTCTGACAGGGTGGCCATACAGGAGCTCAAAGGGGCTGTACCCAAGAGACTTCTGAGGCACCTCCCTGTATGCAAAGAGTAGGCATGGCAAGAGGACGTCCCACTTACGCCTCATGGGTTCTGTTAGACCCTTGATCATGCCTTTCAAGGTCTGGGTGAATCTCTCCACCAGACCGTTTCCTTGTGGGTGGTAAGGAGTGGTGAACTTGTAGGTTACACCACACTCCTTCCACAGGGATGTCATATACTTTGATATGAAATTGGTCCCCCTATCAGAAACCACCTCTCTGGGGAATCCCACACAGGAAAAGATCCCCATTAACGCCCGGCCCACCACTGGCGCCGTCGTTGTCCTGAGAGGGATTGCCTCCGGGTACCGGGTGGCATGGTCCACCAAGACCAGGATGTACCTGTTGCCCATGGCTGTCTTGGGATCCAGTGGCCCCACAATATCCATCCCTACCCTTTCAAAGGGTGTTCCAACAACAGGAAAAGGTTGGAGAGGAGCTTTGACCTTCCTCCCACTCTTACCACTTGCCTGGCAAGTTTGGCAAGACCTACAGTGCGCATCTGACTGCCTTCGCATTTGGGGCCAAAAGAAGTGGGTGACAAGCCTGTCAAAGGTCTTGTCCTGCCCCAAATGTCCTGCCAAAGGCACGTCATGAGCCAGACCCAGTAGGAAGGTCCTGAAGCGCTGGTGTACCACCAGCACACGGGCTGACCCAGGCTCAGCAACCTTAGGCTCACTGTATAGGAGACCACTCTCCCAGTAGATCAGATGTGACCCGGACTGATTACCAGCTGCCTGGTCTGCAGCCTGCCGCCGCAGACCCTCCAGAGTAGGGCACTCGCTCGGCTCCCTGCAGAACTCCTCCTGGTGGGACCCCCTTCTTGCTGCCAATGGGTCAGCTCAGAGATGTCTCCCAGTTCGGCTACCTGCTCCCCTGTAGGCACCGGGCGCCCCTCGAGGTCCGCCTCCTCCCGGTCCGTGGGAACTTCGGGGCTGGTTTCCCGCGCCCCTGCCCTTTCTCTTGGCAGGGACTTGGGCCACTGTTCCAGGCTCCAAGTCCTCTTGATCACCCTTTCTGGCTGCCATTGACAGAGTAGACACGCATGCCCACTCTGGCAACCCAAGCATCTCCAAGTGAGACCTGAGCTCAACCTCCTTCCATAAGGACTGCTCCAGGTCGTTTCCTAGCAGACAATCTACAGGCATGGTAGGGCTCACAACCACCCTCAAGGGACCTGAGACCCCCCATTCAAAGGGAACCTGCGCCACCATACATTGGCGCTCTGAGTTGTCTACAGCAACTACTTGGTGGAATGCTCCGGGGACTACTTGCTTCTAAGACACCAGGTGACACCGGACTGAGGTCACACTGGCTCCAGTGTCTCTGAGAGCCTCTACCCAGTTCCCATTAATGGTCACCCAGGTGCTATATTTCTTTGTGTTTGGGGGCACCTGGTTTCCTGGGACCATCTCACTGTCCCCTAGTGAGACATGGGTCATTTCTGCGGGATCCCCACCCTCCTGTGGGCACCCCTCCTCCCCAAGCGCTACACTAGCCAACACTTTGGACTGTCCACCGGTGGGTGGCTGTGTCCCCTTTGGGCACTTGGGGTCCCCCTTAAAGTGACCTACCTGGTCACATGCATAACACTTGTGGGGCCGGTCTCAACAGGCTTCCTGTAGAGACCCCTTTCTTCTTATCACCGGGGGCTGGGAACCATTACCCTGGGTACTAGTTTGGGGCCCTTTAGAGAACTACTGTGCTTTACCCTTGTCCCCCCACCTTTCTGCTGGGGACCCTGCCCACCTTTGGCTGAGTCTCCCGAAACGCTTTCTTGTGGACCCTGGTACTCACCCAGCGGTCTGCTTCCATAGCAAGCTTCCTGCGGTCAGTTAGCTTACTATCAACTAGGTGCTGGCGCAGATCTGCAAAACATAGACTAGACAAGTGCTCCCATGCAATCAAGTTGTAGAGCCCCTGAAAATCTGTTACACTACTGCCCTTTACCCAACCATCCAGCGACCTGCAGAACACATCCACACATTCCAACCAAGTGTTGGCATCAGACTTCTTACTGGACCTGAACTGATCCCTGTACTTTTCAGGAGTAAGACCATACTTTGTGAGAAGGGCATCCTTCATGTCAGCATAGGTGAGGTGATACCCCTTACCCAAAGCTATCAGAGCATCCCTTGCTTCTTCAGGGAAAAGTGGCCACAATCCTGCTCCCCAATTCTCCTCAGGGACCCCATTCATGTGTATGGCTGCCTCATAACCCTGGAACCACCTTTGTATGTCATCCCCCTTCTTGAACTCCTTGCCTACATTCTTGGGAATGTGCACAATCCTGTCTGCCTTTCTGGATGAATTGCTGCCACCATCTGAGCCTGACTTACTCCTAAGTTCTAGCTCCTTCAGTTCTCTCTCATGCTCTAAGAGCATCTTCCTCTCCTCTATGGCCAATCTCTTCTCCTCCCGCTCACTCTCCAGCCTGAGCTTCTGCAGCTCAAACTGCCTTGCCTCCCGTCTGTCCTCCAGCTCCTCTGGGGACAGACTGCTGCTGCCTGACCTGGCGGGTTCCCCCCTACCCAAAAGCATATCCACCCTGGAAATAGGCTCCTCCACCTCCTCACTGAGATTACCAGGTTGCCCACTGGCATGTCTGGCTGCTACCCAGGCCCTCAGCGCCTTCTGTAGCTCCTCCTTCCTTGTGAGGCCTTTAATCTGGACTTTCAGGTTTTTACAAATTGCTCGTAGTTCCTTTACGGCGTAGGTTTCCAACCTATCCTCCTCAAAGATAATTTCCAGAGATGCAACGGATGATGCAGCTGTGTCAGGCATGACAAAAGTAGTGAGTTGAAAACTGGCAAGATCAAAAATAGGCCAAAAGGAAAAGAACCAGTATGTGGTACGTAATGGTCTGCGATATGGTAGTAGTGCACACCAATCACTGTAAGTCAAGTGCAAACACAAGTCCTATCCTCACCGCTGACAACCAATGTTAGAAATGGGATCTCTAGTTGGCAAGGGCTTGCACCTTTGTCCAAGTAGGGACCCTTCTTCCTAGTCAGTGTAAGGGTGTTACACTCGTGAAGTAACCCCTGCTCACCCCCGTGGTAGCTTGGCACAAGCAGTCAGGCTTAATTCAGAGGCAGTGTGTAAAGCATTTGCACATAACCGACAGTAATACAGTGTAAGCACTACAAACGGACACCACACCAGTTTAGAAAAATAACCAATATTTTATATACTCAAGACAAGACCGATTACGACAAAAATCCACAATACTATACTTTAAAAATGAATGCTTGATAAGGTAACTTCTTCTTTGCAAGAATAGTTCAAAAACAAAGTTCAGATGCGAGTCGGTAGCTCCGTCCGAGCCTTCCGCGATGCTGAAAACCACAGAGTCTAACAGTTCCAGCCGACCGCGTCGATACGGGCCAGCAGAGTCGTGAACAGACTCGGTCACAGTACCTTCTCGTTGTGGCTGGTACGGAGTGTACGAGCCGGTCGGCGTTCGTCGCGGTTGCGGTGCAAGACGGAGCGATGCAAGGTGCGGTGTCCCTCGATGCGGTGCAGGCAGCGGCTCGATGAGCGTCGTGCAGACGGAGTCGGTGAGTCCAAGGCGTGCGATGCAGGGTGAGACGATGCTCGATGCGGTGCTGACAGGTTGCGATGCAGGCGACCAAGCCGGAGTGCGGGAGCTGGCGTCGGACAGCGGTGCGAGTCGGAGCGGTGCGTCGCAGACGTGCGAGCGGTGCCCCAAATGCGATGAGGTCACGACTCTTGAGCCAGTTGCAGCGACCGCGTCGGTCGGGTCCAGCTGGTTCAGTGAAGCGATGCGAACTGCGGTGCCCACAGGTCACGGTGCAAGCAGTGGCTCGGTGTTGGTGGCGTCGGACGTCGCCCACGGTGAGACCAGGGTTGCGATGCGAAGCGGGGCGATACGGTCTGCGGTGCAAACAGGTCACCGGACAGGGATGGATTCGGTTGACGGAGTCGGTTGCGGTTCCCTTCCTCTGTGGCAACTGAAACAGCGTTCCAGAAGCGGTACCCAGAGGCTTGTGAAGTCTTTGTAGTCCCTGAGACTTCTTAACAGGAGGCCAGCTCGGTTCCAGGCCCTTGGAGATACTCAGCACAAGTTTGTAGAAAGTTCCGTCCTTTCACTGCCCAAGGCAGAAGCAGCAGCTGCAGGCCAACCCAACAAAGCAACAACACAGCAAAGGGGCAGTACTCCTCCTGGCAGCTCTTCCAGCTCTTCGTCTTGGCAGGTTCCTTGATTCCAGCGAGATCTAAATTCATGGGGTCAGGGCCCCAATATTTATTTCCCAAATTCCTTTGTTCTCTGAAGGCAGAGAGGCCTTTGCCTGGTCCAAACCAGTTCTGGAGCACTTTGTTGACAAGTCTCCGTCCCTTCTTTCAGTGAGTAGGCCAGGGACATCAGACGCACCACAGGAGGTGGAGCCAGCATTGTGGAGGAAGGCACTGTCCTATTCAGGGCCCAGGTGCAACTCCTCCCACCCATCTACATGTAGATCTTGCTATTCAGCCCTGCGCTGACTCACCCTGTCTCCTGGCATCCTCCAGCCCCTGTCACTCACACTCCAGACAAGGAATACACAACCTCGCAGAGGCAGGCTTGGATGGTTAGACAAGAAAATACCCACTTTCTAAAAGTGGTATTTTCAAACACAGAATGTTAAATCCAACTTCACTAAAAGATGCATTTTATCATTCTGGGTCCAGGCATACTAAACTCGAATTTCTACCCTGTTCCCGGGGTCAGTTAGGATTATACGCTGTAATAATCAAAACTGCCCGTTCTGGCCTAGGGGGAACAGGTAGCCTTGCAATAGTGAAGAACGAACTAGGCTGTAATTCACTATCAGGACATGCCACACACACCAGGGCATGTCCTACCTTTCGCATACAACGCACCCTGCCCACAGGGGTACCTTGGGCCTACCTTAGGGGTGACTAACATGTAGAAAAGGGAAGGTTTAGGGACTTGCAAGTGTGTGCACTTGCCAAGTCGACATGGCAGCCCCAGGCTGCGCACAGGCTCTGCAATGGCAGGCCCGAGTTACACTTTACGGGCTGTTTGCGTGGGTGGCACAATCCAGTGCTGCAGCCCACCAACAGCATTTGGTCTATAAGCCCTGGCACTTGCAGTGCACTTTACAAGGGACTGACATAAACCAAATAGGCCAATCATGGAAACGCCAATCCGTAACACATTTTATACAGGAGCACTTGCACTTTCCCACTGGACAGCAGTGAGGAAAGTGCGCAGAATCATTACACCAGCAAAAACAGAGTCAAAACCGGGAGGTCAGAAAGCAAAAAGTCAGGGGAAACACGCCAAAAGATGCCAAGTCTAACAATATATATATATATATATATATATTTCACAGCAAACACTCCCCGCACCTCCACGCTGACAAGCAGGCGAGCAGAGAGAGAGATGGACCCAGATTCAGTAGCAGGTAAGATCTTTTATTCCTCTCACCCTTACGACGCGTTTCAAGCACAAAGTGCCCTTGTTCACACACAATATATATATATACACACATATACACACACAGACAAAACAAGCACACATATATACATATGAGTATGTATAAAGATTATTTTTTAAGTGAATATAATTTCATATAATATTGTATTACTTAATATTTTCTGTATTTCTGTAAGTTTATTAGTTTTAGATCTTTTATGTGTTTAATTGGTTACATTTGTTGTATATTTATTTTAGTTGTTTTGTTAGTACATATGGCTTTATAAATAATTTGTAATATTTTATTTTACTTTTATATAGTAGGTTAAATATTTGTACATATTTTATTTGTGTTTGGCTAATTAATGGGTTTTTAAAGGCAATTATTAATTTACAATTCATTGGATTCTTTTAAAATGTATTTAAATGATTGCAGTTGATATTGCTGTTTTCAATATTGTTTGTTATTTTGTATTTATTTAATGTTATGACGATTGTGAGAAATTGAGCTGCTGGTTGAGTGGGGTGTTAACCGTGCTCAAGCAACAGCCTCAATCTCTGTCAGGGGGAACCACAAAAGTCACTAAATGAACCTGTGCTTAACCCTCTGGTAGCTTGGCACAAAATCAGTCAGGCTTAACTTAGAGGTAATGTGTGGAGTATTTATTCAGCGCACAAACTGTAAGAAAGTAAAAATACCACGCAAGAAAAATCTCACACCAATTTAGAGAAATAAAGTAAATTTTACTAAATTACTTGACATCAAAAAGACAAAAATTCAATCAGTAGAACTGAAGTTATAAATTTTTAAAGTTTAAGGTAAAAACGAGTGCCTAAAATATCAAAGGGCCAACCGCGAACATCTAGTTACGCAAGACCGGGTCAAAGTAGAAAAATATGGCTGACCATGATAGAGCACGAGTCGAATACAAAGAGTAGACTGGGCCCGGTCGGCGCTTACCTTCGGACTTAGAAGAAATTTTGTAAAAATGATCTGAGAAGGTAAAGTTCAGTGGGGCAAGGCTGCAGGTGAAGTCTGAGGAGGAGTTGTCGGGTAGCCTCTGGAAAAAGTCACGGTGAAGATGCCTACGTTCGGATTTAGTCTCTTTTTTGTAAGTCGAAAATCTCCAGCGGGATGAAGCTGAAAGCTGGAGCTGACGAGAGTTCTGCTTTCCAAGTTTTAGATTTTGGCTATCTGGGTACCTTTAACACCACCACCAAGGGTCCAGTACTGGAGGGGCACGACTTGAGGGGTTAGGGCTCACTCAGGCTGGGTCGAGGTGCTGGTTCAAGGCGGTTGGAGACATTTCTGTCCCTGAGCCTCTGATCAAGAGGGCAGCAAACTAGCCCTTGGAGTCACTCTTGTAGTCCGGGATTCAAGGGGTTGAACAGCTCAAAAAGTGAGGCAGGCATCTGAGGGTTCAAAGCAGGCTTCAGGCAGCAGCACAGTCCTTCCAGGTGCAGCAAAGCAGTCTTCTGCAGTACACAACAGGCCACAGCAGCAGGCAGTACTCTGAGAGTCCTGCCACAGTCCCATAAAAGTGAACTGAAGAGTGGGTCTGAGGGTCTTATGTTATACTTAGTGCCTTTCTTGAAGTAGGAAAAGTTTTTAGAGAATTTCCTTTGATGGTTCTTGCTTCCCATGCCCTGGTTTCTGGTTGTCTGCATGAACAATGCAGTAGTGACAAGTCCTTTGTGTGAAGGCTGGGAAAAGCCTAGTCAGTTGCAAGTGAGGCTGTGCCCAGCTCCGCCCCCCCAAACTGCCAGTGATGGGCCATCAAAGTACACCTAATCCCTCTATTGTGTAGCTGTCTGGGAAGAATAAACAAAGTTCAACTGGCAACTACACCCAGTCATGTGACCCAGGAACAGGCTGCAGGCACCAAAGAGTTAGGTCAGAAAAATGACAACTTTTTAAAATTGGCGTTTTCAAAATTGTAACTTAAAATCAAACTTTACCATTAATGAGGATTTTTAATTACAATTTCTCACACAAAAAAATTGAAATGTTCACCTGTTCCCAATAAAACCTTAGCACTTATTAAATGTAATAAGGCAACCCAATGTTAACCTATGTGAGGGGTAGGCCTCACAGTAGTGGAAAACAAATGTAGGAGTTTTTTTCACTACCAGGACATGTAAAACTTAAATGTACATGCCCAACCAATTACTTACAATGCACCCTGCCCTATGGGCTACCTAGGGCCTACCTTAGGGGTAACTTGTATACAATAAAAGGGGAGTTTAAGGCTTGGCAATGGGGTTACATTATAAAGTCGAATTGGCAGTTTAAAACTGCATTCAGACTGCAATTGCTTGTCTGGGACATGTTTTATGGGCTATTTAAGTGACTGACACAATCAGTGCTGCAGGCCCGCTAGTACCACTTAATTTACAGGCCCTGGGTATACGGTATACCACTTTACCAGGGACTTATAAGTAAATTAAATATGCCAATCAGGTGTACGCCAATTTTACCTTATTTTAGGGAATGAGCAAAAGCACTTTAGCACCGGTTAGCAGTGGAAACGTGCACAGAGTCCTAAGGCTAACAGAAACTAATTCAGCAAAATAAGATGGGGAAGGCCAAAAGTTTGGGAGAAGACCAACCTAAAGCAGACAGGTTTAACAACGATATTTAGTTGTAATATTTTTTTGTGATCGAAATGATGGCATTTAAGATATTTTTAACTGCGATATTTTTGTTAGTCATAGTTGTGTATTTCTTGTTTGTTTATAGGGTAACAATATTTTGTTAAACGATTTTGTTTTGGCGATTTTATGGTAATCCAATATTTTGGTGGTTAATATTGTGTCAAAAAACCAGTCCTGAAGAACACCACATGCCAGAGCATAGTAAGCAGGCCCAATTGCCAAATCTGAACACATTGTACTGGATTGGAGAAGAATAAAAAGAACCATTGTAGGGTTGTGCCTTTACCTGACTCCTAACTGTAGCCTCTAAAATAACAGTCCATGGCCTAAGGTATAAAAAGCAGAGGATAAGTCAAGAAGAAATAAAGATGCTGATTGACCCTGATCACATAAGAGCATATGTTCTCAATTATCTAGCGCTGCAGTTTCTGTGCTTCTGAAAATCTGTAAAAATAAGCTTGATTACAGGTAAGCCTGAAGGTAAGCTTGCAGTTGTTCTTCTACCATAGTTTAAGTGATTTCTTCTAGAAAACGTTAGGGTAGTAATTAGCCTTTAATTTTTTCTTTAATATAGGAGCGCCTATAGCACCATATAGGAATGTGGGCTACTATTCTCTCTGTAGAAAAGCTTTGACCTAGTCTCAGTGGTGGCTCCTCCACTAAGACGGAGGAGTGTTGCCCCACTGCTTTTCAGCAGTGTAAGGAAAAATAAAATTATAATAACTCAATGTTATTATCATTTTATTTTTTCTTGTTGCGGGCACAGCAGCTTTGTGAGGCGGGTGGGACTGCTCTGCTGACAGAGCAGGGGAGGGGAGGAGTTGACAGAACAGGGGGGAGAGTGGTTTTCACTCCCTAAGTGCACATGAATGTTTGGCCAGCCGTCTCGATGGAGAACATGCCCAGGCCCCTAGTCCCCATCTGAGCGCCGAACCACGGCACTCATACCAATCACAACACTGCATTGCAGCGTTATGATTGGCTCTGGGGAGCTTGGGTGCTTCCTGTTCCAGCCGGAGGAAGGAGTGGAGAGACGCGACAAGGAGGATGTGGCAGAGGACGCTGCGAGGAGGTAAGTGTAATTACGTTTTTTATTTACCCCTTTCCCCCGCCTCCCCACCCGTCACCCCCGAACTGTGCCGGCAGCCACTGCCTGGTCTGTGATGTACTTTCCTAGGTGCCCACTGTTAGCCTGACAGCCTGACAGCTTTAATATCCTTACAGTACAATTGGCATCCTTTGTAAAGAGCAAATCGAAATTCCTAAGTTCCTGGGTAGAGAGTATAAGTGTGGCCAAGGTATCAGACATTGATGCAGTCTTTAAACCCCATCTTTCCTCTTTAACTTTAGCATTTAAATTTTCAATTATTTGGTGGCAATAGAGGGTAAGGTCATACATTTCTGGTATAAAAGGTCAAGAGATATATTATTTCCCGGGGGACTGATGAATTCTTTAGATATCTTAGAAAGCTCCTGGCTGGAATAACAAGCTTCTTCAATTCAGTCTACAAAATACCTCCATTTAGCTGCCACTATCCCCTTCTTATATAAATGATGGATGGTGTTGTTTTGCAGGCTAACCTATCACAGAAAGACATCGACTTGCAACAGCATCCTTCTAGATGTCAGCTTTAGTTGGTTCAGCTCATCAAGAAACCAGGGATTGCAATGTATTTTATATCAGATTATTTTACATACGAGATAAACCCACCCCACCAATTTTCAGTTACTTGTAGGAGCTTGTCCACACTGCACCATGTATAGGTAAAATGGGCCAGCCTAATTTGGCATTAAGGTCTTCTGCAACCAGTATTTCAAAATTGGGGCAACTGGCAATGTGTTTCTGTTGTATGTTAGTTGCGTAGTAATGTACATATGATTTGTATCTTTGTTTATGGTTCGTCTCACCTCAGCCCTTTACCTTGCCCTCCTTTGCCTACCTTCCCTTGGTAACTCCCACGTTCCAGTTCAGTTGAGTGGTACTGGATTCGACGGTTTGTTGGTCCGTTGATGTATGCCTCTGGCTGTCGCAGGAATAAAAGTCTTCCACGTTACTTTCTGTGGAGTGAAGTTATTACTACATATTTGGCGACGATTGCTGGTGGAGGAACAGCGCGCGACAGTCTTCCGCCAAACCGCTAGTGGCAGACCGACTTTCAGACGTTTCCGTGCTCTCCAGACCTTTGCCTCCATCAGAATCATGGTTGCAATGTTGGCTCGTAGTCCGGCGGTGGGAGTGGTTCTGGCTGTGGCTGTGAGTCGCGGACGCTTACGTTTCCAACATCTGACAGAGGGGAGGAGTCGTCTACATCGTCATCGTGCTTCCGACTCTTGTCAGGAAGTAAAATTCCGTTTCTTCTGGTAATTATCGGAGGAGGACGGTGGAAGCAGACAGTGTCTCCGGACTCTTGTGGACTGTTGAAGGCTGGTATCGGGTGGACTGGTGCTTGTTATACGCACTGCCTGTGTAGTAAGTGAATGGTGTGCGCGGCTGCGGTAGTGTTGCGTAGCCAGCCTTGCTCATCACTTTGGGAATAAGTGTGTGTGAGCTACAGCACCAGTGCGTATGCGCAGAGTTTTCAGCATTAACGAGTTATATGCTGTTCGGGCATACCCGGAGCGACAGCAGCAGTGTGAGGGAGAAGCGATTGGCATTGCTGTTGAGTGTACTGTGCATCAAGTGACTGCAGCAAGGCGAGGGTGCAACGAGCTGTGCACAGGCCACATTGGTGTACTGCTGTGGTGTGCACTGTCCATCAGGCATCAGCAGCAGTGCGTAGGCACAGTGAGCATTTGTACTGACCTTATTCTGCCTGGATCTTGGGTATGGTGGTGTTGCTTTGCAAGAGGTGTCACTTTTCGCTGACTGGCACAGCATTTTGCCGGTTTAAGTGTTGTTCGCTGACCGGGACAGCTTACTTCTACTGGAACATTCTCAAGAACTAAGGTTATCACTAGTGTACCTATTGGGTGTGTCTCAAGGTTTATTAACATGTACAATATCAGTCCTTGAGCACAGTCATCATCCAATTCTAGGTCTGACTCAATTGGATGTGCATTCTTTTTCTTTCTTTCTTCATCCTTTTGTGTCTTACCATTTATACCATGGCGTCTACTAGTATGAATCAACCTCCTCCAATTCTCAATGAGGAAGGTGAACCTATAATACTGTGAAAAGAGTGGGAAAAGGTTTTTGTTTCTTATTTAATAGCTATTGGTTGAGAGAAATTCTCTCCTCTGAGGAAACAACATATTTTGTTGCACAACTTGGGGATTGAGGGGCAGAAGGTGTATGAAAATCTTATTGACTCAGGTAGTGTATCAGAGGGGGAGGAAGGTCAGGAGGACGTATATTCCTTAGCTTTAACTCAACTAGGGAGACACTTTGGTCAAAAGATTACTGTGGTGTTAGAACAGCATACATTTTTTTTGCAGGGTTCAAGAGAAAAATGAAAAAGTCACAAATTATGTTTCAGTCCTATGAGGGTTGGCCAATTTGAGTGATTCTTTAATCAGGGACCAGCTGGCCCATTGTACCAATAATCACAAAATACAAGAACAGTTAATAACTGGGAATCCAGTTTGAAGGTGGCTATTGAAATTGCTAAAAGTGTGGAGCATACAGCTGAATGTATGAAGGAAATGAAACTAGGAAATGTATTAGATACAGTGCAAGTGGTAAGAAATAAATCATCCTTGGAGGCTCATGGAGGGGAAGGGTTAGAGTGTAAGAAATCTGACGAAGTTCGCTACAAGAGTGGATTTGAGGATATCAAGAGTATAAATTAAGATGTTTCTGTTGTGGAAATTTCAACCATTTAGCCAACAATCCTTGTTGTACTGCCAGGTCCATCATTTGCAGGAAATGCAACAAAAGGGGCCATTTTGCCAGACTAGGTAAAAATTTGTCTGTGGAAACTTTTTTTTAAATTGTGTTATTGATAACGATGATGAAAAAAAGTTAGTGTTTCATATCGGTGAAGATGATGTGGGTATGGTGTCCTCACATCCTACACGCATGATCACTTTGGATGGGGAGTAATTTAAAGTATTTGCAGACTCATGTTCCCCATACACGTTGATTGGTTATAATACATTTAGAGATAAGTTCAAGGACAACGAGCCAGAGTTGTGCCAACCTGACATTGAACCTGGGGGATACAATAAGGACCCTATTCCTTTGGTGGGTCTGTTGACCATGGAAATTACCTTTAAGGACAGATCTACGGTGGGGAAAGTGTATTTAACCAAAAGAGGATCCAACCTACTGGGTTGGGCTCATCAAAAGGATCTGGGAACTGTATTGGATCCTAACAATAAGAATCCTGTCTTGACAGTAGAAATTCCCAAAAAGTGTGATCCTATTGCATTGTGTGTTGAGTTTCCTACTATATTTTCAGAAAAGGTGGGGCTTCTTAAAAAATATCAACATAAGATTAAGTTGAAGGACAATGCTTTACCTATGGTCCACAAAGTGAGGCAAATCCCTTATCTCATGCAAGAGCCACTCAGAGATGAATTGAATAAATTGGTAAGTCAAGGTATAATAGAACCTATCGAAAGTTCATTATGGTTGGCTCCGATTGTAGTAACACAGAAGGTGGGGGAAGAGGTCTGCGTCTCTGTGTAGACTTGAGAGATTTGAATGCCAACATATGGGTTGACAGATTCCCCTTGCCTAGAATAAATGACATGTTAAGTGTAATTGGTGAGGCAGAGGTTTTCAGTGTTATTGATTTATCGTCTGCCTATCACCAGATCGAGCTCCATCTGGATTCTAAAGCTCTCACATCCTTCATCACACCATTTGGAGCTTACCAGTTTTGCCGTATGCTGTTTGGCCTACCATCAGCGGCTGCAGTATTTCAGTGGGTGATGCAAAATATATAAATTGGAATTAAGAACATCCTATGTTTCCAGGACGACATTTTAATCTTTGGAGACTCAGATGCACACCATTATGACACATTAAGAGAAGTCCTACGGACTTTGAAAACAGCTGGTCTAACAGTGAGCAAGGATAAATGTCAATTGGGGGTAGACTCAGTAGTATATTTGGGTCATACTATTTCAAAAAATGGGGTGAAACCTAAACTGGACTTGGTGGGGGTGGTTAAGCGAGCACCTTCTCCCAAGAATAAGGAGGAATTGAAGTCGTTCCTCGGTCTTGTAGAGTATATGGCAAAGTTTGTTAAGAACTTAGCCGAGATCACTGCACCACTGAGGAGTTTATTAAAGAAAGTCGTTGCATTTTTCTGGGATGGGGCATGTCAAGATTCCTTCGATCTCACCAAGGAAGCTATATGTAATGCTCCTTCTCTTGGGAATTTTGATACTTGGAGGAAAACTTTCTTGACCACGGATGCTAGTGGGATTGGTGTGGGAGTGGCTTTATCACAAATTGTGGAAGGGGAAGAAAGGGAGGTTGCTTTCGCGTCCAGAGCATTGAATAAAGGCAAAGCAGAATTGCTCAACGGTGGAGAGGGAGGCCCTTGCGTGCTCTTAGGCTATAAACCATTTTACATTTTTCCTGTGGGGTTTACCTTATGTGGTACGTACTGATCACAAGCCCCTGACCTTTATGTTTTCCATCAGAGGTAGAGACACCACTACTCCCCGCATAGCAGGATGGTTGCTGGGTTTAGAAGGTTTTAACTTCAAAATTGAATTTGTACCTGGACTTAGAAATAGTGTGGAAGATTGCTTGTCAAGGCTTCCATGCATGGATGGGCCGGATATGGAAGAGTGCGAAGAGAGAGTGTTGGTGGGGATGGTGGAAATTCCGGGTATCTCGGGGGAAGAACGGGAGGCTGGCATGGAGAAAGATGTGGTTCTCAAGCAAGTAAAAGAGAAAATAGTCCGGGGATGGCCAGCAAATCCTGGTTTTCTTTGTTCTGAACTGCAAGATTATTAGACAGTAAGGAATGAATTGTGTATTGTCAATGACAGAGTCCTGAGAGGTAAAAGGTTAATACCTCTGGCTGATTTGCGTGAGAGAATTGCTGTTGTGGCTTACGAAGGACATCTGGGCAGAAGTATCACTAAGGCCAAGGTTAGGGCTACTTATTCAATCAATCAATCAATCAGGGAATTGTAAGCGCGCTACTCACCCATGAGGGTCTCAAGGCGCTGAGGGGGGGGGTCCGCAGATCTGTTTAGCCGAAGAGCCAGGTCTTGAGGGTCTTCCTGAAGGTGTTCAGGGAGGGGGCGCGTCTGATGTCTGCCGGTAGCTCGTTCCAGGTCTTGGCTGCAATGTGAGAGAAGGATCTTCCGCCTGCTCTGGCTCTGTGGATGCGCTGGGTTTCGGCCAGTGCGAGGTTGGAAGATCGGAGGTTTCTTTTGGGTACGTGGAAGTTGATTCTGTCGTTGAGGTATTTGGGTCCGTTGTTGTGTAGGCATTTGTAGGCGTGAGTGAGGATTTTGAAAGTGACTCTTTTCTCCACGGGGAGTCAGTGGAGACTTCGTAGGTGTTGGCTGATGTGTTCGTGTCGGGGGATGCCGAGGACGAGTCTGGCGGCGCTGTTCTGTATTGTTTGGAGTTTGCGGAGTAGGGACTTGTTGATGCCGGCGTAGAGTGCGTTTCCATAGTCCAGTCTGCTGGTGATGAGTGCGTGGGTGACTGTCTTCCTTGACTCATGGGGGATCCACTTGAAGGTCTTGCGGAGGATGCGGAGGGTGTTGAAGCAGCTGGAGGTGACGGCGTTGACCTGTCGGTTCATGGTGAGTGATGAGTCGAGTACGATGCCGAGGTTCTTGGCGTGGTCTGAGGGGGTAGGTTGGCTTCCAAGGGTGGTCGGCCACCAGGTGCTGTCACATGCAGAAGGGGTGGTACCGAGGACGAGGACTTCTGTCTTCTCTGCATTGAGCTTCAGGCAGCTGTTGGTCATCCAGACTGCGACGTCTTGCATTCCTTTCTGGAAGTTGAGTTTGGCAGTGGTGGGGTCTTTGGTGAGGGAGAGGATGAGCTGGGTGTCGTCGGCGTAGGATATGATGTTGAGGCCGTGTTGTCGGACGATGGCTGCGAGGGGTCCTAAAATGGATAGTGTTGTTGAAAGCATTGTGAAGGACTGTTTAACGTGTGCCCGTAGTGTCAAATCCAGTCCTGTTAGAAGTACCCCGTTGTCCCCAGTCGTAGTTCCTTCTAAACCCTGGGATAAGTTTGGGTTGGATATAATTGGTCAATTAAGGAATTCTTATTGGTTTGGGAAGTACATGTTGGTTGTAGTGGACTATCATTCTCACTGGATCATGACTAAGGTGGTGAACAGTATTAACACCAAGGTTCTTATCAGTTTCCTTCAAGAAGTGTTTACCACGGAGGGTGTCCCCAGCACGATAATAACAGGCAATGGGGTTCAGTTCGTTTCTGAGGAAATGCGTCAGTTTTTAGAGAAATGGTCTATTCGAGACCTCAAGACAGCTTTGTATTGTCCAAAGGCTAACGGATTAGTAGAGAGGGTGAACAGGATGATCAAGGAGTGTTTGCAGTTAGCTCATGTCACTGGGAATCCAGCAGAGGTTGCTCTCCAAAACATGTTGTGGTCTTACCACACTGCTCCTAATTTAGTTACCAATGTTTCTCCCTTTCTGGCCTTGACGGTCCGGTTACCTGGTACCAAACTGTTACCCAATTGGTTGGGTGGGGGTGAACCGCAATGGTTATGCAGGAAGGAAATGGACAGGTTGAGAAGAGTTCATTAACAGAGCTACAAAAAAAGACATGATATCCGTCATGGTGTAAAGGACGGGAAGTGGAAATTGGGTGACCGGGTACTCATCAAACTTCCCGCTCCCAGATATAAAGGGTTCAGCAAATTTTCAGTACCAATGGATGTGGTTAAAGTGGGGGAAAATGTGGTTACATTGAATGATGAAAAGACATGGAGCATAGACAGAGTTACTGCATGCCATCCTTCTTTGTTGTCTCCAGAAGACCATGGGAAGTTGGTTGGAGGATCAGCGGATGACTGTAGGAAGGGGTTGGAAAAGAGGGAAGTGAGGGAGTCTAAACCTCCTGGGTGGTACAAGGATTACATTATGTCATAAGGTGCTTTATTGTTGTGCAAGCATGTTTTCACCCTCAATATTAAGGGCTGCGCCTCCTGTATAGAACAAAGTTGTTGCATAGAAGGGAGATGTGCTGTATGTTGATCACGTAGTAATGTACATATGATTTGTATCTTTGTTTATGGTTCGTCCCACCTCAGCCCTTCCCCTTGCCCGCCTTTGCCTACCTTCCCTTGGTAACTCCCACGTTTCAATTCAGTTGAGTGGTACTGGATTTGACGGTTTTTCGGTCCGTTGATGTATGCCTCTGGCTGTCACAGGAATAAACATCTTCCACGTTACTTTGTGTGGAGTGAAGTTACTACTACAGTTTCACAGCAAAGATATCATCTATGAACTTGGATAAAGTAACTAAATATCTGGAGATAGTTGCCCCAAAGTACTTGCTATAATAATTATCTTGAATAACTGTAAACCCCGAGTCAAATCTCAATTCTGTTGTCATGAAATTGCTTGAGTTGGTTGTTCACAACAAGGACAAACAGGACACTCTAGTGGAGATAAAATATACTAGACCTCCCGAAGGACTCCCTCGATTAACAACTAGAGGGGGAGTAAAAAGAGAGCTATACCCATTGGTTAGACAACTTTCCTACAAGCACATCACATCAAACATTGCAATAAAGGAAGCCCATTCGATGTCGCTCAGCTTATCTTTCATGACATAAAATTCCAAGTCAAGATATTTAAGATTGCAGGGAGCGGTTGCTAACAAAAGATAAGGGCGAATGTGACAATCACTCTAAATCCTTCAATTTATCTTTTGTAGGCTAATATCAACTTTAGCAACTTTATTACCTGCCGATTGGTTACAGGCTAGTAGGACCAGGAATTAAAGAAAAATATTTTTTAGTGATTGGCATCTAAAGATGAAAGTGCACAACATCTGTTTTGACATGAGATCCCCAGTGACATTATTATCTACCCTTTCTCTCATTAAACTTTCTTGAGCTAAGATTTGCTAGTCAGATTCTCAGGCGGTACAGCACCTACAGCTCCACACTCCTTTCTGACTGTAGTATATCTCATACCTATCATGGTCTGCGAGTGGATGAACTATTCATTCTAATTTAAAAATCAGGCTGTCTAGTAAGGGGTCTATAAAAAATCCAACTGGGACAGCCCTTATTCGGCTGATGTCAGGGCTAATAATCAGCTAATTAAAGCAGTCCATGACTATTACAGGAGTGTGCAATAGGACAACAACACAAATACCACCATGTGATTTAGGAGCTTGGCCTACCTAAGTTGTTTGGCACCCCATGAGTTCACCAGTAAAAAAATGTTTTTAGCACAAGAAGTGTTGCACAACCAGTGAAAAGACTTAGGGCCTTATTACGAGGGACGAACATACTCTCGGTGGCGGTCTGACCACCGCCACACTGTGGCACCATGCACCACATTGGCAGTCGGACCGCCACCGGACTGCCGCCTCTGCCGAGATCCAGCATATTATAAGTTTCCAAACCACCACCCTTTCCATGGCGGTGAGCCTGCCATGAAAAGGGTGGTGGTGAGGCAACTAAGGGGACCCTAACAGGGCCGCCTGCTGCTCCAGGGTCTGGGGGTGAATGAGGGGCGGGCACATGTAGTGTTCCCTGGATATGCCCCCCATTTGCCACACCGTGCAGGAAGGTGCAGTCGGCGACCTCACGCTGTCAGACTGCCGCAGGACAGCCCACCATACCAGTATTGAAGTCCTAATCTGGCGGGCGGCATCACCAGAGCTTTGGGTATCCTACAGCGTTCGGCATGTTGCACTGCCCGCTGTAGGAAGTCGTAATAAGGCCCTTATTCTTTAAAGAGGTCCTCGTTAATCAGTGACGACATGAGGAGCTCCTTGTTGGGGAATCGATAATATGTTGCCCATAGATAAAACGTGGGCCCCACATCCTGGGCGCCAAACCGATATTAGAATCTGCCTTTGATGAGATTTTAAACTGGATGGACAGATGTCACTGGGATTCATATGGCTCTGTAAATGTCCTGTGGTTGCAGGGGACATTCACAGAAGCAGGGATACTGGTGGATCCCTTACATCCCCAGTAGCACACCCATTTTGCTACCTCATTTAAGAGACAGCTTGGGTGCCACCGGGATAGTGCAATTAGATACATTAGTGCACTTCTGAGTGGCAGTGAGGGTGGGATCTTTTCAAACAGGTTTTGCTGCTGATTGTCAAAGAGCAGCTTGGAAAGAGAGTCCAGTACTTGTAATTGTCTCTTCCAATACTCCCACTGCCTTGTTGAGGAACACTTGTATTGTAGTTTCCACCTATCTAGGCTTACAGATTCTGTATTGTTTGAAAGCCCTGTCAGTGGGAGGCTTAACCAAGATGCTGCCTACAATTTAATGGAATGGGTTTTTCATTTAGCGGCAACAATACTGTATCACTTACGTATAGCAGGACTCCGGGTCAAGAATGCTTTGAGGGCATTCTGAGGTGATGCCCAACAATTTAGGGGGCACACAAAACCCAAGTCCTCCTCCCTCAGGTCAGCCAAACCAATAAAAGACCAGTTAGCCCCTAAAAATACTGGCGTCGTCGAGGGCAGCTACAGGGCCTCCTTGGAAAAAGTGCAGAGTAATCACACATGCCAACACTTTAGAAGGAAAAAGTAGGAGATTTAAAAAACAATTATTGGGACACTGTATTTCCCTTTGACTTCTGTTGAAACAGAGGCAATTTCAGATGAGAGACAGTCAAAATAATGTCATTTTTGGCTTCACAAATCGGGAGTCTCCGGCCTGGATCAGACTTGCTGGCATGCATGAGAGTTTTCCACAAACTCACTGCCTCCTCTGCACAGATCAGCTCAAATTTGCCTGCCCTTGGCCTGGCTTTATCCGGGCAGCAACCGGGTATGCTCTTGCATGTCCCGCATAGTGGAGCACCTCTCCTGGCATTATGTATGTTGCCAGCATGGTAGGTGGGGCTTCTTTCAGGCTGAAAAGTGGGTTACTCTGGGCTTTGGAGTACTTCAGCAGAGTTGCCAGGAGACACCTCTGTCGCTGGCCACACTCAAAAGCCAAGAGGAAATGCCTGCCAAGGGGAAGTCTGCAGGGTCATAGACTTCGATAAGCAAATGAGTATATACAGGTATACTGATTAAGCTCTGTATTTCCTTATATTGGACGGAAGTACAGGGTTTGTGCTGAGCATTTAACCACCATCTGCATTTCAGCAATGGTGTTGGGTTTGGATTCTGGCATCAGAACCCGAATGCACTGTGGAAAATGTTTTGATTGGAAACTGACTGGCAGTTAGAGCTGTTTCCTCTGCACGGCCAGTCGTGTTTCCTGCATCTCCATTTTGTTTACAAAAATCAATCCTTTTGAACTTACCTGTGGGTCCTCTGATACTTTCCCATAAATGGTTTCTACCTCTAATTTTCTCGTTGAAACCTCTGAAAACCAGTGGTGGCTACCCGTTAAAAAATATGGTGGGGCGCGATGGAGCCAAACTCAGAATAAATGCTGCCCTTCTTACCGGCGTTCCACAAGCAGGAATGGAAGGACTTCCTTCCTGCTCAGTGGAACCCGAATCCAACCAATCCTGGAGCTGCACTCGTCAGTGTGAGAGCAACTCCAGAATTGGTGGGAGCAGTCTAGCCCAGCCCTCATTTTGAGGCTGGGGGCCTGTGCCAGCAATGCCCGGATTGCTGGGCCTACAGTGTGCATGCCGGGCTGGCCAGTCGGTTAACCCGACATGCACACTGAAAGGGGCAGCAGTAATCCTGTAGTAGCAGCATTCAGCCTGCCCCCTGCCTCACACTCGTGCTATACACAGCGCGAGCTGGTGGCAAAATAAAATGGCATTATTATTTCATTTTAGTTATGTGTGTTTGACTGCTGCGCTAGCAGCAGGTGAAGTGACGCTCCTCCACTTTTGTGGCGGAGCCACATCAATATTCAGGCAATCAGACTGCCAGATGAAAAACAAAGATGCCCATCAATTTAAGATGTCCTTCATGCTGATAGGATCCACAACATAAGGTAACATCAGTGTGTAGTAGCTCAGAGTGATGTAAACTGTAGATTATGTTATTTTTTTCTTGACATGACAGTCAAGATAGAACCGTTCAGTTTTCCTAAACAGTTTGTATTGGAACTTCATAGCCTATTACTTTATCTATAGCAGAGCAGTGCTTTGAAGCATATTTGCTGTGAGATAAATGAAAAAATATCTAAACCTGCTCCAGTTCTCTTCAGCACCTGTAGAAAAAGTGAATTTCTGAGTGGAAATTCTATGGCACTCAATATATTTTAAAGCTGCGCATTAAAATGAATTTGGTTTCCTACGTTTTGTTGGGGTTCTTGCTCGTGACAATTTACAAACGAATTCGAATGGATCCAGATGTATCTGGGATTTTGGACTTTGGGCTATGTATATTCTCAGGGGGATTAAAGAGAAATTCTACAGTTTAAATATTTTTTTTAATCAAGACACCAATAACCAATTCCAAAATACATCTGGGCCTGTATTATATATCCGGAGCACTTTCCATGTTTGCACCACGGTACAACTTAAACAGGACCTGTGTGCCAGATTAAAATGAATGCTCTGTCCTCAGGGAAGCTGCGAACTCGGGACTGCCTGGGTGCAGCGCATTTAGTGAAATACAGAGCAGCTGCTTTAATCAGTCGCTCCATTTTTCACATTGCTGAAAGCATCCGCCTGCACTTTAAAGAGAGGACAGAGATTCCCCTGTAGGCGGGTGCAGTGAATGACTGCACTCACTAGCAGGGGTATGTCTGGGGGGGTCCATGGGACCCCCTTTGTTCGCTCCAGAGCACAGTCCTCAGGGGGTGCACTGATGGTGCGCCATCTTTTGTGGCTCACTGTCAGTGCGCCTCCTGGTGTCTTCTTTGCCTTTGCACCCACTTCTATAATATGGCATGGGTGCAGAGGCAAAGAGATTCCCTCATTTGCATGAGGCCACGCCCCATGCAAATAAGGGAATGCTCTTTCGAGGTAGCACTACCAGTATTACAGATGGGGTTGCACAAGTGTCTGGTCCCTTCTTTAATACCAAAGTACCTTGAGGGCACACAAAGCAGGTGCACATGCCTGCTGTGCCCTCAGGGCACTTTGTGTAATACGGCCCATGGAACTTTCTTAGAAGTTCATCAGATGTTCATGAATGCACTGACCACAATTTGATCCACTAGAAATCATGTGTGACTGGTCAACTAGAATCTCCACCAGCAATAATCGTTTTTGTGAGCATCCATGCACCTTCCAATGGGATCCTCGGTACGTGAGTCTTGAGCACACCGCCAATAGACAGTAGAACATTAGTTGATGTGTTGAAATGGGGATTTTCGTGCGATGCCAAGGGTTAATCTTTCCATGATAAAAGCCTGTCCTTTCCCTCAAACTGCTTTCAGGACGAAGCACCTCCTGGAAAGCTTTGTTCCACTGGAATGCACCTTCTTCTTTTCCCAGATTTAGGAAAGACACAAATGGGGCCAGGCTTGCCTTCTCGACATGCCTGGCCAAGCTCCTTAATTCCCTTGCATTTTATTTAAAACAATCAAAATCACTATCTCTTTTGCAAAGCCTTAAAAAGCGTTCTTTCTCCTCAAAATGACTGGCTTTTCTTTTTGTGTGGCATCTTTGCTATACTAATCAGATCTATCTAATAGTGCCAAGAAGTATAAATTGTGGTGAAATTATGCTTTATATTAGTCCATTTACATTAGTCGAATGTCCCTTTCCCTGCACACACATCCTCAGTCAGGGAAACCCACAGTCGAATACATGACTCTGCCCTTGAGAAAGTAAAGCGTCAAGAGGCCATGTAATTGCCGGTCACTGTACCATACAATTTCCCCAAAACAAACAAAATATACTTTTACATCGGTGCTAAGTATGCACGATCGCTCTAGCCCCACTTCCTTACTTAGTAAAATTGTTTCATTCCTCTGAGTTCCTCTGAGTTCTTGTTCTTTTCTTTTTTTCCTGTTTTACCAGTAATTAGAAAATGAAGTAAGAGCCGCAGGAAGTGTGTTTTAGTCATATGAATATTTCATAGCTCCCCGAACGTTGGGCAAGGATGTTTGCAGTTGAAAGAGCTTTGCACGTCTCCCCAAAGTAGACATGAGCACTATAAGCTGTTTATAATTTATAAAAAAGGCAACGCCTCAGAGCACAGATACACTCACATCCTTGGAAGGGAACATTATAATACTTACCTCTTGTTTCGGGAAAGGTTTCACTGTCTGTGACCCCCTGTGCGATGAAGAAATTGCCTTATATTTAAGGAAACCTGTTTCCCAATTTTACTGATGTTTACATCTAAGTACAGACAACAAATATGTCGTCTTTTGAATTATTCTCCATGCGTGTAATCGTGGCTGACAAATCAGGAGCACATTGTTCTGCCAGGTAGACCTGGAGCTAAAAAACAAATGGATGAGATTTCATTAAAATTCTGCAGAAGTGCAGAATTGTTTATATTACAATGCTAATGCTTTCAGATGAGTGTATGATATTGTATCTGGATGCTTGAACCCGCCATCCAAAACTGGTCGTACATTCATAGCCTAAAGAAATATTAAAATACACTAGTTGCAACATAACACAAGATATATTTCTCTTTTCAGTTGAAGATCACAGATTCACTTCCCTGGAAAGTTGGCTTTGCCATTCTAAGATCGATAAAATCAGTACCATTAAATTGCGTAACCCATGTATATTGCAGTGGTACCAGTGGTCGAAGCAGGCGGGATCGGCAAGGCATGGCGTGCTCCTACTTTTTAAAATTAAAAGAATCTGTTCCCCTACTTTTTTTATTTTAAAAATGCGTCCCAGGACGGCAGAAATAGCCAAGGCTTATAGATAAGGCTCTGTCCTCAGTGGCTGTTCGGGGACGGAAGGGGTGTGCAGAGAAGGAAAAGGACTCTGTCTCTTCCTTCTTGCCCAGGGAAGACAAGGACAGTGTCCACTTCTGCTCTGCCACTGCCAGCTGCCCCCCATCTCTCTCTGTTTCTACCTCTTCCTCTTATTCCCTCTCTTTCTGTCTCTGTCTCGCTCCTCCTCACTTGCTGAATAAAAACCGTGACTTTAAGAAAGGCTCTTACCCTCTCTTTTTCTTCATGCCTTCCCCTGTGAAAAGGATCCAAAAAAGAAAGAAACACTTCTGCTGGAAATTACGTCTTTTTCTGACATTGTTTTATTCCAAAGTGCAGCCTCCAGATGGAGAGAAAAAAAGCTTCAAAATACGAAAAATAAATAACTAAATAAGCAAGACAGAGTAGTCGCAAAGTGGCCAGATTGGTTTTATTCACACCCAAACACATTGAGCGCCACAGAGTTTGCCAGTGAAGCGCTACTTTAGTTTTCTCGTCTTTCTTTGAACAACATTGTTTTCCTGGGAAGGGAAGGGCACCATTCCTGGAGGTACTGCAATACCTGGTTGATGCGTTTTACTTATTTTAGTTAATGTATGCCACGGCTCTGTGTTCAGGGATGTGGTCTTTTTAAACCATACTGTTTAAGTTTTGTAAGGATATAAGCAATGGATATTGAAATGGGTCCCTTCCGGGCCCTGTAGTCATGCGCTTAAATTTCCAGGAAAAAACGTTAATTGATTTCTGAATAATGAGTTTGAAAGAGTTAATGTAACCATGTTGTTCCTGCTTACATCTCACATATTTACTTAATCTTGCATTCCCTATAAGTGAAGCTTTTACCAGGATGTTATTACTTTTTTTTCCGAGCAGCATATTACTCTTGCCTAGTGCATAATTTGAATTGAGGCACATCCAGGTGTTATAGCGGAGCACAGATGGGTTGTAGCTGAAGGCAGTGCGAGTTTCCCTCAGTGGGGCAGTATGTTGTTAGGTGGGGGAGTTGATGTGGCAGTATGGCCAGAGCTGCCGAATTTGGACCTGGGGAACCAGGTTAAGCCCTCATGACCAGTCCCCCAGACCACTCTCCTGAGAGAGTGCATTCCCAGGCTAGATCTTAGAAGTTCCCGCTAGACCTTAGAAGCCCTGGTGTCTTAGCACCAGCAGGTAGACCCTAGCGGTGGCAAGTGTGGGCTAACCTTGAAGGCCTGTCCACCACAATCCATACTGAAGTTCACCTCCAGTCTTGCGGGCAGGCCTACAAAGCAGCACATCTTAGAGTGACAGTGACTCTGTCCCTGAGGTCACAGGAACCTTGAGCCCAGTCCGCCTCACCCATTGGTGCCTCCATTGGCCTTGTTTCAGCAGTAGTAGTGCAACTCACGAGGAATATGCATGCACACCAAACTAAGGGCCCGATTTCGACTTTGGCGGTGCTGCGCCGGCTCTGCCCCAGCTCAGCACAACCAAAGCCGTGCAAGGACCGCCCACCAGATTATGAGTACAACTCGTGTCTGGCTGGCTTTTTTGGTCCTTTTTTTTGCGTTCCCATGGCAGTGCCCTGAAAACGGGCACCGCAATGGGAATGCAAAAGAAGTTCCAGCATGGCATGGACTGTGAAATCCATGCTGTGTTGGAACTTGGGGTGCAAGCAAACAGGGGGGGCACATGTTCTGCCCCCCTGAATGCATCCCCCATGGGGGGGTGGCATCGGTGCCCTGTATGGTCCCCTTTGTTTCCCCTCTGCCAGCCATTTCATGGCGGTGAATCCACCATGAAATGGGCTGCGAATCCACCATGAAATGGCTAGCGGAGGGCAAACTCATAATATGCTCGACAGACTGTGGTGGTCCAGCTTTCTTATTATATATGTTAAAAGCAAAACGACAATCGTGAACATTACCTGCGCCATCTTGTCTGGTGGAATTCTATGTGCACATAAGTTGCAGTCATTTTAATCTATCACAGCCATTTTGTACTCTGTTGATCACCTTTGTTTCACCCTGCCCTTACTAGCATCCCTCTGACCCTCTGACCGACCTGGTACGTGTGCTGGGGGCTATAAACTCTATTTGCCGCAACAAACCTCAGCGCCACTTGCTGCCACAAACTCGTTTTTCCTCTCATCTCTGTTTTCAGGCAAACCTTTGGACACTCTACCCCTCACTGCACCTAGTTACACAAACAGGTTCCAAACACCAAAAAGACTCTTGCAACATGATTTATTGCACTGCAAACAGCAAGACTTGTTGTTACCAACAATGGGACCTGTTTTTATCAACAGAACGGACTCTTAGATCTGGCCGGTCTCACATGTTTTAGACCCTGAAGCAAGGTCTAGCTGCAAGATAAGATTGTCTGTTTGACCTGGGTGGGAAGAGAATTACTCTTGGGCTTGTGTGACAACCTGCCCGGGCGGGGACCCCAAGCTTGTGTAACCATGTTGATGAAACCAATGCATTGTGTCAAACCTGTATAAAAGGAAGAGCCAAAGGAGTTATCAGCAGAACACCTCCCTCAGACATCCCGGTGTCTGCAGTTGACGTGATCTCCTCATGAGAAATAAACCTTTTTCTTGTCTTCCAGTTTCCAGCGCTTGCCTCATTATTTTGATAGCGAACCCAAAGTGAATTAGAGGTGGAACCCTGCACCGGGCAGCATTGAGGGTCTTAGAAGACTCGCTGCCTTTCACAAATAGCCCTCTGCTCTGCACCACCACCAGGGAACAGCGGTTCCCTGGCGCAATGGTAGATGGTCCAAATGGCCGTCTCCAAATAGAGCGGACGCAGGACTCGTGATTAGGCACTAAGGGGCCGATTACGATGGCAGTCGGACTTTCGTCCGACCGCCATCGTTGCAGTAGTGGGACCGTCCGCCTGTATGGCAGCGGTCCCGCACGTGCAATTACGATGCAACCGCCACCGTGGCGGTCGCATCGTGCATGTTTACCATTGCGGCGGGTGCTGCTGGCTGCAGCACCTGCCGCAATAGTAAAAATGCATGTTTTCCATTTCCCTGCACTGAGTGGCAGGCACCACGCGGTGCCTGCCACTCAGTGCAGGGAAATGGTACCCCCAGTACAACAACACCTCCCCCCAACACAAGAGGGGCCCACAACGGGCCCCCAAACCCAATCGCCACCAGCCTTTCCATGGCGGTTCCACCGCCATGGAAAGGCTGGCTGACGCCCGTATCGTAATATGGTGGACGGTGCCTACTAGGCACCGCCACCATTTTACCCTATGTGGACCGTCCGCCAGGCAATCAGTCCGATTGCCTGTGGCGGTTCCGTGGCGGACGGTCTTTGCGTCCGCCATGGTCGCAGTGTGGATCCGCCCGCCATCCTAATCTGGCGGGCGGTCAATCCACGTTTGATGGCGGACGGATCGCCACCGCACGGCTGGCGGTGGCGGTCCTTCCGCCATCGTAATGAGCCCCTAAGTTCTCAAACTTCACAGTATCTCTGCTTCATGCACAAGCACGTTTACCACGTGCTGCCTGATTTGGGGCCATTGGAATTATGCAACAATGAGGGAAAAAATTCCAATGCAGTGTTGACTAAATTATGCAGCAAAAAAAGGTTGCAGCATAATGCAATACATTTTCTGACACACATACTAACAGTCTCTGCAAAGATTTTACCTCATTAGTACCAGTGTAACCTGCAAATGCAGCAGTGAGAAAGGTGACCAGTCAACCTTTGCAAAGGGCCTTTCACTTCGCAGCACCACAAGTCACATTTTTTAGCAACTTTTGATCCGTTTGAGCTACAAACAATTTTTTTGTTAAAATCGTCAGATTATGCAGCAGATGATGTATTATGTGGCAAATATGGGAGAGCCATAATTATGTGGAAAACATTTGCAAACTAGGATATTTTGCCATTCATGTTTGAACTGCTCTTGTGGAAAAAGTGAGGAGAAGTGCTGATGACAGAAACTCCATGGTTCGGAAACAAATGGCTTGGGAGTCTCCTTTTAAGCGTATTTGGGACATTCTGTGATTGGAAACATATCTCACTTTGTAAATGTATTTTAATGTCATTAACTTATATTAAACCTTAAATAAATATGTGTATCCATTGGTTGCTCTTTCTGGCTACACCTCTGACTCCGCCCACTGACCCAATCCTCAGGTTATTCCACCCCTCTTATTCCCCCTCCCACAGTCCCCCTACTTTTTTCCCCCCACTTCGACGACTGACTGGTACAGAATGACAAACGCTATTTTGACTTACAACCGCACAAGTACCTTTTCATAACGCAATTAAATGTAGTAACTAACATATCAGTTAAAACTTTGCTTAAATTGACATCTAATGTAAATATGCAAAATTGGCAAACCACACATTTTTTTAATGCAAACATCTTTAACCCCTCTTGCTTTACTTACGAATCATGATCACAGTTGCCAGTACCAGCCTTATAGATCACATCACCCCAGTCCTCCAGTCCTCCCACTGTAAAAAAGATGCCAATCTAAACTTGCCAGTATTACCCACACAACAGTCCACTTAACAATGCCAAAATGTTTAACAACGATATCTAGAGGAGCCTGCCTGTCGAGAAGCCGGTGGGGCAGGGGGAGGGGTTCATCTCCTTATGTCGCCTATTTTGCCTCCTACGGATCACTGTAGTATCTCTCTGTGATGTTTTGGTCTCTGTTTTTCCTGCTTTCTTGCCATAGGAAGCATTAAATGCCGATTAAATTGGTTAGCATATATCAGACAGCTATGAGACCTGGCCCACACTATGAAAAACAAATTAAACAACGCAACAGCCATGGCCAATGAACTAACATTACTAATGATATTTCAGAAGACATTAATATTGGTCTCGTCAGTACAAATATCAGATGCTCTGGCACCAATAAGTTTATTGGCAAGAGTGGTCATTGGAGAGACATCTCAGGGTGCATCCATGCAATGCCTCTGGAAATTAGTTGATCAGAAATATTTGTTATGAGAATAAAAAAATTAAATGAGAAGACATTGAACAATTATAAAGATTTTAGATGAACTTTATAAGACATGGGGCTAATTTTCTTCTCACCAACGTGTTCTCTTACCCTCAGAAAGAGGGCTCTCATCATCTCCCGAGCTGGGAGAAACGGGAAATAGAAAAAAACAGTCACCTTCATTGTATAAGCAGCAGAATATAACATTGATGTGCTGAACCAGTTGATGCCAGTTAACAATATGGTTATGAATATGGAGCAGACACCCAATGATACCTACAATTCCCAGTGATTATTCATGAGGTGCCCCACCTGTGATAAAGGAACTCCAGACAAAAGTGCTTAAAGTGCAAGCCCTGCTCATCTCTGGGTGCCTCAAAAGAGAGTGGAACTCTCTACATGCTCCTGTTTTGTTCTTGTCTCTGTTGGGGTGGGACTCTGGTTGGGGCCCATGCTAGACTTTGGTCCCCAATTTGAACTGCAGTGGCGGCCTCCTTGCTCGTCATCGCCGCCTATGGGTAATGCAGTGGAGCATTGATGGGGGAGGTCATTCACCTTCTTACTACCATGGAGGATGCACAGGTCACTGCTGAAAAGGTTGTCGAAGCTCATCATGGGATGTGTCCATGGTGCTCCACCGCAAATGTCTAGTAGGAGATTAGATGTCACTCTACTGGTTGTCTAAGATACTTGATTTAGACTGGCCACGTCTGTGTTGTTGAAGGAAGACACAGTTTGATAACTGATCATGTACATTGTAGTATGTTTTGTGAGTGAAGTTGCCATGCTGAGCATTTGTGTGTGCTTTAAATTTGAGACACAAACAGAACCCATTAACACCAACAGTAAGTTTTGCTCCTCATCTTTTGACTGTGGCCAAGTGTCTGGGCCTAGGCTTCACACTGGGAAACACTTCAAGAATTGCAATCAAATTTAATCCTTATACTCCTTTCCGGTTGTCTCTTACATCCCTGCAAATGACAATGCAGAGGGGTCGCTCTCTGACTACAAGTCACTTTGATGCTAATGGCCTCACCTGTGGTACATGGCATCTGAATTGTTGGAAACTGAACCATACCAGTCTTAGGACACAAATAGCAGGCAAGTCAGAGGCTGGTGGTGAACAGGATGGTCATTCTGACCAACAAGTAAAATGTGTGGCGAAGGAGGTCCAACAGGTAGTCCTAGTGCAGATCAGGCTTACTATGGTCTTTCCTACACCAGAGGACCCTAGTGCACCTTCCTGCTCCCCACTGCACAAGTTTCAATAGAAATCGTGGCTTAAAAAAATCATATTCGCAGATATGCTAAGGACGTGTTCCTCAGGGAATAGCAGGACATGCACAGGATCAGTCTCCCTCACAAGGCTTTCCTTGTTCTAGTTCTTGTGGGTGCTGTATTGGTTAGTCTGGTGGAAAGGTCTTTGTTAGCCCTGGCATCTTTGGTGTGTTTTTACCCCTAACTTTTTGCTTTCAACCCTCCTGTTTTGCTGACTTTATTTTTGCTGGCTTTAGGAATCTGCTCATTACCCCTGCTAACCAGTGCTAAAGTGCTCTCTCCTTAAAACATGGCAAAATTGACGTATATGACAATATGCAGTCCCCGGCGTTTAAACTGAATAGGTAGAAGGGCAGAGGCGAAGCTTTGACGTGAGTGTAACTACAGGTTTTACTCTCCGCCGGAGAAACCATGAGGCAATAGCTAAGCATTCTAACTTAACACAGACAGTGATCGCCAGCTAGGTGGTAAATGTATATACACCTTTTCATTAGCATGCAATAACTGTGTGTCAGGTGTGCTATAGCAAGAGTGGTACCATGGAGTTATTTTTTTCCCTTGGTCCTGATGAAAAGCCAATAGGTGTATGGCTTGAAACATGTCAACCTTTTAGGAAATCGGGTACATGACACCCTTCTTTTCTAAATCCCCCTTTTTAATCATACCGACTAGAGATCAGAATAAATATTGTATACACCTACTAGCCAGGTATTTTTAAAATACACTCCAGCACAAAATCCCCCCACTCCTATTTTTTAATACCATCTCCTTTATCATTGTATAGGCACCTAAGTGCTCCCAAGCAGTCCATAGGTCGCAGCATGCCCCACTCCATAGCGGAACGGGATGGACCCGATGATGAAGCATGCCACCAAGGAGTAACCCTGGGTGGTGAGGGTTTTACAAGAAAACACTGTTTTCTCCAGTGGAGGGTTAGTCGTTTCGGCATAGCTGGGTTCTTGTTTTGGGTTATGAATCTGATTTGGAGGACGAACCCAGTATATCCTCTCATTCCCCTTTTGTTTCGATACAATATTGACTTATAGGTAATTGTCATATTTATTTTACTTGTAAGTCCCTAGTAAAGTGACAATACCTGTACCCAGTGCTCGTAAATTAAATCCTACTAGTGGGCCTGCATCCCTGATTGTGCCAACCACTTAAGTAGCACTTTAAACATGCCTCAGGTCTGCCATTGTAGCCTGGGTGTGCAGTTTTTAAACTACCATGTCGATCTGGCAAAATAAACCTTTTGCCAGCCACAAACCTTATTTTTTAATACATGTAAGTCACCCCTAGGGTATGCACTGGATAGCCCAGAGGGAAGTGTGACATGTACTTTTTAGTTTTTAATGTCTTGGTAGTGAAAAACTATTGAATTCGTTTTTCAGTATTGCAAGGCCTACCTCTTCCATAGGCCACCATTGGAGTTACCTTATTACATCTAATAAGTGATAATTTCCAAATGGGACCAGGGAACCTGTTAATGTTTGGTGCCTTTGGAATGGTGATAAAAATCCTCTTTCACTTAGAAGTACGATTTAAATCATCATCATCAACAACTTTATTCGGTTTTTACAAGAAAACCATAAAAGTCAAACAACACCTTAAAAAAAGACTCCATCAAATAATTTAACAGGAACAATACATAATACAGAGTTAAATAGCAAACACTTTTGATGGATCCATAATAAAAAACAATTTCATATTACCACGATAAGAGTGTATAATACCAAGTTGCTTGAAAGCAGTTGTAAAAAGATAAAAGCTGGTCTTACTCTGCCTAAAACTGACTTTCCTAAGAATAGGAATAATAAAAGACTTTCTTGGGACCTCATAAAAAGTACAAAACATTAAAAATGTAATCATGTCTGTGGAGACTTTCCGTCACAGCCACAGGGTAAGAGACACTGCCCTCTATACGCACCACGGGGATGAGCTAAGAGATAATTAAAAAGGTCCAGATGAAATCGAGTCAATAAAAAGTGGTTGTGGGCACTTTTGAACCATAAGAGATAAGGCTCTATGAATGGCACCGTCTTCAACAGGGAATACCTGGCATCGTCTTCAACAGGGAATACCTACGAACACTGGGCTTCCTCAACTCCTCTTCTTCCCTGGACCATATGCGCATTTTGAAGAAGTTCTCCTTTACCTAATACATATCCTTTCTACATATTTCCTCTGGATTCTCAAACAGATCAGCCCTTCCCATGCTGGAAAGACTTTCTCTGATATACCTTAACCAGCAAATACGATTCGAAAAATTAAGGGAAAGACAATCCCTCAGAATTTCTTTACTTAGGTCGGCTCCCTTCTTCATCCGGATTTTCATCCATAATGACAATGGATGATAGGCTAGCACATCTGAGAGGAAGGTCATCCCAAGTTCTTTGTGGGCTATAAACAATGGAATACACTGGGACAAGCAGAGAATCCGTCTCAGAAAAGTGTTTTCAACAGATTGCAATACGTCATGCTCGATATAACCCCAAATCTCACTCCCATAGGTGGCCTTCGATATACATTTAGCTTCGTAAATCTGCAAAAGTGCCCCGATCGGTCTACTTCCTAGTCTGGAGGCAAAATTCAGGATGGATGCAATAGCCCTTGCAAACTCCCATTTCTTTTGACTTGTCAAGGGGCCCCAATTCAGGGTGGCATCAAACACCACACCTAGATATGAAAAGAAGTCGGTCTTCAGGACCGGCGTAGCCCCCACCAAAAAAGTGCAGGGCTTAGCTGGATGCTGGCCCACCTGCATGATTAATGATTTGCTGTTATTGACCAGAAGAAGTGTGCAAAGGAGTTCAATAAGTATTGTAAACCCCCTGCTGTCCTCACCATAAGGACAGCATCATCAGCATACAGAAGGACAGGCAAACTTCGCTTGCCCACCTGAGGCAATTTAATTTCAAAAGGGCCAGCTCCAAGTTAATAATATACAAATTAAAAAGAAAAGGGGCCAGGATACACCCTTGACGGACCCCTCTCTGTATACGAAACTCACGGGATACATTGAGATCCTTAGAATAGCATACTACAGCTTTGGTGTCTCTATGGGGATCCCTTAAAAACAGAACAATGTCTCTATCAATGCCAACAGAGAGCATTAACTGCCAGAGCTTGGATCTGTTAATGCAATCAAATGCGGATGACAGATCCATGAAAGCTAAGTAGATGGTGCCAGTATGGGCGACTGTGTACTTACTGAAGTGCATGTACAAATTTAAACTCTGGTCCACCGTTGAACAACTCGGACGAAAACCATATTGGACCTTGGTCAGAATATTATTGTCATCTACCCAGGTAGCGAGCCTATCAAGGACCATGCAGTCCACCACCTTTACATTAGAGTCCAAAGGGGAGATGGGCCTATAACAATGAGTGCTGTCCCGATCTCCCTTTTTAAAAACCGGGACGATGGTAGATAATGCCCAAGAGTCTGGGCGGCCAATTATGACCGCAGTCTCAATAGTTGCAGTGAGTACGGGTACCCAGATGTCCAGGTTAGAAATATAGAGGTCTGGTGGAATCCCATCAGGGCCTGGGGCCTTATTTTTAGTTAGACCCTTTATAACTGCTCTAACCTGCTGTGCGCTAAATAGGATCTCAGAGTTACCCACACCAATATCTGTGACAACCCACGTAGAGGGTTCAGACTGGAACATGCCCTCAAAATGACTTATCCAATCATCCTCGGAAATATTGGCGTGCAGTGTATTGGCTCTATCTACTGCTAAAAACGGGCTATTGATGATGCTCCAGAACTTAGAGGTATTGCGCACAATGCTGGCCTCTACCAGGTCTGACCAGGCCTCTTCTTTCAGGGCTGATTTACGTTTTGCCAAGGCAGCATTATATTGTCTGCGGTACCTCTTGACAGCCAGTGAATCACTTGGTGTGGTGCTCAAAGCTTGCTTCAATCTTCTGGAGGCGCATGAGCAGTCAAAGTCAAACCATCTAGGACCTGTATAAGAGGGGCGCCTGCCTGAGGTCCGCAATAGGTTGGCTATGGCTCCTGACATACTTCCAAAAGCCTCCAGGATGTCTGAAGGTTTTGCTGCCCTGTCTGAGCAAATAGCAAACTCCTTGGAACACTGGGTGAGCAGGGACTCATAAAACTGATCCGGTATAATCTGTACCCACTTCAATCTCCTCCCCCCTCCACAGCTGTCAGTGCCCCCATTGCTCCATTATTGGCAAATTTTTCTATCCGGGGCCATCCAGTCGAGACACACACCGGGTTATGGTCACTGTACATGCTCTCCTTTATAATAAAATCCAAAATATAAGAAAAAAATGGTGTAGAAACAAAAATAAAATCAATAAAAGACTTGCAACCTCTCCCAGTGAAAGTGGGAACAGCATCCTTTTGTCCGGGGGCAACTTGTTCATAGCAGACATCAAATCAAAATCATTCAGGATGTCATTCAGTATAGAGCTCTGATTGGTATGTTCCATATGAAGACCGGCATGGCGTGCACACCCCATATCTTTAACACCCTCAGACCTATGGTCCTGACATAAGTGGACATTAAAGTCCCCTGCAATGAGAACATTCTAGCAAAACTGCTTACTCCGGGTCATGTTTCTCAGACAAAACCCCGCCATTTAATATTGCATACTTCTGGAGGACTAACTACTGTGTTATAAAAATTTTAAAGCAATAGCGTATTTGTCCCCCTAGATTACAACAACACCTGTAAGGTGGGGGAGTCTTGAGGCAACATGACAGAGCTGACTTGGACTGCTAAAGAAACAAAACTGATCAAACTCCCCTTAGCTCTTCCTGCTATAGAGGGTGTGGCTGGCACAAAGAAGCTTTTGTGGCCTTCCCGATAATAACTGTTTACGGTTGTCCATGTCTCCTGGAGGAAGATCACGTCAAACTTCTTAAAAAATGCACCCAGTCTGGATTGTCAAACTTACTTGTCAGCCCTGCAACATCCCAGGAAATAAAGATTTAAATCACAATTTTAAAAATGCCACTTTTAGAATGTTTGCAAAAGAAACAATTGATGGACGGAATGCTGGACAATGCAAACATTCACCCCCAGTCACAAGGATCTGCGTTAAATCCATCATTCTTTTGCTCACCACACCACCCCAGTTTGGACCCAGCCATATGCAAATCAGTCTTGACCCTGCTCCTTGTGGGAACAGTCCAGCCCGAACTGCCAAGCCAGGTCCTCCCTGGACCGGAAACAAGCATCCTGGGACCGGTTTCAGGGCATCACCCTTCTTCAGCCAGGCTACCTAGTTTCCAAACTGGAATGGCATGGTGAGCAAAAAAACGATGGATTTGGGCCCAGATCTCTGTACTGGGGTGAATGTATGACATTGTTCTGCATTCTGTCCATCTATTGTTGTTTTTGCATTTGTCACCCCGAGTGGGACGGGTATGCCCAGACGTGGGTCCCTTGCTTTCCATACCACTGGAGTCAAGCTATCCTGGCTGATGAGGGCTGAAAGCCCGAAACCGGTCCTAGGATGCTTGTTTCCAGTCCAGGGAGGACCTGGCCTGGCAGTTCGGGCTGGACTGTTCCCATTGGGTGCAGGGTAAAGACTGATTTGCATATGGCTGGGTCCAAACTGGAATGGCATTGTGAGCAAAAAAACGATGGATTTAGGCCCAGATCTCTGTACTGGGGTGAATGTATGACATTGTTCTGCATTCTGTCCATCTATTGTTGTTTTTGCATTTGTCACCCCGAGTGGGACGGGTATGCCCAGACATGGGTCCCTTGCTTTCCATGTCACTGGAGTCAAGCTATGCTGGCTGATGAGGGCTGAACGCCCAAAACAGCGGTTTCGTAGGATGCTTGTTTCCAGTCCAGGGAGGACCTAGCCTGGCAGTTCGGGCTGGACTGTTCCCATTGGGTGCAGGGTCAAGACTGATTTGCATATGGCTGGGTCCAAACTGGAATGGCGAGCAAAAAAACGATGGATTTAGGCCCAGATCTCTGTACTGGGGTGAATGTATGACATTGTTCTGCATTCTGTCTATCTTTTGTTGTTTTTGCATTTGTCACCCCAAGTGGGACGGGTATGCCCAGACGTGGGTTCCTTGCTTTCCATGCCACTGGAGTCAAGCTATCCTGGCTGATGAGGAGTGAAAGCCCGAAACCGGTCCTAGGATGCTTTGACCTGGCCTGGCAGTTCGGGCTGGACTGTTCCCATTGGGTGCAGGGTCAAGACTGATTTGTATATGGCTGGGTCCAAACTGGAATGGCATGGTGAGCAAAAAAACGATGGATTTAGGCCCAGATCTCTGTACTGGGGTGAATGTCTGACATTGTTCTGCATTCTGTCCATCTATTGTTGTTTTTGCATTTGTCACCCCGAGTGGGACGGGTATGCCCAGACGTGGGTCCCTTGCTTTCCATGCCACTGGAGTCAAGCTATCCTGGCTGATGAGGGCTGAAAGCCCGAAACCGGTCCTAGGATGCTTGTTTCCAGTTCAGGGAGGACCTGGCCTGGCAGTTCGGGCTGGACTGTTCCCATTGGGTGCAGGGTCAAGACTGATTTGCATATGGCTGGGTCCAAACTGGAATGGCATGGTGAGCAAAAAAAGGATGGATTTAGGCCCAGATCTCTGTACTGGGGTGAATGTATGACATTGTTCTGCATTCTGTCCATCTATTGTTGTTTTTGCACTTTTAGAATGTTGGCATTTTCCTGCCTTAGCTGTTTGGTGCCTTCAGCCTACCTTTTGGTCATATAACTGGGTGTAGCTGGCAGTTGGGCTTTATGTATTCCTCCTAGACAGTCTCACGCAAGACAGAGCTTAGGTGTGCCTGGATGGGCCATCACTGGCAGGATGGGAGGGTGATGCTGGGCACAGCCCTACTCACACTTGCACTTAAATAGGATGTGTCCTGTTTCCACACAAAAGGCTGCATACCCCCTGTAGTTAGTCTGGAGCCAAGACGGGAAGGCAGGATGCCTGTGGACTTTGGAGGGAAACCTCTGGAAGCTTCTCCCACTTCAAAGCAAATCCCAGGTATAAATATTGGACCCCTGGCACCAGCTCTTCTGAACACTCCTGGGCCTGTGGATACTCTGCCAGGAAGAAGGACTGCTATGCTGCTGAAAGGGCTACCACTCTGCTGGACTGCTGCTTTGAAGGATGGTTGCCCTGCTGTGCTGACCTGCTGCCAGCTGGCATCTTGCTTGGGTGAGAAGGAATGGACCAACATCTGTTGAGCCCAGGACCCGAGAGTGACTCCAAGGGCTAGTTAACTGGCCTCCTGACTAGAGCCTCAGGGACAGAAGACTCTAACATTCTTGAATCCAACATCTGGTTTCTGCCATCTGTGTGTCCTACCCTGCCAAGTGGTGCCATCCCAGTCCTGGAACCTTGAAAGTGAGCCTGAAGGTGCTTTGCCAGCCCATCTGTGGATCCAGCCGAACGGATACATCTCCTCTGCTGCTTGGCGCAATCCTGAGCAGAACCGACACATCGCCTCAGCTGCGAGGATCCTCTCAGTGCATGGGCTCCTCAACGACCTTGCAGCCCTTATCAGAACCACCGCTGTGCGAAGATTTACTGACGCAGGCCCTTGTATCACAAATCTCTCATTGATGGCAGTCTCAACAACAAAGCATGTTCTCGCATCCCAGCTTCGCAGCTCTTCTGAACTGACGCATCTCCTCGACTACGTGACGCATTCTCAATACTGGATCTTGCATCTCAAGCCCTCGTAGACAGGATCCTCGACGTCAATGAAGGACCTCGCATTGCAACTTTGCAGCTCCTCAGAACATACGCATCTCCTCAGCTGCACAACAAATCCTAGCTGCAGGACCTCACAACTCTCTGCAACCAGGATTTAGTGAAATCTTCAGCGGGCCTAACTGTGTCCCTGTAGCCGGCACATGCTCCATCGTGGTCGGCCTGAAAGTCTGACCTTGTCCCAGTCCAGTGCGGGCAGATCTCCACATTTGGCACTTTCTGCTTTTTGGCACTATATTTACTGAAATCTTTAAACCTGCATAACTCCGGTTCTACTGATTAGATTTTTGACATTTTTGTTTTGTTTTATTTATTTAAAAAATCGTTTTGTTTTTTTAAAATTGGTGTGGGATTTTTCTTGTGGGGTATTTTCACTTTATTACTGCTTGTAGTGCTGCATAAATAATTTACACATTGCACATTACACATTGCCTCTGAGTTAAGCCTGACTGCTCTATCCACAGCTACCAGAGGGTTGAGCACAGGTAATTTGGGGTTTGCTTGTGCCTTGTCCTGACAAGGATTGTGGTTCCTGCTTGAGTAGGAACCCAATTTATTACAGTCTTCCATATGGGAGAATGGTATGTTGAAACACAGTACCAATAGGAAAGTTGACCCAGTGCTCCAAAAGGTGCTCTCTGGCTTCCATCTCACTCTGTGGGTCAAGTACACTGGGGCCTAAACCACCCATCATTATCTAAATTTAAGATACTGTTTAAGACTGCTGAGGGGGCCACAGAACACCTGGTATTTTGGGGGACGAGGGGCATGGAGCGCAATGTGGACTTCTTCTTATGTAGTTAGAGCAGAGTCAGGGTTGCGGATTTGGGTGGGGGGGCTCTTGTCACTGTACAGAAAATCGTTCTCTGTCAGATTGGCACGCATTACACTGCCAGGAGGTCTTACCCATTCGTATAGTACAAACACATCTTTTTGAGGCGAAATTGGAGGAAACGGTCTATTGGATTTTCAAACCTGTTCTTTCAGGAAAAAGGTATTCCAGTTTTTCCTTTGTGTTGTGAGAAATGCAGCTTTGTGCAGAAGTAACCGAAGCAGAGGGCAGTGCCAAAAGTGAACATCCAGTATCTCTACCTATGCTGTGCCTGGCTCCAGTTACTGGTTGGCAAGTTGATTCAATGGATTGCTCATGTCTGGGAAGCACATAAATCAGTCATGTAACCCACTCTGGGTATTCCATCAAGTTTTCCTTGTAACCAGGGATCATTGGGTCAGTGTCATGTCATCAACCCAGCAAGAGAAAGCATCTGAATTAGGCAGGAGGTTTTGGACAAGAATTTAATAATGCCAATCCCACTGAAACAACAAAGTGGCATATTTCACTGTCATTATCATCTTCAAGGTCTCTCGGGTATTAAATGGTCATCAACTGTGAGGCTGTGACAAATTAGCTGCATAATTTACCATTCAAGATGAAAATGCTGCAAAAGATCATCCTTGTTGCTTTACTTGGGGTCTTCATGTCAACCTGGAACTTCAGAAAGCCTACCTGCATGTGTCAGTGGCCACTCATCTCTGGCAATACCGTCACATTGTGGTGCAGGACCAGCATTTACAATTCAAGATTCTCCGATTTTGTCTGCAGTCTGCCCCAGGCACATTCAGCACCATTTTGTCTCCCATAGTGGTCCATCTCCATCTGTAGGGATGGTGCTTGTTTCCTTAACTAGATGATTGCATGATCCTGGTTCTGCTTTCAGTAGGTGCTTGTTCTACCTCATAAGTGCTAGTAGTTGCTGTCTCTGGACTGATGTTCATCTGAGCCAGATTTCAGTCAGAGCTGGCGCACATGTTTTTTCCATCAGACAGCATGGCGTAGCACCTCCTGTGTAATCTTTTGTGCCTGCAACTGCTCCCACAAGACAATAAGTCCAGGTCCAGGCACCCATGGAAGTGTATGTTTTTACGTGGATCACTGTATAAGACTTCACATGTGTCCTTCCTACCTCACTTGCAAGCTCATTGGGCTCAGTCCTCTCAAATGATGGACTTGTTAACTATGGTGACTCACTAGGTTCACTCTTAACTTCGGTGGTGGCTAAAACTGAGTAATTTCTTGAGGACCATACCTCTTCAACCTCCACTGTTACTTGTGGTGTTGATCGAGTCTAGTTCCTTGGTCTGGGTTCCCTTCCTGGGGGCCAAATTCATCAGGATTGGTGGTAATTCTGGATGGTCAGATGACAAAAAACTGGAGAAAATAAATGATGTTGGTTAGAGTCATTAAGTCCTTTCAGCCTCTGGTCTGAGAGGCACCTGTCTTGATCTGTTCAGAAATTTGTTCTCCATTGACGACGACAACCAATGGAGAAGGGACTCTGCCCCAGGAAGTTCAGGGGTCTCCTGGAATTTCTGATGCGTAGCTGAGCAATATTTAACTGTTGTCCCTGGAGGCATTCAATATTCAGAGGTGGACAATTTGGGGGCAGAACATCTCTGCAGGATCTTTCCTAACTCCTATGACTTGGCCATTAGTCTGCGGGAGTTTCATGCAATTTTCAAGAAGCCTTGGATTTTGTTTATGTTTCTATTCGCCTCGTTGGGCAATACAGCGGTCCCAATGTTTTGCTCCTGCCTCCCAGATCCCAAAGCCTGGGGCTGGATGCCATGAAAATTCCCTAGCATCTGAAGGTCTTTCTTTTGTGGTATGCTTTAAGCCCTGCTGCTCTTTGTCAAACCATGACATCAGGGATCCGATTTAGAGTTTGTCAGATAGGGTACTCTTTCACAACAGTGATGGAGTACTGTGTCCATCAATCTCTCGGTCCGCCCCCTGTATTTTGAATCAGGCAGAAAGCCAGGCTTTCTACTGATGGAGTAAAATGCACTCTGTCAGTGTAAACCTTCCTCAATGGCTCAAGTGACTACGGGCCATCATAGGTGTTGGAAATTTGCCCTTTGTGCAGGATCACCCCAGATTTATTTTGCCTTTTTGCTGAATCCTTTCTTTTGCCATTCTGCTGAATCCTATTTTTGCTGGCTATATAACTCTGGCCACTTTAGCCCTGCTAACCAAAGTGCCTTTGCTCCGCCTTGCAAAATGGTAAATTTAGAATACAGCTGATTGTTTTTTTTAATTTGGCTATAAGTCCCTTGTATATGGCATGAAGTGTACCCAGAACCTGCAAATTAAATGCTACCAGTGGCCTACATCACTCATTGTGCCATCTTCTGCAGTGGTACTGTAAAGCATGTCTCTGGGTATACCATTGTAGCCTGGTTGTGCAGCTTTAAAACTGCAAATTCAACCTGTCAAAATAACCCCTTTTGACAGACCTAAACCTTCCTCAGAGTTGGCTTTTGTACAGGAAAGATTGGGGTGCAATATTAAGTTTAATAAATGTTATCTCTGCCTAGGAAATAGCAAACAAAATTAATTTTTGGACTTATTTATTTCAAGGCCAATTCACTGGTGGAGTTGAATTAGTAGTAAATAATTTGGAAAGATGATTTTTAGAAAGTTGCCTTTGTCCTGCCTCATCTGTAAACCAGTTATTAGCATTTTAATAGGTGTGAATGGGACGTGAACATGCTCCCAGGACAGGGAAAAAAGTCTTGGATGTGTGAAGGTATTATTGTGCCCTTGACAGATGGCATGTGGCTGGGCCCAAGGACTTGATTAACTTCAAAGAGGACTACCCTGTCACAGGCAGATGCATCTTACACCCAGGCCTCAACTATTTTTTGTACTCTCAGTCAGACCGGCCTCCATCACAGTGTGTCTCTTGTTGACATCACATTGCCATATCCTGCTGGTGAACCTAGAATATGACACTTGGGATGCTCTCAGACTGACTTTTGAACCTCCAGTGTTGATTGCAGATCCTGTACAAACCTTTGCTTCTGATCCATGTCTCAAGATGTGGAGCATAAACAATAGGTATACGATATCGGAACAAGACCAGTCTCATGACGATTCTTTTGGCTCTTGCAAGATAAAGGTACTGTGACATTAATATGCTGAATTTTTATCATAGCTCATCAGTTACTAGAGTAACTCTTGTGTATGTCTCATTTCCAGTAGATTGGTACCATTCATATATAATCCATATAAATAGAATAACAGCATGTATTTTGAGCTGATAGAAGAACAGATAGAGAATCAGCAGTCTGGTTTTCTGTTAAATAATAATAAGAAATGACGCGAGATATTACAGAAAATCTAAGAGAATCTCCATCTGACTAAACAACCTCTGTGGCTACAAACTGACTATGCTTTTGTGTGCCTTCTCTCATATCCCTATCTCTTTCTTCCTTATTTGCTGACAGTGCATGCGCAGTCTTGGTCACGTTCCGCACTCTTGATGGGGAAGGAGACTGTTGGGTTCCATGTCGATCACCAGCAGCATTCGGACCTACAGGTCAGTAGTAACCTGATAGAAAGCCAAGCCCACAAAATATTGCTGCCTGAACAACATTGATGCAGGAATTCCAGCCACACTATGGAAGACCAGGTCTTGGCTGCAGCCACTGTCATAACTCTTCAGTCGTAGACACTCTAGCGAGCATTCAGTCAGAGTTACAGGCCCTTCATCAAGATAACCAAACCCTAAGGGCAGCACTAGAAAGATACTACCCTAGGGGAAAACCCTGTTCTTTGCCAAGTCTACTTGCACCACAGTGTCTACCCATATATGTCTTGCAAATTCACCTTGCATCATACAACCCTCAGCCCAATCTTGTTTCTTCAATCTGCACAGGAAACCATCCTTTGGCTCTGAAAGTTGTCACTCCAGAGACTGTCCTTTTGGCCCCTCCCAAGCAATTTCATAACAATAGTGCAAGGTTTACCACATTCAGGAACCTATATCACTTACTTCTCTTGTGTTGGCAAACTGTATTCCCCAACAACTCATCCAAGGTAGACTTTATATTGTCATTTTTGGGCGGCAATGCTGCAAGGTGGTCAATACCTCTAATTGAGGGAGACAACCTTTTGTCACCTTCGCGCTTTTAAGGAGGCTATGATAAATTTGTTCATGAAACACACATATATACAGGCGGTGGATAATGAGTTGCTTAATCTAAAGCAAGGAAATAAGAATTTACTTTCATATTTAAACTTGTTAAATTAACAAAGTGCAGAAACAAACTGGACCGAAAAGAAGTGTTTTTCCCTTTTTTCATCCTGCCTTCCCAACAACTTAAAAGACATGCTGGCACAGGAAGTTGATCCTTACAACTCCAGTGATCGTTTGATCAAGTTTGTAGTAAACTGGAGGCGTGGCCAAGCAGCGATCCATGATGGCCGCGTAGAGTAGAGCTCCGCCGCCCGACCCTTCCCAAACACCTATCCGGCACATAGATCCGCATCATCCGAGAGTGGATCCGCGCATCGGAACATCAGCGGTCACCATCCCGCCCGCTCCGGCTTGTGTCCGACGCCTGGCACCAAAGTTACGGGGGCGGGAGCGGTGAGGCCTACCTGCCAGCCAGAAGCCGGGATGCACAGTGCTGCGAGAGGTCGGAGAGTGGCCCAGCTGGGTCGGGGACTTTTCACGGCGTGAGGCCCGGGACACATCACCGCCGCAGAGAGACTGCGACTCGCCCCAAGCAACTCGGGACCCCGTCAGAACCCGCAGGCGAGTGGGGCCCGGAGTAGAAACTCCATCCAGCGGGAAAGGCCCAGGCACAGTTCTGTCCTGCTCGTTGGGGGTGCAATCAACGAGCGGCAGGGCTGCAACGCGAGGGCCGGAGGCTCATCATCCTGCTCCCCCCCACAAACTGCGACGAATCTGGACACTGGACCCTGAGCGGGGGGCCCACCGTGTTGAGGTCACGAGCATACCACCGACAAGACCCAGGGAGTGCTACGGTTTTGTGGGCAGTGGCCCGAGCTGGGACCTGCGGAGAGGGGTAAACCCCCCCCCCCTGACAAACAGAAAGTGTGCAAGGCGACCCAGGGGAGAGGACGCTCCGGGTCTGGGGAGGCTTGAGTCACACTCCTGAAACCAGATCCTACACTTGCAGCTCCACCACATAGAGAGGAGCTCCCGGCGGGATCTCAGGGCCTGTGTTAGTTCTCCCTCCACCTGACCTATTGGGGCCTGCAGGACCATTGCTTCGCCGGCTGGTGGAAGACAGCCTGAGGCCCTGACGGCCGACTCTCCAGTGTGATTGGGGAGGGCCTGAGTACCTGCTTAGTGGCGTAATGGATCGGAGTAAAGGCTGTGGGACCCGGGGGCCCAGAGGGACGCAAACTAACAAACTGGACCGCTACACTGTATCCAAAGACACGCACCAGAGCCGACTATCCGGAGGAGCCTCCCAGGGTGGCCTGGGCGAAGAGGAGCAGGAATTATCACTGAAAGACGTCATGGACGCTATCACTGGAGTTAAGACCTCCCTGGAACATAAAATGGACACCATGGCTATCGACGTGAACCTCATCAGGGCGGATCTGGGGAAACTGAACGAGAAGGTGAAGCAGGTGGAGATCACCGCCACGAGCCTCGTCGGAGATGTCGCACAACTCCAAGGAGAAGTCCGCGAATTACAAAACTCTTGTAACCTCACGGACCTAAAACTGGACGACTACGAAGGCCGCCTGCGGCGCAACAACCTCCGCATCCTGGGTGTTCCAGAGAAATCGGAGGGGCAGTCCCCTGACCTATTTGTGGAGGATCTCGTCCTGAAGCATCTTCAGCCCAAAGGCCTCAGTAAGTTCTTTGTCATCGAACGGGCACATAGGGTCCCGGGTGGCCGTCCCAGGACTGGCGCGGCCCCGTGGCCAATGTTGGCCAGAGTTCTAAACTTTCGGGACAGGGATGTCATCCTCCAGAACGCCAGAGTGGGGGCCCCCCTCCGCTACGAAAATGCAGACATAACCTTTTTCCCGGATTTCACACAGAGGGTGCAGACGCAGAGGAGGTCGTTCCTCTCCGTGAAACGAGTGCTTAGAGACAGAGGACTGAAATATGCGATGCTCTTTCCAGCACGTCTTCGGGTCGAGGCGGATGGATGGGCCTGGTTTTTCGAGCAACCCGAGGCAGCGGCTGACTGGATCGAGCGCCGTGGAATGCGGAGCCCAGGCGGCCACGTCAGAAGTGAGAGTGAGGACACCCGCCCTGTCTGAGGAGAGGGCTGTATCGCCCTGTATCTCTATACGGAGTACGTTGGGCCTGTGGTGGGGTGGGTTGTGGGTGGGAATTCTCTCTATCTGATCCTTCATGGCGGTGGACCCTCTTAGACTTGACACACTCGCTCAAGGAGGATGTACACTTGACTTGTTGGGGACAGGGAGGCGGAGCGCTCTATTTCCCCCTTTTCTTCTACTCTTAGTTCTTTCCAAGGGCGACAGGCACTCTGCAAGTTTTCGATGGGCAGTTCTAGGCCCAGAGTGCAGGGCAGCGGGGTGGAGGGTTGTTGAGAGGGAATGTTTTGTTTGGTTTTTGTTGTGTTTGTTGCATCAGCATCATTTGTAGTACCTCCTGTAGAGGAAGTCGAAACACACGCTGCTACTACTGTAAAAAGAGTAGGGATATCTTTTAATCAGTCATGGCTACACGGAGAGACGTAGGAATCAAATTGTTAAGCTGGAATGTCAACGGGTTAGGGGACAAGATCAAACGTAGTGTTGTTCTCCAGTACATCAAACGTCAGGCCCCCGACATTGTATTACTCCAAGAAACCCATCTCATTGGAAATACATGCAAGGCCTTGCATAGAGGAGGCTACACAATGTTGGCTCATGCGGGTTTCACCTCCAGCTCAAGAGGGGTGGGTATTATGATGACGAAATCCTTTCCTCTTGTGGTAAGCGCAACCTGGGCAGACGATCGGGGACGATACATCGGGGTCACGGGTACATGGGAGGGACACTCCATCACACTCCTTTCAGTTTATGTACCGCCTGGCCTACAGGCCACCACCTTTAGAGATTTAGGAACTATATTGCTAGCTATTCCAGAAAGTCTGTTAATCCTGGGTGGGGACTTAAACTCAGTAGTCTCGGGCGCGCTAGATCGATATCCCCCCCGTACATCGAGCCCCACCTCCAGTTGGCTTCCGGACTTTCTTGAGACCATGGGGTTGGTGGATAGCTGGCGGACCTATCACCCAAATACAATGCAGTACACCTTTCACTCTGGGGCGCACAGGAGCCTCTCACGTATCGACTACTTTCTGGTTCCCGCATCTCAGATTGCCCACATTCATGAGACTAGACACCTGGCCAGGGGTATCTCCGACCACTCTCCGGTATGGCTTCACGTGGTTCTTGATTATAAACAAGTGGGAAGGGTGGCCCCCATCAACCCGTGGTATTTCAGAGATCCCAAAATTCGCAAAGCCCTCCTCACAGCCATAGATAATTACTTCATTGACAATGAGGGATCAGTGAATTCCCCGCAGATGCTATGGGAAGCCTTTAAGACGGTGATTCGGGGCCAGGCACAATCCCTAATCTCGGGCAAGAAAAAGGACCACCACAGAGAGATAGTGGCCGTGGAGGCGGAGATTGGCCAATTAGAAACTGACCTGGATTCGGAGGTCACACCCGATAAACTCCACTATCTAAGGCTCCGGCAGCAGGAATACAGAGCGCTGGCGACCGACCAGGCGAAGGCCTTGGGTAGAGCTGCGCAGGGACGGTTATATGAGGTGGGAGATAAAGCTGGGAAATTACTAGCATGGCTAGACAAGAGAGAATGGGCAAACCGCCTAGTACCAGAACTTCGAGGGAGGGAGGTGGCCCCCTCACAGATCCCCAAGACATTGTGGATAAGTTTGCTGCCCACTTCTGTGCGGTCTACTCTTCAACTACCCCCTATTCTGTACAGGACTCCCGCCACATGATCGCTGACATAACGCTGCCCAAGGTCTCAGCTGATGACCGTGACTTTTTAGATAGTGACATATCCAATGACGAAATAGCGAAGGCTATAAGGTCCATTAGATCAGGAAAGGCCTCGGGCCCCAACGGGCTTCCGGTCGAACTATACAAACTTAAACCGGACAGGCTGGCCTCACATCTCAGGGCTATGTACGAGGACTCAAGGGAGAGAGGGCTCCTGCCGATAGATCAGAGGACGGCCACTATTATCACCATCCATAAAGAGGGGAAACCGAGAACTGACTGTGGGTCATATAGACCAATCTCCCTCCTGAACGCGGAGCCCAAGATTTTGGCCAAACTTCTGGCCAACCGCCTGATCACAGTGATCAAGACCCTAGTCCATCCAGATCAATCTGGTTTCATTCCGCATCGCAACACTGCGCTTAACTTGCGTAGGGTGCATGGAGTACTAGGCAGAGCGGCCTCACTTTTAGAACCAGCTGTAATAGTCTCTCTCGATGCCACCATGGCATTTGATACCATTGAATGGCCGTATCATTGGGCAGTTCTGGAGAAGTTGGGGTTTGGTCCGAAATATATTCAATGGGTACAGCTTCTGTATGCTAAACCGTTAGCACAAGTAGTAGTCAATAACAAAAAATCGGCTACCTTTGAGCTGGGTCGGGGGACCCGGCAAGGCTGTCCGTTGTCTCCCCTCCTGTTTGCCCTGGCCTTGGAGCCACTGGCGGCCTGGATACGTAGAGACCCGAGGATTCGGGGCATGCGCTGGTCCTCGGAGTGGGAGGACCGCATCTCGCTCTACGCAGATGATATCCTGCTTTATCTGACTTCTCCGAGGCGGTCCCTGATTGTTGTTCTGGATATCCTGGCCATCTTCGGCAGGTTCTCCGGGTACTCCATTAACTGGAGTAAATCCCTGTGGTTTGTTTTGGCTGGAGAACCGCCTACCCCACCGAAGGGATGCCCCATTCAAATTCGTACAGACGGCTTCAAGTATTTGGGATTTTTCTCACCCTGGACCCGTCGCTCCGCTATTCCCAGAACCTACTTCCCCCTTTGACTAGGTTGCGTAAGGACATAAGCAGCTGGAAGTCGCTCCTGGGAAAAGCGGCACTTTTTAAAATGATGTCTTTGCCCCGGTTTTTATACGCCCTGCAGAATTCCTTGGACCCGGTCCCAGCGTCCTACTTCAGGGAGGTAGAAGGCCTTCAGTGGGACCTGTTGTGGAGTGGACAGCCGCGTATCGCCCTAAGCAAGCTCACCTTAAATTGGTACGACGGGGGCATCGGCCTCCCCGATATCAAGAAGTATTATTGGGAGGCCCATCTAGCTGCCATCAATCATGGCACCTACCTGCGTCCCGGAGATCCAGGCCATAACATGGATAGATGGCTCCTTTCGGGTGGGAACTATAATAGAGCCCTTTACTCCAAACCACACCGTTTTCAACTCACAGGCCCCACCAAGCACTCAGTCCATGTCTGGCACACTGCCACTAAATGTCTTGGTTGGAATCGCAGGCTCACACTTGCTACCCCGTTATGGGACTCGGAACAGCTGGGTAGCTTGTGGAAAAGCAAAGGGTTTGACAAATGGGATCTCATAGGTCTCTCGCGTATAGGGGATCTGTGGGACAAATCAGATATCAAGTCATTCGCCACCCTGCAACAGCAATTCGATCTAGCTGACTCTGAAATTTTCCGTTATACGCAGATCCGACACGCTCTGCGCTCCCATGTACAGCGTGGTACCGCCCTTCCTGAGTCGTCCCCATTGGAGGACCGAGTCTTGGATGGCCACATCCCTGACAGCACTATCTCATTGATATATAAAAAGCTGATCAACAGCATGCCAGACCCTCTTCAGTCGCTTCGGGAGAAATGGTCCAGGGACGGAATCGAGATAGACGACGAGGACTGGCAAGAGGCTGTTTCCTCGCCTAGAGTCGTGGCAATACCCGCGCGCCTACGCCTAGTCCAACTTAAAGTACTCCATAGGATTTACGTGACCGGACCCCAGCTGGTACGGATGCGGAGAATAGATGGGGGGGACTGTAGGCGGGGATGTGGCCAGGTGGGTACTTTTATGCATATAATTTGGGAATGTGACAATATTCAGCCCTACTGGCGTAAATTACATGATATCATCAACACAGTGTTAACAACACAACTTAGCCCAGATGCTCGTAGATGTTTGTTGAACATCTGGGAACCGACGGATCTGAATGACTATTTAACGCAATGGGTCACTTTGGGGCTTATGCTCGCTAAGAGAAATATTGCTCAGCGGTGGGGGGCGTCTCAACCTCGAACGGTGGGTGACTGGAAGAAAGATCTGGATTGGGCAATGTTCAGGGAAAAGACGGTGTATGTTGCCCGGGGCTGCCCTAAAAAATGGACCCGTGTATGGGGCCTGTGGAACTCCTATCGTGGAGACATATGTCAACCGCCCCTCTCCCTCAACAGTGACGACCCCCCTTCGCCCTAAACCCTCCAAGTAGTATGCTGTATTGATTGATTTTGCCAATTTTCCCCATGTGGCATGCTCTCCTGCTTCCTCTGTAATGTACTTGATATGCTGATGTTGATTAATAAAAAAAGTTTAAAAAAAAAAAAAAAAGTTTGTAGTAAACTTAGATCATATTCGTGGAGAGAGAAAAAAAGAAAGAACTATTGGGGACCTTAATGTAGTTGTCATCCATTAGGATGAAAAGGATAATGAGCAGCGCCCCTCCAACAATGGAACAGAGCCTATGTACATAGGAGGAGGAGTGGTCAACTGACCAAGGAAGAGAAAGAGAGATGTCAGAAGCAGAATTTGTGCTTGTATTCTGGCAAATCAGAAGGCTTAACTAATAAATGTCCAGCCAGGCCCAAATCAAACAAAGCAGTAGCAGTGACACTGGATCTGACCCTCGACATTTAGGAAAATTCCAATGCCCAACATTAAGTGAGACCCCTTCGTCAGGCACAAGCCCAATTCCATTCTTTCATATTCAGGCTAATATTTTGACCCAAGAATACAGTTATCTGGCCATATCCATTATCTTAGCCCTGTCTACATGCCGCCAGGTAGCCATACAATTCCTCCTGGATTCAGGCACGAAGAAAAATTTCATTGACAAAGCCTATGCTAAGTCCTTAAATGTACCTATTATTACAAAAGAATTGCCAGAACAAGTTTGCAAAGAAGACAGCATTAAACTATCCTCAGGGTGCATGACTTCTCAAATGAAACCCTTTACCATGGAATATGATAATGGGCATGTTGAAAGACTCATTTTCAATCTCATTGTTGCTCCTTTATTTGGTGTCACACTGAGTATCCCCTGGCTCTAAGCACATAATTCCAAGATCGGTTGACTCTTGCGGAAGGTGACCATTGACTCTATTTGTTGCAATGAGACTTGTTATGAGGAACCTCAACTGCGGTTATCACGTTGTCTTGTGTAGTGGTGGAACCCACACTCAAGGTTGTCTACCACCTTAAAACAGTGATTTCCCAGATGTATTCAGCAAACCAAAAGGTTGTATCTTGCATCCACACTGATGTTTTGACTATCAGATAGACCTGCAACCAGGGGCAATCTTACCATCCATTTGAGGACAGGCCTTAGCAGAGAAAGAAAATTAACATATATGAGAATATCTCAATAAGCCACTGGCTAATGAGTTTATCACATACTCTGCATTTCTATTGTGTTCACTGCTCTTTTTTGTGCTGAAAATTAATGGAGATCTCAAGGCCTGTATAGACTACAGAGACCTGAGTAAGGTCACTAGAACAAACAGATTCCAGTACCCTTGGTCCCAGTATACTCCTGGACCAACTATGACATGCAGCCATTCATACAAAACTGGACCTATGCAGGGCAAACCATCTTGTCAGAGTCTTAGAGGGAGATGGATGGGAAAGTACCTTTTGTAAGATTACTCTATTATACCTTTCAGGCTCTATAATGATTCAGCTGTGTTCCAGTTTTTTTTATAAATTAGGTAATTTTGGACTTCCTTAATGTAGGTGTGGTCATCTACATAGACAATATTTTAATCTGTTCCAATACTGAAGCTGTGCTTGTGGAGCAGGCACATGCTGTCCTTCAACATCTACAGGAGCACTATCTTTTAATACGCTTGATAAATGTATTTTCCACTCAATGAATGTCGAATTTCTAGGCTTCTTTATCAACCCAGCAGGGATATAAATGAACCAAAGAACGGTCAAAGCCATTTTGAAGTGACCTTCAACCTGTTGTGTCGAGGAAGTACAAAGCTTCTTAGGATGTGCAAATTTGTACAGGTGATTTATGGCTAGCTTCTCTATTATTATTGACTCTATAATCTGTCTCCTGAGGAAAGGAGTGTTTTCTTGGACCTTGGAAGAAGAAGCCACCTGCCAAAGGTTGAACGGGGTTTTCACCTCAGCACCCATCCTCATACACCTAGACTGTGCACTTCCATATGTGGGGAGGCTGGTGCTACGAAATTTGCCATTGTTGGGGTACTGTCCCAACAAGACGCCAGGACTGGACAACTTCAACCTGTGGTGTTTTCTTCAAAAATGCTCCGTGCTGAACACAATTAAATCACCATGGAGAGTGAGCTACTAGTCATTAGTGCAGCCTTCCAAGAATGGATACATTACCTCTGAGGAACCTGCCATAGTGTGTCAATAAAAGCTTACTTTCTATAGCCAGAATGAACATTGACTCCCAAACAGTTTGCTAGATTATGTTTATCAGTGAATTTGACTTTGAGTATCAACCAGGAACAGTAAAAAACAAAGCAAATGTTTTGACAAGGCTTGAGGCCTCAGATAATGAACTAGAGAAAATCACTCCTTTGACGATCCTCTAGGAAGGAACTGTGATAGGTGCAATGGCCCTAAACAATTGTATTCATGAGGTCTGTTCTATTTCTGTTCACACAGACCCCCTTGATTGTCGGCAAGATCCTGAAAATATGACTCAAGATGGTTTGTACTTCAAAAAAGCAGCCTTGTGTGTATACCCAACTGATGTGTGCCATGGACCATATAATGGTGCCATTCCACACCCCTGCAGGGCATCCAGAAGAAAGTTAAACTGTTAAATCAGTTTCAACGTTAGTTTTGAGAGGAAACCCAGTCTAAGAATACACAGGTGTTTGATCAGCACTACACAATTTGAAACCGTAATAAAAACATACATTTCTGTCCTGTTGGAATGCTACAGCTTTTACCTCTGCCACTTGCCCCCCCCCCTTCAAACTATCAGTATGGATTTTATAACAGATTTACCCCCAGTTTGTGGCCAGACTATCATTTTGGGAGTTGTGAATCTATTAATCAAAGGGCACATTTCATTCCCCTCTTTAAGATACCCAATGCTAAGTAATTGGCAGATATTTTCATACAACACATTGTACGACTAAATGAGGTTCCTGCTGCCATTATCTCTTACTGTGGGCCTCAATTTGTGGCAAAGTTCTGATGCGTGTTATGTGAATCTTTAGACAGTGATTCATGCATTTGTTCTCGACTAACATCCGCAGAACATTGGACAAATGGAACACGTAAATCAAATGATGGAACAATTCCTATGATGTCTGCTCATCAACTATAAGACTGACTGAATAGAAGCTCACAGGCTTGCTGAATTTACTTCCAACAGGTTACCTCATTCAAATATGGGGATTTCACCCTGCTGTTGTCTTTTTGTGTAGCAACTGAAATCCATTTCCTTGCATGTAGAGGGGAAGAGTCAGGTCTTCTCTTTAAAGAACACCATGAGCATCACTGGGACATTTTGAATAAGCTTTAATTGATGCAACATTTGGACTGTCACAACACTTGTGTGAAGCCTACAACATTGCAACCTCTAGCCCATCGATATACTGTAAAAGAAGTCAGTTTTACTGTGGCACAAACCATGAGCCGGTAGTTGGATACAAGCAGTTGCATACCCGCTTCCATTTTTTACTGGGAAAATTAGAGAACAGGGCAGAGCTCCATAAAGACATCACTGAGTCATAGTGTAGCAAAACAAATACACTGTAGGGTAACCAATGTACACAGCAAATAGCCATACCAGCAACTAATGTCTGTAAAATTTTCTTAACAGTTATTTAGGATGACTCTCTCTTTTAAGAACACTGTGGATATTCTCTACTCTTTAAATGTTTTTTGCACTGCCTTTCATGCCCAGTTCCAGTGCAGTATCAAGGCTCGATGCCTTGACCTCCTTTCCCTAACTTCCTCTACCTTCCGCTCTTTCTTTGTACTTCAATTTTTTTATGTCTTCACTTTCTCTGCTTCTTTGGTCTTTGACCTCCTTTACCAATTTACGTGGCTCTTATCATTCACTCTGTCGGGCTTTTCTGTGTGCTTTCATTCATTTTGTGATGCATTTCTGTGTCTTTTTCCGTCATTCATTAACGCACTTCTGTGCTCTTTCACTCATTCTGTGCCGCTTCTCTGCTTTTTCCATTCATTCTTTAGTGGTTTTCTGTGCTTCTTCAATTATTCTGTTCTGCTTTTCTGTGTTTATTTTTATTCATTCTTTAACACTTTTTCTATGTACGTTCATTCATTCTGTGCCAATTTTCTGTGCTCCTCCCAGCCACTCCTTAGCATTTTTCTTTTCTTGCCTGTCTTTTGTGCTTTCCTCAGTCACTCTTTCCTGCTTTCGGGCCTCACACTGATTTTCTGACCTTTGCTCTACTTTTTGCACTCTCAAGTGCTCTCTTACCTCCTCTTTTCCTTTCTTTTCCCACTCATTTTGCTCTCCATTGCACCTTCTGCCCCATGGTGTCCTTCCTGCCTTCTCTCCCACTCATTACTCCCTTCCCGCCTCCCACCACCTGTTTAGCTCCACCCCCTCCCCGCTTCTATTTAATGGTGGCCACAGGGCGGATGTGCCAGTGGCCTGCCAAAGGCGCATCCAAGGCAAGTTTGTCTATGCCCATCTGTACCCAGTCAGCACCAGGATCCCTCATCCTTCAATGCCGCTAATCCACCACTACTCTCTGAGTGGTTGCTATTCCCAGTGCTGCTGCCATGCCTCAACACCCAACATCAAAGGTATGTTCTTCTGCGCCAACTGCCACATCACCTGCATCCTCCTGTGCCCACCTCACTCCCCACGCAACACCTCCACCCAACACACACAATACACATGGCCACGCACATCTGACACCCCCAGCATCTCACACCTCCTTGTCCTGCCTAATCCTCAATACAAGCTCCCTCACCAAACACACAACTGATACCTGGAAACTACTGTTTGACCACTCACTGGAAGTTCTTTTCCTGATTGATACCTGACTGACCCCCTCGTCAGCCCTCGACAACGCCACTGCAATCCTCCCAGGACACAGGTTCAAAAGATAGTAGAGGACAAACAGACCCAGAGGAAGAATCAGCATCATCTTCAAAGAGTCCATCCAATGCTCAACTACCTCAGAAAGCACCAACAGCAACAGGGAACACATGACTTTCAAACTCCTCATCAATGCCAACTATACTCTGAGCGGCACCGCCATCTACTGCCCCCTCTGAACACAACTACCAGCATCCATGACAACTTCAAACCCCAACAAGACCCATCCACCCTTGCAGCCCCTGCCCATAACAACCAACAGCCACAGAACCACTCTGACTGCCTGGCACATCATCACCACTCAAGAAAATGCAATGGCCGTGGAGTCGGTACACTGCAGAGCTCCATCGGGCCCCTTCTTGCATCACGTCTTCACCAAAGGACTGGACCCAATCAGCAAATCCCTCACCCTGATCTGGAAAGACTCAATCAACATGCCCACCTTCCTGTATGCCTGGAAACACGTCACAGTACTCCACTCCTTAAGAAACCCTCCGCCGATCCGAAGATATCAGAGGATAGTAGCTGCAAACGAGGTGCCACCTATTGTTAGGTCGAGCCTAGCGCAGCGCATGCGCTGCTCTAGGAGAGGGCCTCTTGGAATCACTCCAGACTTCCAAGAGACTTCTCCGTGTGAGTCGGCCTCCTCCCACACATTCCATTGGCATTTGCGTGTGGCTTTCAATAATGAAAGCACGCAAATGGCCAAAGACGGGTGCATATCCCGCCTTTTCTGTAAACGTTCACTCCCATGGCCTAGGGGTCTCGGGAGCGAGCAGCGGCACGCAGGGAGGCTTCTGCATTCCTGTGCCCGCCCCCACCATTTGTCTTGAGCTGCTGTTTTTTTTTTAATTAGCAGCCATAGAAGGATATTCTCCAACATTAAGCGCTACATAAAAACTGGACATTCTCATTTACGTAACAGTTAACCTCTCTTCGTCATTATTGCTAGTATGACCCCACCTCTCTCCTGCCACGATGCATCATTATGGCGTTTCTGACCATCCACTTTTCACTCAGCTCTCTTTCCTTCTTTATTTATTTTTGACTACCCCAGCTCTTTCTTCAGCAGTCTCCCTAAACCCATTTTTCGGCCTGGATGCAGACAGCTTTACCTGCTAACACGTGAACAACCCAAACAAACGCATACAGAGCGGCTTTGGGTCAGCCCTTTAGAGTTATTGGTTAGCTCCGGACAGCCCCCTTCTTCCAGCGCCTCGATGGAGGGCCAGTCACGTTTTTTTTTATTCCTTATCTTCCTCTGTGATCTGTTTCTGTTCCCTTGCCTCTCACATCCTTGCGTGCAGCGCTACACTCTAAGCGCACTGTAGTTCTCTTTGCGGTGCAGAATAGAACGCTCAGAAAGCGCTATAATAGCGTTTACGTGTTTCACATGTTATCTGTGACCCCCTGTCCTGGCGCTACAGCCAGTGTCACTCTCCTCGTCATTGCCACCCGCTGAGCCTCCCTTACCGCATAACTACATGATGATGACAAGTACATAAAAGCCAAAGAGGCCACACGACTGCAATTTGAGGATTTTGAAATAGGATTCTCTTGGGCTGATGTACTATTTGAAGTACTAAATCTCAGGACAACTGATGTAAGTCTTTGTCGTAGCACAATACGGCCATTTAGTAGAATTCACAAAATCCTGCCAATTTATAATAATGAGGCTGAATTCTATTTTAGGGGGGCACTGAACTGGCTCTGAATGCTGAGATGGAGGCCTGAGAGGGGCAGCAGTACTCCACTGTTGAATTTGTATTCGCAAATGGGTCTTTTTTTAATTATCCCAGTCTCTGCCCCTTAAAGGGACTCTCTCACTCTCTCTCACTGACTGACTGACTGACTGACTCTCACTGACTGACTGACTCTCACTGACTGACTGACTGACTGACTCTCTCACTCTCACTGACTGACTCTCTCAGTCTCACTGACTGACTGACTGACTCTCTCACTCTCACTGACTGACTGACTGACTCTCTCAATCTCTCTCACTGACTGACTGACTCTCTCACTCTCTCTCACTGACTGACTGACTCTCTCACTCTCTCTCACTGACTGACTGACTAACTCTCTCACTGACTGACTGACTCTCTCACTCTCTCTCACTGACTGACTGACTCTCTCACTGACTGACTGACTCTCTCACTCTCACTGACTGACTGACTATCTCACTCTCACTAACTGACTGACTCGCTCACTCTCACTGACTGACTGACTCTCTCATTCTTACTGACTGACTGACTATCTCACTCTCTCTCACTGACTGACTCTCTCACTGACTGACTGACTCTCTCACTGACTCTCTCACTCTCACTGACTGACTGACTCTCTCACTCTCACTGACTGACTCTCTCACTCTCTCTCACTGACTGACTGACTAACTCTCTCACTCTCACTAACTGACTGACTGACTCTCTCAATCTCACTGACTGACTGAATGACTCTCTCACTCTCACTAACTGACTGACTGACTCTCTCACTCTCACTGACTTAATGACTGACTATCTCACTCTCTCACTGACTGACTGACTCTCTCTCACTGACTGACTGACTCTCACTCTCTCTTACTGACTGACTGACTCTCTCACTCTCACTGACTGACTGACTCTCACTCTCACTGACTGACTGACTGACTCTCTCACTCTCACTGACTGACTGACTCTCTCACTCTCACCGACTGACTCTCTCACTCTCTCTCACTGACTGACTGACTCTCTCTCACTGACTGACTGACTCTCTCACTCTCTCTCATTGACTGACTCTCACTCTCACTGGCTGACTGACTCTCTCACTCTCACTGACTGACTCACTGACTCTCTCACTGACTGACTCACTGACTCTCTCACTCTCACTGACTGACTCACTGACTCTCTCTGACTGACTGACTCTCTCACTGACTGACTGACTGACTCTCTCACTGACTGACTGACTGACTCTCTCACTCTCACTGACTGACTGACTCTCTCACTCTCACTGACTGACTGACTCTCTCACTCTCATTGACTGACTGACTCTCTCACTCTCTCTCACTGACTGACTGACTCTCACACTCTCTCACTAACTGACTGACTGACTCACTCTCACTGACTGACTGACTCTCTCACTGACTGACTGACTCTCACTCTCTCTCTCTCACTGACTGACTAAATCTCTCACTCTCACTGACTGACTGACTGACTCTCTCACTGACTGACTCTCTCACTCTCACTGACTGACAAACTCGCTCACTCTCACTGACTGACTGACTCTCACTCTCACTGACTGACTGACTCTCTCACTCTCACTGACTGACTCTCTCACTCTCACTGACTGACTGACTGACTCTCTCACTCTCACTGACTGACTGACTCTCTCACTCTCTCTCACTGACTGACTGACTAACTCTCTCACTGACTGACTGACTCTCTCTCTCACTCTCTATCACTGACTGACTGACTCTCTCACTCTCACTGACTGACTGACTCTCTCACTCTCACTGACTGACTCTCTCACTGACTGACTGACTGACTCTCTCACTCTCACTGACTGACTGACTCTCTCTGACTGACTGACTCTCTCACTCTCACTGACTGACTGACTCTCTCACTGACTGACTGACTCTCTCACTCTCTCTCACTGACTGAATGACTCTCACTCTCACTGACTGACTGACTCTCGCTCTCACTGACTGACTGAGTCTCTCACTCTCACTGACTGACTGACTGACTGTCTCAGTCTCACTGACTGACTGACTGACTCTCTCACTCTCACTGACTGACTCTCAATCTCACTCTCACTGACTGACTCTCACTCTCACTGACTGACTCTCTCACTCTCACTGACTGACTGACTGACTCTCTCACTCTCACTGACTGACTGACTGACTCTCTCACTCTCTCTCACTGACTGACTGACTGACTCTCTCACTGACTGACTGACTGACTCTCTCACTATCACTGACTGACTCTCTCACTCTCACTGACTGACTGACTCTCTCACTCTCATTGACTGACTGACTGACTCTCTCACTCTCTCTCACTGACTGACTGACTCTCACTCTCTCTCACTAACTGACTGACTCTCTCACTCTCACTGACTGACTGACTCTCTCACTGACTGACTGACTCTCACTCTCTCTCTCTCACTGACTGACTGACTAAATCTCTCACTCTCACTGACTGACTGACTCTCTCACTGACTGACTCTCTCACTCTCACTGACTGACAAACTCGCAAACTCTCACTGACTGACTGACTCTCTCACTCTCACTGACTGACTGACTCTCTCACTCTCACTGACTGACTGACTCTCTCACTCTCACTGACTGACTGACTCTCTCACTCTCACTGACTGACTCTCTCACTCTCTCTCACTGACTGACTGACTCTCTCTCACTGACTGACTGACTCTCTCTCTCAAGCACTGACTGACTGACTCTCACTGACTGACTGACTCTCTCACTCTCACTGACTGACTCTCTCACTCTCACTGACTGACTGACTCTCTCACTCTCACTGACTGACTCTCTCACTCTCACTGACTGACTGACTCTCTCACTCTCCCTGACTGACTCTCTCTGACTGACTGACTCTCTCACTCTCACTGACTGACTGACTCTCTCACTGACTGACTGACTCTCTCACTCTCTCTCACTGACTGAATGACTCTCACTCTCACTGACTGACTGACTCTCACTCTCACTGACTGACTCTCTCACTCTCACTGACTGACTGACTCTCTCAGTCTCACTGACTGACTGACTGACTCTCTCACTCTCACTGACTGACTGACTCTCACTCTCACTGACTGACTTACTCTCACTGACTGACTCTCTCACTCTCACTGACTGACTGACTCTCTCAGTCTCAATGACTGACTGACTGACTCTCTCACTCTCACTGACTGACTGATTCTCTCTCACTGACTGACTGACTCTCTCACTCTCTCTCACTGACTGACTGACTCTCTCACTCTCACTGACTGACTGACTGACTCTCTCACTCTCTCTCACAGACTGACTGAATGACTCTCTCACTCTCTCTCACGGACTGACTGACTCTCACTCTCACTAACTGACTGACTCTCTCACTCTCACTGACTGACTAACTGACTGACTCTCACTGACTGATTGACTGACTCTCTCACTGACTGACTGACTCTCTCACTCTCACTGACTGACTGACTCTCTCACTGACTGACTCTCTCACTCTCAATGACTGACTGACTATCTCACTCTCACTAACTGACTGACTCGCTCACCCTCACTGACTGACTGACTCTCTCATTCTTACTGACTGACTCTCTCTCACTGACTGACTGTCTCACTCTCACTGACTGACTGTCTCTCTCACTGACTGACTCTCTCACTCTCACTGACTGACTGACTCTCTCACTCTCACTGACTGACTCTCTCACACTGACTGACTGACTAACTCTCTCACTCTCTCTCACTGACTGACTCTCTCACTCTCACTGACTGACTGACTCTCTCACTCTCACTAACTGACTGACTCTCTCACTCTCACTGACTGACTGAATGACTCTCTCACTCTCACTGACTGACTGACTCTCACTGACTGACTCTCACTCTCTCTTACTGACTGACTCTCTCACTCTCACTGACTGACTGACTCTCTCACTCTCACTGACTGACTGACTCTCTCACTCTCACTGACAGACTGACTCTCTCACTGAGTGACTGACTCTCTCTCACTGACTGACTGAGTCTCTCACTCTCTCTCACTGACTGACTCTCACTCTCACTGACTGACTCTCTCACTCTCACTGACTGACTGACTCTCTCACTCTCACTGACTGTCTCACTGACTCTCACACTCTCACTGACTGACTGACTGACTCTCTCTGACTGACTCTCTCACTGACTGACTGACTCTCTCACTGACTGACTGACTCTCACTCTCTCTCACTGACTGACTGACTCTCTCACTCTCACTGACTGACTGACTCTCTCACTGACTGACTGACTCTCTCACTCTCTCTCACTGACTGACTGACTCTCTCACTCTCTCTCACTGACTGAATGGCTCTCACTCTCACTAACTGACTGACTCTCTCACTCTCACTAACTGACTGACTCTCACTCTCACTGACTGACTGACTCTCTCTCTCACTGACTGACTGACTCTCTCACTCTCACTGACTGACTGACTCTCTCACTCTCTCTCTCTCACTGACTGACTGACTCTCTCACTGACTGACTGACTGACTCTCTCACTCTCACTGACTGACTGACTCTCTCACTCTCACTGACTGACTGACTCTCTCACTCTCATTGACTGACTCTCTCACTCTCTCACTGACTGACTGACTCTCACTCTCTCTCACTAACTGACTGACTCTCTCACTCTCACTGACTGACTCTCTCACTGACTGACTGACTCTCACTCTCTCTCTCTCACTGACTGACTAAATCTCTCACTCTCACTGACTGACTGACTGACTCTCTCACTGACTGACTCTCTCACTCTCACTGACTGACAAACTCGCTCACTCTCACTGACTGACTGACTCTCTCACTCTCACTGACTGACTGACTCTCTCACTCTCACTGACTGACTGACTCTCTCACTCTCACTGATTGACTGACTCTCTCACTCTCTCTCACTGACTGACTGACTCTCTCTCACTGACTGACTGACTCTCTCTCTCACTCTCACTGACTGACTGACTCTCTCACTCTCACTGACTGACTCTCTCACTCTCACTGACTGACTCTCACTGACTGACTCTCACTGACTGACTGACTGACTGACTCAATCACTCTCACTGACTGACTGACTCTCTCACTCTCTCTCACTAACTGACTGACTCTCTCACTCTCACTAACTGACTAACTGACTGACTCTAACTCTCACTGACTGACTGACTGACTCTCTCACTGACTGACTCTCTCTCACTGACTGACTCTCTCACTCTCACTGACTGACTCTCTCACTCTCTCTCACTAACTGACTGACTCTCTCACTCTCACTGACTGACTGACTCTCTCACTCTCACTGACTGACTGACTCTCTCACTGACTGACTGACTCTCACTGACTGACTGACTCACTCTCTCTCACTGACTGACTGACTCTCACTCACTAACTGACTGACTCTCTCACTCTCACTGACTGACTCTCTCACTCTCACTGACTGACTGACTCTCTCACTCTCACTGACTGACTGACTCTCACTGACTGACTGACTCTCTCACTCTCTCTCACTGACTGACTGACTAACTCTCTCACTCTCACTGACTGACTGACTCTCTCACTCACTGACTGACTGACTCTCTCACTCTCACTGACTGACAAACTCTCTCACTCTCACTGACTGACTGACTCTCTCACTCTCACTGACTGACTGACTCTCTCACTGACTGACTGACTCTAACTCTCTCTCACTGACTGACTGACTCTCTCACTGACTGAATGGCTCTCACTCTCACTAACTGACTGACTCTCTCACTCTCACTAACTGACTGACTCTCACTCTCACTGACTGACTGACTCTCTCTCTCACTGACTGACTCTCTCACTCTCACTGACTGACTGACTCTCACTCACTCTCTCTCACTGACTGACTGACTCTCTCACTGACTGACTGACTCTCTCACTGACTGACTGACTCTCTCACTGACTGACTGACTGACTCTCATTGACTGACTGACTGACTCTCTCACTCTCTCTCACTGTCTGACTGACTCACTCTCTCTCACTAACTGACTGACTGACTCTCTCACTCTCACTGACTGACTCTCTCACTGACTGACTGACTCTCTCTCTCTCACTGACTGACTAAATCTCTCACTCTCACTGACTGACTGACTCTCTCACTGACTGACTGACTCTCTCACTCTCACTGACTGACAAACTCGCTCACTCTCACTGACTGACTGACTCTCTCACTCTCACTGACTGACTTACTCTCTCACTCTCACTGACTGACTCTCTCACTCTCACTGACTGACTGACTCTCTCACTCTCACTGACTGACTGACTCTCTCTCACTGACTGACTGACTGACTCTCTCTCACTGAATGACTGACTCTCTCTCTCACTCTCTATCACTGACTGACTGACTCTCTCACTCTCACTGACTGACTGACTCTCTCACTCTCACTGACTGACTGACTCTCTCACTCTCACTGACTGACTGACTGACTCTCTCACTGACTGACTGACTCTCTCTGACTGACTGACTCACTCACTCTCACTGACTGACTGACTCTCTCACTCTCTTTCACTGACTGAATGACTCTCACTCTCACTAACTGACTTACTCTCTCACTCTCACTAACTGACTAACTGACTGACTCTCTCACTCTCACTGACTGACTGACTCTCTCACTGACTGACTGACTCTCTCACTCTCACTGACTGACTGACTGACTCTCACTGACTGACTGACTCTCTCTGACTGACTGACTCTCTCACTGACTGACTGACTGACTCTCTCTCACTGACTGGCTGACTCTCACTCTTTCTCACTAACTGACTGACTCTCTCACTGACTGACTCACTCTCACTGACTGACTGACTCTCTCACTCTCTCTCACTGACTGACTGACTCTCTCACTCTCACTGACTGACTGACTCTCTCACTCACTCACTGACTGACTGACTCTCTCACTCTCACTGACTGACTCACTCACTCTCACTGACTGACTCTCTCACTCTCTCTCACTGACTGACTGACTCTCTCACTCTCACTGACTGACTGACTCTCACTCACTAACTGACTGACTCTCTCACTCTCACTGACTGACTCTCTCACTCTCACTGACTAACTGACTCTCTCACTCTCACTGACTGACTGACTCTCACTGACTGACTGACTCTCTCACTCTCTCTCACTGACTGATTGACTAACTCTCTCACTCACTGACTGACTCTCTCACTCTCACTGACTGACAAACTCTCTCACTCTCACTGACTGACTCTCTCACTCTCACTGACTGACTGACTCTCACTGACTGACTGACTCTCTCACTCTCACTGACTGACTCACTCACTCTCACTGACTGACTGACTCTCTCACTCTCACTGACTGACTCTCACTCACTAACTGACTGACTCTCTCACTCTCACTGACTGACTGACTCTCTCACTCTCACTGACTAACTGACTCTCTCACTCTCACTGACTGACTGACTCTCTCACTCTCACTGACTGACTGACTCTCACTGACTGACTGACTCTCTCACTGACTTACTGACTGACTCACTCACTGACTGACTCTCTCACTCTCACTGACTGACAAACTCTCTCACTCTCACTGACTGACTCTCTCACTCTCACTGACTGACTGACTCTCTCACTCTCTCTCACTGACTGACTCTCTCACTCTCACTGACTGACTGACTCTCTCACTCTCACTGACTGACTGACTCTCTCACTCTCACTGACTGACTGACTCTCTCACTCTCACTAACTGACTGACACTCTCACTGACTGACTGACTCTCACTGACTGACTGACTCTCTCACTGACTGACTCTCTCTCACTGACTGACTGACTCTCACTGACTGACTCTCTCACTCTCACTGACTGACTGACTCTCTCACTCTCTCTCACTGACTGCCTCTCACTCTCTCTGTCTCACTGACTGATTGACTGACTCTCACTGACTGACTGACTCTCTCACTCTCACTGACTGACTGACTCTCTCACTCTCACTGACTGACTGTCTCACTCTCACTGACTGACTGACTCACTCTCTCTCACTGACTGACTGACTCTCACTGACTGACTGACTCTCTCACTCTCACTGACTGACTGACTCTCTCACTCTCTCTCTCTCTCTCACTGACTGACTCTCTCACTCTCACTGACTGACTGACTCTCTCACTCTCACTAACTGACTGACTCTTTCACTCTCACTGATGACTGACTGACTCTCTCACTCTCACTGACTGACTCTCTCACTCACTGACTGACTGACTCTCACTGACTGACTGACTCTCTCACTGACTGACTCTCACTGACTGACTGACTCTCTCACTCTCACTGACTGACTGACTCTCTCACTCTCACTGACTCTCTCACTCTCACTGACTCACTAACTCTCACTGACTGACTCTCCCACTAACTGACTGACTCTCTCACTCTCACTGACTGACTGACTCTCTCACTCTCACTGACTGACTCTCTCACTCTCTTTCACTGACTGACTCTCTCACTCACTGACTGACTCTCTCACTCTCACTAACTGACTGACTCACTCTCACTGACTGACTGACTGACTCTCTCACTCACTCTCTCTTACTAACTGACTGACTCTCTCACTCTCACTGACTGACTGACTCTCACTAACTGACTGACTGACTCTCTCACTCTCACTGACTGACTGACTCTCTCACTCTCACTGACTGACTGACTGACTCTCTCTCACTCACTGATTGACTCTCTCTCACTGACTGACTGACTCTCTCTCTCTCTCACTGACTGACTGACTCTCTCACTCTCACTGACTGACTGACTCTCTCACTCTCACTAACTGACTGACTCTCTCACTCTCACTGACTGACTGACTCTCTCACTCTCACTGACTGACTGACTCTCACTGACTGACTCTCACTCTCTCTCACTCACTGACTGACTCTCTCTCACTGACTGACAGACTCTCTCACTCTCACTGACTGACTCTCTCACTCTCACTGACTGACTCTCTCACTCTCACTGACTGACTGACTCTCTCACTGACTGACTGACTCTCACTCTCACTGACTGACTCTCTCACTGACTGACTGACTCTCTCTCACTGGCTCCCTGACTCTCACTCTCTCTCACTGACTGACTCTCACTGACTGACTGACTGACTCTCTCACTAACTGACTGACTCTCTCACTCTCACTAACTGACTAACTGACTGACTCTCTCACTCTCACTGACTGACTGACTCTCTCACTCTCACTGACTGACTGACTCTCTCACTCTCACTGACTGACTGACTCTCTCACTCTCTCTCACTGACTGACTGACTCTCTCTCACTGACTGACTGACTCTCTCTCTCACTCTCTATCACTGACTGACTGACTCTCTCACTCTCACTGACTGACTCTCTCACTCTCACTGACTGACTGACTCTCACTGACTGACTGACTCTCTCTGACTGACTGACTCAATCACTCTCACTGACTGACTGACTCTCTCTCTCACTCTCTCTCACTAACTGACTGACTCTCTCACTCTCACTAACTGACTAATTGACTGACTCTCTAACTCTCACTGACTGACTGACTCTCTCACTGACTGACTCTCTCTCACTGACTGACTCTCTCACTCTCACTGACTGACTGACTCTCTCACTCTCTCTCACTAACTGACTGACTCTCTCACTCTCACTGACTGACTGACTCTCTCACTCTCACTGACTGACTGACTCTCTCACTCTCACTGACTGACTGACTCTCACTGACTGACTGACTCACTCTCTCTCACTGACTGACTGACTCTCACTCAATAACTGACTGACTCTCTCACTCTCACTCTCACTGACTGACTCTCTCACTCTCACTGACGGACTGACTCTCTCACTCTCACTGACTGACTGACTCTCACTGACTGACTCTCTCACTCTCTCTCACTGACTGACTGACTAACTCTCTCACTCTCACTGACTGACTGACTCTCTCACTCTCACTGACTGACTGACTCTCTCACTCTCACTGACTGACAAACTCTCACTCTCACTGACTGACTGACTCTCTCACTCTCACTGACTGACTCTCTCACTGACTGACTGACTCTCACTCTCTCTCACTGACTGACTGACTCTCTCACTGACTGAATGGCTCTCACTCTCACTAACTGACTGACTCTCTCACTCTCACTAACTGACTGACTCTCACTCTCACTGACTGACTCTCTCTCTCACTGACTGACTCTCTCACTCTCACTGACTGACTGACTCTCACTCACTCTCTCTCACTGACTGACTGACTGACTCTCTCACTGACTGACTGACTCTCTCACTGACTGACTGACTGACTCTCTCACTCTCATTGACTGACTGACTGACTCTCTCACTCTCTCTCACTGTCTGACTGACTCACTCTCTCTCACTAACTGACTGACTGACTCTCTCACTCTCACTGACTGACTCTCTCTCTCACTGACTGACTGACTCTCTCTCTCTCACTGACTGACTAAATCTCTCACTCTCACTGACTGACTGACTGACTCTCTCACTCTCACTGACTGACAAACTCACTCACTCTCACTGACTGACTGACTCTCTCACTCTCACTGACTGACTGACTCTCTCACTCTCACTGACTGACTCTCTCACTCTCACTGACTGACTGACTGACTCTCTCACTCTCACTGACTGACTGACTCTCTCTCACTGACTGACTGACTCTCTCTCACTGACTGACTGACTCTCTCTCTCACTCTCTATCACTGACTGACTGACTCTCTCACTCTCACTGACTGACTGACTCTCTCACTCTCACTGACTGACTCTCTCACTCTCACTGACTGACTGACTGACTCTCTCACTCTCACTGACTGACTGACTCTCTCTGACTGACTGACTCTCTCACTCTCACTGACTGACTTACTCTCTCACTCTCACTGACTGACTGACTCTCTCACTCTCTTTCACTGACTGAATGACTCTCACTCTCACTAACTGACTTACTCTCTCACTCTCACTAACTGACTAACTGACTGACTCTCTCACTCTCACTGACTGACTGACTCTCTCACTCTCACTGACTGACTGACTCTCACTGACTGACTGACTCTCTCTGACTGACTGACTCTCTCACTGACTGACTGACTGACTCTCTCTCACTGACTGGCTGACTCTCACTCTTCCTCTTTAACTGACCGACTCTCTCACTGTCTGACTGACTCTCACTGACTGACTGACTCTCTCACTCTCTCTCACTGACTGACTGTCTCACTCTCACTGACTGACTGACTCTCTCACTCACTGACTGACTGACTCTCTCACTCTCACTGACTGACTGACTCACTCTCACTGACTGACTCTCTCACTCTCTCTCACTGACTGACTGACTCTCTCACTCTCACTGACTGACTCTCACTCTCACTGACTGACTGACTCTCACTCACTAACTGACTGACTCTCTCACTCTCACTGACTGACTCTCTCACTCTCACTGACTAACTGACTCTCTCACTCTCACTGACTGACTGACTCTCACTGACTGACTGACTCTCTCACTCTCTCTGTCACTGACTGATTGACTAACTCTCTCACTCTCTGACTGACTCTCTCACTCTCACTGACTGACAAACTCTCTCACTCTCACTGACTGACTGACTCTCTCACTCTCACTGACTGACTGACTCTCACTGACTGACTGACTCTCTCACTCTCACTGACTGACTGACTCACTCTCACTGACTGACTGACTCTCTCACTCTCACTGACTGACTGACTCTCACTCACTAACTGACTGACTCTCTCACTCTCACTGACTGACTGACTCTCTCACTCTCACTGACTAACTGACTCTCTCACTCTCACTGACTGACTGACTCTCACTGACTGACTGACTCTCTCACTCTCTCTCACTGACTGACTCTCTCACTCTCACTGACTGACTGACTCTCTCACTCTCACTGACTGACAAACTCTCTCACTCTCACTGACTGACTCTCTCACTGACTGACTGACTCTCTCACTCTCTCTCACTGACTGACTCCCTCACTCTCACTGACTGACTGACTCTCTCACTCTCACTGACTGACTGACTCTCACTCTCTCTCACTGACTGACTGACTCTCTCACTGACTGACTGACTCTCACTGACTGACTCTCTCACTCTCACTGACTGACTGACTCTCTCACTCTCTCTCACTCTGTCTCACTGACTGACTGACTCTCACTCTCACTGACTGACTGACTCTCTCACTCTCACTGACTGACTGACTCTCTCACTCTCACTGACTGACTGTCTCACTCTCACTGACTGACTGACTCACTCTCTCACTCTCTCTCACTGACTGACTGACTCTCTCACTCTCATTGACTGACTGACTCTCTCACTCTCACTGACTGACTGACTCTCTCACTCTCTCTCACTGACTGACTGACTCTCTCACTCTCACTGACTGACTGACTCTTTCACTCTCACTAACTGACTGACTCTTTCACTCTCACTGATGACTGACTGACTCTCTCACTCTCACTGACTGACTGACTCTCTCACTCACTGACTGACTGACTCTCACTGACTGACTGACTGACTCTCTCACTGACTGACTCTCACTGACTGACTGACTCTCTCACTCTCACTGACTGACTGACTCTCTCACTCTCACTGACTCTCTCACTCTCACTGACTCACTAACTCTCACTGACTGACTCTCTCACTAACTGACTGACTCTCTCACTCTCACTGACTGACTCTCTCACTCTCACTGACTGACTCTCTCACTCTCTTTCACTGACTGACTCTCTCACTCACTGACTGACTCTCTCACTCTCACTAACTGACTGACTCACTCTCACTGACTGACTGACTGACTCTCTCACTCACTCTCTCTTACTAACTGACTGACTCTCTCACTCTCACTGACTGACTGACTCTCACTAACTGACTGACTCTCACTAACTGACTGACTGACTCTCTCACTCTCACTGACTGACTGACTCTCTCACTCTCTCTCACTCACTGATTGACTCTCTCTCACTGACTGACTGACTCTCTCTCTCTCTCACTGACTGACTGACTCTCTCACTCTCACTGACTGACTGACTCTCTCACTCTCACTAACTGACTGACTCTCTCACTCTCACTGACTGACTGACTCTCTCACTCTCACTTACTGACTGACTCACTGACTGACTCTCTCACTCTCTCTCACTCACTGACTGACTCTCTCTCACTGACTGACTCTCTCTCACTGACTGACAGACTCTCTCACTCTCACTGACTGACTCTCTCACTCTCACTGACTGACTGACTCTCTCACTCTCACTGACTGACTGACTCTCTCACTGACTGACTGACTCTCACTCTCACTGACTGACTCTCTCACTGACTGACTGACTCTCTCTCACTGGCTCCCTGACTCTCACTCTCTCTCACTGACTGACTCTCACTGACTGACTGACTGACTCTCTCACTAACTGACTGACTCTCTCACTCTCACTAACTGACTCTCTCACTCTCACTGACTGACTCTCTCTCACTGACTGACTGACTCTCTCACTCTCACTAACTGACTGACTGACCTTCACCCTCCTGTTATTTATGCCCCCCATAACAAAAAAACCCATAACAAGCAACCATTGGGACAGGCAGATACAAGTTGCCAGCATTGAAAGGACAAAAAAACTCAAGACATTATTTATTGTTAATACTTTTTTAATATGGTCGATCAGTTGTACATAATGCTTTCTTGGTCATATCTAAGGTAACAAAAATGCTTCTGACACTTCTTTATTATAACTTTTCAGCATGCTGCAGACTTCTGCACAGCACAGCTTAAAGACATAGGCAAAGTCAATATCTCTGGCTAAACACTTATAAGTTCCCAAAGGCGAGACCTATTGGCTATGCCAATGCTTGTTTTTAATACTTTTAATATTTGTATGTTGAACTCTTTTGCACGAGCGGGCTTTTAACTGATTAGTGGGGGGCCTTTTGTTTTAGGCTTACCGGTGAATTCAGTTGTTCTCTCCCCTCCCCGGTCCACCGCAGCACTTGCAGGCTCTTTGAGTGGAGGGAGGGGTAATCTATTCTCTCTTCTTCCGTCCTCCCTGCTAAGATGCCATCTTGGAGGTCGGCAGTATAGTTGTTTTGTACACCCCCTTCTTCCGGGATAAAAGTGGACAGTTTTTGCCCGGCCCTCCCTAATTCTTTGGAATACTCACGTGAGGCTTTACTAAACCTTAACTCCCCAAATAAATCTGTCACATGCCCCCGGATAGATCCAGAGGACATGCTAATTTCTGGATTTCTGGCACGCCCTACATGCAGTCTAAAATTTCATAAGGTGGGTTTACCCAGGGAAAGCACTACCTGTATTACCCGGCGATTAGTACTTACACCCAAAACGATGGCTTCTCGTTGCTTTGTGCCCTTATTAATTCTAGATCATTAATAAAACACCACTTGTAGGTTTTTGATCTAATCTCTAATCTGCACTTAGTTATGCTCTTCGTCACAGAAACATGGGCAGATGACCTGAAATGACTGAGGCCACACCTGTCGGCTTCTCTGTATTTCGTCTCGATAGACCTATTAAAGGGGGAGGGGGGCTTGCAATATTCTTTAGAGAACATTTGCAAGCATTGTTCAACCCAGTTAGCATTGAGGGCACTGAGGCGGTAATTTTTAACATTGAGGTCTCAAAAATTCAATCATTCAATGGCGTGCTGATTTATCGCCCGCCGGGAACAAAAACTTTATTTGTTGATAAAATCAGCCAAGTACTGGAATCCTGTCCATTGAATAATAATTTTACGGTCTTGGGGGACTTTAATTTCCATTTGAAAAATCATTTTGCCATTGATACAGAGCATCTGACCTACTCATACAGCCGGCCATCGGTTGGATGGTATTTTCACAAACAATACCAACATTTATTTCACTCATACCAATCCATTAACCTGGACAGACCATCATGCTATACTATGGAATTTAAATCTATATTACAATGCTCCCCCTAGGACCCAGAATTGGCATCAGATATCTTGACCGTGGAATAAAATCCAATCCGGTGCCTTGGGCGCTCAACTCTCTCAATCACTTATTATCAAGGATTCTAGCCCAGACCGGATGGCAGAGGACTATGATAACTGGCTTATCTCAGCCCTTGATGTCACTGCTCCTCCCAAAACCTTCAAAACAACTTATAAAAAGTCCTCACAGCCTTCGTTTAATGACTCGCTTAAACTAATTAAACAAGAATGCCGCAGACAAGAGCGCATGTGGTGGTCAAAATATAGCAGAGAGGAAAGAGAAATATAAAACTTGCCTAAGTAACTACAAACAATCAATTTTGGAGGCCAAAATCAAATACTATACATCACAAATAAAAGCGGCTAGCAATGTCTCCAAAACTCTGTTCCAGACTATAAAACAACTGACCACTCCTAGGCAAATAGACACGGCAATCATCGATCAACATTTCTGTAATTCCTTAGCCAGCATGTTCCAGGATAAAGTGCTGACTATTTTCAATGTTTTCACTAAGTGCGGTTCGTCAAAAGGAGCATTTGATCTTAGTCCTACGCTAACCAGTCTTAGGCACTTTAGTACCCACTCAGTGACACAGATTACCGAACTCATCCTGCAGGTTAAAGCTGGATCTCCTGCTGACCTGTGCCCCCCCAAGATCATTCATTTGGCTCCTGAAATCATAGCACAACACCTCTTTTCCATTTTTAGGTCGAGCATTCGAGACCTCTTGTTTATACTTTAGTATATACTTATATGTGTATGTACTTTGTGGGCTCTGGAGATCAGCCCTAGGACTTGTCTGCTTCCGCTTATGGACTTTTTTTTCTGTTCAACTGCCTCTATTTAACTGTCTTGATAGAAAACGACCAGTAGAGGTCAGTAAAATACCAGAATTGCTTTCTGCTGAGGGACTTTCTTTTTTTTCTTTTTCTGGCAACTGCCTCTATTTAACTTTCTTGATAGAAAACGACCAGCAGAGGTCAGTAAAATACCAGAATCACTTTACCATTCTCTAGATTCCAGTCCATAGAAAGTGTCTTACACGAGCACCCGTAGACAATAATATTTTTTTCAAATCTTGTATTTTCAGTGATATGACCACCGAAAGTCCTGATTTTATATTAAAAACAGAGCTTTGGACTATACCATTTCCCGCTGAAAGGCAATATTTCTCTCCATGTGTTCCCATACGTGGTGTGTCACGCAGTTTGGTGCTTACTTTCCCTCCATGTTAAAGAACAGTAGATGTTTCAGCACCCAGGCTAATGTGCTACATAGCTAAATACATATAAGGTCCCAAAGGCGGGACCGATTGCATTGCAAATGCTTGTTTCTACTATGTTTAATACTGGCGTTTTCCCCACCATCTGGAAAGCAGTGTCAGTGCTCCCCCTTTTAAAGAAATCCACTCTTAACCCTCTAGATCCCAACAATTATCGACCTATTGCCAGACTTCCTTTTCCAGCAAAAGTAGCAGAAAAACTCATGAATAGCCAACTGTCCTCCTTTTTGGAGGATAAGCATCTTATGGATGATATGCAATTTGGCTTTAGGGCAAACGATAGCACCAAATCTGCCCTGCTTACAGCCACTGAGGAACTTCGTTCATCTCTCGATCACGGAGGCAATGCAGCTCTGAATCTGTTGGATCTTTCTGCAGCCTTCGATACGGTCAACCATGAATTATTAATTGACCGTTTGAGGTAACTAAGGATAAGAGATCTAGCATTGACGCTGCTTAAATCCTTCCTTTCAGGATGCCAACAAGTGGTGTCACTTGGTGCTTTCGACTCAGGATCTTTCTACTTGCCATGTGGGGTTCCTCAGGGATTCTCCCTGTCCCCCACCCTGTTTAATCTTTATGTTATGCCACGTCCCGCCTTGATTAAATCTTTTGGTCTGTCATCAGCGTCTTACGCTGACGACACTCAGATCGTAGTGTCCTTGGCAAAAAATTAAAATGGAGCTGGTGTCACTTTCAACAATTGTATGAGTGCAGTGAGTAACTGGACGGCCGATCATTGCTTAAAGCTTAACTCCTCCAAAACAGAAGTTATCCAGTTTGGGAACAATCCAGCAATCTGGTCTCCCCACTGATGGCCATCTGACATGGGCACAGCACCCACGCCAATTTCAAAAGTAAAAAATTTGGGGTTTCTCTTGGACAGTGAACTAAAATACAAAAAACAAATTAACCAAATCACATCCTCCTCTTTTTATCACCTTAGAATCTTAAAGAAAATTTTAAGATTCATCCCGGCTGATCTATTGAAAGTAGTGGTGATTGCTCTAGCTCTATCACAACTGGACTACTGCAATGGCATCTACATTAGGCTTTTAAAAGGTCCACTCAAAAAATTGCAGACCATCCAGAATGAGGCAGCTCGATTCCTTCTGAGAATTCCTAAACACCAATCAGCCAGGGCCTCTATTAGACAATTGCACGGGCTTCCAGACTGCCATCGGATTAACTTTAAGGCTCTTTGTTTAGCCTATGAAACTCTTTATGGAAAAGCCCCAGTCTCCTTCACGAAGACTTTTTAGCGTTATATTCCTGGCAGAGCATTACTATCTGTCTCAGCCAATTTGCTGAAGGTTGCCTCCTTTAAACATGCTTTGTGGGGAGAAAAAGTTTCTTCAAGCTCACAGCTCTTCAGTGGAACCGTCTGCCACCAACTCTGAAGACAGCACCTTCACTCATAATTTTCAGGAAAAGTCTCAAAACCTGATTATTTAACCAATGATCCTCACACACTTTGCTTTTGTATGCTCCTTTAGTTCCGTTCAGCGCCAAGACGCCTCCGGGTATTCGTGCGCTTTATAAATCATATCATATATTCAGAAAGCTAGCCAACTACCGGCCCATCTCCTTAGTTCCCCACCCATTGAAATTCATGGAAAAGATGACAAACAAATGTATAGCCACCCACCTCAATGGCAGCCACCTCCTCGACACCACTCAATCTGAATTCAGGCCCAACCACAGATAGAGACCGCCCTCATCGCTGCTGTGTATGTCATCCACCTGATCATGGACAGAGGAGACACCTATGCCCTTATCCAACTGAACCTATCCCCCACCACTGACTCTGTCTCCCACCCCATCCTTATCTAATGACTACAGGAAGCCGGCATTCAAGGACCCACTGAGTTGGATCTGCTCCTGCCTTACAGGCTGCACCCAGTGGATCAGCCGGGATCCCTTCACCACCACCAGCCTCATCTGCAGAGTACCACAAAGATCATCGCTTAGCTCTGTCCTGTTCAATGACTACATGACCCCATTCGCCATCATCATCTGTGCCCACAGAGTCAACGTCATATTCTATGAGGACGGCAACCAGCTCATTCCCTCCCTTTCTGACAAAACACAAAACACCCAGAACAACTTCTCTGCCTTCATGACCAAAGTCACCAGATGGATGAAAACCAACTGACTCAACACAGTCAAGTAAGAAGTAGTAATCTTCAGCAAAGCCACTTCGCTTTGAGACTCCACCTCGTGGCTTGCTGAACTCAGACATGCACTCCACCCAGCAACCAAGTGAAAGAACCTCAGAATAGTAATCCAAGTGAATGCAGTCTCCACCACTTGCTTGCACAAATTCAGAATACTCAAAAAGATTTTGAAATGACTCCGCATCAACACAATTGGGGAACCGTCACCCAAACCCTTATCAAAAGCAAGCTGGGCTACGGCAATGCGCTCTATGTTGAAATTGACGCAGAACTGACCAGAAGATTCCAGACCATACAAAACTCAGCAGCCGGACTCACGCTCAAACTACTCCCCCACACTTCCAATAGCCCACACCTTAAAGAACTCCACTGCCTCCCAGTCCACAATTGGCACTCGTCAAACTCCTCACACACACATACAAAGCCTTGCTCAACACTGGCCCTACTTACCTCAGCAACTGCATGAACATCCACAAAGCTATTAGACTCCTACGCCCAGCCGGACTCCTACTCCCTCACATCTCCCACATATGCAGAGACAGATCTTGCATTCGTGCCTTCTCCTACCTTGTGCCCAAAGCATGGAACAACCTACAACTGCATATCACAGCCACCTCCTCAATTCTTGAATTCTGCAAGAAACTGAAGATCTGGCTCTTCACCTACTCTTTCCTTGGCCTGCCCTGTGTAGCTCCTGCCTTCAGTGCCGGGATACCCATCTGGGTGAGTTGTGCACTCTACAAATACATATAACAATTCATAACATTTCCTCTGACACACTAGGATATCCGAAGGCCATAGAAATGCCAACCCATAATAAATGTTCAGGGAACCAAGGACACTATCTGACTACTGAGACTTTCTTGATGCTCTGCTTTACCTTCATCCCCTCATTCTTGTGTGCTTCGCATATTTGTGATTGCTTGATTCCTAGTTCTTGTTTGGTGGTATAGTTGTGTTACACTGAATTCTGGTTTGATGCTGCAGCTACTCCTGTTCGGAAATCATGCCTGTACTTTTTCTTTATGCTCCTTTGCTTCTTTACTTGTTTGAATGCAGGCTTATGGCACTCTATTGAAAAGTTCCTCCTAGCTGCTTACTTGCAATTAATCCTCCAGTTGCCTATCTGCCTTTCCTACCTTCCTATATCTCTATTACTTGCACAGCTAAATAAGTTTTGTCAGTCTTCTGCTGCTTTATTGCCAGTGGAATGTGATGTTGATGGATTGTCACTTTCTGTTTCACGGCCACTAATCGCTATACTATATACACTACTAAGACTCGAATTGTCATCCCCTCGGGGTTCCCTAGTATGTGCTAAATCTTTCTTTATTGTTGTATTGAATTTTCTAGCATAAGTATATAAACACGACCTAAAGTATAGTCCCTTTCAGCTCTTGTGAATTTCTGTTTCTTCGTTTCTTTGAGCTCGACTTGGTATTTATCCCTTCTAAGAAATCAAAATTATTTTTGGTATTCTCAGGGCAATTCATTAGTTCTATCTCCTTACATAGATCTTCTATCTGTTTTGCAAGTGTCTGTCTATGAGATTCAGCAAACTCTATTAGCATATCCATTAATTCTCTACTGGTAAAGTTTTGCTTCCCATCTGTCTGCTTTATTCTCATCTAGATCATCCACTGTAGGAATTTTTTTTATTTTTAGACCTCCTGGAATACAATTCACTTCTAGATATTTCTTGAGGGACAGAGCATCCCACCATTTAGATTACTCTTTTTTCTGTAGCCTCTCTAGTTTAATGAACATTTCTTTAAGACTGTTCCCATTGGTTCTACCATAAGGTCTAGAACCTCTGGTTTGTATGTTCTGGAACAAATTATCTGTTATATTTTTATATTGATGTTTATCTCTATAGATGCTATAGTGATACTAAGAGGATATCATTTATGTTTTTTACATAACAGCCCTGAAGAAGCGAGACACTCGCGAAACACGTATTGGGTTGGCTGTAGAATATATGGCTTGGCTGTCGAATATGTGGGTTTATATTGAGAATTTTGGAAAAATGTTTAACGTGAAGAAGCTTTGGAAATAAAGTGTTTATATTGACTTTTATAGTGATACGTGTGTCCTTCTCAGAACATTAACCAAAGTGGACCATATGGACTCTTCCCTGTATGGGTAACGGGTATCTGAGAAATAGCGTTGGGCTAATTTTCTATTTTCCCTATGTAAAACATATATATATATATATATATATATATATATATATATTCACTGAAAAAACCACAGGTTTCAGGGACGTTATAGTTAGTTGGACATTTTACTCGTACAAAACCAGTGAAATTCTGCCGTTATAGTTAGTTCAGCTAACTATAACTCGCACCCCCGCAATGCACTGCTGATGACATCACATATTACATCATTCATGGCATGGTCAGTGACATCACTGATGACATCTCAAATGACATCACTGATGACATCACTGAAGACATCATCCAGTGACTGTGTGTTTCTGTAAAGTTTAAATATGTTTTATATATATATAGGCCAAGGTGTATTGAAGAATGAGTGGGTGTATGAGTGTCTGAATGGATGATTCAGTAGGTGCGTGACTGGCTGTATAAGTGAGTGATTAAACGTGTCTTACTGAATGCATGGGTTAGTGACTAAACTGTGTGAATGTCTGTATCAGTCTGTCAGTTGGTGTGTAAGCAGCTGCATGGGTTGGTGGGAAGCTACATGAGTGTCTATATGGGTTGATTGGTTGTCTGAGTATCTGTATGGATGCCTGATTGTCTGTGTGGGTGGGTGGGGGGTGTGTGACTTTGTGCATAGATGTGTGAGTGGGTTATTCACTGAGTGTATGGGTTCAAGAGTGCGTCTGTGAAGGGCTGTATGGGTGAGTGAGTCTGCGTATGGCTGTGTTGGTGAGTGAATGGATGTTTCAGTGGTATATGTGTGAGTAACTACATATGTGAAAGGCAGTATATGTGAGTGTTGGAGTATATAAATGACTATATGTGAGAGTGAGTGATTGTGAGAGTGGCTGTATGGATGAACGAGTGCTTGTGTCAGTTATTGTATAAGAGAGTAAGTATGTGTTAGTATCAGTTTGAATAAGTGAGGTGGTGTGTGTATAACTGTATAGGTGAGTAAATGGTAGTGTGATTGAGTCTTTGGGTGACTGACTAGGTGTTTGAGTACCTCTATGGGTGACTTGCAGTGTGTGAGTGTTTGTATAGCTGTATCAGTGTATATGATAGTGCTGTATTGTTGAGTGACAGCATGTATGAGTGACTATATGGGTGAATAAGTGGATGTGTGTGTAGACCTAGGAATCAGTGAGTGGGTATGTAGTAACTGGTATTGGTGTGTCTATGGTTTCGAAAATGGTAGTCTGTATTTTAGAGTGGGTGTATCAAAGGTTATATTAGGGTGTGAGGAGGTGCATCAGATTATCATGTGGATGATGTCATCAGTGATGTCATTTGAGATGTCATCAGTGATGTCATCAGTGATGTCACTGACCATGTCATGAATGATGTAATATGTGACGTCATCAGCAGTGCATTGCGGGGGCGCGAGTTATAGTTAGCTGAACTAACTATAACGCCGGAATTTCACTGGTTTTGTACGAGTGAAATGTACAACTCACTATAACGTCCCTGAAACCTGTGGTTTTTTCAGTGAATTTCAAAGGTTTTTTAAATGCTAATTTCTAACTATAACGTAACTGAAAACCTATGGTTTTTTCAGTGAATTTCAAAGGTTTTTTAAATGCTAATTTCTAACTATAACGTCCCTGAAACCTATGGTTTTTTCAGTGAATTTCTAAGGTTTTTTAAATGCTAATTTCTAACTATAACGTCCCTGAAACCTATGGTTTTTTCAGTGAATTTCATAGGTTTTTTAAATGCAAATTTCTAACTATGCCTACAGAGGTAGGACATGTGCAGAAAGAGGAAGAAAGGCGCAGAAAGAAGCAAGAGAAATGCAGAAAGAGGCAACAGAAGTCCAGAATGAGGAAGAAAGGTGCAGAAAGAAGCAAGAGATATGTAGAAAGAACCAACAGACGTGCAGAAAGAGGCCTTGTTGCAAAGTCATCCTGTGCCCTGGGCACCCCCAACTTTTTGCCCTGTGTGTGCAGAAAGAGGCAACAGAGGTGCAGAAAGAGGTAACAGAGGTGCAGAAAGTGGAAGAGATGAGCAGAAAGAGGCAAGAGAAGTCCAGAAAAAGAAAGAAAGGTGCAGAAAGAAGCAACAGAAATGCAGAAAGAGGCAAGAGAGGCGCAGAAAGAAGCAAGAGTGGTTTGCACACCATTAGTATCAATTTAACACCCACATTTAGCAATAAGTAACAGTTGACTATTCCAGGTTTGCCAAGGGCCTTCCACCACGCTGTAACACTTGTCGCTGCATTTTTGTTAACGTTTGAGCCGTTTCAGCTAGAAACAAGTTTTTTTTGTTCAAATCTGCAGATTATGCAGCAGATGATGGATTATGTGGCAAATGCGGAAAATGTATAATTATGCGAAAATCTGTGCAGCTGAACAGTCGCATAGTTCCAGTGGCCCTGCTCATACCTCTGACTAGGTCCAGAAGTGCTCCTAAGTGCTTCCTTCTTTTTTGTCTCATAGAGTTTATAGTTTAGCTTCTATGGAAACGAGGAAGACTAAACATGAGGTTACCACTCCACAACACAGACTACCATACCACATAATTACTCTCCATAACACATAATCCCACTCTACATAATACCTATACACTAAATACCACATACTTTCTATCCACATTACACTGCACAACATACCACATAATTTCACTACACACAATGTACATCCACTCCACTCCAAAAAACATTAGTAAAAAACGTTTACATTTACAACGCAAATAGCTCTAACTTTCGCAAATGCGAGACCTATTGCATTGCAAATGCTTCTTTAACTACTAGTCGCGTTTGCAGAGTGCTGGAGAAAGGGGGCTGGGCCTCCGACAAGCGCTGAAGAATTCCGCTGCGTAGGACTTACTGGAGGTAAGGCCGGGGCCGGCCTTCCTTTTTTTTTCTTCAAAAAAATTAATTAATTAAAGGGGAGGGGGGCCGCGTGGCCCCCCTTCCCTGGGCCACTTTTGGCCCCGGGGACCCCATCCCCCAGGGCCTGTCCTCTTTGATGGGGACTGTGGGGGGAGCCCCAATGCCCCCATGGTCCCTGCCAGCTCCCCGCCTCCTGCGGGAGCTGGCATTGCTTTTGGGCAAGGGGAGCTGCTGACATGCAGCTCCTGTTGCCCAAAGCAATTCTGCTTTGCTTCGTTGAAGCGAGAGCAGGTTTCCTGCTCTCGCTTCAACGAAGCAAAGCAGTGTTTGCTATGGCAGGGCGGGAGCCGTGCTCCCGCCCTGCCATAGCAAACAGCAATGTCCCGGGGGTGGAAACCCCAGGACATAGCAGGAGCCGGCCCTGGGGGGTGGCGGTCCCCAGGGCCAAGGAAGGCTCTAGGAGGGGGGCCGCGCAGCCCCCCTCCCAACGTATGCAAAGCCCTGGGAAGGTGGTGGTCCCCGGGGGTCTGCAACGGACCCCCGAATTTAAATAATTAGTGCCCCGGGGAGGTGGTGGTCCCCGGGGCAGTGTGGGGGGCAGGAGCCCCACCACACTTCTTAATTTTAATTTAAACCCGGGGAGGTGGCAGTCCCCGGGGCTTGGGGGGGCCCGCGAGGCCCACCGCATATAATGAGCAATGCCCCGGGGAGGTGGCGGTCCCCGGGGCAGCGTGGGGAGGGGCAGGAGCCCCCCATGCATTTTTTTAACAAGCCCCGGGGAGGTGGTGGTCCCCGGGCCCGGGGGTGCCACGTGCCCCCCGCATATTATTAGCATAGCCCCGGGGAGATGGCGTCCCCCGCTACATATTTACTCATTGCCCCTGGGACCTGGCCCACCCGGGGGCTTATAGAAAACGAAGCGCGGGAGACCGCGCTTCGTTTTTTTGTTTTTTTTCTCGGCCGGATTCGCGCACCCAGTGCGAATTCGACCGATTTTTTTTTAAAAAATGCTTTTTTTGGCCCTGGGGGTCCTTGTGGGACCCCTGAGCAGGCCTAGGGGGTCAGGGTGTTTCTACCCTGCCCCCTTTTCTTGTTTTTCACCTTTTTTGTACTGTTTTCTTGTGACTCGGCTACTGAGTCAAAAGATGGCTGCCAACACTTCCTGTTTGGAGTGTTGGCAGCCAATTCGAATGAAGCACGTGCTCGGGAGGGTTTGCGAATCCTCCTCGGTGCTCAGATATCGATATTTTTATTTTTACATTTCTCAGGAACTACTGAACAGATTTACACCATTTAAAGCAAAGAGTGCAGTCTGGACCAAGAGCTACCTCTCAGCCAAATTTGGTGTAATTCCGTTCAGCAGTTCGGGCTGTAGCCGCGACAAAAGTTCCTATGGAAATTAACATGGGGAAAACGCATTTTGGGACCCCCCTTTTTTCTCGGCCCCCGCTTGACGAATCACCCCGAAACTTTCAAGACAGGAGCTGACCGGAGCGGGCCATTAGTTTAAAAAAAATTCACGAAGATTCGTCAAACGGCCCCAAAGATATTGGCAAATCAAAAACCGCTTTTCCAATGGAAAATAGGTCCTAACCATAACTACCTACTGGCGACCGCCAGTAGGTAATATATATATATATATTATTTACAGCTGGTCCTGCTTCTACATGAGCCCCGTTCCTCTATTTCTTTTTGCTTCAGTTCTTTGTCCTCGCTCAGCTTTGTGTGAAAATCCTTGCTACTGTTTTCTGAGGGTGCCTGTGCACCATGAGGCTTTGTGATGCAGGCACAGAGAATTTCTTAGGGCCCTTGTTCAAAAAGAGCTGCTAGGTGTCTTTTAAGACTCTGCTGCACTATAACTATCATATGTGGTGGCTAATCTCCTGTCACTTTGCACTGTACTCTCCTATTGTCTCTGCTACCTTTTTTTGCTTGTTCTTGTATTGCATATGTTTATTCTGCCTGGAATGTCCTCTTTATTCATTATCCAGTTCCAGTCTTCAGACCCTAGTCCTTTCTACCTAATACACCTTCAGCTACTATCTAGTCCTTACGCTTCCAAATATTACCTGGTGTACTCTAATTTTCTATTCCCAGATGCCCTTGTCTCACCAGAGAACAAGCTCCTAGGATTAGATATTCCTTCCCAGACTCAGAAGGAGTCATGATAATTGGTGTGTGGACTCAAACAACAGAATTTGCAGATCATGTAATTTTTGCTGGCCTATGAATTTATAAAATATTTGAAATGCAACTGTTTTCCAGCCTTTCCCTTGGGTCTGCTACTTTGTGAAATTCAGTCTTGTTCATAGTTGTTGTTTTAATTAGGGTGGCATCCTTCTTTGCTGCTTTTAATAAGAACATTTAACATAGATTTTTCTCATTGCCTGTGCCTGCTTTTTCTATCAGTATGCACTGAAATGAATTGCAAATTTCTTTCGGGCAATCTAGAAATTTACATACAAAATGTTGATAACCATAATTAAGTATGAGGGAGCAACACATACATGCGGTGACTTATATATCTGAAAAACTTTATTGATCTTATGTATGCATCTTTCAGGTCACTGAAACATACTAGGAACCGATTTTTAGTGCTGCTTTTTACTGAACCAGCATAATATCAAAGGGGTATCCCTCAGTTAACTAAAAGTCTCAGTAATAAACACTTTTTTGTAGAACAAATGGTAATTTAGTCATTTTTTAGGTAAAATTAAAGTACAAATTTAGCATTCTATTATTGAATGAATGAGTCTTCCAATATCAAAAAACGAGCAATGCCACAAAATCACGTTGGATGCAACCCAATAGACACTCCGCATTGTTACAAAGGACACAGGAGAAGATTTCAAGAAAAACAATCAGTTTTCTTCATTTAACAGATAAAGATTTTTTAAAAGCATATGTGAACGGACAGTTTGAAAAAAATCATAGAACACATTATAATATACCGTTTCATATTCTTGCACACATTCCCAGCATACAACAGTATAAAACAAAGTTATAAATAAAGAAAACCTTTTACTTTCGCTTCGAACCGCAATCATAACTCATATTTAGACACAGTCAGGATATGTAACTCACATACTCATGTCATCCTCAAAACACAAGTCACAGGTTAGGAGATTAATATTTCAGATCTCAATTGTACTTTGGTCTCGCTAGGTGTATTATCTGAAAGCTTTCTTTGGGATGAGATCAAATTCAACACAATTTGATTATGGTGTGTGCCCACCGAAGGAAAACAACACTTAACTGCAAACATTGATTTATAGCGTGTTTTTGTAGATTCATATGCTGTACACAGTCATGCTGTCTTTGCCTGTGTAGTCTTGCATTTGAAGCCTTGCAAGCTGGTTTTCTTCAAAGGAATTTACTTCAATATACCATACAGAAATGTCTTGTCAAAAATCATCAAGACAAGATACACTCCTATATATCTAAGTGTTCCATCAGTATTTTGGTTAAAGCAGCATGGTTCTAAACAATGAAGAATCCAGTGCTTAATTTGAGCCGGTGGTTTCGGTGCTCAGCACTGACACTTAATCTTCAACACCGGTGCTTATAACTCGAACTCATCCCAAAGGTGCGCTTTTCATGAGCACCAATTAAAGACATATTCATTTTTCATTTTTTGTAGGCCGGGCAGATTAAGTGATTTGCCAGTAGTTGAGCCTACGCGGAGACTCGAGCCTGGTTTCCCAGCTCAAAAGTCAGCAGCTCTGTCCCTCATGCCACATCCTCTCCCCACTTGTAGGGTTTTCGTTAGTTCTGTTATAGGCGGTGCTAATAGGAGCAATGGTCTGATGGAAGTTGCCTCCTGACGAAAGCCCCAGCACTTATTTTTTCACAAATTAACCACTGGAAGACTGACGTCTCACCCATATATTCCAGAGCAGGTTTCTAATTACTGCATACAAGTAAAAATGAGCAGAGCTACGGTGTCCCATCCTCAAGGCCCGCTGTGGATTCAAAGTAGATGTAGGTACATGCCAACATGCTTTGTCCTGGGCATAGAACTAACACTGAGATGACTACGCTTTCTTCATGTGGTCATGTGTTCGTCCAAGTGTCAACCCCTGGGACTCTTCTGGGATCTTTGCCTTTGGCCCATTAAGGGTGATTTTCTAATTTGCATCTTTTGTAAGGCCAGGTTTTCATTCACATTCAAAGAAACGTTGAGATTGGGTGAGCAAACTTATCTTACCCTCTAACGAACAAGATGCCTTTCAGAAAATTCTAAATAACTATGATTTTTCTTTCAAATATATATCACGACATTATTCCACCAATTTATTGAAAGTAAATTACTTAGAGTAACCTTTCCAAAATGTTAATAATCAAAATGTAAATGGAATTAAGTAAATAAGCAAGCCATTTTTTATACATAGTATCACAAAAAGAAGTACAATCAGATGTCGTCACCCAGATCATGCACAGGATTACGAGAGCGGAATGATCGCTGCTTGCAAGGTCTCTCCTCTTGATTGTAATAGTGAAAATGGGGGCCACAGTTGCATTCATCGTTCAGTGAGCTTGTCCATATAGTTTAACCCACCGACAGCAATGAATGTTGATTGTGACCAGTGAAAAGTAAAAAAGGCATTGTGCACAGTGGCATGGCCGATGCCGTTGAGGGTCTGAAGCCACAGAACTAGGAGGCCTGGGATCAGCTACAGGGTACAGTCAACGGTCGATGGTTTTCTTTCTATTTGCAAACTCACCGACAGCGTTGAATGTTCACCGAAGCAACCACTGATGTAGAAGCACCAATGAGCGGTGCGCTTCCTTCAAATCTTCATTGGTAAGAAAGACAAGGACTATGTTTAAATTAACCAAAGGCTTGAACCGTACAGTAGACTGTACATTGTTGACAAGTACAGGTGCAATGAAAAATTATCTAACCAGGAATTGTTGTCAACCAAGAAATAGTTTCTGTAAAAAAATAAACTACTTTTTTCAAGTTTACATACAAAATCAAATCGTTTAACACTTTGAAACTAATCACAACACTTTGAGATTAATCACATAATTTGAAAGGGCATAATTAGTGCTTAAATGCTAACTAATTTCTCTACAATGTTAGTTTTAGTCTTGGTTTTTAGCAGAACGTTGAAACAGTGTTATCCTTTTTAAAGATGGCCTGTTGAATTTGGAACTCTTTTATTTGATTATTTGCAATGCATGGCTGGTCTAATTAAAAATAACTAATACAACCATTATTCTATAGTTCCAAACACAACCTTTCTGTTGTAATAAAATGGACTTGCTAAAGAGTCCACAATCTCAGCAGCTTGTGAGCAGGTATTGTGTAAGTGAACAAGATGTAGTCATAATGTGAGGATTTAGCAAACGCTTTCAGGGCATCATTGTGGGGTAATTGCTCGCTCTATTTACTTCGATACAATACAGACGCCGGAGTTGAGCAGGAGCATGGATCAGGAGTGCGCGTGAGTGCATTATCCTACTCGACTGAGTTACTGTTCTGCTGACTGTAGTGCCATACATAATCCATACATCACCCATCAGACTCCATCGGGGTTCGGAAGACATTGCTGGCGTTGACTGGCCTCACTAAGTAGTAGGACCAACATGTGAATGAGGAGAAGGAAGAATATGGATTCAGTATTTACATTCTAAGCAACCTGATTGGCTAGCCACAACATTGTGCAATATTGAATGTTCCAGTACATACGAGCACAACACAGACCTCCTGAATTAATGAGCACCCTAACGAGTGACACATTATGGAAGTGGTGGATGTGCGATGCTGTCGGCCATTCTTGTTTTCATGCTGCGGTTAGGAACAGAGTCCCTTCCTAAACATCTCCTATGATACGCCACCAGTGGCAGCTTGGTCACCGCGTGATAGAGGGGTAAGACAGGGAGAGACATGGAGCGTGCCACTCTGGGATCCATGACTGTGCATTCTAATCATGGGCATACGCAACACTAGAGATAGGCACCTTTAAGTACCATCAATGCATCCGTGCCCCCTTTCCAATTTCTGGAGGGCAAAGACAATGGTAGGCTCAAGCATAACTTTGAAGTGCATGAACTACCTTATAGAAACAAAGTATACAAAGAGACAGCTTTGCAATTTGTATCTCGAGACCCCAGACAGGGTCCCACCTATATCACACAGTTGCACTGCAGAAGGCCACCATTTGCGTGAAGATATATATAATATTTTTGCAGTTTACATGGTGACATTTTCCGTGACTCTTGACAGTGCGTATCACTGTGGTGTAGAGTTGATCTATAGCTGCTAGACCTATGGAGTAAAACAACAAAGACAAGTTAATCCAGTTTTTCATGCAGTGATTAATGTCAGCATTTAGTCAATTTCCAAAGTGAACTGAGGCAACAAACAACGCTACAGAGATGAAGCAGTTTGAGCAGGATCACACTGTTTGTTCAAAATAAGGTACCAGGACGGCACCCCGTGTCTCTTGGTTACACGGGCTACGGCTTTGCTACTAAACCACGTCGCCATGCTGGTTGGAATTGCTCTGCTATTTCTGGAAAGCATGCAGCTACTGTTATATTTTAAATATGTTTAAAAATGCTGATAATGCTTGGTGTTCATTGCTGAAACCGTTAACAAATCTTTTAAAGAATAGTTTGTTTTATTAGCTACTAAATATCTAATACAGTTTCAATTATGTACCGTTGAACCAAGTAATTCCTAAATTCATTTCAGTGGCCCGTATTCCTATGCGTTTCCCCCCTGCTTCGTATAATTTATATATCTGTTTGCCTACATTGCATATTATGCAGCAAGTGTCCTGAAGTAGGTGACCTCTACACGTTGGCACTACAATAATGCACTCCAGTTAATGAAAAACAACGTGGATATTTTTCTCCTTTTTCTCTGATTTAATAAAATAATTGTGTTGAGAGATTAAAACTATTATTTTTATAACCCCGGTCAAATACTCAGAATTTCCTGCTGTCAGTAGCATCCTACATTCATGATAAATGCTAGGTCAAACAAACATTAATAAATTGAAGATTAAAATGCAAAATTCTTCATTGGGTGCTGTTATGATTTTAAATCAAAACATCAAGGCGTGAATCAAGCTTCAAGAATGGCTATAATTGTATGTATTTATCTTTTTTATTCCTAATAAGTCACTGCGGGAGATAGCAGTAGGAAGAATGGCTCGGGGTTGATGCGACCCAGACCTCTAGGAATCGGGATAATGTTTTTTGAAGATAACAGTGCCCTGCGACAGCTCAAAGGATGCTGGTTTCACAAACAAATTAGCTGTTTCTTCTGATAAGAAAATATGTTTCCAAAATGACAAGGTATGAGTGTGTGCTTCTCAAAATGTGTAGAAGGAGCAGTGTGTGTTGCAGCCAGTGTCTCACTTTCAGTAAACGAATTATATGTGAAAGAAATTAAGAAAAATAATGATTTAACAAAAAATAAAGCAGAATAATTCGCAGGCGTTGAGAAGATAATGAAGGGGAGGAGATGTGGATTTGTGGCCAAGTGTCTGATATTGGAACCCTGGGGCTGCACAGATTCCCTGTCTGCATATTTGTGCATCAACAATGAGTGGGCCAAATACACGGCAAGCATAACACTAAAAATGACGTGCACCCCTTGTGCTTGTGCAACGGAAGGCACAGCAAGAACTCACAGGGCTGCGAACGAACAACTAATCCATGATCCTATGTTTCAGGCCTTCCAGACCCTTGAGGGGGAATTGTGAGTGCCATCACAAAGATGGCTACATGCCCAAACTGCAGAACACTTATGCGGGACCCTCAGGGACCCTCTCAGGGACCAGCTGCTGGTTGCACAGGCACAGACACTCAGAGCAGGGCCCCATCAGCACAATCATGGCACAGGAGGAGTCTTTAGAAGAGGTGCAAGCACTGTCACAAGGAGCTCAAAGTGTCATTGCACCTCCAAAGGGGAGGGGGGTTCGTTGGAGGAGCGCGAGGCCCACAATTCAGTTACCTAAGGTTACCTGTGATGCATTTGATTGCTAGCTTGTAAGTCGGTTATTGAATTCCTGGTCCTCACTGGATAGCCTGATATTGGATCCTCTATGTCCAACCCCTCATCGGTACAAAACAAGGTCCATCGGAGGACCAAATGAGCGTCAGAAAGAGTTAATAAGAAAACTACATTAACCAAAAAGGGCCCAGTAACTCTGGAATACCTGAGTTGAACATGAGCACCACCTCCCCAGTGGCGCAGTTCAGCACGTGCACCAAAGCGTTCCTTGCCTGCGTACATGCCTGAATCATATCCGTATGTGCACAAGTAATGGGGATTCACCTACGCCTTTTCATTAGGCCACACCTATATGCAAATGATGGAACATCCTCTTTTTAGTGCACGTTCACTGCATACTCGGGGTGTATTCTGAACTACAGAAGGGGTCTCGCCTTGGACCAAGCAAAACAATTAGTATGTATTTCTCTAAAGTTTGATGCCATATGATATTAAACAAAGCAAACAATTGCAAACAGTTTCTATCGATCATTTTCTTTATAAGCCTCAAATATTCTATTTCCCTGGCTACTTCATGTCTTCAGACTGTCAAGCTTGGCATAAACTGGCAATGTTTGTTTACAATCCATTTTAACCTCATATGTTCTTCCATGAAAGACTATGGGCCTGATTTAGAGTTTGGTGGACAGTTTATCCTCACAAATGTGACTGATATCCCGTCGCCATATTACAAGCGCATTATATATTCAATGGCACTTGTAATACGGTGGAAGGGCTATTCACCACGTTTGTGACGGAGTAAACCATCCACCGAAATCTAAATCAGGCCCTATGTCTTGAGTTTTGTTAACTCTCTTTTTAATACAAGATACTTTTTCTACCTTCACAGCAAGGCAATACCATGTTCTCTGACATGGAGGGTGGCAGCCTCTCTGCAAAGCTTGAAGAGTGGACGCGATCAAATGACAACGGCCCTCTGAGTCTATAAAAAACAGCTTCCGGCAAAGCCTGTAATGTTATGGCTTTTACATCTTTCTCTGGGTCTGTCAGAGTGTACAATAATGGTTGCAAGAGACCAATCATAATTTTTTTCCGATAAATCTACCTCTGTATAGAATCCAACTGTAAGCTTTTCGCCTCCACAGCCGCCAATTTTGCATTATCTCACCTCTCAAAACCCTGGAAAGAAAAGAGTCTCTTTTTGACCCAATAAAATCAACCTCGGCGTATGATTTGCCAAAGAAAACAGTGTGCAAAGTCATATTTTTGGAAACCTATACCCAGGGATTGGACGCTGCTGCTCTCTTTCGAGTTTCTATGAGAAAGGCGCTTGTCTGCTGACTTAGGGGATAAAGCTCCAATAACCTGGATAAACAGCCGGGAGCTTAGCCCCCTGCCTGTTCCACACCCTCCACCATCGATTGCAGCCAGGCCTGTTAATGCCATGAATGCTGAGCCTTCATTTCTCCAGGGACATCAGTTGGCACAGCTAGAAGTGTTCGGAGAGGGCCTGCAATAAAGTAAATAATTGATCATATTTAGAAAAGCTCAGGATGTCCATTTTTGATCTCATTATATTAATAGATAAAGCATTATAGGAATTAAAACGTTTTAAAATCAATTCTAGGACAGTTTCTTTATATTGGAAGAATGAGAACAAACCACATGGAACCTAAATTGAGACACTGGATGGAAGGGACTGCCACTTTAGAGGGAGCATCTAAGCATTTCATTTATTCACATACTTATGATAACAATTTCTAGTGTCTATTGCGTCACATCCTGCCTTAAGTGTCAACTCCGTCATCCATGTAATTGCAGGGGCAATAATTTGATTTGATTTGATCTGAAAATTTGTATAGCGCTCGAATGCCCGAGGGAGTCTATACAGTCTTGGTTCCATACATAGGGATGTAACCATACTGAAAGGTGGGGGAAACATGGGGACAGTGTAGGGCCCAGACTTACTGCTTGTTTGCGTGGCCACAACACTATGCATGGAGGTGCAAAGCAGCAGAAAGTGGGCAAAAGGCAGCGCCAATCAACTTTTGCATGCAAAAATGTTTTTACGCCGAAAGCTTACTCAAGCACTGTGTCCAATTCCCTCTGAACCGAAAAATGCCAGCTACCCCTATAATTTATTCCTCTATAGTTTATGCCAAAGGGGCGTAACATGGTGGGAATAACGCAAACACCTATAGGAATTCACACATAGCCAAATCAACTAAACTAGCATGACCTGGTTTTGCTTGAAAGCCTAACATCAAAGAAAGCAGGTGCAAACAAGGGGCAAGCATAATATTGTGGAACATTCCTATGCTTAAGATGTGTAACTGCCACACATTTTCACATCTTGGCGTGGCTTACTACTGGGTAGTTGTCCTCATGTTGAACACTTAAAGTCTTACCTCATGTGCATATTTCATGCCAGGCGCTCTTGCATAGGCTTTGCAATGTGACGCAAAATGTACAGTCGCGGTAGAAGAGTTTTCTAGCATTTGAGCCGCTAATAACATTGGTGCATGACTTTTGTTAAATAAAGCACAGCAATTTTTCCTCATTTGTGCAAGACAGTGCTACAGTTTTTCACCCAGCGTTGCAAGAACAAAAGTAAATCCTGGCCAAGGTGTCTTGATTACGATGCAATTCCTTCAAATTTGTATACCTGAGTATGGTCATCTCCCCTTCCCCATATTTGTGCCAGGCAATGTGTGTGTTTTGCAATGCTGCAGGTTGTTAGTGATAAGCAGATCTTCCAACTCACACAGTGCCACCAAGTGTCACACACCATTGGCTCGTTTCACACAGTCACCCTGTGAGGAGCTAATATCATATGGTGTGCACACAATGAGCTGGAAACCCCTGCTGACAGCAGGTGTCCAGCTATTTTTTTGACGGCTATGTGCTCAGGGGCGTAGCTTTAGGAGGAGAGTTTGCGGTGTTACCCCACCCTAATAAATTTATTTTCTGATAAATAGTTGGGTACAGTTACTTTCAGTCAGGTATGGCAAGGTGTCTGTCGGATTTCACCAGGAATTTTTATATCTATACATACAAAAACACACATAGACTCTCTTCCTCGCTGTTCTCGAAAATGGTTATTTTACAAAATGTTGTGTTTTCTCCCACTCAGTACTCCTACCAATCGGCATTCCTCTCACTTTCCACTGCCTCTTAGGCCCCTCTCATGCATCCTGCTTGTCCTATAATGTATTTTAACATTAAATGCCAGCTTGATTGTTGCCAGCTTACCCCCCTCCCCCCCCCCCCCATCTTACTGTTCAAGCTATGCCACTGGATATGCTGCCTATGTCCATTACAGGGTGTGAAATCTCTTCAGGACATCGGCGGCAGCCTCCAGAACTTTGCTTTTTTAGGTGTTGGAGGGTGCAGACAGTGATTTAAAGTGCCTCAGGCTGTGCTCGGCACAAAGCCCCACCCCTTACCAGGCCCCACCTCTGCCTCACACAGTCAAACATGTTTGCAAGTTGACAGGTCCGGATCGCACTGAGTGCCATCTCCTGCTCAAACCATAGGAGATAATATATTTTAGAACATTCTGCCCCAGGTACCTTTCCCGTGGACACCTGCACCACCTCCTGTAAGGTGCTGCAACCATGCTTGTTCACCTGCACTGCACTCCTCTTCGCTTTGCTCTATGGATCACTGATTGTGTGCTGTTCTTTTTCCTCTTTTTCTAGTTATTTTTGCTTGCACGTTTGCTGTACAATCAGGTCTGAAGTGGCTTTATTTTATTTTTTAACAGGGGCATCATTAAGAGACAGATGTGCGTCTCATTTGCCCCTCCTGTGTTTTTGTTGCATCCCCATTTGAATGTTTTGCAATTCCTGTGATTTACCAAAGGTGTGCCTTTAGCATGCGCAGTGTTTAGTGCATGTTTGGCTCTACGTGCTGTAAAAGCCTATCCCGAGTTTCTACCAAGGCCCTCATTACACATTAAAGGCTAAATTATGATCCCTGTGTAAATAAGAGTTTGCACACAGATCAGAATGAATTATGTAATAATTATCAGACCCATTCTGTTTCCCCTGCTGTATTCCAGCACTTCAAATCTGCCAACGTTTATTGGGGTGAAGACACGGAAAAAAAGGCAAACATGCAGAATTTGGTGTGTTAAAAAACAATTCTGCATGGTATATCTCATTTTCATGCTTAAAACTTGGGATGGGGTTATTTACATATGTGGTAAACACCCCACCGCGGGGTAATGGTATTTTCCACATGTGGTAAATACCCTGGGTAAATACCCCATCTTATTCTGTAGAACTTGTAATGAGGGCCTAAATTATTTTTTTCTTTTTTTGAAAAATATGAAAGAGGCCCCTATTGGAGTCATTGTTTGTCTGATGCCACTTCCTGCGAAGTCATTCTATTTCAAGAGACTGTAATGTCAATTGTGCCAGTGGCATGTGATTTTGGGACAACTAAGCCACTGATTATCAAAGATGAGGATTTGACCCCTTGTATGCCCTCTTTTCCATGAAATATCTTATCACAGTTGTCTCAACCGCCACTAACAAAATCCTAAGTAACAGAGTTGCATATTTTTGTCAAAAAATGTATTTTTCAGACTTGCAATGTTGCGCACATCGTGAAAGCCATTTCATATCCTCACAGGACAAAATGGTCCCCAATGCGATGCTCTGCTCTGATCTAACAGAGTCTCTGCAGCTGAGACAAGACAGATGTGGATTTAAATGGATCATGATAAGTAGAGGCGCAGTGTAACTGGGTCACATCTGTCTTGCGCGCCCTTGATTTACACATTTCAAATCATGAGACGTCTTGAAATTGTCATAAGATTGCATCTGAACACATCACATTGGCTGAATATTTGTGATTGTGTCTTCTGTTGGGTCAACTATATGCCAACAACTCAGCAGGCACAGTTGTAAAGGGATGAACATGCACATAAAAAGTTGTTCATTAAGTAACTGTAATTCTGTATTAAAAACAATTGTGCAGAAGATGAGCCAGAAACTTATGAAAAAGTTGAATATTTATTTAATTTGTCATGACACAGCCTGTCTGCAAATCTATGGTAGATCAAAGCATGTGCTGCTCAGATGTGGGCAGAGCACCATAGTTATCAAAACCCAAATTATACATCATAAAAAAATCTCAGGAAAACTTTTTTTCCCTAGGATTGTAGCTGCAAGAAAACTATGTTCCTTTAACAAAGAAGGGTGCCAATGATCAGGCACAGAATAGAATTTTACTGCAATAGTAAGACATCGCCTCTACAATAGAGGTGAGAGACTCAAACATTTCTGTATTGACAATTTTTCATTGGTCACTAGTCATGAATTGTTAATTAAAACCCTGTGTTCACAAATTCCCCATCCTTCTGTCATGGATTCAGTCATGCCCACACTGTCGAGGCTACATAGAGCAAATGAGTAGAACTCAGACACCCCAATCACACTAAAACTCACATGAAATGATCAGAACATCTCGGTATTGATATAAACCCTGAACAATGTCAGCACTTAAAATACAACTAAGCATTACCGTCCAGTCACTTCTAATGTGGGCCAAATTCAATATTTTTACTTATATAGGTTACATCATGCTCCTGAGAGATGATATAAAGTCACAACAGAGATCAGTAATATTCGTTCCAGATGAAAAAGTGCCATTGGCCGGCGCGGCCTGTGTAGGTAACAGCGGTGGGGACGGGGGGGGGGGGGGGATTTCGACAGACGACAACGAGGGAAAATTAATTATTTATTGAATTTTCCCTCGTGGTCATCTGTTGAAACCCCCCCAACCCGGCCCCACCGCTCTTACCTGCACGGGCCGTTCCTGCCATTGGCACTTGGAAGCATGTGAGATATGGGACTGCCAAACAATAGACCCATTTTGGACTTCGATTTGTACGACACTTGAGCAAGCACTTGAAATTAAGGGCCTCATACAATGCCAGTCGGAAAGCATTCCGACCAATTACTTGTCGGAATCGTTTCTAACTGACTCGGGTTCGGGGAGTCTGACCGACCGATTACGATGTTTCCGAACACCGTTCGGTCGGACTCCCATTGACTTCAATGGGAGCTTGTGCTCCGACCGACAACACAGGCTCCCATTGAAACAAGCATTGGCATAGCCAATAGGTCTCGCCTTTGGTATCTTATAAGTGTTTAGTCATGCAGCATATTATGCTGGGTCATGTGCCGCTAGGGATAGCTATTCAATTACTACACACTGGGTCATGCAGTGTAATTCAGGAATGCATGCTTGCCTCTGCCGCATTTTTCCTGGGCGGATTTGAAAATTAAAAGCAATGATGGGAGGGCGGGAGTGAACTGAAAGCAACTACGGGAGGGTGGGAGAGAACTGAAAGCAACGTTGGGGGGATTAGGGGAACCGAAAGCAGCGATGGGAGGGTGGTGGGATTAGGAAACAATGAAGGGGAGGGTGGCAAGTTTTGTAAACATGGTTGGCAAAAGTAATGGTTCCAGCCTGCAGCAGATCACACATGCATCAGGACAATCTCGTGATTCGAAGATACTTCGTTAGCAACTAGGGCAGGGTGTATATATTATCAAAGACGGATGCAATGCGTCAGAGGCACGCACAGGCACGTTATGAAGTGCCTTGTGTGAAGAGCCAGTAGCCGTGCATCATTGAAGAAATAAACTATAAGACATTATCATTTTTTAGCTGCTCCTTAACAGAAAATGCAGACATCGCTCATGAAGGTGGATTTTGCAGGAGAATCAAGAAATCGCTGAAAGTTTAGGGGGGGTTGGAGCTCTAATTTGTGTTTATATGGTAGAATATGTTAATATTTAAGGGTGGACAAGTCAGCAAATTAACAGGGAGAGCGAGCTAGAGCCGAGCCAAGGGTCTGGCTTGGCTCTAAGAAGCTGTGCTCGACCGAAGCCTTGAAAATATTTGCCATATAAATCATGCAAGGAACATCGTATCAAAATATGAGAACGTGTCTTCGAAATACAAAAAAGTCAATTTCTTTAACACGTGAAATCGTTTCACCTTAGTACATCAGATCAGATTTTGTCCCTGCATTGATAGGCATTTATTTGAAGAAATAGTTTTTCAACATAAACTCACAAATATGATATCTATGCCCACAGCCCTGACAACAGTCACATTAGTGAATGGCAGGGCAGCTGTCAAGTGCCCCTTTATGTGGCCTATCTAATAAGCAGGGGGTAACATGATAGCCTTTTCATAGGCCGAAGACTGTTTATCAGAAGCAAGTGCTCTGGGTGCTGAGCTGTCTCTAGAGTACAAGGAGACAAGCAGACGTGTTGGGGCTAAAAAAATGTGTTGTTGATAATAGCCCTTATCGTCTTTGCGCACAATAAATGTCGGGTCTGGGGCTGCGCCCGTACTGGGTCAGCGCTCCCTCTCTTGTGTTTGGGGTTTGAAGATCTGTAATGTCATAACAAGTCTGGGAGGGGGTGCCGGCTCCGAAGGGGCCGAGGAGAGACGGCCTGACCCCTCTTAACATCACCCAGAGAGGCGGACATTTTAAAACAAACTTGAGTGTTGAGGATTAGGGTGAGCAGAGGCAGTGTATGCCCACGCGGGGCACAGGGAGGGCGGCACACACTTCAGATGCTTGTTAGAGGGAAGGACCGTCTTTGCTGTGATCTGTATGCTGGAGAAGAAAAGGGGATGACCTAGAGTAGTGAGTGCAAAAGAGGAGAAACAAGACAAAAGGAAAAGAAAAGCGGTTTCCTGACTGTCTCATTCAGCCGCGTGCTGACAGAGGAGCTGCAGAGCTGCGCTGATAGGGCTGATGGAGCTGCGTCACTCCGCTCCAAGAAGCAGAGCCCGGGTTAGGTGGGTAGGGGGGGAGAAGGCACAGCGGGTTGTGAGGGGTGACAGTAGGCCAGATGTAAGCACAGGAGTGAGAACAGGGGAGGCGACAGGAGGGAGGAGCCATTAGCAGGATGAAGCAAAGAGCCGGCAAGAAAGTGAAAGCACTCGGGAATGTACGGCATCTACCTTGCAACGCCATCTGTTTCCAATTAACAAGCGCGGCGCGGGCGCGATAATTGGAAACAGATGGCGAAGCTGCTCGCTCCCGCAAGGTGGATGCCGTACATGCACGAGCGCTCATTGGAAACAGTGCAGTACATGCACGAGTTTTCCAAAAAGTGCAGACCGATTGCAAGAGGTCACTCCTAAGCAGCGCTTGCGTGCTGATTAGGCGAGACCTAAAAAGGGGTGATTGCGGAAAACCTTGCACCCTGTGGTGGGTACCCCATGGTGCCTGCCACACTGTGCATGGTTGTAAAGAGGGGTCTCATGGGTACCCCCATAGGCCCCAACCGGAGGACTCCAGGTGAAGGGGGGCCTGCTACGGGCACCCAAAGTCAGTTTCCGACAGCCGTTTCGTGTCAGACAGAACGATTCGGAAAGGCTGTCCGAATCCGACATCGTAATAGGTCAGTCGGAAACGCGGTCCATAGACCTGTACGATTCGGCTCCGACCGACTCGGAGTCTCCAAATGCCGGTTGGAACCGAGTTGGAAAGACCGAACGGTTACCTTTCCATCGCAATCGGTTGGTCGGAAATGTTTCAGAGTCGGTCGGAAACATAGGTTCCGTCATGGGTTAGGAAAATCCGAATGCTGTTTGGAGCCTTTCCGGCTGACATTGTAATCGGCCCCTAAGTTGCATATCAAGGCAAGTGTGGCATTTAGTAGGGGGCACTGTGGTGGCGGAGGCAATCAGGCAGTTAAATACTTGACTTTTTAGGGTCTCTCCTGATTATATCATCACACAGAAGAGAAGAGCTGCAGAAATACCCATGTCCATTGGATAACCAAAATAAACAAAAGCCTGCTAACGGAAGAACTGCGTTTTCTGTGCATTGGCCAATTCTTTAAAATACCGGCGGTTTTGGGGAAAATGTGAAACTGGAATAAAAACTATTTGAAGGAAATGACACCCCAAGGTCTCAATTATATTGACACATTGATTCATTTTGTTTAAGGTAATGCAATGGTTTGTATTTCTCTTTTGTCACAATAATAAGAATAATATAAGAACTTTAATAGCATCCTAAAATAAATTTAAAAAATCATTTGATTATGTGTGGAATTTAACTCACAACTGAAGGGATTGAATTTGTACTTACAGGGGTTTAGTACATTTTTCATGAGTACGGCCCAATGGAGAATCTTCCATCGAAAGCAAGGAACAAGGCAAGAGCTGCATCTTTCATTTTAAAAGGTGGGCTAGAAGCACTTATGTGTACAAATACACATAAGTAGTTAGGATATAAATCAACTTGGAGTAGGCAGAATTTCAGTAGCATATTTTCCCATCAGACACATTTTGGAAATGTAAAGAATGGCACACCTTGGAGGAAGTACAGAGAGAGCAAGGACATTTTCAGATTATATCAGTAAGCAGATGTAAAGGCAAGGAATGGAAGACTGATATTTTAATATGCTGGTAAGCTTTGCACATGACCCAAGTCAGACTAACTGCAGTAGCAGACAAAGTTAAGCAGTTAAACACGATGGCCACACAAGTTACCTAGGGGCATATTTATGAGAGCCTGGCGTCACGTTCGCACCACACAAAGTGGTACATGAGTGATGCAAGGCTCTGAGTCAGATTTATGAAGCCACGCAAAGCCACATTGCGTGGCTTTAAGTGGCCTCATAAATCTTGAGTAAGGCAACGCAGTGCAAATCACTGGGTCGCCTTACTCCTTCCATGGGCACTGCAGTGGGTGTTTCCACGCAACTCCCATGGGTTTTGCCACATTCCCAGATTTACAAGGACTTGTAAACCTGGGAATGCATCAAAAGCTGATGCCTCCCCAGGGCAGGCTTAATGAGAAACATCTTTAATTCTCCTCCTTTTTAGGTCGAGCTTGAGACGTGGTGTTTATAATTCAGTATATACTTCTCTTCGTGGGCTTACAGTCCACCCACTGCTTTTCATTTATTTGTTTCAGTGTCCTTTAAAAATCCTTGCTTGCTAGTAGTCAATCCTTTCTCTTTGTCCCTCCTTTTTGTCCTTCATTTCCTTCCATGAAGCAGGGACCAAGTACTGTATCTTTACGCTTTGTCCGTTTGGGGGACTATTTTTTTATTTCTTTCCTGCTCGTGTTGCACTGTGGGTGCGTGTTCAGCTTTGGTGCCGTATTTTATTGCATCTTCACTCCCGCCCCCTCCTTCCCCTGTTGTTGCTGTCGCACTTCAGGTTTCACCATGGTGGCCGCGTGCCTAACTTTTATCTACATGGGTGTTGCACTTCAAGTTTCAGCACAGCGCCCTCTTTCACGGGTTCACAGGGTTGCAGCAGCCACCGTCTTTCCCCACTTCTAACAGATCAAACTTCTGACACTCACCACCCACTTCTGACCTACGCACAGCCTCTTCCTGTTTCCACAACCTCCCTTCCTCCCAGCCCCAAAGGCATGTGTGCTGCTCTGTGACCTTCTGTCCCGTAACCCCCACAACAGTACTCTGAGATGGAAACCCATTACTTGTGACATTACTAGTTTATGAGAGGCCTTCTGTCTCATCCCTAAGATAAACAGTCAGAGCTCAGGCACCCAATCACTTACGAGAAAACATATTTTATTAGTGGTGGAACAAGCATAAGGAAATTTGATTAGAGAATAAAGCTATTGCCTAAGGACTCACTGGAGAATTATGATTGCTTATTGGTTGTTAGGTTCCCAAACTGTACCGTGGCTTCAGATTAGCTGGAGGAACGCTTGCTGGTTCTCCACTAGCTATGGTGTCCGGGCGAGCTGGTATGCCCCGGCAGGGAATTGCTTTTTGCACTCGCACCTCCCATCAGTGGGCCGGTAGGGTGCTTCAGTGAGAGTCTCTGCCTGTTCCTCTCAGTGAGCCAATGCAGCAGGGTCAGAGACAGCTGGAACATTCCGGAGGGTCCTGTGGAAGGGTATCTCTGAGGGTAAGTGGAGGCTTCGCGAAGGTCATACCTAGGTGCACTGCGGCTTCGCGCTACAGCGACCTAAGCTCAAAGGCTCTGGCCTCAGGTCCAGGCCGCAGGCTTCAGGCCCCCGAGTGCCTCTAGCATGCACAGCACTTTCCTGACGCATAAGGCCTACTGCATGGTTCAAGTTGCTGCCTCCCGCTCAACGGACCAGGTTCCCGCCTTAGCTTTGCACCCTTTGCTTTGCTGCCTTCCATGCCCCCTAAGCACCCACCACAGTTCGGTTGTTAATGCTCCTGCTTAATCCTGCTTAGAGGAGGAAAACGTCTCTATGGATTGTTTTCGTGCAAGAAGGTGCCCCTTTCTGCACAAAAACAATCCTGCCTATAGCACAGGCACCCTTGCACCATGGTGCAAGGGTGTCTGCATTGGCCCTAGGCTGCCGAACCTGTGCAAGTGCAGGAGGAAAGGACAGAAATACACCATGTTGGATAAATATGGTGCATTCCTGCCCTTTCGCATTGACGTAGGGCAGGGTGCGGCAAGGTGACTTGCTTCACTGCCCTGTGCCAAAACCCCATGAATGAGGCCCCTAGTAATGTAGTTATCCAAATCTTAGCAGAGTGCTAAGAAATTCAAAAAGAAAAATAGCTGAATGAGAAAAGGAATCAGTGAGAGTGGTGGACAATAGAAAGATGATTGAGCCAGAACAAAACAGCCTATAAGTTTTTATAGAAGCTGCTGTAGGCAATGACAACTAAGACGTGACAATTTGTTGACTGTGTCTAGATTTATAATGTGGTTTAATCTAAATTTACATGCTTCCGGCCTAAAATAGTTTATATTAGGACTTATTCATTGTGTACACTATTTTTCTGGTGCAGCAGTGTCTGCACTGGACAAGGTGTAAGTGGTGACAAAATACACGGTGATGCAAATATTAACATTTTAAATCTATTAGACATATGCAAAGAGCATAAGTACTAGCTAAAATAATTTACCCAGTATGCGCTTTCTTGATATTCGCTTGCACATGCATACTTTGGTGTGTATACCATGATTCTAGGGCAATATTCTTCTAGAAGTGGTTGCATTAGGTTCGAATGAATTATGTAAAATATTTCACTTACTTTTCTCAGCATGGCAGAAAGTATGCTCTGCAGCTTTTCTTTAAACTGCATATACAATTGACATGTTTGATACATCAGTAACATATTCTGAAGCTATTAAACGTCATGATCATGTGTGTGTTTAAACTGTTCAAACTGCCTTAAGGCAGGTAAGACAGGCCTTATTTATGAAAGTTATTGCATGATTTACGAGTTTTAATAATGTCCTGATACAGTGCTATGAGGCGCCCCGAATGTTGGCTTGTGCACATTAGTAATGACTAAATATATAAATATATAAGCTCATGTGAATCTAATCTAGTTCTCTTAAATGAAAGATTGCTTTGACGTGGCACATTTGCTCCAACTACCTAAAGCCCAGTGGTTAATTTGTAAAATAATAAGTGCCGGCCCTCCGTCAGGAGGCAGCTTGCACCAGCCTATTTCTCCTGTGAGCGTCGCCTGAAACAGAACCAACTACTAACCATGAAAGTGGGGAAAGGATGTGGCGTAATGGTCAGATCTGCTGACTTCGGAGCAGGGGAACCAGGTTCGAGTCTCGGCGTCGGCTCAACATTCTGAGATTCTGGGCAATTCACTTAATCTCCCCATAAATTAATGTGTCCTTAACTGGTGCTCATGAAAAGCACTGGTGTTGATGATTAAGTGCTGGTGCTGAGCACTGAAAACCACTGGGTCAAATTAAGCACAGGTAACCCCCCCCCCCCCAATGTACATGTGCATCAGGTGCAAGGCATATTGAAAGGCACCCAAGTGCACTACCAACAGGTGGCACACTGCAGATGTTGAGTGCTCTCAGGGATGGGTGACACTCTCTGCTTTACTGTGCTTCTGCGTATCCAAACCCATGGTGCATAACAACAGTGGGTTGATCATCACCCACTGTGTTTATGCATGGTGCGTGGTGACTTCACTCCACTCCTTTTCCACGAACCCTCGTGCATCCAGCTAAGTTTGTAGGCAGGAATATGCTGGCATATTTCCAGAAAAGGCATCTTCTAACCTGGTGCATCTACAATGATTAGCTACGCCACGAGGGGTCATGGGGTTTCCTCCATTTGCATGGACTCCACTTCCATAAAAATATAGGAACGCCCCCCTGTAAATGAAGTAGCCGGGTATCCCTACTTATAATATCAAAATGATCTTGGTGCACTACGAGCAGGGTAAACGCAGGGGGCCCGATTCCGAAAGAGCCTCTGCAGTCGTGGCGTAGTCTCCAATCTCACTGCACAATCTCTGCAATGAGAAACTGCAGGGCATATTTACAAGACCCTATCGCCACAGGAACATCACTTTTCTATAACATTCCTGTGCGATAAACCCTTCACCTTATTTACAAGACGGTGTTAAGACATTTAACGTGGCTTAAAGCCGCCTTGTAAATAAGGCCCTCTTTCATGCTACACTTAGCGTGGAAGGGGCATGCAATGGGTGATGCGGTGGGCGTTCTGACGCAACACCCATTGATTTTGACGATGCCCCCTATTTACAAGGGTGGCGTAAATAGGAGGCAGCACCAAAATTAAGATCAAGGAAAAACTGGTCTTCTTAACATAGCGAAATGAGGAGAAATGCTTAATTTCTTTTAGTTTTTGCTGTTTCTATGAGTGCTGGATTGTGCAGCACACATAGAAACAGCAAATCGCCATGAATGATTGTTCATGTGCAGTAAGGTGTCCCTTCCTGCACATAAACAATCATTTATATAATGACGATTTGCAACTTCTATGTGTGCTGCACAATGCAACACACCATGTGTTACAAATCACCATTCTGGATTGTTTATGTGCAGGAAGGGACACCTTCCTGCACATAAACAATCATTCCCCCCCAACGTAGACACCATTGCATTATGGTGCAAGGGTGCCTGCGCTGGCGCTAGGCACCTAGAATTAGCACCAGCGCAGGGGTGCGCTGCATTCTTGTGAATACGGCGCATCCCTTCTTTTTCAGAATGGCGGAGCGTGGCGTTAGCAATGTTTGCTTAACGCCATGCTTCGCCATTCCCTTGTGAATATGCCCCTGCAGTGCGGAGATTCTGCCACTACTACAGAGCCTCTGCCATGACTGCAGAGGCTCTTTGTAAATTGGGCCCAATGTTTTCTTGTTTTCCGTGCCAAGTACTCTTATGAGCAAGGTCCACTGAGCTGACCCTGGGCAGGGCTGGGCTGGCCCTAGAGGGCACCAGGCGTTTTCCTGGTGGGCTGGAAGGGTGGGGGCTGGTTTTGGACCCTTGGGGGCCAGTATTGTTCCAGGGGGCCGGTTTTCCAGCAGTGGTGCAATATCGGCCTCCTATAACAAAAGCTGGAGCTGTGCAGCGGGAGCGGTGCTTCTCACTAGCACACCTCCCACCCCCTCCCACCGGGGCCTGTTGTGCAGATTGCCAGGGCTGGTTGCTGTTCCCAGTCTCGGTATGAAACGCTATATACACAAATCAACATTCTTGCAGAACTCAAAAAACGTGTACATGTTGTGTACTTAAGACACCAAGTAGACGTTTAAAAACAATGAGTTCAGAAAATGTGACAGAGTTTTTCATACTTTGGGGATATCATTTTTGGCTATGGATCCAACTAACGTAAAAAGTATTAAACTGATATAAATGTCACAAAATTATTTTTCTCCATTGGCCACAAAAGTAAAAAGAAAATCACATTTATGAGGCCCTTCCTGTGCCTTACTGGCTCCCGACTGAAGCTATCTTCATAGCAGACAAGTTCCAGGTGACATTTTTTTAACTCTAAGCTTTAAGAACGTATCAGAGCAAACGTTAAGAATTTAATTAGCATTGGTTGGTTTAAAGGTGTTCCTAAATATACCTTCCTAGCTAAGTTTTGTTTAATAGCACTAGAATTCATAGGACCACTGAATTTCAATTGAGTTTGTTTAAGGTTAGCCGGTCATAAATAAACCAAAGCACTTTCCTCGCTTTGAGCAATAAGGTCATCGCCTACACGAAAGTTCTCGTTTCGGAGATCGAGACGCTAACGTGAAGTGACAGTGCTTGATGAAGAAGCAGTCCACTGTGCCACTGAAAATGCCGCCGGGATCGGTTCAGTTGAAGCTGCCTGTCTGAGGAATAGATTAGGTATCCTGTCTGATGACCTATCCGTAATGTAAGTGACTGCCTTTGCCAGCCCTTCCAGAGGGCAAGCGTGTGAAGTAGAGCATCTCATCGCTGGTCTCTAGTTCTCCTTCTCCCAATATCCTGACCTAGATTGAGTTTGTGAGCATCACACAGAATTATCACACATGGCATGAATTGTTCTAGCTGCAGTGGACATAGATAGATCTTTGAAAATGTAGCTTCTCCATGTCATTTTGGGCACACAAAGGCGGATGGGTCTTTCTCGGTAAAAAATAAGTGCAGGGGCTGAATGTCTTTCTTAGGAACCTACAGTCGGAGTTTCGGAATGCTGACGTTGCCGAATACCAAGGTTGCCTGGTCTTGGTTAGACCTCATATCTCTTTCTTCCACCACCCTCCATTTCCTGTCTCTGTATCTAACACCTGCAGGCTCTTTTACATCCGTTTCCCTTTGTCACTGTTTCCCTATCTTTTTAATCCTCATTATTTCTCCCTTTTCTCTCTTCCTCTCCCAACCTCAAAGCCTCATGATTGAAAATAAGTCCTACTATAAACTTTTGTTATCTTTTATTTCCATATGATGGTTACTGTTTTATTCTGCTTATGCTTCTATGAAAATAATAAACTTTTGTTATCTTTTATTTCCATATGATGGTTACTGTTTTATTCTGCTTATGCTTCTATGAAAATAATAAACTTTTGTTATCTTTTATTTCCATATGATGGTTACTGTTTTATTCTGCTTATGCTTCTATGAAAATATGCAAGTCCATATTCTATTTTAAATTGTAAGAGTATCCCCCTTCCCCTTCTCTTCCTCTCCCCCTTTCCCCTCTTTTCCCCCCCTTCCCCCCTTTCCCTTCCTTCATTTCCGATATAATCCTAAACAGCTTTCTTCCCTGAATTACCGTTAGCCATTTTTTCTATTATGTATCACTTTAATAAGTCTTTTTTTTTTTCTATCTTGCTGACCTTTGTATTGTTACTGTATTCAAATAAAGCTTTTCAAATATAAAAGAAAATAAGTCCTACTTTTCAAAATATGTGCTGGTATGGACCACTGGCGGCCAATGTCAAAAACGCAGCCCTAGTAGGGAGAGGTGTGGGGCAGCGGCCAGAGCAGGGTGACTCCGGAGCGCAGGGCTCGCGTTCGATCCCCTGCGCCGGTGGCAGCTCAGCTTAGCATCATGTAACTCTGGGCAATAGCTCACTTAATCTCCCCGATGGTCCCCAGCGCCTGGACACCCTTAGGGCTGATAAGTCGCGCTTTACAAATCTGGAATTATTAGTACTCGTTGTTGTTATTTCCTGTGGTTCCTTTGATGTAACAATAATGGTAATTGTTGAGTACTTTATTTTGTGAAACTGCTAAGTAATCCTGGTTTCACGGAGAAAAGTTATCCTATACCATATAGGGTAACAAAGAAGATCATCAAGTTCATGAGACCTTCCGCTGCCCTATATCATCAACACCTGCTGCAACATAAACTGCCCAAACTGGCTTGGTATTGCTTGCTATTTCACAGAAATATCACTGGCAGGCTGAAAGCCAGCCAAGGCATTTATTTACTAAAAGACTCAAAGTGAAACTCTGCAATTTTAGCATTGCCCCCCATTACTTGTTTCCCATCATGGGTGGAATAGGTGAAATTTGTGGCTCCTCCCAGCCTCTAAACCTACCAGCTGCAGAACATGCAAGGTTCTGACCTGAATGTAGCATAAAGTGCCCCTGAGGCCCTCTGCACGTTGAGGACAGGATGCCTGACTTCTTATGCTACTGGATCACTTGATGGTGTTTAGGACAATCAATCGTTTGACCATCGTTTGGAAGACATCGGTGGCAGAGTTCTGGACAGAGTCCCCTGATTCCTAAATGACTGCTCTAAAGTTATAACATGCATAACATTTGAAAAGAAGGAAGGGACTAGTTCCTGGTAAAGTTGTTTATAAAACCAGAATGTTAGGAGACCTTCTTTAATCTATCAATTCAGCTACACTCCTACCATAAATCAAGACTGTATTTAATAGCAGTACTGTGGCATTGTGAAGGCTAGAGCTTTTTGGGTCCTGGTTCAAGTTGGCTATATTGCTAAAAGACATTTAGCACACACAAGGCAATCCTATTTAAATTGTATATGTTAAGATTTCAGCAATTTAGGTGAAAAAGGTTTGTGATAAGCTGCTGCATGACTAAAATTGAGTTGTGACATTATAATTAAGGCGCCCTGTTTTCCGTTTTTACTGATTTTTACAGATAAATACAGACAGAAAACCATTTATTTTCATGTCTGTATTTATTTTTAAATGTGGATAAAAACGGAAATTGGGTGCTTTTTGAGTGATTCTAAATACACTTTGCCATGACTGCCAGGCCAATAACTCTGTGGATTAATAGGTAAGGGGTTAAAAAAAAAGAAATTTTAGTAAAGAGGCTTAAACAGCAGTAGATATGCACAAGGCTGATACTGAAATGTGAAATATTTTCATATAAGTGCATTGATTTATCTTCTGCTGGTGTTCATATCACTGAAACCTGGCAGGCATTCTAGAGTGACTGCATATTTATTGGTTAAATAAATGCGGAAATATACCAGCTTCAGCTTTATTTTTTTCACAAAACCCATAATAAATATGGATAGATACAGATAAAGTTGACAAAAAATAAATACAGACGAAAATGGCAAAAAAATAAACACCATAAAACCGGGAGCCCAAATTATAATGCTTGCTACCAGAGCCAGCAACCAATGTGAGAGGCAGGCCATAGAGCATCAATGCAGGTGCAGTTTAAACACCTTTCTTATAAACTGCTTTTTAAAAAAATAACAGTGATCAGCACAAATATGATATTTATGGCAACATGTTTATTTTTGCACACTATGTTTCATTATATAAAAAGTAAGAATCTCTCTGCGTGTTACTACTCATTCTGAACTACAGCCTTTTAAAAACATATGATTACAGTAAACTAATTCTAATATGTTTTTGCAACAAATTACTATCTGTTTGCTTTCTGGTGTATTTAAATTCGCTCTACAAATTTGAACATTGGTATGTTTGAAGCTATATTGAAGACAATGAAGTACATCAGGGCTAATAACTGCTGGTATAATCCTCTGCTTCAACTTTCCAATGTTTGTCTTTCAGTTTCCTCCTTTGTAATTTAGAGCATTCTACCCTCAGTGGGTGGAATATTCCAATAGCCTTATATCCCTTCTTCCTTGGGCTACACCCGTTATTAAAGGCCCACTCCCACGTTAAAGGCCCTCGCCTGTGGCTCTGGAGTGTTCAGGGCCTTTAACAAGTGGTATAGAGCTCAGCCGTCAGCTATATTATGCTTTTATTCTTCAATATCACAGTTTAAACTTAACTTCATGATCTGATGAACAAAGAATTTTTCATTATCAGTTTCAAGCGAAAAAAGCACAATAATGGCTCCCGCATCCCCTGCAGTTCCCATGAATACCTCAGATTTTAATGTAACTCCTTACTGTTTTGACTTGTTGAGGGCATTTCCCTGGCCAGGGAGATGGAATGCAGTGGTCCTTGCTACCACAGTCGAAACCTTTCCAGTTTAATTTAAGTCAGCAACGCTTCATCGAGTCCCCAGTCTTTCTAGGCAACATTGGAAGTTTATGGATGTGACAACCAGATCTCCTGAAGCTTATGAAGAGTCCGGATGTTACTATCAGACATTTAATGGTGGAGATCATGTGCCCTGCCTTGACACAATCTGACATTGTAAGGGCTGCACAGTTGTAGTATCAGGATTTTCCATGGCTGTGATATTGACACTGTTATTTGACAATGGGAATTTCCTAAATGCCAGTTTCCTTTACATTTGCGTAGATAACTGCTTATGGTCAAGAATGTGGCAGCTGAACTCCTTTGCAGAATATGCAAATTCAAGCAAGCCTCAACACTTCTCAATTCAATTTCCTGTTTGTGTTGAAAGATAAACTGAAGGTACGGTGTATAGTACTCTATAATATTGATAAATTCGTTCCTGGCTTTGTTTTAAATTGGTTCCCTATACAACAAAGACCATCTTTGTGCACTGGCCAAGAGAAAATTGCTTGTTGTTAGATTTAGGAAACAACATACAGGGGGCATTGCTTTCTGGTATTGGGCTTTACCAGTGGTAACATGGCTTCCAATTCATGAAAAGACTCAAGACGTGGTTATTTCAACTTAATGTCTGATTTCTTGGTTGTAATGTGTTACGTAGTAGTTGCGCCAACCCACAAATCAGAGCATCATGTGACTCATAACCAGTACACCATGTCTGATCCTGTAACCTGTGTAGTTGAATTAGAGAGGTATTGTATTTGTTCAGGCTAAGAGTTTTGGTCTGCACAAATTTTCAGAGCTTGTGTAATAACACCACACTGGACAGTTTGATTAAAAAGACCACTCATCTTATAGTATGGCATCTAGGTTTGTGCAAGGAGATCCACACAAAACCGTGTTCAAAAGCATTCTTTTGCACAAAATCTGATGAACCCCTAATTCCCCTTTCAACCTTCCTCTCTCCCCAAGGTAGGTTTCAGGAAGCCATTGGATCCGAGGCTTCAGGTAGATATCATTCACCTCACATAATGCGAATAGGCAGTTTTTTAAACCACCTTATTTAGTAAAATGTATACCTAGTTACACCATTGGTTTCAGCAGTTTCCTTTGCATTTTTATGAACACATTGTTTTGAAATAAGTGTGTGGGAGTGTCAACAGACCCATTTACTGGTTGACAGAGTAAATTGTCCAAGGGTTTGATGGCTCATACTCATTCTCTCTTATGATTATTTTGGCTTTCACTCTTTGTGACTCTTATCATCAGGGATGTCATATGAAGACGTTCAATCTGTGCCAGATTTTTATAACTCCCGAATATATATAAATTAATTCCATTAAGATGCATTTTATGTAAATGTACCTAAGGTGAATCTCTTGGAAATCTAGCATGAATACAGTTCAGGACGTATGCTAGTCAGACCTCCTTTGCATCTTTGAGAGATATCTTGCAAAGTCAGAATTAAGATGGTACTGCCATTAAATTTCGACGTTTTTCTGAAAGTAATAGCTGCTAAAAAAAAAAAAAAGAAATTGGCCGGTTACAGCCAGCAATTGCCATATCTACTGCCTCCGTTTCTTTCTGTGAGAAAAAATATCTTCAGTGCATTTGATCGGTTTGTTCTTCCCTGAGCCATGTACAGTGGCGATCGGCTGGTACACATGATCTCTCCTCCCTCTCTACGTGTTCAGCCATGTGTAGTGAATATTTGGGTACTTACTTTCAGCTCCTGGATCCGTTTGAATGCGTCTTTTCCCCTAACAAGACCATTTTTAGTCCTTTTGTTGAAATGTGGTGCCCTCTTGTGGGCACTTGCTGAGGCGTTCAAAGGCAACGTCCTGCAGTAGCCTCAATTTAACTCCAACCCAAAGATGTTATCATTAATAGGACTAGCAAAATCTAGAAAGAAAGGCTGTTGTTTACAGTAATATAGAATTTGGGGAAAAAACTGACAAGTTCACACAAAGAAGGTGCAGTTTTCCGTATTCTGTTGATCCACTGGAACAGCAGATGCTCTGGGGGTTAGGCCTAACTGTAGAACCTTATGAAAGCCTTTAGATGGGACGACATGCTGAGAAAATGAAGGTGTCGAGCATAGAGAATCGGACTTGTAATTATCATGCATACACAGTTTTCCAATAGGTTGGTAATTGCAGCAGAACATGCATTACATTTAGATGGAAACTTTTTAAGGAGGCCATTATGTGCATTGGGGTGTCTGAAAGGGTCTCAGAAATCCATTTACTGTACCGATTTCTTCCTTTGAACCTCAAGACTTGCTTCCTTTGATCCACGAGATTAAACTAATACTCACCGGAATAGCTTTTTTATAAGCCCGCTGTCTAAAAATGTGCCGTTTCAAATTAAAGCCAGGGGCTAGTCATATACATCTGCATGACAATCTGTTCAAATTAGGTGTGATGGATATTAATCACAATATCTTAACTATGGTGCCAGTAGAGGGGGATTTGTGTCTCACAAATATACTTTTTTACTGTCAATCAAAGGTTTAGGTTTGTGGTCCTGTGAAATTCACAAACAATAAAACAGGATTAAGGCGAGGACAGCACATTCTAACACTATATTAAAATATTGTGATTTGAATGTAATCAAGGGGGATGAAGAACATTCTTACTTGTAGCAATAGTTTTGTAGCTTGTATCTTTTACAGGTACAGAAACTTCACATCAATTGCACGATATAACGATTTGCTTAAAAAGAGTATCTTGCTTGCCTCAATTTGTTTAAGTGAAATTCACCTAATAGGTGAATTGCGAATGACGCACTACGAAATCGACACAAAAACCAAACAGAAAATTGGTTTGAACACTTGAACACCAAGGAGTGGACCACGTGAAAAGACTCAGAACTTTTAAATTCATATTGCAAAAATTATGTTAATCAGGCAAAAAAAATGGTTTCACATTTTAAACATGCAGGTTTGGAGGCCGAGCTTTTCAGTTCTAGGGCTTCAATTATGGCACTCTCTTTCGACTGGTATTCGGCCCTTGTCACAGTACGTGCAGGACCTAAAAATCTACCCCTTTAGCTGATTGAGTTTGCCTGGATTGTTTTCCTGTTCTTTTTGTCCTGTTGCACCTTGTGTTATCACTGCCTTTTCTCTTGTTGGTCTCCAGGATCATAATGCCTTCCTTTTTGGTGATCCTGTACTGGACAGATAATAATAATGATAATTGTTTGCTCAAAAGTTTAGTGAGAAAAGCTTATAAAATGCGTTCCTGTAACAGTGCACTTAATTGGTCGGTCCCTTCTGACAACACGTCGAAATTCTTGCACATTATTAGCGTCTATCTGATCTCCATCAAAACTGATCATGTTATGGTTTTATGGTGCTATATGGTGGATATGTATAGGTTGGGCCACTGGAATTATGCAGCAGGAGAGGAACAAATTATGCAGCAGGGTTAACTAAATTATGTGACAAGAAAAAGCAAATTATGTGCAATAATGTGGCACAATTTGAAGCAGTGTTACTTCATTATTTTGGCATTTTTACACGTTAACACTGGATGGGCGAATGTTTCTAGTTGTTAATATCTTAATGCAAATCCATGTTCCGTGCAGATACTTCAAAATTAACACTCAATGCATGGAGCCTTGCACACACTTTCTAATGGTGGGCTTGGCTGTCAATGTCATGATGCAAAGTGGTGCAATACTGACCCCCAGGTTCTGCTCTGAAGTGCAGCCTGACTGCCACCCTGCCAATTTCAGGGCGGCAACAGGAACCTCCACCATGCCCACAAGGAAGCGAGTGTGCAACCTTGCGTGTGGTGTCCTTTCCTTGGACATCAAAAGCATGATCATTGTAACACTGTATGAGACTACCATTGATGTGTCAGCTGTAGTCCCTTGCACGGCCAGTCTGGGAACAGCAACCAGCCCTGGCAATCTGCTCAACCGTCCCCGTTAGCGGGGAGGGGGGTGCTAGCAGGAGCGGCCCATGCAGGTAAGAGCGGTGGGGTGGGGGATGGGGGGGATTCGACAGACGACGACGAGGGAAAATCAATTATTTATTTAATTTTTCCTCTGCGTCATCTGGCAAATCCCCCCCCCACCCCGCCCCACCGTTCCTGGGTGCTAGTGAGAAGCACCGCTCCCGCTTTTGTTACAGGGGGCCGATATTGCAGCACTGCTGCAAAACCGCCCCCCAGTAACAAAACCAACCCCCACAGTTCTAAAACTGGCCCCCACCCTTCCGGCCCAGTGTGAAAACTCCCGCTGCCCTCTACGGCCAGTCTGACCCTGGTCCTTAGCCTTCTTCAGAGACACGGTAAACAGATAAGGGTATGAGCCTCAAAAGAGGCTGCTTGCAGCACAATTTTTGGATTACATTGCAAACTGCCTATCCCTTTGAGGTGCCCGGTGTGCTCAAAGCCCTCGCACCACAAAGTGACAGTTTGCAAAACTCGCGAACCACCCACCTCATTAACATTAATGGGGCAGGAATCGGAATCGAACTCCTTGAGAGCTATTGCCAATGTTGGGGCTGAGGCCTACTTGTGGCAGCAGAACTCCATCCCAGCATTCAATTGCGGAGTGTGCCGGGTTGGCGCTTGTATTCCATCTGCCTTATAAGGTTGCAGGACCATATAAGGCACACACTGTGTGATCCTTACATATTGAAGTGTATTCTCTGATCACTGCATCTCCTGGTGTATGTAGCCTGCATATGCAGAATGCAAGCAGTCTAATTTGAACACTTTACACTATGCAAATGGTTAGCCCTGGCAAGCACCAACCATATCTTGGTTTGCAAGCACATAAGCGGTCACAAAGAATTAGTGCATTTCAGTGCAAAATGCAGTGAGAGGTGGGAAGCTCTGCCTCCCATTTTCCCTTGTGATTTTCAAAGGGTGGCAGAATGTGCTTTGCAGTTTGGAATAGGAATTACGAATTGCTAAGCACTTGTGAGTGTTGCGATGGAATGCATGTTGTTTATTCTCCAGCTTCAGTGCAGTTCCTCACCTCTGGGCTCTGCACTGCTTATAAAGATCAGACGGAGGCCATGCACTCAGCTGCAAGTTGGCTGACCAGATGTTCAAAACAAGCATTTGCAATGCAATCAGTCTCACCTTTGGGACCTTATATGTATTTAGCTATGCAGCATATTAGCCTGGGTGCTGAAACATCTACTGTTCTTTAATATGGAGAAAAAGTAAGCACCAAACTGCGTGACACACCAGGTATGGGAACACATGGAGAGAAATATTGCCTTTCAGCGGGAAATGGTATAGTCCAAAGCTCTGTTTTTAATATAAAATCAGGGCCTTCGGTGGTCATATCACTGAAAATACAAGATTTGAAAAGAATATTTTTGTCTACGGGTGCTCGTGGAAGACAATCTCTATGGACTGGAATCTAGAGAATGCTAAAGTGATTCTGGTATTTTACTGACCTCTGTTGGTCGTTTTCTATCAAGAAAGTTAAATAGAGGCAGTTGCCAGAAAAATAAAAAAAATAAAGTTCCTCAGCAGAAAGCAATTCTAGCATTTTACTGACCTCTGCTGGTCGTTTTCTATCAAGACAGTTAAATAGAGGCAGTTGAACAGAAAAAAAAGTCCCTAAGCGGAAGCAGACAAGTCCTAGGGCTGATCTTCAGAGCCCACAAAGTACATATGAGTATATAATAAGTATATACAAGAGGTCTTGAATGCTCGACCTAATAAGTATATACAGGTCTCGAATGCTCGACCTGAACAGAAACCAGGCATGCCAAAGAGACACAGTCCTCTCATGACCAATAACAAACACATGAAATAAACATAATGGGTGCTAAAAAATGTCCTTAATAATTTATATATGTACGTCAGTAAGGCTTTTAATAAAGACGGGCTGTATCCAGAAGTAAAGGTGTACCATTCATTGTATTAATTAAACCAGATTTTAAATGCCTGGAAGGCTCTCAGCAATTTTAAAAGTAAAGGGAAGGCCAGATTTTAAGATAAGTGGAATTCGAAGAAGCAATAGCTTTCCCAGCACGTCTCTGTATAATCAGAGGACTTTGGACATTTTGCTTTAAAGATAAGGTTATGTGCAGTCGCCTCCTTTGGCCAAGCTTATCACCAGACTGTCGCCATTCTTGACCCTCCCCACCACTTGTTAACTGCCATCTTATTTTAGCAGCAAAATAATAACATTCTTCTGTAGTGCCTTCTGCTCCACGGCTCATGTTTCTAAGTGGTGTAAATAAAATACATTGTTAAAAGCTATTTTAATGGTACCTATTAAACTGAACCTGAAAGGACGGAAGCCTTAGTTGACCTCTTTCTGATTGGTGCTTGTGACCTGCAGATCAAAGCAGATGTCAGCGGTGAGTGTTTACTCACTGAAGTCATCAATCAATCAATCATCCATTTGTATAGCGCACTACTCACCCGTGAGGGTCTCAAGGCGCTGAGGAGGGGGGGGGGGTCTAGCAGCTACTGCTCGAACAGCCAGGTCTTGAGATGTCTCCTGAAGGTCAGCAAGTCCTGGGTCTAACGCAGATGGGTGGGGAGGGTGTTCCACGTCTTGGCGGCGAGGTAGGAGAAGGATCTGCCGCCGGTGGTGGTTCTGTGTATGTGTGGGACGGTGGCGAGGGCGAGGTCGGCGGAGCGAAGCTGGCGATTCGGGGTGTAGAAGGTGAGACGATTGTTGAGGTATGCTGGTCCAGCGTTGTGGAGTGCTTTGTGAGCGTGGGTGAGGAGCTTGAAGGTGATCCTCTTGTTGACTGGGAGCCAGTGCAGGTCCTTCAGGTGGGCAGTGATGTGGGAGTGGCGGGGGATGCCGAGGACGAGGCGTGCGGAGGCGTTCTGTATACGTTGAAGTCTTTTCTGGAGTTTGGCCGTGGTTCCAGCGTAGAGGGCATTGCCGTAGTCCAGTCTGCTGCTGACGAGGGCGTGGGTGACCGTCTTTCTGGTTCCGGTGGGGATCCATCTGTAGATCTTGCGAAGCATGCGGAGGGTGTTGAAGCAGGAGGAGACGGCGTTGACTTGTTGGGTCATTGAGAGTGATGAGTCCAGGATGAACCCCAGGTTGCGTGCATGGTCGGTGGGCGTCAGTGCGGCTCCCAGCGCGCCCGGCCACCAGGAGTCGTCCCAGGCGGAGGGGGAGGAGCCGAGGATGAGGACCTCCGTCTTGTCTGAGTTCAGTTTCAGGCGACTGTTCTCCATCCAGTCGGCGACGGCCTTCAGTCCTTCGTGGAGGTTCGTTTTGGCGGTGGCGGGGTCCTTGGTGAGTGAGAGGATCAGCTGGGTGTCGTCGGCGTAGGAGACGATGTTGAGGTTGTGCGAGCGGACGATGTTGGCGAGTGGAGCCATGTAGACGTTGAAAAGGGTAGGGCTGAGGGATGATCCTTGGGGCACGCCGCAGATGATCTTGGTGGCTTCAGAGCGGAATGGGGGGAGGCGGACCCTCTGGGTTCTGTCGGTGAGGTAGGAGATGATCCAGTCCAGGGCCTTGTCGCTGATTCCTGCGTCGTGGAGGCGTGTGCGAAGGGTGTGGTGGCAGACGGTGTCGAAGGCAGCCGAGAGGTCCAGGAGGATGAGGGCCGCGGTTTCGCCGTTGTCCAGCATGGTCCTGATGTAATCGGTGGCAGCGATGAGGGCAGTTTCGGTGCTGTGCTTGCTGCGGAATCCTGATTGGGATGGGTCCAGGATGTTGTTCTCCTCGAGGAAGTGGGACAGTTGCCTGTTGACGATCTTTTCGATGACTTTCGCCGTGAACGGGAGCAGGGAGATGGGCCGGAAGTTCTTGAGGTCCTTTGGGTCCACTGTGGGTTTCTTGAGTAGTTCGTTGATCTCGGCGTGCTTCCAGCTTTCCGGGAAGGTGGCGGTCTCGAAAGAGCTGTTGATGATCTTCCAGAGTTGGGGTGCGATGATGCGGTTGGCTTTGTTGAAGATGTGGTGAGGGCAGGGGTCGGATGGTGAGCCGGAGTGGATGGTGTTCATGGTCTTGATGGTATCGTCGTCGTTGACGTGGGTCCAGGAGACCAGGAGGTTGGTGAGGCTGGGGGGTGGTGAATCTGCGGTGTTAGCGGCTGTTGGTAGGGTCTGGGTGTTGAAGCTGTCGTGGATGTCTGCGATCTTGCGGTGAAAGAAGGTGGCTAGTGAGTTGCAGAGGTCTAGTGATGGTGGGATGTCGTTGGCGCTGGAGCTGGGGTTGGAGAGTTCCTTCACGACGTTGAAGAGCTCTTTGCTGTTGTGTGCGTTGTTGTTGAAGCGTTCCTGGAAGGAGGTCCTTTTGGTGGCTCGAATGAGTTGGTGGTGCTTGCGGCTGGCGTCCTTGAGGGCATCGTGGTTGTCCGGTGTCTGTTCGTGGCGCCACTTCTTCTCGAGTTTTCGGCAATTCCGCTTGGACTCCTGGAGGTCGGTGGTGAACCAGCTGGTCTTTCTGTCTGTACGTCTGTTTGAGGGTTTTTTGATCGGGGTGAGAGTGTTGGCGCAGTTGTCGATCCATTGCCTGAGGTTGCGGGCGGCTGTGTCGGTGTCGGCGGTGTCGGTTGGTGGGTTGCGGGTGAGGGTGGTGATGAGCTGGCCTTTGGTGATCTTGTTCCAGCTGCGGTGGGGGATTTGTTGCGGGTGGTGGTGCGTGGTGGGTTTCTTGAAGGTGAAGTAGACGCAGTGGTGGTCGGTCCAGTGGAGTTCGGCGGTGTGGTTGAAGGTGATGTGTTTGCTGGCGGAGAGGATAGGGTCTAGCGTGTGTCCGGCGGTGTGGGTGGGGACCGTGACGAGCTGTTTGAGTCCGAGGTTGGCGAGGTTGTCGAGCAGGGCGATGGAGTTGCTGTCGTTGGTTTCCTCGAGGTGGAAATTCAGGTCTCCGACTAGGATGTAGTCTGTGGACGCAAGGGCGTGCGTGCTGATGATGTCGGAGATGGCGTCGATGAACTGTGGCCGGGGCCCCGGGGGTCTGTAGACGAGTGTTCTTCTGAGGGTGGTGTTGGGGTCGATGTGGAGATGTTCGGCGGTGCTGGAGGTGTCTGCTGTGCTGGTCGAGATTCTGAGGGTATTCCTGTAGACGATGGTAATTCCTCCTCCAGGTCTGTTGTTGCGGTCCCTCCTGGTGATCTTGTAGCCATCTGGGATGGCAATGGCAATGTCGGGTGCCGAGGAGGAGTTCAACCAGGTCTCTGTTAGGAAGGCGACGTCTGGGGAGGCTGAGTCGAGTAGGTCCCAGAGTTCGATGGCGTGCTTGTGGACGGAGTGGGTGTTGAGTAGAAAGCATCTGAGGTGGTTGCATCCTGTCCTGACGGGTGGGGCGGGGCGTGCAGGTGTTCGGCGGCTGGTGAAGCTGCAGTGTCGGCAGGAGAAGGGTCCGTGGGTGAGCTTCGGGTTGGCCTGGTCGCAGTCTGGTGATCGGCCAGTGTTGAGTCCGTGGAGGAAGGGGGCATCGTAGCGACGTCGGGTATCGTGGCGCTCGCGGGGGCCTGGCACTGGGCACGGTCCAGGCATGGACGGGCGCAGACGGGCTTGCCTTAGGGCCGCCATTAAGTAGGGGAGGGGGGCGGGACTGGAGGTGGGGAGGAGGGAGCGGGGCCGCGGGGCTGTAGCGGCGGGAAAAGACTGCCGGGAATGGGTTCAGGACCAGTAGGGTTACTGTCCTGTGCCCAGAGTGCGAGTAAAATTAAATTAAAATTAAATTAAAATAAGTGAGAGAACAGGAGACGAGTCTCCTAGCAGAGGAGCAGACCAGGAGGCGCTGAGTGCGTTGCGGCGTCGGTGCTCAGCCGGCGCGAACCTGGAGGCGAAGGGCTTCTAACGCAGAGGCAGGGGGCTCAGTGAGCGGAGCTGCTGGGGAGAGTGCTTGCCTGGACCAGAGGTCTAGGTGTCACATGCGTTCCCCCGCAGCGGCCGCCATTAAGTCATCCTTTTAACATATTGGAACGCTGGCTCCAGAGGTGCAACGCAAAATGATGGGGCCCTCCTGCAGAATGTGACGAGGGGCCCTTAGTCTCCCACATCTCACAGTTATTCATTTGTCTAAATGGGGCGTCTTGAAGGTTTGAGGGGCCCCTGAAGGATTGTGCCCCCCAGCACCGCAGAGGCTACTGGGGGCCAGCTTTGCATCCCTGGCTGGCTCCACTTACCACTGAGCTAGTGTTCAAGAGGAGGCTTGGAGATGGAACAATTCAAGGAAACAGAGGCACAAAGAAAAGGAGTTTAAAAGAGGATAGAAAAAAAGGAAATAAAATTGTGATAAGACGAAATGGGATGGAGGCAGTGGCGGCTGGCATGTACGGAGGGTGGTGTGGCAGGTGGGACATAAATAAATAAGTAATAAATTAAATACACTCACCTTCCTGGCGCAACGTCCTTCTTGCTTGGGTCTCCTCGGGATAGACTCCAAAGCAGGACCCAAAATGCTGCACTCACCAATCATGGCGCGTCTCTCAGCATGAGAGTTACGTCAGGATTAGAGGGGGCGGCCTCTCGCAGCTCTCTTAATAGCACTGGAGGCCTGCAGTTTCTCTAACCCGGCTGTCTTAGACAGCCAGGTTTGAGAGGTTTACAATGTGCTTGTCTGACAGGCCTTAGTAAGATGGATGTGCATTTTAAACTTAGGCGCACAGCTCCGTGCTGCCAGTCAGCGGCAATGGGCCTGCCCCATCCGGATCTCAGTTCGGGACAGGTAGCTGAAAAATAAAATGGTAATAAATAAACTTTATTACCATTTTATTTTTCATCTCTGGGCTTTTCTGGAGGCTTTCTTTGTGGGGTAACACTCCTCCGCTCAAATGGAGGAGTCGCCCTGGAGGGACAGAGAAAAGAACAAGAGACAGACGTGAGAAAGGGAAGATGACAGATGGCTAAACCAATGAGGAAGGGTGGAAAGCTGGTAGGTGAGGCAAAGGGAAGAGAATGGAAAGGGAAAAGTGGAGAGGAGGTGAGGGAGCGATTTTTTTGCCATAGCTCTCAACAGTTTCAGTCTCCAAGCTGGGTGAGATTAAGGTCTCAGGTGGTGAGCCCACTGAAATCAATGGAATAAAAACAAATCTGAGAGCGAGGAGGGGTTCCAGGGTGGGTGAGCATGTTTAAGTCAAACGAAGGCTTCTTGCTTTTAGGTCTCGCTGAGCCAGCGCATGCGCTGCTCTGCGAGACATTTAGTTAGTGGCTTTTCAAAGTGCTACCACAATCTTTTCCTGGCCTCAAGCTTGCGTTCACGAGCGCGTGCACGCGCGCAGCCGCCATGTGGCTTTCATGGCTCATTAAGCCTTGCTCTCCCAAGCGCCTCGCTCTGGCCCTCCCCCACCACAGAGCGCGTCCCTGCCATAACTTTCGCTTTCAAGGCTGCGCGGCCGCGTTACTTTCACGGCCGCGCGGCCAATGCTTGTCTAATTTATCACTGCATTATTTTATTTTTAACGCCAGAAGCCGTTTGCATTCTGGGATATCTAGTTCTTTAAATGCAAACTTCGGCCGTCGAGCTCGCCTCTGTCCCCGGAACCAGTTAGCATTGTGGGACTTGTAGTTCCGGTTCGCTTGTTGCTTTCAGCTTTTGGGCCCCGCAATAGCAGCTCTGAGGGCCCAGGCCCCTCCTGCGTTTTCGCGATGCCTGGTTTCACGTGCTGTGTGCCTGGATGCTATAGCAACTCACACCGCGACAGGGAGTTGCACTTCTACACCTTCCCCAAGGACCCGGAGCTGCGTCTGCTCTGGCTTAACAATATGTCCCGCGCGGGCATCAGCGGTTGTTTCAGTACTTTTCAGCCCACGTCAGGCCATCAACTCTGCAGCCTGCATTTCCCTGGCGGCCGCAACACTTACAGTTTACACGTGCCCACCATCTTCCCTCTGCAATGGGTGAATCAGCAGCGCCGGGCCCGCCGTGGGGGCAGCCGAGCACGGAAACAGCCAGCCAGCTAATCAGACTCTGCAAGAGTACACTGCGTGGCATTTGTTCAGCTTCGCATGTCGCTTCTCCCAGCTGCACAGGTCTTCGGTAAGTGTTAATTCACTTAATCTCCCCCGTGCCATCCCTGCCCCCCCCCCACCGCCTCCCTCTGGTTGCTGCTTGTTTAGTTAGTTTGGTTTACTTTTAACCCCCTTTCACTCCAACATCACTTCTTTTCTGTACACTCCCGCTCTGAAGTCTCTCATTTCATTCGCACCCCCGATTCTCCTTCACCATCCCTCTCCCGCCTTCTCTTCACCAGCTTCACCTCTTTTATTCTGCTCTCCCCTTATACGTTCTCCCTGGCCATTTCCGTGCTATCACCAACTTGCTAAAATCCCTTCCCCTTTTACATCCTTCCTTTTCTCACCACCACTACATATTTATTTGCATTCACAGCTATCCCAGTGGCGTAACACAGGCCCCCGCAGCCCCCACAATGCGGGGGGCACCCCAAGCTGCAAGGGGCCCCCTCAGCACAATACCTTGGCCAGAGAGCCCCTCCACGTACCTTGCTGGGGGGGGCCCTCAATTTTCATTACGCCACTAAGCTATACACTTTCCTGCCATCTCCATCTTGCTAAAAACACCTACTCCCCTCTTGCTGTCTCCGGCTCACTCTAGCTGCACCCACCCGCACCAGTTGCCTATCCCGTCCTCATTGCAGAGCACTCTACAGCATAATTTCCGCGTGTTCTACCTCTGCACACACTAATTACTGTGCAGCTAGAAATACTTTTTCATGCTGTCCACCCTCTGTGGTAGGTGTCGGGTGTGGCGTCCCTTCCGGCAGGTGCGGCACGCATGGGTTATTCTTCACTCGTGGCCAGGGATCACACCATACCGATGGACGCTTTCCGGGTGGGGGAAAGCTCTACAGTTTCTGGCATCTTTGTAGTTTTTTGTGTGTAGACTAATGTGCATGTGGGCCTCCATCCACCACTCGCGCATAACAATGGTGTACCATCACTGCACGTGTGCCAATCTATACAGTGGGCATCATCACACAAATTGTGCCAATCTATGCAACAGGGCACCATTACTGCATGTGTGCCAATCTATAAACGGGATGCCGTGACTGCATGACTTGACACTGATAAAGTCCCAAAGGCGAGACCTATTGGCTATGCCAATGCTTGTTTAGATGGTGGCGATGATTCTATGGAGAGTGACACCCTCCAAAGGAGGGTGAGACGAGAACTACGCCATTGTGCTTGTTTTCTGACTTCCTCTTCACTACTAATACTTTTGATTGGGAATTGCTGAGTTCCGGAGTTGAGTGAAGGGTGTTATAATGCCACAGGCTTCAACCACCTAAGTTAACCTGCCAAGCGCCTTCCTCAGTTCTTAGTATAACCGAACTTCCGGTAAGGTCACCTCCAGTGATGTCACATGTTTGAAAGGTCATATCTCACGGCTCACCGACCCCTAGCCGCCCCGTCAAGTTGACTCCTCTTTTCCTGTATTTAACAGGCCAGACCTGGTTGGATGTAGATTGGTACACAATGTAAGGTACTTCCTTTGCGGGCGTGCTTAGCTAAAACAATTGTGCTTATGTGCACTGCATGTCAATATAGCTTCAGGGGAAATCTATCTGCTCTGGAGTCCTGAGGACGCCAAGCGTTTCAAAGCAAAAGAAGTAAACGCACATGTTCAGAACAGGCTGTACCACAGCCGACAGCATTCCCGCCATCGCAGCGCGCAGCGTTTTTAGGGAAGGCATCTGAGGACAGGGCCTGGCGGACGTATGGAGCTTAAGAACACAGACCCAAATTAGATATGAGCTGACATTAATTGGTGCGAGCTATAAGAGGCAAAAAAAACAAAAGGGCAGAGTGGCAAGCAATACGATACCTTCGAGGTGAAGGAGACGAAAGCTCCTGCCAACAGCGCGAGCTAGAGGGCGGGCAAGGTGCATGCCGGGTCTGGGCTCCAACGTTCTCAGACAGACTCCGCTTTATTCTAGTGCAAGCAAAAGAAAAAACAAAAACGGACGTTTTAACGAGAGACTCCAAAATGCACATTAATAGGATTTATGGTGTTGCATATACAAACTATACATTATTACCAAACTGGTGACCGCCACCAGGTTTAATAGCCATATTAGGATTACTCTAGGTGTTGGGTGGACGCCAAGCAGACACACAGTGGGGTTTTCAGAATATTTTCCTGGCGTGTGATGGCTGTATGGTTTATTTGCATTAAACGGCAATATGAATAAAAATAGTTTGTGGTTCTGTCCTTTTTGCATAGCTGGCCAACACAGTTTAAATATGCAACGGCTACGCGAGAGCCATAAATCTCGCAAATAGTAGCTGTTTTATGTACATTTGAGGACGGACACACCTGCTTGCCCCAGCGAGCGCTCAGACAGAACTAATGACCAGACGTATTAAGGATATGAAATGCTCAAACCTAACATAAAGGGCGCCATTCACGACGGCCGTTTTATGCTTGTCTGGGCAGAATCATTTGGTGGTCAAAGGCCTAATCGAAAATGTATACCAGTCCACGGGTGAAATTAATGGAGCAAATTGTCAAAAAGGATCACGCCGAAGATTACTGAGGGCCCAATTCAGTCAGACATTCAGGATTTCCAAAACAATTAATATTCATGAGATAAAGGCGGTTTGAAAGGGTTAGGTCATTTGCATTCCCATTGGTTGTACTGGAAAGGTGACGTAGTGCAGCCCTCAGAGATCCTCTTCAGGCACACAACTATTTAGAGCACTCGCTTGAGGTTATGGGTAAAGGCGGTAACAGCTACACCACAAGTGGGATGTACCACCGCTCATTTAGGCTTCATCAGTCCTAAAAGCAGGGCCTCTGGAATTATGCGATTTTGCGGCCATAGTGTTTTCCGCATAACTATAAATGTGCCGCTTTTGCCACATAATCCATCATCTGCTGCATAATATGCAGAGTAAAAAAATGTTTCTAGCTGAAACAGATTAAAATTTCCAAAAAATGTTGCAACACGGGTTCACACGCAGTAGAAAGTCCTTCCCAAAGTTGGCTGGTCGTTTTTTATATTTGGGTGCTAAATTGGCACTAATAAGGTGAAACCTTTGCCCAGACCATGTTACCATGTATAAAAGTGACAAAATAATGAAGTAATACTGCCACAAAATATGCCACATTAGGCAGCATAATTTGCCTTTTCCTTCTGCATAACTCAGTCACCCTTGCCGCATAATTTGGTCCTCTTCTGCCACATAATTCCAGTGGCCGGCCCAAAAGAGGACTGACCAGTGATGATCACGTTTCCAGCTAGCTTTCAAATGTTTGTGCAGAGAAGGTACTACCGACCTTTAACTGGTGCAACCTTCATATTTGTCAATGATAAGTGCAACACCTACCAAACTTCAGTGATTCAGAAATACTGCATTATCACAAGTGGGACAGTCTAACAGCAGAGTTTGAATGCACTGCGAATCGAGTATTTGCTGTGGGCGTGCCTTCCAGTTTTAATGCTGAAAATGTTGTTTTCTGCCATGTAAGTCGAAGAAATCAATTTTTTTTCTAGACAGGCATACTTTTTATTATTGTAGGCAAAAATGATTCGAAAAATGGAACTACCTATTACAGAGTTGCCCAACTTATTCATGAGAGACTTTTAGGCTATCTGCATAAGATACATCTGCATATAATGACGCTTAATAGAACTCATTTACATAGTGGTTATCCTGCATTTGTGGCATGGAGCCTTCCCTTCTGGACCTGTGCTGGACACTCAAGTGTATTAGCTTCCAGGAATATGTGCACTCTTTCTCAGTGCTTTAAATGGAAAAAAATAAGTGCAGGTACTCACCTGAGATGTGGACTAGGGGGCGGGGTTAGGGGGGCAGGGCTATGGGGGCGGGCCTACGGGCAGTGCTAAGGGACGGGGCCAGAGGCACACATTTAATTTGATTGAGGTTTAATTGGTGTGCAGATATGCACACTGCAGATAACACTCACTCATACAAGAACATGCACAGGGACATAGAAGCACTTGTGCACGCAGACTGGGTATTTAGTTAATATGTTTTAGAAACGCATATTCAGATGTCCACATTCCTACACCTTGATTCCCCGACCCCACCCCCCACAACTGCTGTGCTACAGCGTCATCATCACCACCTTTCTCCTCGATCTGGCTCCAATCAAGTGCTGCCCTACTCTGCTATGCCAGCAGGAAGCCTTCTCTTAGGTTTCCTGAGTCAGGAGATGTGCCTCTTAGCAGGCCCTTCTCGCACACCTACAGTGCAATTGTCTCCACAGAGCCTGAGTGGACACTGTGTCAATAATCAGTGTGACTCGGGCCCCTCCCAAACTCCCTGCATGCTCTGATTGAATACAAATGGGCGTTGCTCAATTAGCAGATTGTAAAGGGAGATTAGCACTCGAGTGCTTCACGAAAACGGACCGACTCCTCAGCTGTGTCACGCTTCTTTCTTTACATGCCAAATTGCACTGAGTTGGCTTGCTGCCCCATAAGTACCGGTACTCTCTTTGAAACAAGAAAAAGTTCAGGTACTCAAAGGCAGAAAATTTCGAAGTGCCGGTACTTAGTGCCGGTGAGTACCGGCCCATTTAAAGCACTGCTCTTTCTACAAATGTGAATGGCAGGTGCCTAGCTACTGTTAGTGCAGCAGTTGCAGTTTCACCAGATCCCAGTGCCATGAGGTGCCTACTGCTCGCCAGATATGGTTGTCTTTAAGTTCGCAGCGGGGGGTATTTTCCTTCCTTTTATTTTGGCACTGGCAGTCTTCAATGTGATGATAGTAACTCAACTTTTCCAAGATCATACAGTCAGAAAGCCTGCCAAGATATGATTGAATTTACACTTTTGAAATCTTTTAATGGTATTTTTCCTAATATTACAGGGTAACATCTTGGATACACAAGGTTCACATTGCAGGCCTTTGATCAGACAATGCCCTGAGTGAACCCAAATTTGGTGCCCACTCCTATTCTTCCTCTGTAACTGTGTGTTGAAAAAAAAGTGGGAGGGATAGGGAGAAATTGAGGGTCAAGAGCAGGAGAGCAATGAGAAGAAAAAATGGCAAAATGGAGACATGGGTGCCAGCAGGCAACAGAAATAGTGTTTGAATTTACTTTTCTTTGGAGAAGACTGCCCGGGACAGTAGGTGTATGTTACAGAGGAGTAACATATCGCCACTGATGCCTTGCCTTGATCCCAGGCTTTCCTATTGCAAATTACTGTATCTGGTACTTGTATGTGTTTGGTTCAATATATGGCGGGCTATACCGGCCATTAAAGGCCCGCTCCAGCGATAAAGGCCCGAGCCAAAAGCGAGGGCTTTAACAAGGGAGCGAGCCTTTAGTGGCCAGTATAGCCCAGCTACGGAGGGCTATAGGGCTATTAGAACATTCTGCCACTAAAGGGCAGAATGTTCTAACAAATAAAACAAAGGCCTCAGTGAGCCTGAGGGAATTTAAATCCCGTCGGGCTCCATGAAGCCTTTGTTCACAGCAACACCTGTGAACGACAAACATTGGAATGTTTGAACTCCGGGCTTTTACCAGCCATTAAAAGCCTTGGAGCACTCCATTGTCTTCAATGGAGCTCCCAACATTCAAATGTTCTAATTGAAGTTATACAAAAAAAATCCTAAAATAAACTACAATATTCAACGAACACTCTAGACTGGTAACATAGCATCTTCGGTGAAGTGAGTTCATTTGAAAGCCATATGACTATGTCACAGTCACCATCAAGTCCATTTTGCACTTTCTGAATAATGGCTTCACAAATTGTCTATCTTCACAAGAGCAGGTTACAATGGTCAGAAAAGTATGTCACAAACATTTGTAAAATACACCTCAACTGTCAACTTTGCTCTGTGCCTGTGAGTCCAATTTTAAGATGCTCCAACCAACACTATGAGTGGTCACAGAACAACTTGGTTTGCGTTGCGCTGCAGTCAGCCTTTTCTTTTGCAGAGCAATGGATGTACAAATCGTTTATAGTGCAAGGGGACAGGTTGCAAATAATTACAAACCTCCTAATTCAATAAAATGAATGAGGCAGGAATCAGCTTGGAATTTCTTGTAACCGTTTGCAAAAAGCACAGATTGAGCACAGTATGGAGCAGCATACCTCATCTCATAATGCCAATTTTTAAGGTGTGGCTTTTGAGACTGTCTCACTAAAGTAAAGTTTTCCCCCCCAAAAAGGCTTTACAAAATATGCATGCATAGTGGCCCCATTATACATATAATGCATACACAGTGGGGCTTTTGGCAAGCGGAAGTCATCCATTGGTCTTTTAAATTGTCATTCACATTTTGCTTCTGCCCAATACAGCATGTTGCAGTAAGTTAGCTCTCTTTACTCATTGACTCCTTTCACTTTGAAAGACTGCATATTGTACACATCCTCTCAAAAATAGTTCCTTTCTGATCAGTTGCAAAAGGTGGTTCATAGCGTGCTTTTTTTACTTTAGTAATTTATATACTCATTTTAGTTAGCGGCTATTTATTTTGCCTACACTTCTTTTTAAAAGGTTATGCTAGAAAGTGTTATAGTAACATTGCAACAAAGGCACCTTCAATTTGAGAACTTGCCTTGGTAGTGATTTTTTCTTGTTTATAATAATTATAATATAAAATGCATGCACGACTGAAAGATGTGCTGTTTAAAAAAGTCAATTGTAAAACAGCTGCATCAGTGAATGTTTTTTAAATGTACATTTTTTATTGAAGCATAAGACAGTTACATATTTTGCTTCTTTCCTTTTATTTTTGTAGCATATGTTTGCAATAAAACATCAAAGATAAAAATTAACTATTGCACCTGCTTGCCTAAGCAAGGGCTGTTGGCTTTGCCAATCCTTTTTTTTGTTAGCCCTAATCTCTTAAAAAGAAGAGGGGATGCAATGAAAACATTAAATTGGCTTTCAATCAATGGTATGAGGTTGCTGTGATCATCATAGGCAGCTTCCATGTTGCAAATCAAGTACCATCTCCAGTGAGAAGGCGATATTACATCAATGGTTTATGATTGGAATTGCAATCACAAATAATTGATACATGTCATTGAAATTAATAGGGATCAGTAAGGAGGGGGATCCCTCTTTCCATGCTGCTCCTCCTTCCGAACCAGGTATTGCTAAGTGAACATTGGAAGACGGAAAGATATTTGATTCATGCAAAGTGCCTTTGGTATATCGCGACTAGTGGTATTGCTGATGGAATGCCTGTCATTTTGCGAATCTCTTGATCTGTCACCGAAAAACCATTTGTACCTCACACTTTTTGATTTCTAGCATTGTTGGAACAACAGGTAATTAGATTATGTCAGGTTGGCACTGAGGGTTAATCATCTAAGGTTGATGCCACAAATCAGGCAGCTGTGGTGTACCCTAGGACATCAGAGCTGTCAATTTTCCTGGTCCATGCATGATGCACTCCCCCTCGTCCAGGTTTTTGCATTCATTCTGGGTCCTGTAGTCCCATTTATCCCATCATACAATCAGGACTACGCATCCCAGCCTGGAGTGGATTAGCTACCCACACATGGACCTGGGAAACACGAGAGCTTGGGAACTCACAAAGTTGTGGTCTGATAATTGCATCAAAAACATTCTGCTAAGAATATCCACATTCAAACCAAACATTAAGATGGAGTGTTGCCCACTTACAACAGATTTGCAGAAGCATGTTTGTTTTGTTAAATGTTTCTCAGTAACCTAGCTTATTTACTATAACTTTTCTAAGAGAGCAGGCGCCCCACTTCCAAGGCAGTCTTTTTTTTCCAAGGCACTCAGGGTTCATTACAGATTTTCTGGAGGAATTCATTAGTCACAATCAGCTAAACCACTGCTGTTTGGAGCTGGAGAACACTAACAATCAAGCTTTTATTCTTAGCGTGGAAAATGGCCTGGAGCACTCTGGGAAATAAAAAAGGCAGGCGGAGGCTGCGGAAGCTTACTATAAAGTAAATACTTTCATTTGACTTACAACTGCTCTGGATGAGCCAGTCCCGGTCCGTGTAGGAGTGCCGGCCGGGCGGTGACGTGGGGCTGGGGAGGGGCAGGGTGGGGGGTAGCAAAGTACGGATTACGGACCAATACAGGTAAGTAAACATTTAAATCAATAAAACGAATTTCGTTGCGCGCACTGCATCGCATTTGGCGATGCAGTGCGTGCAACGAAATTCGTTTTATTGATTTAAATGTTTACTTACCTGTATTGGTCCGTACTTTGCTACCCTCCACCCTGCCCCTCCCCCGCCCCACGTCACCGCTCGACCGGCACTCCTACACGGACCGCGACTGGGATGAGCTGTCTGTGGGAGACTATCTTAAATGGATAATTGACTTGTAGCAAATTGGACAAAAAACAGGAACTATGTCCTTCAAGTGCATAAAAGGTAGCAGAATGTACTGAATGAAGTCACTGCTCATTTTCTTCCAGATGCTTGGTCTTGTTAATTGGTGCACAATGTCAAAATCCTCTCAAAAATATCGTCAGACATAAATAATGTAAAGAATATGTTGTGGTAACAAGATTATCGTGGCACAGAATATTGCAAATAAAGTGGTCGTTTTTTAAAAGTTTCTAATATCGTTTCTTTAAATATAGTTGGAGACCGCTCTGCATCGAAACGCACTACCGCACTTTGGGAACGGACCCTTGCCCTGCTCAGCACTCTGCACTTTACTCCCGTCCCCTGGAGGAGGGCGAACGCTACAAGTACTCAGAGCAAGTCCCGCAGCGCGGGAGACCGCTCTGCATCGAAACGCACTACCGCACTTTGGGAACGGACCCTTGCCCTGGTCAGCACTCTGCACTTTACTCCCGTCCCCTGGAGGAGGGCGGACGCTACAAGTACTCAGAGCCGGTCCCGCAGCGAGGGAGACCGCTCTGCATTGAAACGCACTACCGCACTTTGGGAACGGACCCTTGCCCTGCTCAGCACTCTGCACTTTACTCCCGTCCCCTGGAGGAGGGCGGACGCTACAAGTACTCAGAGCTGGTCCCGCAGCGCGGGAGACCGCTCTGCATCGAAACCCACTACCGCACTTTGGGAATGGACCCTTGCCCTGCTCAGCACTCTGCACTCTACTCCCGTCCCCTGGAGGAGGGCGGAAGCTACAAGTACTCAGAGCCGGTCCCGCAGTGCGGGAGACCGCTCTGCATCGAAAAGCACTACCGCACTTTGGGAACGGACCCTTGCCCTGCTCAGCACTCTGCACTTTACTCCCGTCCCCTGGAGGAGGGCGGACGCTACAAGTACTCAGAGCCGGTCCCGCAACGCGGGACGCGCGCGGGGCGTGCCCGGGCTTGGCCCGGGCTAAGACCGGGCCAACACGGGCCCGTCTTAGCCCGTCATAGACCGGTAGAGGCCGGGCTGGGCCAGGGCTCTTGGATTTGGGTTTTCCCTACAGGAGTTGCGGCGATCCAGCGATAGTACTACGTCACTGGAGTGGACAAACTATTTTCGCCAATTCCGTACTTTTTCCATTACAACACACGCATTGGTGAGTCCGGGATATCATCCAATCTGTTCCTGACATTTTTCTTTTTAAAACTATCTTGGGGTAACAATAAGGTACATTCTTGTTGGAACGTATTGCACAGCATTTGGACAGACCAGCTGGTACAACCATTACTAAATTAAAGAACTTATTATACGTATTGTTAAAAGTTTGAGCCCGATAACGAACTCAAGGTCTACGATTGTTTTGGTTGTTAGAGTCTTAATAGCACAAGCTTGGTAACATGGGAAAGAGAAAAGCATCCAGCTCACAGAGCAAAACGCAAACTAAACCGGGGGGGAGGGGGGTCCCATTTGACCTTATTGAATTATTTAACTGGGGCAATGGGGGCCATCGAACAGCAGATTATATCTGTTGAAGAGGCCATGAACCCAGAAAAAACAGGCCACGGTGTGGGTTCTTCAACAGATAAGGCCGAACAGGGGACATCTGCCCCTTCTATAGAGGTGCCTAGGAGTGTGTTAAGTACAAATGGCTGCATACTGAATATGTCGGAACACATTTCAGTGAGCGACCAGGAGAGCGATTCCCAACCTTCAACAAAGCGCTCTAGAAATCCAGACATCCTCCCCAATACGACTGAGGAACTTGTATCAGAACCCAGGGCAATACCCCCTAAATCTCGTAAAAAGGCACCTAAGAAAGATAAGACTCAGCCCACACACAAGCTAGGTAATAAGGATAAAAATCTATCCTGCTCTCATACGTGCACTCATAGTGATGTCGCTAAGATAAGCACAAAACTAGATGCAATAGATACCTATCTCAGAGAAACCTTAACTAGCCTAACCAGCAGAGTGGGAGTGTTGGAAGAGTCGCTAACTAGATGCCTGAGAAAATGCGAGTTAAACATTATAAAACCAGCCAACACGTATAATAGCGGCCCGGATTATTCAGGAGGCAGTACTCGGCTACATATTCAAACCGCGGATACTGCCCCTGTAAATCAAACTAATCCGATGGAGGCTTCATGTAATAGGGACCAAAACACTTGGACCACTAAACCACTGACTCTCTTCCCTGTAATCTCTCTAGCTCCGGCAAGGCCTTTACATACTTCACATATTCCCATCTCTTCCGATAATAACATTGCACCAGTAGCTGGGAGTAAAAATCCAGGAGTACAGTCCTCAGTTAGCTTAGGTGCTAAGGGTTCTAACATATTCATACCCCCGAGTAACCAGGAGTCAGAGCTTATGATGACATATCTGGACTTACCTCCAGCCGTAACTCCGTATACGGTAGTGTTAGCCAACGTTCCAAGACTACTTACAGGGGTGGTAGAGTCATGGGACACCCTCAGAAATAAGTCTCTATTCTGGTTGGGATCTAAAACGGGTCTAACCGAGAGGCTCTTTGCTGAATTTAAAATGGCCAGAAGAGTGAGCTGGATAGGGAGAGGGCGTAAGAACTTGTTTGGAGATTGTGTGGTATTGACTTTTAAAACCCTGCAGCTTGCACAGATGATATTGAGTAGGGCAGGAAATCACTCTATTTCAGCACAAGGTATTAATTTAGTCCCACTGGGATATTTTTACCAACCTCCTCATAACAATCACATTAAAGCAAGTAATGAATCCCACACACCGACTGGCGGCCCCTTGTTTAATGTGCCAGTTTATAACCGATTTGATATACTCCCAAACCTAGAAGAGGTTGATTGACTACACTTAGTAGGCATCAGATCGTTTGAGAATAGGGATAGGACACGGATCGCTACGCCAGAAACACTCCCAGAAACTCAGTCAAGTGAAACAATAAACGTTTTAAGCAGTAATCAACACTCCCCAGACAAATTATTACTAAAGATTCGAGGTGACTATGATCCCCACTTCACACCTGTAGTTACGGAGTTAGATAACGGAAACCTTCCATCTTCTACTCTACATATTGTTACTATGCCAGCTTCCACTCCACACGTCACCCCCATAGTATTTACTGGAGGGGCGAAGACTGAGGCAATTGATGTGGGCAAGGGAAAAGACAACTGTCAGATTATGTTTTGGAATGTAGCAGGTCTAAAATACAAGGTGACCAACCAGGTATGGACTGATTTTGTGGGGAAATTTGACATAGTCAGTCTTCAGGAAACATGGGTGGAGGAGCCTATCCACATCAATGGCTATAAAAACCTACCATACGCCAGCAGTTACCTCGTCCCATGGAAAATCAAAGGGGGGTCTATGTACATATATCTCAAATCACTTGAACATAAGGAAAATTGTAACGAATGTCCTAGACCGGTATTTTCAAATTATTGCTATTGATGTTGATTAATCATTACGTGTTGTTTTAGTGAACTTTTACAATAATGCGCCACACGACCGGATTGAGGGGATACTGAGGTCAATAAGCTGTCATCTACTAAATTTACAGGCCTCTACAAATAAGGACCTATTTACCATATGGGGAGGGGATTTTAATTCCTCTCTATGTCAGCATTCGGAGAAAGGGGTCTGTGGTATTTCGTATGAAGATGATGCTAGTTTTTCACATTTTTCACATACAACTTATGGAGACCTCCTAAATGAAATTATGTTTACAGCAGACTTAGGTTTTGCCAACAATTTATGTTCTCCGCCAGTTTCCTTTAGCCCTACATTTAATGGCCGTGGCATATTTTCAACCATAGATTTCATTTTAACATCATGTAGACATTCCTCTAGAATTAAGACTTTTCAAACGCATGAGATCCCTTTGAGTGATCATTTTGCTTTAAGTGTTGGTGTATTGGTACATAGTAATGTGGTAAACATGAGAGAAAGCTCAACCCATATTGTCGATAACATAACCTTGAGCAGGCAAAACGGGTATGCGCTTCGCTGGGCAAAATTGGATCCTGTGGAGTTTACGAGAAAGGTTGTGGTAAACTGTAAAGACGCCTTTCTAGTCTGCCTGGATGAGATAACCCTCATAAAGATATAATAAAAGGCTTCTCCACAATAAGAGATTACATTAGAAAAGCCCTTTTTGTGAAAACCAATAAAAAAACTACTCAAGAACACGGGTGGTTTGATTCCAAATGTACCAAGGCCTATTCAAAGCTTAAATATAGTTTACATAAAGCAGTTAAAAATCGGGAAGATATTAAAGAGGCTAGAAGGGAGTATAAGTGTGCACTAAAAGAATGGAGAAATGCACTAAAAGAGGAAGCCTGGCGTGCCCTACACTCAGCGTCTGAAAGCCGAGATTCTTCTGCCTTTTGGAAGGCAGTCAATGCCCCCTTCCTGGTTGACAGAGATATGGCATCAATAGAGATAGCTATTAGTGAGGCAGAGTGGGTTGATCATTATTCAAATCTGTACAACAAACCACTCTGCGAGGCATATGGGGATGTGGGCATAGTCAATGAGACAGAACGACTGCTAACTAGCCATCAAACTGATTTACATTTTGAGCTCACTGAGGTTCATCAGGCCATTATGTCAAGCATGGGAGGGAAGGCCCCTGGGCCGGATGGTATCCCCGTGGACCTCTTTAAATTTAACACTTTGCTATGGGGCCCGCTTTTAACGCAAGTAATCAATGCAAGTTGCTCGACCGGATTCTTACCAACCTGGTTCGAATCGATACTGGTCCCCATTTTTAAAAAAGGGGATAGGGAGAATCCAGCATGCTATAGGCGAATCTCGCTGCTGGATTCTGTTGTAATCATTCTATGTCCTGCTCGTGCCTGAAGATTCTGTCTCCATGGTGAGTCTCGTAGAGAGACGGTTAGAACCAGGAGAGCAGAGAGGCCGGCAGCAGGAGTTGGTGGTCTGCCTGTAAGCCAATAAATCCTACTGAAACCTATGACAGTCTGGCTTCGTAACACTGGCGACGAGCAACCTTACCTCCAACTCCTTTCTTGATGAACCCACGGATTTCGTTTTCTCACCACGCCACTTGGAGTTGCGTGACCAGTGAGAGGCCTCTTTCCTTGCTTCCCGGAGTCTGCCGGAGTCTGCGCCATACCACTGGGTTTTTTCCCATCCTCGGGAAAGTTTTGCACTGGATTTGAGGGATTTTCAACACTTTTCCCTCCAACGGCTCTACTTGGCTCGCGACGGTGTCCTGCCTCATCTGTTTGCTACGCTCGACGCGCACGACGTCATAACATCATCGCGCGTCAGATTACCACAGCGTGCCCCCATCTTGTTGTCTGATCTCCATGACAACACCTCAGAGCCACACAGAGCCACACGAACGCAAAATTAAGGCGCAACGATTTAGAAATAAAAGCGCAACCACTTGGACTTAGATATTGAACACCACAGGTACTTTCGTTAATTTTAGAGTTTGTAGTCCAGCGCTACAATTTTATTTTATTTTTTTTCATTTTTTTTTTTTTTTCTTCACAAAGGTTGATTGTATGCCGCGCTTTCGCAAACTCTCCTGAGTACTAGCATCTGCACTGACATTTATTGGATATACTTGGCTATACTTACATTGCTGACTTTAATTCTTGACTTATCCAATATTCTGCATATTTTGGTGCCAAAAGTTTTTAAGAAATAATTCAAAAACTCTGCTAATATGTCAACCACCTCCATGAGCCAACCACCTCCATTCCTATGCGAAAAGGGTGAGCCGCTATTACCCTGGAAAAGGTGGAAACTGTTATTTGACTCCTATTTAATAGCTATTGGGGGTGAAAAATTTTCAGCTCATAGGAGACAAGCCATCCTTCTTCATAATTTAGGAATTGAAGGGCGCAACATTTACGAAAGCATTGACACACTTCCTGTTGGTGAAGGTGAGGGTGAACCGTCTGATGTATTTGAGATGTCTATAAAAATGTTAGAAATGTATTTTGGCCCGCGCATCAATGTCGTTTTAGAGAGGCACAAATTTTTTATGAGGATACAAGAACACAACGAAAAGGTAGGGAATTATATTGCTTCGCTAAAGACTTTGGCTCGTACCTGTGACTTTGGTGAACTCACGGACTCGTTGATACGTGATCAACTGGTCAGGTGCACCAACAGTTCCAGAGTGCAGGAAAAACTGCTTTCTAGAAACCCTTCTCTCAAAGAAGCTGTAGCTATTGTAGAAGGAATGGAGAACACCTCAGGCTGGGTCAAGGAGATGAAAGCACACAAAGTAACAATGGATGACAATATCACACCAAGTAGCATTCATGAGTTATCTCTCAAAGAACCATCTCTAGACTCCATTGACAGTGTCTCCAAGACAGCACGTGGGGCTAAAATCAAACCTCCCACAGACTTCTCAAAGATGAAGTGCTATAGATGTGGAAGCTGTAATCATTCTTCTAACTATCCCAATTGCTATGCCAGAAGCACAACCTGCCTCAAGTGTGGAATCAAAGGCCACTATGCCAGGGTATGCAGGTCTAGTGGCAGAGTACGCGCAGTAGAAAATGTTGAAATTGGTGGCAGAGTACGCACAGTGGATAGTGTTGAGACTATCAATAACACTTCTAAAACTATTATGTTGAGCGTAAGAGGTGACGGCGTGGTGGATGCAGACACAATCACCATGCCGGAATGTGAAGTGGTAATTGATGATAAGTTGTTTGTAGTTCTAGCAGATTCAGGTTCCCCTTTTACCATGTTGGGCAACGAACTTTGGGACAAAACCTTTCCGGAATCTCAACTTTTTGCTCCTGACATTAGTCCAGTCAGCTATGGCGGCTCCCACATCGATGTAATTGGTTTTGCCATCATGAAAATTCACTTCAAGGGGAGGGAAACCATTGGAAAGATTTACGTTGCCAAACGGGGTGACAACCTCCTTGGGTGGAGGCATCAAAGAGACTTAGGAATAATGCTAAATCCGAATGCTCGTTGTCCCTCCGAGCAGGTCATGTTGATTGACCATTGTGTGAGTTCCAACAAGTTCTTTGAAGAGTTCCCTCTAGTTTTTTCTGACAGCTTGGGGTTGCTCAAAGACTTTGAACATCGCATTGTTCTAAAACACAATGCAACACCTGTTGTTCACAAAGTCAGGAGGGTCCCTAACATGATGGTAGAACCCCTGAGGAATGAACTTAAGAGGCTCATGTGTTTGAATGTTATTGAGGAAATTGAGTCCTCGGAATGGTTGGCCCCAGTGGTTTTAGCTCCCAAAGATGGTGGGAAGAACATTAGGATGTGTGTGGACTTGAGGAGCTTAAACAAGTGGATATGGGTAGACCGCCAACCTCTACCCAACATTGCTGAATCAATTAACATGCTCAATGGTGCGAAAGTCTTTAGTGTGTTGGACTTATCCGCAGCGTACCATCAGGTGCCTCTCCATCCAGACTCCAAACACTTGACGTCTTTCGTAACACCACTAGGTGCTTTCCGTTTTGTCAGGATGCCATTCGGGTTAGCTTCGGCTGCTGCCTGTTTTCAACGCATCATGAAGATGGTCCTGGGAGATGTGTCCAACATCTTATTTTTCCAGGACGACATCTTGGTTTACGGAAAGAATGATTTAGAGCATGATAACGTTTTGAGGGTTGTTCTACAAAAGCTAGCCGACAAAGGTTTGACTGTAAATAAGCATAAGTGTAAAATTGGAGTGTCTTCTGTCACTTATCTTGGTCATGTTATCTCTGGGGAAGGCATCCAACCAAAATTGGATCTTGCAAAGAGTATTATTGAGGCTCCTGCCCCGGTTGATAAAGAGCAAGTGAGGTCTTTCCTTGGCCTTGCCGAATTTTATTCAAAGTTCATCCAAGACTTTGCCACCACCGTGGAACCGATCAGAGCTCTTTTGAGGAAGGGTGTGCAGTTTACCTGGTCGGTTGAGTGTAATGCTGCTTTTGGATCTATCAAGCAAGCAATAGGTAAGATGCCCACTCTGGGTCATTTTGACACAAAAAAGAAAACTGTTCTAACAACTGACGCCAGTTTGTATGGCCTTGGAGCGGTGCTCTCTCAAGTTGAGGGCAATGAAGAGAAAGTTGTTGCATTCGCCTCTAGAACACTAAAAAACCCGAGCAACATTACTCATGCATCGAGAGAGAAGCTTTGGCCATTGTGTGGGCAATAAAACATTTTAAGTTCTACCTTTGGGGCATACCGTTCTTGGTAAGGTCAGACCATCGCCCTTTAATTCAAGTGTTCTCGTGTGCAGAGAGTGAAAGACTAACACCCAGACTTAAACGCTGGAGTGAAGGTTTAGAAGAATTTAATTTTCAAGTACAATACCTTCCAGGCTCTGCTAACAAGACAGCGGATTGTCTATCAAGGTTACCCATTGACTGTTACCAAAATGTCTTGGACAATGAAACTGTTGGAGTTTGCTGGGTCAAAGAGCCTGCTATTCAGGAACTTGAATGGGAACAAGCCTTGTCGGAAGATGTTTTATTTCCTATTATTTTTGATTTTGTTGTCAAGGGATGGCCTGATTGCAAAAAAATGGACCCAAATTTATTGCCTTTCTGGTCGATTAGAAATGAACTTACACTTTGTCAAGGTTACCTAATGCGGGGTGAGAGAGTTGTACCCCCTGTTACTCTAAGACCCAAGTTAGTGAATCTTGCACATGATGGGCATTTGGGAAGAAACCTTACCAAATCTCGTCTTCGTGAAAGATACTGGTGGCCTAAAATGGACAGCCAAGTCGAGATGGTAGTCAAGGAGTGCCACGAATGTGCCTCCAATGACAAGTCAAAAGTCATCAGTCCAGCTCCCCTGTCGCCTGTTGAGGTCCCTCGAGAGCCTTGGGTCAAGCTTGGTCTCGATCTCATGGGTCCCTTTGAATTGTTGGGGCCTTCTGAGAAGTATGTGATTCTTTTGGTGGATTACTCCTCCAAGTGGGTTTCCACCAGATGCGTCAATTCTGTCAGTACCAGGGTGGTTATTGATTTTCTTAGGGATGAATTTGCCAGTGAGGGTGTTCCTCGTTTCCTCATCACAGATAATGGGGTGCAGTTCATCTCACAAGAGATGCATGACTTCTTAAAGGATTTTGGGATTATCCATCAAAAGACTGCGCTTTATGCGCCGCAGGCGAATGGATTAGCTGAACGCATGAACAGGGTGGTAAAGGCATGTGTCCAACGGGCTGTGGAGATGAAAGTACCTCTCAAAAGTGTCCTGAGGGATACTTGGTGGGCGCATCGAACTGCACTCAATACTGTTTTGGGAAAGTCGCCTTTCCACATACTAAGGGGAAGGGTGGCTCTGTCCAAACTTAATCCTGGTTGGCTACCCCACATTGAAGGTCCTGTTTTGGATAAGGAGGAGGTGGGAGCGAAGATTAAGGCTTACCAGAGGAAGTACAAGGAGAGGTTTGATTTTAAAAAATCAACCAAGGCCACAACTTGGAGAGTTGGTGAGTGGGTACTTATAAAAAAACCAAGGTGGCATAGGAAGGGTGTCACTGACTTTATGGGTCCCTTTGTCATAACTTCTGTATTCAAGAATGTTGTTGTTGTTAATAATGGCACTAAGTGGAGCATGTCCCGCTTGGTGAAGTTCCATGGTGACAAGTCACCGAGCTATTCAGGTTCAGATGTTTTGCCTGCTTTGGACTCAACCATGGGTGCTCCTGTTCCTTTTCCACTTTGTCCCCGAAGTCCTTCTTCCAGGTCTCGTTGCCCTCCTAGGCGTTATAACGACTATGTGATGAATTGAAATATTTTGTATTGTTGTTACATTACTGCACTGCTATGTTTTGACTTATGCATTCTCTTTCTCCTTCCTTCTCCTCTCCTCTTGCTCTTTACTCTTTCCTTTTTTTCCTTGTGTTTTGAGTAAAGGGGAAGTGTTGTAATCATTCTATGTCCTGCTCGTGCCTGAAGATTCTGTCTCCATGGTGAGTCTCGTAGAGAGACGGTTAGAACCAGGAGAGCAGAGAGGCCGGCAGCAGGAGTTGGTGGTCTGCCTGTAAGCCAATAAATCCTACTGAAACCTATGACAGTCTGGCTTCGTAACACATTCCACGGTCAAAGTCATAGGGCGAGTCCTGTTAACTAGACTGCAGGACTGGGCGGAGGATCATTCGATTATTAGCGACGTACAATATGGCTTTCGTAAGGGTTTGGGTACAGTGGAGCAGGGCCTTAATTTAACCATCTTGTTAGGCAAATACACCAAGGCAAAAAGGGGTAGGTTATTCCTGGCATTCGTGGATTTAACCGCGGCGTTCAACTGCGTCATCCACGATAAGCTGTGGAAGATTCTAGAGGGGATGGGGGTGGAAAACTCACTAATATCCTTCTTGAGGCAGCTTTATTCAGGGGCAAAGGCAAGAGTCTGTTACGGGGTTGGGGGGGAGTGCACAAAACGATTCAGTGTAATGAGAGGAGTGAGACAAGGTTGTGTCCTGGCACCTTTCCTTTTTACGCTATATATAAATGACCTAGGAAGGGTACTGGTGCATGAGTGGCAGGACCTACCGCTAGTAGATAAACGTCCCGTACCTGCACTTATGTACGCGGATGATGCAGTCCTTATGGCACGCACTCCGTTAGGTCTTCAAAGGGTAGTCTCTAGTTTTGCAAAGTTTATAACCGTTAACACTTCAAAGACATTTATAATGAAGTGTGGGGTAGGTAGCAACAAGACCAGAGCTTTCTTCCTAGATGCTAAGCGGATTGAATGCTCAAAAACTTTTTCTTATCTTCGGATTTTGTTCGACCAGATGGGGACCTGGACCCAGGCAGTCAAAGCCAGGAGGTTGCTATTTATAAAGGCATTGACAGCTCTATCAAATTTTAGCAGAAAACTGGGTAGACGGCCACTGGGAGAATTGCTACAAATATATAAGACAAAATGTGTATCAATTGCCACTTACGGGGCGGGTATCTGGGGTTATGCCGATGTTAATTCTTTACAGATTGCTGAGAACATGTTTTTTAGGTTCTTGCTGGCCGTCCCAGACAGCACCTCTACTTACATTTGCCACGCTGAATTGGGCATGCCATACCTAGCGGACACTATAAAAATTCAGCCAGTCCTCCTGTGGCACAGGATCTGGACCTCCGATAAGACGTTACTCAATCGCCAAATCCTGAATTATTGCTGCAGGCTAGATGGGGCCAAGCACATTAGGTGGCTAGATTATGTAAAGAAATTCACATCTAACTTAGGCCACCCTGAATATTACAATGACCCCAATACCATGTTTTCTGTGACCAGGAAAGATCTTAAAAGCAGCTGCCTGCGCTTTTTGGAAGAAAATAGAAATATTACCGAAATGACAAAACTAACTGTCCAAGCGCACCATCTTACTCTGACCACTTTCAATATGCAGCCCTACATAAGGATGGCTACAGGAGACTATGATAGATTTTTGCTAACGCGTTTCAGATTAGGTATTATACATAGAACAATAAGTTTCCCTGAACTGAATGATTGGTCGAGACAGCTGAGTAAATGCCTGTGTGATGACATATCTTTACAGACGACCTTGCATGTACTTTTTTTCTGTAAATTTTATTCTGCCCAGAGAAGGAGATGGATCCTCCCGATCCTAAGATCACTCGGGCTTAGACAATGTCGCCCTGCTTTCCTGGTCTTACAATCTCTTGAAAATGAACTTATCACTTCCATTATTGTGGTTTTAAAAAATGTTTTTGAATGTAGAAAATCTATTATGATGTAAGATTATTTTGACCATGATCAAGTGATTGGTTTTATCTTTTATGTAATCATGTTACGATTGTATTTTAAGAATTTTTTAATGGACTGATAATTATGCTGAAATTTTATTGTGCTTTTATGATTATCTTAAATAAGTAATCGAATAAAGCTTGATTGAATTGAATTGAATAGTTGTATTTAATATTGATTTTGTATTATTTTGAAATGTTGTATGATTTTGTGTGTTATTAATCTGTTATGTATGGATTTTAGTGATGCTTTTTAGTTTTGTTTATTGTTTTAGCCGTATTTTTAAAATACTTCTTTTGCATTCATTTTATTATAATTATTGAAGGGTTTTTGCGTTTGCAATGGAGTTGGGTGGAAATGTAGTTAAATATGTATATATATATATTTTTTAAATTTCTGAAAATGTAAATCGTTAATTAGATTAATAAATGTGTAAATTGTTTATTTCTGATATTTTTTAAAGTATGCATTATTAAGAATTGTTACGTAATGTTTCAAATTGATTCATTATATTATAACATTTGGTGATTTTTAAGTGATTTAGGAGAGTTTTGGGTTGTTTATTAAAATCATTTTTAATAAACATTGAACTTTTTATGAATGTGTTTTATTTTTTTAATATTACTTTTAATGTGATTTTTAAAATATATTTTATAATAATTATATATTTTTCCACACTTTCTGTACTGTTGTTTAGGTTGGAGTGTGAATAGTAAATCTGTTCAGTGCTTAATTTGTAAAACAATGAGTGCCAGGGCCTTCGTCAGGAGGTTACTGCAGCTTGCACCTGCCAGCGCTGCCAATGACAGTACAAACACAGCAACTAACCATCATACTCCTACAAGTGTGACAATTCGGACTGTTTCAGGCCCCAAAAGCTATAAGAATGGCTTGGATGGCAGGTTAGGTGGCATTTTTAATGTATATTGAATTAATAAACAACTGTTGTTGTGCTCATCTCTCAATAAGACAGTGCCACCATGTGGCAGAACGACATAACTGCTGGTGTTAGCAATTGAGAGCCGTTGCTGAGCACCGGAAACCACCGGCTCAAATTAAGGACTGAATCTGATCTCACCAAAGTCCACTGCTTTCCCTACTGTGACTTAGGTTTTAGTGGAAATAATAAATCTGAACCCTCCAAAGTCCATCATTTTCCATACTGTTGCTTAGGTCGAAGTGCGAACAGTAAATCTCACCTCTCCAAAGTGAAATACTTTCAACAGTGTTTCTTGGATTAGAGTGGGAAAGTAAATCTGTCCCCTCCCCCAAAGTCCAAAGCTTCCCCTACTGTTCCTTATACTGGAGTGCGAATAGTAAATTTGACTACACCAAAGTCATTTTCCTCTTATTGCTTAGGTTTGAGTGGGATTAGTCAATCTGAACCTACTCCTCCCACAAGTCTAACCATTTCACCAATGTTACTTAGTTTGGAGTGGGAATAGTAAATCTTACACACCCAAAGTCCAACACTTTTGCTTCTGTAACTTAAGCTGGAGTCGGAATAGTAAATGTTATCCTTCTAAAGTGCAATAGAAAGAGAAAGTGGCACATTTTATGCTTTAAAAATTAACATTTATAAAATGTTTTGGGTGAATTTGGAATTTTAATTTTGTTTAATTTATGGTTCGGGTTTAACTGCTATTTAATTGGAGTTTAGTTATTTGTATATTTATTTTAAAATGATATGCTTATTACTTTGGATGTCACATCTAAAATATTTTGTCCCTTTTTTGTTGGTGAGATATTTATTTAAATTAATTGTTTTTTGTTAGTATTTCAGAATTTTGCTATGGTTTTCATTTTACATTTGCTTGTTATTTTTGAATTTCTAATTTGTTTTGATGTTTTAATTTACACAATATTTGTACTGTGATACATATTTTCATTTTAATTAGTAATTATTAAGATTGTGCTTTAAAAATGTAATTTGATTATTGAGTCATGTTATTGTATAATTTTAATTTTTGAACAATTTTTATTTGAAATGTGCATATTTATATAAATATATATGTATATATGTATTTTGTTATTCATATTTACTTTAATATTCATAATTGTATTTAATTTTATATTACTTATTCTGTATTTATTACTTTATTTACCTATATTTGTATTTTTTTTATTGTATTACTTCTAGTTTTGCATTTTTACTATATATATTAGTATATAGAAAAGTAATTATTTTTTTATGGAATTATTATTATGCTAAATAATTTTAATAATATATATCAACCTATGTAATCTCGACGTTTATGTATAATAGTATGTCACAGTAGCTGTTAAATTGATCAACAAGAAAGTTGCATTTGTAAAGGCCTTAGCATTATTTTCAAAGGTAAGAGAGCCCAACATTGACTAAATGCCACATGTAATGCCTTGGCGGGCAGGAGAGGAGAATTGGCAAAATATCCGAGAATATCAAAAACACATGAACAGTTTAGCTTCCAGTAGTTTAATACAAGTAGAACATATCTGAAACAAAGAGACAATCAGGAAATTTGATTAATCCTGCCAAGTAGGTCCGGGATAAACTCCAGCAACCGGAGCACTTGGAATACTTTTCTTATACTGGGTCAAAGTACTGTCATTGAGGGGTGCAAATAGAAGGCAGAAAGCGGTAAGAAAGGGAAGTGGCTATTTAACGCTATGCGTCACATTCACAGGAAATTGACCTGACTTACTCTTCCAGAACTCCTAGCTTGCTTATGAACTCCTGTAATGAGCCATGAGTACTCCTGGCTTATGCTTCAAAATAAGAAGTAAACCAGGTATTCTACAACCGTATGTCGCATCTATCCACAGCAAATGTTTTGGGAATCAGGCTCATAATGTTCACCTCTAGTATTGCAACATGAGATGTAATATTGACTTGCAACTAAGGGTGTACTTTCCTTTACCAATGTACAGCTGCGGCCCGAACAGGTAAGAGCGGTGAGGCGGTGGGGCTGGGTTGGGGGAGGGGGATTTCGACAGACGACAACGAGGGAAAATTCATTATTTATTTAATTACCCCTGGTGGTGGTCTGTCGAACCTCCCCCCCCCCCCAACCCGGGCTCTTACCTGCACGTGCCGCGGCTGGCAATGTATATGAGTAGGAGCTAAAACAAGCATATAATATAGCGCACTGCTTCTAGAAATGTGCCTATCAAGTCATAGACTCTGGAGAGGCCAGGCAATGCTACTCCTGTGCTATTGTAAATTGAGCAGCATGCCTACCTGCTTAGATGAATACCACGAATAATGGATATACATTCTCTGATCAGCAAACATATGACACATAAGACAAACCCTTCTTGCATGAAGAATCAAAAAGGTCCTTTCAGAACAAACAGATACTTAAATGCTGCTGAGAACTAAAACAAATGACAGCTCTTACATGAGGGATTTAAAAGACACAGCATGTCAGGCATCAGTAGGTTATTTGACAAAGCCTGGAGACTACAAATCTAATGGTTGGACATCTCAACTAGATGGGAGCTTTTAAAGCAATCACTCTCAGGGCCTCTTTAGGGGTGCCCCAGAGCAGACTTGCATATTCTGCACTCCGCAGTAAATGCTAAAGGAATTATTTTAACTCCAGGAGTGCTTAATTAATGTGGATTTCGATTTAATCCTTGGCAATCCTCTGAGAAATTAGAAATTAAAAAGGATTCTACAGTTCAAGTCAATTCCCCAAATAATTTCTCACTCTTCCTCGCAGTTTCCTCCAGAGACTTTGGGTGCTTTCACCAGTCTTACTCTCTGACAGAAACATTACAGGTTCCCAGAAACTTTGTGGACCTCATAATTCCAAAAGGGGAGGTTGCAGGGTTACTGATCCCATAAAGAATTCAGGGATGTTCATAATGAGGGCCTAATATTTGAATATGTATGAAATATACCTTGAGCTGCGTTATCAGAGAATACAATTTGAAACAATTTTTCATGAAGAAGGCCATTCACCATATTTTACGTGACTGAAACACTGACACCGAGACAGGAACCCATAACAAATCTAGGGCATATTACATGATAAAACCCTATTTGAAACATAGTACAGCACACCAGCTGTCATAAGACCACAGTGTAATCATGTAGCAATGACTGGGTAAATACACTGTAAATAATACCAACCCACACTTTGTCATTCTGCCATTAAACAGTGAGTACAATTTCTGTTATATCAATTTGAACAATGGATCATGACTTTTAAGTGTGTGACATACAAAAGTAGCGCAAACCAGCGCATAGCGCTGCTTTGCATTACTTAGCGCCAAGGGAGCGTACCTTGGGTGGTGCATGGCCGTTCCCATGCAACCACCCAAAGCTTCTGATGCTAAACCCTATTTACTTAAAAAAGTAGACAGGGTTTAGCGTGAGAAAATAGCACCCATTTCAAATAGGCGCTATGAAGGAGAAATGCTTTCATTTCTTCTTTCTTTTCCAACTTTGTATGTGTGCTGCACTGTACAGCACACACAAAGTGGGAAAAGGTTTCAAGTTAGTCTAAGTATGGTATTTTGTACTGGAAAGGCTCCCTTCCAGTACAAAACCTATACTGGACTCAAAGAGACACCCTTGCACTATTGTGCAAAGGTGTGTCCGCAGCGCACAGCCGCACATATCTGTACCAGCGTTAGGGAGAGGGGAGGAGAGTGCCATATTTCTGTTAATTTGGAGCTCTTCTGCTCTCTCCTGCTCACGCAGGGCAGCGCAGCATTTGCGGCTGCTGCACTGCGCTCCATGAGAATCTTGTTAATCTGCCCCTGAGTAGCAAAAATAATAAGCACCAAGTGATTCCATCAATCAAAACCTATACTGGCTCACAAGCAGCCTTTACATTTGGTGATTATCCAATAGCACACATGTACATTCTTTCAGGTAGCAGGCACCCTGGTGGGAAGGCCTATTTCTTCCTCAGCTCTCTGTCCCTCCCTGAGCTTCACAGCACAAAAAAACGAGAATTTATGCAGAGGCACATCAAGGGCCACAATAACTGTTCAGGAATGGTTGTTTTTTAACAAAAAGTATGGGAACTGCTTTTGTAAAATTAAAAAGCATAGGGCTCCCCATTGATCCCATCCACTTAGATCTCTGTTTACATACAGATGTCCTTCGAGTTGAGTCAAGGGGGTGAGAGGGAGAAGGCCAGCAGGGTCACGTTCAGATGCAGCACTCTGATCGTCCAGGACTCCTTGGGTCTCAGAGTAACTATCCAGGTGAAAGAGGAAAGTAGTGAGATCCATTGATAGCATCAAAGAATGGGCCCAGAGAAAGGGGCGCCATGTGGGCGGATCATTTTTTAGTTTAAAAATGACAGAGACAGCTTCCTCTGAGAGATACCATGAGGAAGATGGGGAGTTAGTGGTGCTCTTTTTTTTAAGCACCTTTAGTGCAGCAGGTGCAGTTGCATTGGGACCCAGGCTCACCACAGACCCAGGCTCACAACCCCCTAATTATGGAGACTAGTGTCTTTGGTTAATTTCTGCTTCGGTTTGATATATTTGCACTTTTATAAGTCTCACTTAAAGTTTGGTTTATGAGCTACAGAAAAATACCCCTGAAATGATTTCCTAAGTGCCATCCCGGAGCTCAGCCTTGTCCCCCACTCTCTCTATTCTTGCGATAGTTTTTATAAGGGAGGCCCGACTTCAGAACATTTTGCTTCGGAAGGCTAAGAGCAAAAATGTTTAAAGACCTCTGCTCTAGGGTATGCTTATGTAATTTGCACACCCATGGACACCCTCTCTGGATACATGCGTACCCCTAACGACACTGAAGTGGCCTGGTGATCCATTTTTAGAGCAATAAACAAACGTGAAATACCGATGTTATATACCCATTTAAGCAAATTGTCCCCCTCTATTATCAACTGCAATATCATTCTTATATCAAGAGATATCAAATCATAACTTTTACATGGTTTCTTGTAGTACAGTACAATAAAAGCAGTGTGTAGCCCTTAAAATGCAAAGCAGTACAGAGCTGGCATTTCACAACTTGATCATATACAACACTTTTTAATAAGGACGCTTCCTTTGAACTTTGTGGCCAATACACAAACTTTTCTAAATGTCAGGGCACTGAAGGCCCGATTACAAGTTTGGTGGTGCGGGGGTGGACCGCCATGTCGGTGGCCCGATCCCGCACCACCAAACCCGTGGTTGCACCGCCCGCCATATTACGAGTTTCCTCGTGTCTGGCGGGCTTTTTGGGCGTTCCCATGGCGGTGCCTAAGAAAATGAGAACCGCAATGGGAATGCCAAAAACAGTTCCTGCATGGACTGCAAAGTCCATGCCGTGCAGGAACTGGGGTGCATGCAAACAGGCCCCCCTGCATGCATCCCCATGCAAATGGGAAACAGGGGGCCATGTAGGTCCCCCTTTGTTTCAGGACCGCCAGCCTTTTCATGGAGAAATGACCTCCATGACACCTCTAGCGGTCCTGTAACTTATAATAGGCATGGCCATGCCGCAGCGGCACCAGCAGCATATTACTGAGGCCCTGACTGCCGCGCCACTGCCAGGGAACAGTGGTTCCCTGGCGGCTCTGGCAGTCCAACTGCTAAAGTCGGAATTCGGCAGTCAGACCGCTGGTGCGGCTCTGGCTGGACTGCCACCACTGCGCCCCCGTTAGTCTGGCGGTCTTCAGACAGCCAGACTCGTAATTTGGTCCTTAGTCTTTAAGTGGTTTTCTTAAAGAACAACCTGGAAATCAGTGCCTGGTGAAACTCATTTGCTCTTCCTGATGGATGGGCCATACATCATGTCATGAAACAGCAAGCAAAGAGTTTATAGGTAAAACCTCAATCTGCCCAAAATTGCATAAAGCAAGATGTCTGGACTCTGTGTAACAACAGTGAATGACGGTCTGGCAAGAAGATTACTTTCTTGAGATGCAGAGAACAGCAGCATATTGTTTTTTCTAGAAGTTTATGGCTGTTTTTAAAATATATTTACATGTTTTACTAAAGAGTAAATCATTACACACCTTCGACGTTAACAGGATTTTGCTGTATTGCTTTTTAAACATTTAAAGTCGAATGGTTTAATGAAATCACCAAGAAATTAATACATTGGATGTGAATGTATATGTGACTCTTGAAAACGCGCTCTAAACCCGATCATCTGTTTTATATATTTGCGCTATATTTTGTAATGCTACATGTTTTTTGTAACGCATTGACTTTAACAGTTCTCTGAACTTTCAGGAAACTTACGTTTAAAATTATGCTGTCAGCTTCAAAACAGTTCTGTGGTAAAAATACAAAACGGTAAGTGACGAAATCGTCTTTTTATTTTCGTAATTTATAATTTAAAATCAGCACAAGAATTTATGTTGAGGAAACACAAGCAATTTCATTCAATTTCAGAGTGCAAAACAAAAATATGAAATCGGAATGTGGCAAAGCTTAAGATACGCTTTGAGAGCAGGGTGTGAACATTAAGGGGCATATTTACAAGCCCCTTGCGCCACTTTTGCGTCACTTTTAACATGGGAAAAGTGACGCAAAAGTGGCGCAAGGGGCTTGTAAATCTGCCCCTAACTATTTAGTAGAACACCACAGGATCTGCTAATGTAAGTGATGAAGCAGCGGTATTACAAAAAGTGGATTGATTCCAACTAATTGTTAGAGGTGTGTGCAATAGTGCAGCTTCTCTCCTCCAAATTTGATACAATTCTGGGAAACGCTTTAAAGATGTATGACATTTTATGATATTTAAATATGTTTTAAAAAGGCTGCAAAGAACCAGAAAAACAGCACGGATAGATTTTTAATGAGAAAAACAGCTGCATGATGAAAACGTCTAACAAAATAAGTGAACCTTCCTTAGGAGCAGTTTTCTCCATAGAGGAGGAAATGGACAAAACTATCACGATTGTGTAATTTCATGTTGTGCATAAGTATTAGTTAAGCCAAATTCCACTTCAAGCTGTATAATTTTGAAATCTTCTATTAACAAATTAAATTATAATTGCGTTATTGTTGTACACCTGGAAAAGAAAAATTGTAGACAGTCGAGCAGCATACAGACATACAAGCTTACAAAATCAATACTACAAAATATATGACTATATCCAATCATAATGCCTTATCTATGGGATCATGAGAAATATTTCTACTTTCTTAAATTTAATTTTTTTTTCTCTAGTTACCAAATTTAGAAAGTAGAGTAAGGCAGGCAAAGAAAGGGATCTAACCCTTTAAGGTTTGGCAAGTTGTAGTATTGATACGTGATGGTGCGCATGTCGTCGTTTAAAGAATTGCAAATATGACATGCTAGTGTATACACTTATGGTTGAACTGACTTGCTGTTTGCTTCACTTGGTATCGGCCTACGAAGCCCAATAACATTATTTATGTGACTGTATGTACACAATGCTGAATACATGACGTACTGGGAACATACTGGTTGACAATGTCTGATGGAACCCCATAATATTAATCCACACCAGCGTACTCTTTTTGGCAACCTCATGTCGAGCTGAAGTGGGCCCCGTTGTACTAGATCATGCATTGTTGCAATGTTCTTTTTGTTTGTCTTAGCTTGAATGGCTGATCTCCAGACCATGAATGCTCAACCTTAACCGTACCATAGGTCAATTAACTCTCCAGGTACGACGCATACAAATCCACTTTTACAAGGTCTAACCTTTTACTGAAGCATGAGTCCAAAGATTTTTCTGTATTAGGACAATCTTTTATTGGGAGCACCTTTTGATGTATGGTGATAATTTCTGATCTCTCTGGCACCCATGCTTCTGGCTTTTCCTGCTCTATAGTTACTGATTTTTAACCCTGCTTATGCTATCTTCTCTTGTAATCATAAGTCTTCTGAAGGATTTATATTACTTATGGTAATCTTGCCTTACGTTATAAGGTACTCCAGATTATTGGTTGCCCTCTGCGACGCTGTTTGCTCAGATTGGCTTACAATGTTTTTTCATCCAATTCTGGTAAGATTTTGTACATACTACTAAGCTGTTAGGTCATTGCTAACCTGCTAACATTGTATCACTGAGATTTCTAGGATCTTAGGGTATACTGCACTCTATTGTACAGTGTTGCTTCCCTATTGCTTTAGTGTTTTCTTTGGCATCTATTGAGTTTTTTTGTAAATCTCTTTCCAAACTTCTGGTCCTGAGTCCCATGGCCTTCCTGAATTTACTTTTATTTTTCTTTACTCTCTTTTTTCACTTAATTTTTTCACTAATTTTTTCACTCAATTGTTATAATATCTTTTGTATTATTTCTGTCTTGTACAAATATATATAATGGTTGACAGTATGTACTTTGTTACTCATGTATACTTGTACATATATGTAATTTTTGTGAAAGTGTTTGTCATATTGTATAGGCTTTAGCCTACACTATGTGGAGCATTTCGCAAGCTTGCTAACCCAAGCCAAACTGTTTATCATTGGTATGATCAACAGGATTCATCAAGCTACAATGTCTTGTTACATGTGGGGTAGAAGAATGAGCAGGGCATCATATATCCTCTCTTCATACTTATATAGTTGCCCCTTTTGTTCCTTTTTCTAGCATATAGATTAAGAATATTTGAGTTGTACAAGTGGCATTTGTCGGGTTACTCATCAAAAGTGCAAATTAGCTTCATAAACTGGATGGAATGTGAACAGCAAAGATGGAGAAAAACGGGAAAGAGGACAGATGCTGGCAGGATGGGTGAGATGTGAAGTGTGGTAGAGACTAATAGGGAGTGGAAGAGATTGTGAGAGAGTAGAAAAGATGATCGGAGAGTGAAATAGGTAGTGGAAGAAAGGAGTGTCAATGTGAGAGTGGAAGATGTAGAAGAAGAGTGTAAGAGACAACAGAGTAGTGAAAGAGACATTGGGAGAACAGAAGAAGCAGCAACAGAATGGAAGACACACTGGGAGAGTAAAATAGAGAACAGTGAAAGAGGTGACAGGAGAAGAGAGAAACCAAGGGAGAGTGGAAGAGATGGTGGGAAAAAAATGAAGGCCATAAACAGAGGAAGACGATGATAATGGATTAAGTGGTGGAGGATGTGGTGGAATCTGGATGATACAACAGGATGAAGGAAGTGAAATGGGTGCGTGGAGGATGTTTTAGGAGAATGAAAAACAACACGAGAGGAAAAATAGTGGGAGAGTGAAAGAGACAACGGTAGAATTGATGAAATAGTGGAAGAATGAAAAAAGTAGTCGGAGAGAAAAGCACAACATGAAAGTGGAGGCGGAGATGGAAGAGTTGAGGAGGCAGTGAGAGAGTAGAAGAGACAGTGTGATAGGTAAAGGCGCAAAATGACAGTAGAAGAGACAATGGAAAAAAAGAAGAGAAAACAGGAGCATAGAATACATGCTAAGAGAGTGAAAAGGCAGCAAGAGAGAGGAAGAGGCAATAAGAAACTGGAGGAGCTGTTGGGAGATGATGGTGGCTTGAGATTGGAAGAAGCGGGGAAGAAACAACAAGATGTTGGAAGAGGCAGCAAGAAGCTGCAGCAACAAAGGGAACACACCATTGAGGGGGTGGACGCAGGAAAAAGGGATGAGGTGGTTGAAGAGATGGTAGAGATAGAAGAGAGACTGCACAATTTAAGAGTGGAAGAGATGGTAGGGATAGAAGAGAGACTCATATCAAAGAGAGGAGGGGAAGGGATGTTAGACTTAGTAGAGAGACTAACTCAATCAGAAGAGTGGAAGAGATGGTACAGGTACAACAGAGACTGACAACAGGAAAAGTCGAAGCAAGAGTGTGAGTAGAAGAGAGAGTGACTCAACAGATGGAATGAAAGTGTATGCTGTGAATGAGTGGAGAGGTGATGAGACAGTGGAAGAGATGGAGGGAGTGTGAACAAGGTAAGGACAGAGTGAAAGATATGATCGAAGAGTCAATGGGAGAGGGGAAAGGACAATAAGAAGCGGAAGAGGTGGCGAGAGAATAGAGGAAAAGCTGATTGAGTGAAAGAGGTGGCAGGAGAATAAAAAGGTGGTGGGAAAGTGTAGGAGGCTGGCAGAAAACAAAAGGGTGAGAGAGTGAAAGAGCCTAGGAGAGAGTTAAAGGTACTATGGGAGATTAAAAGAGACTGCAGGAGAATGGAAGAGATTGGGACAATGTAAAAGGGATGAGAGACTGTAAGGCAATCCAGGGGGGTGTAAGAGGCTGCAGGAGGGTGGAAAAGATAGAGAGAGACCACCAAACAGTGGGAGTCGCGGAGACGGTGAAAGAGTGGCAGCAGAGGCGATGGGAGAGTGCTCTAGGCAGCGGGCGTGCAAAGAGATAACGCTGCAGCGAGAAAGCCCCTGTGAACTATTCGTGTCTAGCTGTAAAATTGTTCTGCATTAACGAAAACAAGGCGTACTGTCTGAAAGCTTTTTTATCGCGGCGATCAAAGAGCCGCATTGTGAACATGACTAAAAACAATTAGGGCTGAACACAGCAAGGCCAATGACTTTTGAAAAATAGACTTTCGGCTGATGTAGCAGCGGATAATCGCCTGCTTTTGTGCGGAAGAATGTGGTATATTCAGTTCGTCCACTAGAACAGAAACACTATTTAGACAGCTGGAAAAAAACAGAGGAGCCGAAAAATGCAGGGGTCTGGGTTTATTCTCCGTGCTGTGTTGTATTTGCATGCTGCCGTCCCTTGTTACGAAACATTCCCGTTTCAACCACATCTGATGTTTTCCAACTGGGCTTGCGTGCTAGATCTTCGCTGAGCATCCTTCCTTCAAAATATATCGTTTGAATCTATCATCTTTTTATTATGTTACTATGTTTTTCGTTTGGCCTTTTCTTTGACTGATTTAAAAATATTTTTCAAATGCATCCCGTTTTGTAAAAAAAAAGAAATATGCTGTGTAACAATATTGTAGTTTGCATTTGCAATATATTTTATATGGATGCAGTACTGGTGTATTTATCAGTAATCCACGTACAGTTTGGCTCAGATAACATACACCAACAAATAGAAAAAGGCACTTATCTGTAGCCATAGCTTTGCAGTTTGAGATCACAAACTTCATGGCGGAAAATTAGAATGTTTGAAGGCATTGTGGGCTTATGTTCGCTACCATTTTGAATGATGTGGCCACCACCCAGTGTCGATGTCTAAAAACGTATATTCATAACAACAAGATGCTTTTCCATGTCCACCCACTGAATTATGGAATAATTCATAGCAAGTGACTTTAAAACAACTCTCTCCTATGATATGAAGCTGTAAAAGTGCCCTTCGTAGGTCCACGGGATAAAATGGCATCCAACAATGTGTAATGTAAGTCAATGTTTAATCATGAGTGTAGTTGTGTGGTTATGCGTATAGCTGCACAACAGAGACGTTTTAAGACATGGGCAAAGTAGCTAATTTTCCAAGGGCCCATCTTCCAATGCGGCCCCCCCTCCCCCCTACAAAGTGAACTTTCTCTCTCTAGCTCACCTCCGTCCAGTGGTTAATTTGTTAAGAAAAATAAGTGCCGGGGCTCTCGTCAGGAAGCAGCTTGCACCAGCTCATTTCTCCTGTTAGCACCGCCTAAAACAGAACCAACTACTAATCATGAAAGCGGGGAGAGGATGTGGCGTAATGGGCAGAGCTGCCGACTTCAGCGCTGGAGAACTAGGTTTGAGTCTCGGCGTCGGCTCAACTTTCTGTGATTCTAGGCAAATCACGTAATCTTCCCGTGCCTACCATAAATTAATGTGTCCTTAACAGGTGCACATGAAAAGTGCCGGTGTTGATGATTCAGCGCTGGTGCTGAGCACCAGAAACCACCGGCTCAAATTAAGCACTGCCTCTGTCTACTTCTATATCTCAACCTCTTTTCTTTTCTCTGCCTACCGCTACCTCTGACTTCATCTCTCTTTGCTCAGTGTCATTTTAAGGATTGTTGAGGCTCCCAGAAAGACATCTTTTAATTGCTTTCCTGTGACCCCATTTCTGAAAGCTTGCTTAGCATCATTCAGATTTGAATCAGCAGAAAGTGGGTAATAAAATTCAAAATTGTACCGAACTCGCCCCCAAAAAATATGTGTGGCCCGGGGCCCTGAAACAACTTATGACACTGCTGCATAGTACATGCGGGTGGTGCAGAGCAGGCCACTGCATTGATGTATGCCAACCTCCCTTACACCCATATAATGAGACGGGTGGAAATTATAGTAAAAGGAACAGATATGTACCGACTTCATGTAATTGCCTTAGGATGGCTTTAAGATGGATGTCAAATAGGTTGGCCCGATTTGAATTTAGGAAACTGGGTGGTACTGAAGGAGAAATCATAGAAAACATGTGTATCCCCTCCCTGTGGGCTTGAGACTGAAGTTCAATGGACAAAAGAGATATCCGTTCATACAATATATAGGTAGCCTGGCACGTTTCAGGATGCTATGAGGGACGTTCAATGAAACATCAAACGCCAGTTGGCATCCTTGCATCATTAGCACAACCCCCACACTCCTTTCTATTAAGCTGCCCTACCAGTCTAGGCTGCACAGGAAGTAACATTTCAGGGTGGCCGAATAGAAACTATTTGTTGGTGGGTAATAGGGTGTGACACCAATTACCCGGCATCCAATGCTGCTTTGTAATGTCTACGAAACATGCGATTCATCTATAGATTAGCACCTAATACTTTTCATTCCTAGTTCCTTATGTGTGATATTGTATACTTTAATACTTGCTGGCCCATTTCTACTGAGTTTTTATTGATGAAATATTTATGAGTAAAATTGCATATTTTTAAATATAAATTTCCTTTAATAATGAACTTTCTATGTATGTATGTAATGATTGCAATGATTTTAAATAATTGTGCAACAAATAAACTAATCTAATTTTGCTTCTTTTGCAACACACTCACCCATGGATGCAGCAACAAAGCACAATAAGAACACAGCCTCGATCCTTATGCACCATAAAAAAAAACTCAACCCATATAGGCCACAGGAAAACAGACACACATTCCTCCATCCACTGCTGTCCCACAGAGAAGCATGCTACTGGTCCTCAAATACACTTTGATCCCTCGTCATGATTATGAAGCATTATATAAAAAGCATTTTCAGTACAACACAATACAATGTCATCTGAAAGTGGGGGCAGATAAGCCATTTGATTGCCTTCTTTGGTTCTTGCAGTGTTCCTAATGGGCCTTTGCGATAAGATCCTAAGTCCCTTGGATCAGACCTTATGGCCCTCGTTGGGTCAAATTGCCGGATCCAGCCCACAACAGTCAGGTGGTTCTAGGACCCAGGAAATTTAAGTGTACCCACCGGAGATGGAAGCTGGAGGCTATATACTGTCAGGGGTAGTGCATTCATTCCCCAATAGTGTTGGTAAAATGGCCTGCATGTCTCTATTTAATACTACAAAACAGTACAAATTCCAGTTGGCAATTTAAAAATGGTGGCTATGAGACAAAAAAATTCTGATATCTGTTTTTGAACATCTACTGAACTACTCATGTCATATGGTGTCCAATGAACCCAATTGGTGTTTTTTCTAAACAGCTGTATTTTGCCGGATATTTTGTGCTGGGCAAATAATGGTAGAGTGTCCTGAGATCCATATGTTGTAATTGCATCAGATCTAAGCCCCTTGTAACTTGTCCACTAATCATGATACGAAGAAAACCATGGGGGGACTGGAATCTTTTTCATGCTAAATACAATGCACATTATTGCATCAGCGGTCAATCTTAATGCAACAGTGTGGCAATACCTACACTTTGTAATGGAACCACCACGCCTCTGATTAGCATTTGATTCTAGTATTGAAGTTTCTGATTCGTGGGTATATTCACAGGGTCCTACAGCCGTATATAAATATAAGAAATGAGAGAACGAGCTGGCTGATCTAAAATGCAATAATGAGGTGGCCAATCTACAACCCAGATGCCCAAGTACACTGTGTGTTCCACTGAGATGTAATTTTTATGTATTTATTTTATTTGTGCAGTTTTCTATGGTAGGAATGTGTCCCAAAGGCGTCTGAATGCTCTACAAAAGAACCCATGTTGAAATCTGAATATTGAACCTGAGTGGATAAACAAGCCAAAACATAAGGAAATGTGCAAATCATATTCAGGATCTGAACTGAATAAAAGGATGCAACAAATCCAGATGAATAAAAACGAAAGTAAGGCCAATCCAAACTAAGAGACAACCACAAAAGCATATGGGGCCTGAGAGGCTGGCAAACAAAGAGTAGAGTGAAATCAAAGTCATCAACCATCTCTCATACGCAGTCAAAAGATCTATGGAACAGGAGAAGTTTAAGTTCCTTTTGAAAGTTGCAAGACATGGTGTGATATGAAGAACCTGATGGAAGTGAATTCCAAATTCTTATAGTTCAGCTATAGAAAGTTTGTTTCATACAACACTCTTGTTTAAAGATAGGAGGCTCATGGAGAAGGGATTGTGTGTTATTTGATCCCCTTTGGCCACCAGAATTTTTTATTTCCCCATTAAGTAGGAGGAGGTAGACGTGAATCACTTTTGAGAGATTCCCTTTGCTCTACATGACTTTGTTTCTTTTGCTTTGTTGGTGCTGTCTTGATTGCATGTAGCTGTATCCCTCATGATGTATAAATTGTAAAGCGCTCTGATACCCCCGGTGGTCATGTTCGCGCTATGGAAAACTTTCAAAATAAAAATAAATAAGATGGAGACCCTTTTAAATTCTGGTCTTTAATGGGAAGCCAGTGAAAAGACGTTAGGACCGAGGAAATGTGGCTGAATTTCCTGCATCTACAGACTAAATGAGCAAAACTACACACCACGACTCTAATAGGGGGCTAGATGAATTTTAAGAGGATGAGTGAGAAGAGAAATTCCCATAGTCCAGTCAGAAAAGTACAAACGTCTGAACTGTAGTTTTAAAATATTGGTCAGGAATGAATGGTCTTTTACCCCAAATCAATTTCAGCTGATAGTATGCACTTTTGGCCACAGCAGAAATGAGTTGAGGTTTTGTAGGTTATGCTTGTTGTCGAAGATGGTAACCATGGATTTGGCATTTTGAGAAATAAAGGATTTGTAATTGAGAAGAGTCGGGGCTCAATCTGAGACTGTATGGAGTAGGTTGGGCTTTTTAGATGAGATTAACAGAAACTCCAGTTTTGAGATGTTACATTTTAGGTATTGACTCAACATCTCACTTTGGGCGTTTTCAAGAGATTTGAAGAGCTAGTAATGTCAATGTCAATGGGGATGAGTTCTCCAGATGGATCTGGGTATTATCAGCGTACCGATGGTACAGTACTCCAGAATTTCTGAGGATAGCCCGAAGTCGTTCCATATAAAGATTAAAAAGCATTACTGAAATGATGAAGCCTTGAGGAATCACTTTTTGCAGGCTGGCATTGCAGGATAAAGCACTGCCAAGTTTAACCACTTGGGGTCAGTTTGACAAACAGAAGAAGAGTCAATCTAACTCTGTCTTCAATGTCCCACTAGTTTCTTCAGGATGCTGATCAGGGAGATATGGTTGAATGTATGAAAGGAAGTGAGTAGGTCTAGAGGCACAATGTGGCCTTACTGCTAGAGCGGTCAACTGTGAAGCTGGGGAACATCCTGTGCTTCAGGGCAAATCACTTAATCTCCCTGTGCCTAACAAAATGAATGTGTCTGTCTGTAACGCAACTGGTGCTCGTGTAAAGCGCTCTGATACCTTTGGGTCTTGTTCGCACTATATAAAACTCCCAAAAAATAAGCAGGAGCGTCCAGGAATAGCAGTGTGTCATCCACAAGTTGTATACGTGCATTCTCAATGCTACAATCCTATCTGAATCCAGATTGAAAATTGCCCGAGAGACATGCTTTAGAGGATTTAACTGGCTTTAACTGGTTGTGCTGCAGGTCGGTGATGCATTTGCACAGCACAGCAGTCAGAAAAGTTCTTTACCTTGAGCTGTATGAACTAATCTGGTGCAGAGAAGGGGAGCTCAATGTGATGAGAGGATTTTCTCATACTTTCGCACAGTTGCGCATGCAGAGACGAGGCCTGCAAGGCAAGGCAGATAGACGTCACGGCATGCGCTTTAATGAAACACCAGCCTTGCAATCTAGATACCGTACAGAGGGACCAGCGTTCATCTGATGCCATCAGGGCAGACAGCCATTCATGGGAATCACTACCTGCTTCGCCAGCGATACCAGCTGCTGTGAGCTGTGTCCACCACATACACCTTCCACTTGGAGAATGTCTACCAACTTCAGTTTACAAACATTTAGTGCCTTGCAGTCTCCTGTGTGCCTGCAAAGCTTTCATATATCTCCTTGCTTATCACAAGAAGCCACAGGCATTTTTGCCTTCTCTGCCTTGTGACTTAAAATGGAGATGGGGTGCACTTGTCTTCTTATTAATTTTAATATTTTGCCTTGCATTTGTAAAGGCAACCTCATTACTAGCACCGACACAGTGAATGCAAGGGGGCAAGATGAGTGGCAGCAATTTTCTGTACATATTCCCATCACAATACATCTGGCCCATAAGCTTGTTTAGTGAAAAGGGAGTGAAACTACACTGATGCCACGGTAGGCCTTGGGTCAGAACTAGATGATGTCAGATGGCCTTATTTCTAGCGAAGGTAGAGCTCCTAAATGGCAAACAGACAATTTACCAGGGCTCCGAAAATCCTTGTACTGGAGCGGAGTGACATGAAAAAGTTGTTTGAAAAACCACTCTTCTGTTTTTTCACCTGAAGATTTCTAACCTGGTTTGCTAGCAGATGTTTGGTCCCCAGTGTCACATGCGAGCAAATGTAATGGAGCACCTGTGTGCAACATGACCTCACTGCCTTCTTTCCTGCACAGCTTCAATGGAAGCCCAGTGTGTGACTGACGTCAGAACATGCTGTATGTACACACATTACCTAATGGATATTATTAGCAAAACGTGCGTCTGGCTAACCAGACAAAATGGCAGCTCATTCGTTAAAATGTAGCACTTTAATTACACAAAAAGTACATGAGGCACAAATTGTACCGGAAACTTTATGGGACTGACTGAAGAGCACAGAAATAAGACACTAGAGAAAAGATGCAGGCCAAGAAGAAGCACAATGTCGAAATAACCAGACCAGGGCGCCGCTTCCAACTGCTGAGCATGGATAAACAGTATTTCTTCACTTTTAACGCCTGACTATACATTAACAATTTATTAGAGGACAGCAAAGACAACATTTTAAAGTTACATGTGATTTTTGGGGAAACTGTTTTGGAAACGACCAAACAAAAGGACATCCTCTTAACTGAAGGGGGTCATAAAACATAACTTGAAGTTCACCCTCCCCACTGTATCTCTCTCTCACCATCGTTGTTTCGCTCCGCTTCTCTTTCTCTCCACCTCTCCCACAGACACGGTCTCTCTCTCTCAGACACACACACACACACACACACACACACACACACACACACACACACACACACACACACACACACACACACACACACACACACACACACACACACACACACACACACACACACACACACACACACACACACACACACACACACACGCCCTTATTCATGAAAAGTGTTGCATCGCTCGGTGAAAACAGCAATGTGACACTTTTCATAGCGCCATCCTTGCAACACCATGGAAGCACCATATTTACTGTACAGCGCTCCATGCCGCAGGGATTTACAGATACGTCAGTATTCCTGACGTATCTGTAGGCGCAAAATTGGCGCATTGCTGTAGTGTGTCTGACAATAGACACAACTCCAGCAATGTGTCTTTTCACATGGTGCAAGCCCCATGTGAAAAGCCCTGCCTCACTCCTTACACCTGCTTCAAGCAGGCGTAAGGATTTGACATTGTGATGCCCTAGAAGTGCTGAAAGAATTTTCATAGATTTCACTGCATCACTTCTACGTGCCTTTCCTGCATCAGAATTCCCACCCTGCATACATTATACCTGTCACAGGTATAATGTAGTTCAGGGGGGTACAAAGTGACACTTCTGCCTAGATGCGTCACTTTGCAAATATTGCGCATTGTTTACGCCGCCGCAGCGTAACAAAAAGTAACGCAACGGTGGTGTAAGGGCCTCATAAATGAGCCCCACGTTATCACTGGCACCCAAAATCATTTTTTTTCTCTTTCCTTGTGCCATATAACATATCACTGTCTCACAGAAATGCACTACTACACTCTATCAGTTGTAAAATCGGACAAACTCTCACACGCGCTCTTTCTCTCAGAATCCATCCCTCTGTCTCACACATCCCGCCATTCTCTTCCTGCTCTTTCTTCCTCTTGATCACCTCACTTACACACACATAGACACACACACACGCAGTGCCACACAGTACTGAATTTACTTTTTCTGTCGCACAATAATAGCTTTCTCGGAGACACATGAACTCTCTAGCTCACAAAGGCCGCCAGTCTTTCTCCCATGCAGTGTTCTCTGTCTCTATTCTATCTTCATCCCCCTGCTCTTTCTGTTCCCGTCACTCTCTCTAGCTTCCCTTTCTCTCTCATAAGTGCACAGTCACACCCAAACACACTTGACCTCTCGCACACAGCTGCACACAAATGCACACTCACTCACACGTACACATTCTTTCTCGCACATTTGCTTCACACTCTGACTCTGATACTCCATCTCGCTGCTTCACTTTCATGCTCTCTCTCTCTTGCGCACATACTGCACACACAATCTTAAGATCCTTTTATTTCTCTCTCTCACTGTATATCTCCCAGTATTTGTCTGCTTCACAGTCTCAATCTTTTTACTGTCTGTCTCTTTCTGTCGCTCTATACCTCTCTCTGACTCTCGTCCTCTCTTGTTTTCTATCTCTTTTGCTCCCTTTTTCTTTTGAATTTGCGTTCTTGTTGTCATCTCATAATTTTGAACGTCGCCATTTTCATGTCCTGACCGCTTCACAAATCCTCACAGTCTTGCATAAAATCAAAAACGCTGCTCAAATTCGACTGGTTCTATTTTCCCTGTCTTAGCTCAACCATCTCTATTGTACACTTCTGTCTCTAACATAGTGGTAATGGTAGGTCCCCATGAGGGATTGGCACCTACCAGCTTTGAGATAACCGCACAGGAGGAACAGTTGCCAGATGTGGGTACCTTCCCGCTGGAACCTTGAAAACCAGCCTTTTTCTTCCATGTCCCACTCAATTGAATATTATAATATTTTTGTGCCCACAAAGTACTACCTTGTATCGAACTATCTATTTTGTCTCAATCATATTTATTAATGTAATCTTCAATTGGGAGATACATACAGATATATCCTATTTAATATGATCTTACTGATCGAGCCATTCTGATTTGGAACATTACGCCCAATCCGAATTGGTCTAGGTGTTTAGACCTGTTTGACTGACTGAGTGATAGCCAATAAGAATTGCTAGGGCTTTCCATATCCTTCTAGTCTGTCTTAGAGGTCTAGAATCATGTAGGGATCCATGGGACACCAGAGCATCTCAATGCAGGCAACTTGGGTGGCAAACCAGGTTGTATTGAATTCAATTACAGAAAAGTAGAGTTCAAATTCACCAATAAAATTCTAAAACTAGCATATTCCGCTAGATCACATTTTCCCAAATTTTTGCACCCAGCCATAGTCCCTTGTCTGAGCAAGGTATTGCTTTGGATATACAGAGATGGTGGTAAGCAATAGGCAAACGGCGCTCTCAGGTCTATCACAAATGTATATCAGTTGTTGCAAGAAATTTGGCACGGTGCATAAGGTAGGGAAAAACCACCAGATCCCCAAACGCGTGGTCACAGACCACTTTACTGTATATACAAGATCCTCTGCACACGTTTTAGCTTTTAAAACACATAAGTTGCATTATTAATCACAATGATGCTTGTCTTGTATTTTTCCGCAGTCTTTAATTTCAAATCTTAAGCCTTCTTAGCCAACACGTGTTTCGTAGCTGTTAAGGGGATTACCCAGCGACTTCTTCAGGGCTAAGGGAATAGACAAACAAATACTTGTACGTGTGTATAACAATAATTTATACACTTTCACTAACAGAATGCTGCCAAAGTGACTTTGGTGCCATGTGCATGTTTCAACTTTATGAGTTGAGCTATGTGGAAATCCATGCGAAACAAATATTGTGCATGCACTTTGTGCATTAGTGTTAATGCACTCATATAGCGATAGGGGAAGAAAGAACAGAAAAAATCCCCAGTTGCTTATATTCTTCTTAACATGTTCATATGTAAAGGTATATTACTGTCTCCCTCTAAAGGAGTCATCATTGACGGGCATGGTGCGGTTCGGACATGCATTTATCAAATTAGATTGAGTTATGCTTGTATATTTGTGTATACATTTATTTAGTGAGGTAGTGCACCCTCATGTGATCATAGGTGGGTGTACACATGCTGCCTATATAATATCCTCACACGGTGGTCTTTTAGAATTTAATTGGGAAGAATACGATACATGCGACCCAAGAGGAGGCAACAGGGAACTAACACTCAGGAGGAGAGAAGCTCTGTGGATTATGAGACTTAAAAGTGTGATCAGGGCTTGAACACTGATCATGAGCTTCAGTACTTTCTTGGAAACTAGCATGACACAGAGAACTCAAGCTGAAAGACATGGCATATTATTTCCACAGCTGACCAACACATAGATAACCTATTTACTAACATTTGCAGACCCTTGCCTGGATAACACCAATGGCGTAACGTATGATGATGTATGGCTGACCAATCGGCTGACCAGTTTGCTTGCCCGCTTACGCTTGATCAAGTTCCAATACTGTTACACAATAAAATACAATGATACCACGTGTTGTGAAAACGGGGTAATCCTAGTATATCAGACTTGAATCTGTACTTGAAAGAATGACTCATGCTTACTACCTAATATGTATTAGACCACATGTAAGTGTGAGCTTAGACCAAACTTTAACGCTCTTATCTGTTGTAAAATATTGTAGAGAAATGTAAATATCACTCAACCATGTCACAAACGTTATACTCACACTGTTATATATCACAAATCACAAAAAGTATCACCATACTGACAGAAATAAGGTACTGAACTATAAGAATCGTGATACCAAGAAGAATGTATTATATTATAAGCAATGATACTAATATCGTATGTACACCTCCACGAATGTCACTTTTTACTGTGTAGTGCACCGCCATGCTGATCCTTGCCCTATACATATACTCCCTCAAAATAGGGATTTAAAATTATATGGGTAGTTTTCCGCTTTCCATTCCCCTAAAAAACATTAGGGATCGAGATATTGAAAGTATAGTGCCCCGGGGCTACTCAGAATCACCACTCAAAGATGGCGGCCATATAGAATCAGAAACCGGCCTAGTCCGCTTTCAATCTTTACTACTTAATTAACGCCGAAGAGGGCTGGCTTCAGAAGCTCAGCGGACTCGCTCGGCAAACATGCCGTCTCTGGAGATCGTAATAGAATCTACACAATTGCCGGTAAGGAACGTTCCCATTAGAGACTACGGTCATGCCATAGAAATGACGACAGAATACTAATAATAACATTAACTTTACCGTCTTCTGGGACGGAGCGATGCCGATCGGCTGAGAGAGCGGCCGCGACCACTCCCCCTCACTTCCTCTGACGTCAGATGCCGCCGCGAGGAGCTGCAATTGCCGTTTCTGATGCCCTCGGAGCCCTTGGAGCCGCGGAGCTCTGAAGGACGGCTGCTTTTGATTTATAAACTGTCCACAGACTTTTTCCCAATTGAATGGCTTGAGGCTTTACTTGTGGAGGCAACGTGTTTTCTCTTTAATGAGAAAAGGACTGTTTGTGCCTTTTTGGAGCCGGGTGGCGGTGTGCTGCAGTCATTTCGGTTTTGCTCCTTTTTTCTTCCTTGCCTGGCTTGGGTTTTATACGTTGACTGCTGTGGACTGCTGTGGACTTGGGAAGCATCATTTAACATCACCAGGGACTCCAGGTTTCTCACCAAGAGTGGGTAAGTGTGGCATCTCTCCTTGCTCACCTTGGTTGAGGGTCGCTGGGTACGTCCCATAGAGTGATTTCGCAGTGTTTCAGCAGTATTCTGGCAGCATCTATTTTGGCTATTGGCAGAAGAGCGCTGATAGGAAGGCAGTATGTGAAAGCCTGTTAAAGCAATAAAGGGAACCACTCAGGTTGAATCTCCAATACTAGCTCAGAAAGTTAATAAGCGCGCAGCCCAAGCCGCAGCTCGGTTGAACCACGCAGCCGCATTTCGACAGGATCTTCCTCTTTCATCTGAGATTGCGGGGATGGCAAGTGCCGATGCGGCTAAACAGGATTGTCCGGAGGCAGTTACGGTGGATTCTGTTTGTCCCATTAGTCCTAGTGAGTTGGTTTCTACAAGGGGGGATTCGTCAATCTCTGCCGCCTTGTCTAAAGAGACTTTGACTCCTGGAAAAGCAGTGACTGAGTCTTTGGAGGCTAGAAAGTATCCTATCTTTTTTAAAACTAAGCAGGGTGGGCCTCTGATTGAACCAGATGCAGCGAATGAGATTGAAGGTAACAACCTTTTAGCAGCAGATAATGTTTTGGACGTCGGTCCAGAAGTGTTAATCTTCAAGTCTGGCAGTCTTCTTCCTTTTCCTCTTCCTTCTTCGCCATCTTCAGATCTTCTAATTCCATCAGTAGGGGGAGGGCCCAGCCTCTTTCTATGCTGGAGGTCTCAACGGAGTCTATGTCTATTTCAACATCACCAGTGGTCCCCGATCCTACTGATTCGAAGGCTCCCCAGGGCCCGCAGGCGGAGGATAGGCCCAATTTAACTCAGACTGATCCCCCTTTAGGTTCCTTTTCTATGCAATGGGACGCTAAGAGCCTCCTTAATTTGATTTTGGAAGAAATACGTGAATTAAAAGCTTCCCAGTCTGCTGAGATTGCAGCAATAAATACCCGCCTGATGAAGATTGAGGAATTCATGGCTCAGATTCCGGTGCGGCTCGTGGAGGCCGAAACCAGGATCTCCCAATTGGAAGATCAAATGTCATCTCTGAATCATAAAGTGGCCACCTTTCAGTCTCAGAGAGCCTCATTGGAGTTGAAGTTGGAGGAGTTAGAGAACCATTCCAGATGTTCAAATCTTCGAATTTTGGGCATTCCGGAGGGTTTAGAGGGCCAGCAGACGCTACAGTGGGTGGATTCCTTTATAAAGAAAAATGTCCTTCCTGAATTTAGCGGGGATCTGACAATAATGAGAGCTCATCGGGTTCCTGCACATCTCCCTGTTAATGCCAAGTTCCCCCGGACTATGTTTGTCAACTTTGGAGACTTTAGGGTCAAGGAGCAGATCCTATCAAGAGCGATTATGTAAAGACAGTTCTCCTCGGCAGAAGTCACACTATGTCGCATCTTTTCAGATATGTCAGCCTCCGTAGCAAAAAGGCGGAAAGAATTTGTCAAAATGCTTCATTTGTTTAAGGCACAAGGGGCACAAGCTATGATAGCTCAGCAGAGCAAGCTGAAGGTGCTAATTAAGGGCAAATTTCATATCTTTTGTAATGTCGCAGAGGCGCAGGAAGTGTTACATAGGATTTCTATTGATAAACCTTAATGGTTTTAAGCTAGTCTTTGGTTAGCAGGGTGGAGGGTAAGGAAGGTTAATGATGGTAAAAGTTGATTTAACTGTTGCTTTTGTAGTTTAGGAAGAGGAAGTGAGGGTAAGGTGGGGGTGCCATTCAGCTGCACTAGGCACCAAATCATTGTGCCTGTAGATGGGTGGGCGGGACAGGTTGTCGGACTCTGAGCAGGGGCGGCCATCTGCTCAGGCGACAACGGCCCAAGGGTTGGGACACGGGGGGGGTAAGGGAGCATTGGGAAAAAACGAAAACCATAATTTTGATTTTGATTTGGATACATCTGTTCAGTTTTTTTTTAGGGCAAAAAGGGAGCTAGATGGGGGAGCCTAGATATCTTGTTGGTCATTGGTTGCATATTGTGTGCTAAATCTGTGGAATTTATTTTTATCCCTTTAGTTTATAATTTTGTCCCACTGTTACGTAAAGTTCAGGACTTATTTACAAGATGGAGTTCTCTCCCCTTAACTATTCTCGGCAGGGTCGCTCTTATCAAAATGTCGGTGCTTCCACTGTTCAATTTTCTGTTTTCAACAATTCCGTGTGTGTTAGTTAATTCATTTTTTTTTAAAATAGAGTCAATATTTACATCATTCTTATGGCATAAAAAACTCCCCGTATTGCACTTAGCACTTTATATAAAAAAGTGGAAGATGGCGGTCTCGCCCTCCGCAATCTGAAGGAATACTATTTTGCATATTTTGCACAATGCATGTCTAGATTCAAGCAGGGCTTACAGTCTGGCCTTTTTATCAACTTTTTTATGAATTTAATGTGTAAGGAAAATCAGATTCACTGTCCATTATCAATTGTTAGATCTCCAAAATTGGTCAGATATAAGTGTTTCATCTGTTTTTTTCACAAACATCAGGCATTTTTTAGACGGTACTCCATTCCAGTTATCAATGCCACAACCCCAATCGTGGATCTTTTTGTTTCAGCAGGTGTTAGAGATCCGTTTTTAACTATACAACATTGGACCAAGGCCAGTTTCTTTAAACTTGATGATTTTCTCCGGAATGATAGATGGATGACCGTAAGCGAAATGTCTCTATTGATCCCTGGCAACTTCCTGCTCCTTGGCTCATATAATATCCTTAGTAAATTTTTTACTAATTTAGATCTCCCTCGGATCATTGGTCAGAAACAGTTAGTTTTTGATCTATTGGAAGACAGTGTAGTTAAAAAGCCGGGGGACTGGAAGAAGCGCCTAGCCGTAATTAAAGGGGTTGATTTGGCGGCTAAAGCAATAACAAAATGGGGCAAAAATTAGGATTTCGAAATTTCTTCAAGTACATGGTCCACAATTAATAATCTGAATTTTAGTTCGGTCAGAGGGGCCAATTGGAGGAGGATGTTATACTTCAGCAAGTGGCTACTTTACAGAACCCCTTCTTTTGTAGCCAAAGTATATCCTAATCAATCGGGACAATGCTTCCGGTGCCATACTCACCCGGTAGCTAACTGGTCTCATATAATATTACAATGCCCCTTGCTCCAGAAGTTCTGGAATGATATTTTTGAATATTTGGAATTAGAATGCTGGTTATCAATGGGGTTTAATGATCGATTAATTGTCTGGGGTTATGATCCAGATCTACTCCTCCCCATGATGTCGATTACATTTTTATATATCTGTATGGCAGTCGCCAGATCTCTCCTTCTCCAAAAATGGCGAACGGATTTAATTCCGACCAAATTGGAATGGATTCAGAAAATGGGTCAGGTAAAAAGAAGTGAACGAATCTATGCGGCCCGCATCGGGGGACTGAAGAAATTTGAGAAGATCTGGTCATCGCATTTTGATTGTCATTTGTAGACTGAGTATATAGGGGCTTGTATCCCCTTTAAATGTGTCATAATATTTTTAAGAATCAAATGTTTTTTGGCATTTGTTAAATATGAAATCTTTTATTTAAAGTAATTCAATCTGCTTTACTGGAATCAGATGATACTGTCACGAGATTTTTGGAGTTCTAATTTAGGGCCTTTAAGCCTTTTGTAAAATAAGTATTATAAGTACGTTTTTGATGGTGCTTGTTTATTCCTTCAGAGATCATGGATGAAGCTTTTAGGATGTATATTTGTAATTAATATTGTCTGTTTTTATGGTTTTCAATAAAAAAAACTTTACCGTCTTCTTTCAATTCAGGATGGGGCAGGGATTTTAAAGTTTTTGACTACTTGGACTACACGCAGAAGCATTGCATCGTCCACAATAAAAATAGACGCTTCCACCAGGACCAGAGACTAAATCAATCAGAACCCTATTCCGGGTTGGAATTATCACCGGATATAAGGTATGGGGCACCACATTGGATATATCAGTTAACTGTATAACTACGAATGTATTGTAGTTATTTAGCTAATTCGCTCTTTATTCTCTGACACTCGGAAACTGCCAAAAATTGACCACAGGAATCGTATTCTTCCCAATTAAATTCTAAAAGACCACCGTGTGAGGATATTATATAGGCAGCATGTGTACACCCACCTATGATCACATGAGGGTGCACTACCTCACTAAATAAATGTATATACAAATATACAAGCATAACTCAATCTAATTTGATAAATGCATGTCCGAACCGCACCATGCCCATCAATGATGACTCCTTTAGAGGGAGACAGTAATATACCTTTACATATGAACATGTTAAGAAGAATATAAGCAACTGGGGATTTTTTCTGTTCTTTCTTCCCCTATCGCTATATGAGTGCATTAACACTAATGCACAAAGTGCATGCACAATATTTGTTTCGCATGGATTTCCACATAGCTCAACTCATAAAGTTGAGACCCGCACATGGCACCAAAGTCACTTTGGCAACATTCTGTAAGTGAAAGTGTATAAATTATTGTTCTACACACGTACAAGTATTTGTTTGTATATTCCCTTAGCCCTGAAGAAGTCGCTGGGCAATGCCCTTAACAGCGACGAAACACGTGTTGGCTAAGAAGGCTTAAGAATTGAAATTAAAGACTGCGGAAAAATACAAGACAAGCATCATTGTGATTAATAATGCAACTTATGTGTTTTAAAAGCTAAAACGTGTGCAGAGGATCTTGTATATAAGGTATTGCTTTGGGCAATTCAGTTCGTAGAGCCTCGCTATACAATTATATCGATCTATTCATTTATTTTCGTGGTGATCCTTGGCAAGTCACCTAATTTCCCTAAGCCTGAGTTCACGGGTTTAACAGAAAATGGGAGTTCTAGAAATTGGCTAAAGCCAATATTAATAAATGCAATACAGACTTTAGGCATATTCAGTGATCAGCTTGGCTAAGAACAATCTTATTGGAAACTCATCAAAAATTCACTCATACCTGAAGTTCTTAAAAAGGGCAAGAGTAAAATATAAAGGCAGGGTAGAGAGTCACACAAAAATGTATGAGGAGCCATCCAAGCATTTTCTAGTCTTGCATTAAACAACAAACGTCTTGGCTTGAAATACTCTTTAATAAAACATGGAGGAGTGATTCACAAAGATTTACTCTGAAATAAATTAGCTGATGCCCGGAAGTCTTCGTATTTAAAACAGTCTTCTCCTACAACATGCACAACGATTTTCACTAAAACAAATCTGGAAAGGCATGAAGTGCATTCAAAAAGCTCCTACGAATAGCCGGGGGAAGGATGACATAGGCAATGGGTGGGATGGTGAGTGAGTTCAGTTGGGAAATGGCACCCAATGTCACCCGAAAAACCTGGTAAACATAGGCTGGGGCAGCGGAATCGCAAGACGTGCCCAAATTGGAAATCACATTTGCATGGTCCTGAGTGATATCTGGTTCTGGCTCCTTTGATCCAACGCTTTTGGAAGTTTTATGCTCGTGCAGCATTTAAGGAGGCCTCCCATCATTGGATAATAAGGAGGCCTCCCATCCATTGGATAATTCTGTTTTCTTCCTGGAAACGTTGCATGTACCCAGAATGAGATCACTTCTGCAGTAAAGAGAAGTCATTTTAAATCCGTAAAATTGCTAAGATGATGTCTCAGCAATGATTTGCTCTAATGTGACACATGAGAAATTCATGCAAACATAAACAGTAAACGCGCTCAGCACAAGCGCAGAGACTGGAATGACTTGCTGCTCAAAGCACTTCAGAAGTCAAGATTTCTGCTCAATAAATAAGATGTGACATTCATTTATATAACTCAAGAGAATACAAAGAAGCTACTGAATAAAAACTGAAAATCCTTTGGTCTAAAATAAAAGAGGCACACCTTTTTATGTGGTTGTACTAAGGTAGGAAAAACAGGATTTAGAATTAAGTCCAAAGAATTTATGAACTAGGCAGATATGATGATCTATATAGATGTTTCCTGATCTGCAGACATGTTTTCTGAAATAGTTTTTGTTTCCTTAATCGCTTCCAGATTTTTCATTTACCAGAGACTTCCATGAATTTTACACTTTTTTTAAATGTGTTCCAGTGTTTTACCTCAACATTGGTTCGCTTCATTTTGATTTTCACCAAATTTAAGTTGTGGTCAGGAGACTACTTTATCTGTTTCACGAGCATCAGATAACCAAAAGAAAAATAATAATTAATAAATATCTGCATGTATACATACAGCGAGGGTCTCTGACTAAGCCCTTTGCATCCACTGGTCTTTGCAACTGTCAATCACATTTTTTTCTTCCCACCAAAGACCATAGCTTGGGGCAATCTGTCTGCTCACTTCAGCCACTGGCTCTCTTGTGCTATGAGTAATGGCATTTTCCCTGATCACATGTACACTTTTGCCTACAAAGAAGTGCACTTACGTGCCAGAGTTGGTGGGTCAATATTTTACACTGCTGTTCTTCTCATCATTTTTATTAGTCTTCCCTATGTGTTTAAACTATATCTTCAGGTTACAGCATTTCAAAGCAAATATTACCTTTTCCTCGCAACCATATGTAGCGTATTTTCCTGTGGTTTGCACTAACTCTAACAAGGGTTTCTATACCTGTTCTATTTACACATGCCTACAAGGAATCATACCATTGTATTAAAATTATGTGTGGTGTCAATTTCTTTTCATTTTATTCCAAGCATATGGCCACCAAGCTTAGGTAGTGGTATGTTTTCCTTTTTTTCTTCTTTTTATTTTTGTGACATATGCTTGCAAAAAAACAAATACTCCACCTTCCCAAGGCCAGACCGGTTGACTTTCCTAATGTTTCTTTCCATTCCCGAGCACAACAATACTTCTGGATAATATGACAGTGAGAGAGGAAATTCCAGGAGGTGCACCGGTATCACTGTACACCTCCAGGAAAAGATCAGAAATGTTTCCAGCAGCCTTTTGCTGGCGGACATTTTGGTATTGACAGGCGGAAACACCGACTGGGCACTGCTCCAAATCCCTGGACACATTCAGAATATTGAAGAAATTACTACCAGTAATTTTAATACTAGATGTGTAATTTATACAATATTTACCTGACATTTTACACATCTGAACATTAGACGGGTAGTTCTTTAACAATTCAAATGCAGGATTCTATCCAGCAAGTCATAAAACATTTTTTTCCCAACAATGCACCTTCATAATGACACATATTCATTGATGAGAGTGGCATAATTTAACTAAATCATGTAGATAGTGGAAGCTAAGTGACACTGCCTTTGGCCCCCTGACATTGCATCATGCAAAGTGAAGTTGTTGATATACCACTGCATGCAATTTGTAAACTAGCTTCTTGAAAACTGAAGGCAGGCTAATAAGCAGTGATTGAGAGAAGGTACAAACGACCAGCTGCAAAAATTAATAATAAAATTAGGCTTAATTTAGAAAAAAATGTCAAATCATTTAGGTGTTGCCCTTTAGTCCAGAATGGTCACAAGAAGCAACTTAAGGCTAATAACTGAAATATGTTGATATGATAAAACTGCATCCAAGTATGGATGTAGTTTGCACTAAGGACCCGATTCACAAAGGTAAACTTACACTTTTGTGTAAGTTTACGACTGTTTGCTATTCACCAAGGAATTTTACTAGTAGTATATTTACGACTGCAGAGTCTCCGCACATAAAAATGTAGGACAATCCTATATTTTTATGTGCGGAGATTCCGCAGTCGTAAAGATACTACTAGTAAAATACCTTTGTGAACAGCAAACAATCTTAAACTAACACAAAAGTGTACATTTTCCTTTGTACATCAGGCCATAAGTTGAGATCCGTACATTTTAGATCTGGTGTTAGCCAAGGCATTTATATTGATATTACTAACATTATACATGTAAAATACTTATATGGACTTTCAGTCAGCTCTCATTACCCATTTGTTGGCTACTGTGCGATTCACATTATACTTCTGCCCACTACAGCATACAGCATGGGGCAGCTAGTCAGCCCACTTCAGCAATTGGCTAGCTTCACTGTGAGCAACAACATTCAGCTCTTTTACGAAGAGCACATCCACACAAAGTAGTTCCCTTCAGTACCAGGAGCTGCTATTGCAAACTGTGCTCTGTGAGGCCCAAAAATATTTTTGCTTTTAGCCAATGTTTATTCTTTATAATGGTGATGTCCTGGCAGCTCCACACAAATAAACGTTTACAAAAACTATGACAAAGCAAAACAAGCACAAAGCAAAAAATGCTGACAGTAAACGCCAGATCTCCTGGTTGCCAATGTTTGTTATTTACAGAGGATGAAAATACCTTCTAGACCATTCATGAATGCTATATGGTTTAATACCATTGTTTGGATATTATTATAGATAAACTATTCTTTCACGTTGGTTTATGTTTATGCAAAGTTGACTTTGCAGATTTATTTTCAAAACAAAAACACCTGGAAATATGAAAAGGCAATTTACAGATAATAGTGGCATATAGGTCTTGCAATATAAGAAGACAAATAAAGTTATCTCAGTGTACCTCTTTCAATGGGACTAATAGCTCTATTCCGGATGAAGTACATAAACCACTTTGAATTCAATTTCCACTCTGCCTGTACACTATTTTGTGATTGTATTTTGCCAAATAACATAATTGATAGACGTTGCTTTAGATCTTTTTTGTCTTAGTTTCTACAGTATATAAATTAGGTTTTATTTCCTGTTTTTGATATAGTAAGTTATATATGTTCTCTCCCTTCTTTTCCCTCCCTCTCTATTTTACTTTAAAGTTTATTCTGATGTAGAGTTCTGTATCTTTTTATTACTCTGTTTGCCTATCATTTTTCTCTAAGATCGCTTTATATACATAACTATTACTATGTATTGTTTCTTATGGACTTGGGCAATAATTAATTGTTGTATCTCTACTTTTTCTCTAATAAACTTAAACTTAAAACGAAGACAAATAAAGAACAAACAAGAAAGAATGTATATAGCAACCTTAAAAAAGGCAAGTGCGGACAGGAGGGGCTCGAGATCAGAGACACCGAGATTAAAAAGCAGTGCCTTATGTGGTGTTTTGACTAGAGAAGAGGGCTGGAGCGGAGTCTATAATTTACATGCCATTCATGGGACACTAAAGCAAGGGCTGAGACAGGCCCTGAAGACAACATCTTGTGGTTTGCTCTTAAAAGGAAGATGAAATAGTTCTTTTGATCTGAGTGATTCATCCTGAGGCCCAAAGATAAAACACTACATAGATGTTTTTCCTTTAATAACCCACATAAGCAACCAACCGCATACAAAAGCAGCTTAGCATGTTGCATGGTGCTGCAGGCATTATTCATCTTAAACTTGGATTTAATATAATATAATATAGTATATTATAATATAATATAGTATATTATAATATAATATAATATAATTATCTAAAAGATTTTTGAAATGTTTAATTTTGCACTAGAGTTTTCTTTTTCTTTTTCAAGTTTGCAAACATGCTTGCTCTTTCATGTGAAAGAGCTATGCTTGTGGGAAAGGTTATGATGTGAGCCATGTATTTTATAGGATAAAGTTCCCCCAGAGTACATTGTAAGGATATTTCAAGTCACCAAGGAGTTCCATAACCCTATAAGCGAACTCTGCCTTCAGCCTTGTTCCTCTCTATGGTTATAGAACTCCTCAGTGACTTGCAATATTCTTATACTGTGAAGTACAGAGGACTTTACCTCTTATATGATACGCAACTATTAGTGCTATTTTGCTGAGATCGTAGGGGTAGCTAACAACCCCTGTATAAAAGCAGAGGGAGCCAATATGGTAACTGGATCAGAAAGGATTTTCACAGGCCTAAACTGGACCTAATCCCAAATAAACTTAAATTAGGCAAGTGTAAGATGCAATATTAATGTAACACCATGCAATATGCGCTGAGACGATTACGTTCGTTTTAAGTATATGCAAAGCAAAAAATATACAATTAAATGAGAGACATTTGAGAAAAGCAAGCTACGGACCATCTATTTTAAAATAAACCTAGATCCACTCATTCACTATTTAAACCCGCCCACCACATATACACATGTGGCACATTCATATATAAGGCACTTGGACACAAATGGCCTCATTTCCCTGATGTGGTCAGAGAAGGGGACTTGATTGAGAAGAAATTGTCTCCTGTAAGACATTTTCAGCTCAAACCAATCCTCCTCTAAAACAAGTGAGTAAAATTTTGTCAGATTTCGCAGTTCAAAAATTAGTATAATTTCTCAGAACACAAAATGTGAACATTTCACCAATTTAGGCAGAATATTGAAAATTTCACAATGGTTTAGAAAGTATGTGAACTCATTTGCAGAATCTCAAACATGTATGTGCATAGAAGTTTGCTGTATGCAACCACTGCAATTTATTCAATAAGACATTTGATCATTTGAGAGGGATCCTCTTATATCCTGCGAGTTTAAGCAGTTAGTTTTTTGTGCCACTTGTCCCTTGCTGTTTGTTAATATGCTGAAGCCTCCACTTTTCAAATATTGTAAAATGGAAATCATCTGGGGCAAAGGACATATGATGTGATTCCTGTGGTGCCAATAGAGTTACAGGCAAGTGATGCTACTTCTGGTACTTCCATGATTTTTATTAAAAGACAAAAAAGGGGTCAGCCCAGAATCCAGTGGGCATATCACGCCCAAGTGATTATCAGTTCAATCTTCACCCACAATTTATATTGAAAAGTATCCCACCAATTTGACACATCTGACAGGTAAGCAGCTTTTGTGTCAATGGACAGACTAAGAAATTTTGAAGCTAGGAGAGCGGTTTCTTCTCTCCTCGCCCTTTCCTTTGATGCAAAGAGGCTTAGACATAGGGGCCGATTCTGATGCGGGTTGGAAAAGCTTCCCGACCGAGGGCCTGATTCTGATGCGGTTAGGAAGGCCTCCTAACGGCATTTGCTCCTTCCAAATCGGATCGGGAATGTGTCTTCCCGACCGAGGGCCCAATTCTGATGCGGTTAGGAACAAATGTTCCCATTGAAGTCAATGGGAGTTCAACCAAATCGTATCTGGAAGCATCCGGATGCATCCTACTCAGCCGGTCGGACTTTCCCGATCCGAGTGGGTCGGACACCATTTCCCAACCGATTCGGTCGGGAAGCTTTTCCAACCCGCATCAGAATCGGCCCCATAATTGGGAGAAGCATGGAGTTGCTATTGGCGATGTGAATCACATATGCGTACAACGTTGCAGGAGGTGTGCCCAATACCTCTTATTAGATATACATTTGTCTAAGTAAGCTGCAACTGTTTGTGAGATCTATCTGAATTCTACCCCCGTGTCTTGGTAATTTTGGTCACCACCCATTATTTGAATCTTAAACCATCATTTGTTACTTCCTCACAGATGTTATATTATTTTAAATGTTTCTCAACTAACCTCGAATGTGTAGATTTTAAATCGGTTTTCCCAAACACAAAGTTAAAAATAGAGTCGAGCTGAAGTGGGCGAAACGAAAGTTGTTGGGGGGGCAGTGATTTGTGAAAAATAAATAAGTAAATGAGTAATAAAACAAATGAATAAAACATGAGTTTCTAGTTCTCATTGGTATCTTTGTAAATTGTAAGCAAGCATCTTAGAACTTTTTAGAAAACTTTTTATCTACATTGATCAAAATGGATACTGATTATCTCCTCTTTCTTCGCTATTGTTGCTAGATTAGATTAGGGACATCTCCCGCCTACATATGGTCCTCTTATGAACTCAATATTCTAGACAATGTAGTAATCGTTAAGATTGCCCGTAGGTTGCACAAGCACTTAAACTTTTCGTAGAATGTGTTTATGATGCATAAGCACTTTGTTATCACCCTAACTAACCAACATCGTGGGCCTGAGGCCTGAGGCAGAAGGAAAATGGAATCACAATTCGCCAGACTGGCAGCATGTTGCACAAGCACTTTACCACTCACTCACCTAAACAAAAATGTGGGGCCGAGTGGTGAGCTAGAACGCCAAATGAGTTGATAATGGATTTTGTTTATAATACATGTTTTTACCTCCCTGGTTGGCATTCTCCGAGGGCCTTGGTTGTGATAATGCAATGTTTTACATGTCACTTTTTAACTCTGTTTTTAATCAAATGCAATGTAGTTTTTATATTTGTACTTTTATGGCCATTTTTAGCCGAAATAAAGTTTTTTTGAGATGAATAAAACATGAGTTTTGCCATACCGTGCCTTTTTTATTGACAAAACGTACATTTTGGATATGTCCTGTAAGTTGAGGTAAAATGAATGTCTACTCCATATATCAGCTGTTTCCAAGACCCTGAGATATAAGCAAAGCAACATTGCTTCCAATGGTCTGCAAACCGTTGAAAGATAGTAAAATTGCAAAGTACTGGCCTTAGAAAACAATGACTGCTACTACCATGAGTCCACCTCTTCTCAGTGCATCCATGATATTGGGCCTTGAAAAAGCATGTAAATCCAGGTATGGTGGCCTCTGGATTCTCTTTTAACCAACTTGTTAAATGAAGGGAACATCAAATTAAAGAGAACATGGCCTGCATTTTGTGATGTTACCCTGCATGCTTGCTTGAATCTCTGGACCTAAAAAGTGGTCTCCTGTAAGTGGGAATTAACATATACCTGACTTCTTTTTCTGCTTGTGCTCTGATTTTGGTTGATGCACTTTGCTGTGGGGAGAGAGTGCTGTATATGACATTCATAGGGCTATACATTGTTACTATTTAAGTGATTTTTTTTTACTCTGCAGGCCTCAACCCTGACCTTTGTCTTCATTTTAGCTGGTGTTCAGGGTGTAATATGAGGTTCTAAGGCAATTTCATAGAGCATCAGTTTGTGACAGGTGCATATATATTGACATAGGTTGAGAAATAGTACACGCTATACTGCAGTGAACTAGCATTGTATTCACCGCCTACGGCCTCATAAACAAAGCCTGCGTGATCTTGATGAGGTGAATAATGGAAATTACCAGCGACATCAGGATTTCAAGATCTATGGTAAATCTGCAGGTTTAGGCGAAATACTGAACAAAAACAAGCAGTAATCGCTGGAGGAACACCAATTTGGTGGGAATGGGGGATTACAGAGAGGGGATGTGGTGGGTTTTTTGTGCAAATAGTTCTTAAGACTTATGGCGCATCAGGGGATCTTTATTTTCCAAGTGGTCTGAGGAAGTGAGTGCTGCAGACAGCAATGAAAATAAAAAAATACTTCAGTATCCCCTAAAATGGAGTCCTTAGGAGAGGAGTCTGATAGGCAAGTTATATACATATTAAAAACAACTCTGCCCCAAAGAAATTGGTAACAAGGACAGTAAATCCGTTGCCTTAACCAGGCAGCATTGTTAAAATATCTTACATAGTTAAGAGACCTGCTAAAGATTTCTTTGTGTACCCACTAATTTCAAGGGTATAATATCATTACGGTAGCTAATAGTTAACAAACCTGCTGAGGAGATATAAATACATCTAGTCACATGCTTCACTCATTGTACGATAGCATACAGGGTTGATGTGCCTGCTACAAAGCGTAATACGTAACACGCAAGTCACTGATTTGTATGTTATGTAAATAGCTCAGTGGGTTACTGCTTTTGTTACAGCCACACAATACAGTGCTCCTCATCATCAAGCAAATTGAATTTCTCACATCCACATAGTTTTTAATTGTATTCCATGGCAGTCTCAAAATTATCTCCTAATTTTTCAACGTCGCTCTCTAAAAGTTTGTTATTATATCTGAAATTGCCTGAAAATTGTGTTGAGGTTATGTCTGTATTACATGTACCAAAATTGCGCAATGTCCCTAACAAGGTTGTTTATTGTACTTGAAAATGCCTGACGCCCTTCTTTGCGCCAAAATAAAACTTCTAAATGAATAAATGCATTGTGCCTAATGATATAATTTAGTGTCTGTATGATTTATTTATTTATTTATTTATTTATTTATGATTAATGTTGAAGTAGATAATTACCCTTTGCCAGTAAGGGTACTGACCAGTTTCTAGCCAAACAACCCTCTCTATACGGAAATGATACTAAAGGGCATAAGGGAACAGAGTGATGCCTGCCCAAGGGGGGGAACCTCCAAAGACCTCTCATGGGGTCAGGGAGTTCTACTGGAACCATTCCCCAGACTAGCAGGTATCGGGGAGACCTTCCGGAGACTGCCCAGATTTAGCCAAACAAAATTCTGGTTTAAATCGCGTTGTTTCTCCACGCCCACATCGGACATTTAATGGTAAAACATCTTTCAGACATGCCGTCATGTAAATGCTGTCCAGGGCGCAGAATCTGGTGGGGAGCAAAATTGAGCAGTGCGATTTGCTATGGGTCTTCCTCACGCGCCGTGAACACTGCTCCGCTTCTGCCATCCTTCCATAGAAGGTGGCACAGTATAAGGCCCAAATACAATGTACACTGCCGCCTTTAGGATCCTGCTTTAATTAAATTAAATACGAATGTATATTTGACAATTTAAAAAGTTCTCAAATATTTGAACAAATGGTCGGCAAAGCAATGACTAGGGAACAACCCCAACATTATCCCACTGAGCGCATTCGTTATTGTCCTATTGGCCTGCTAGTCGCAGACTCAGTTCCTCCCAATGTTTACTCAGCCGTTCATCCCTCCAAAGTCGTTAAAATGAAGACCACCACATGTGGCTATATTGACCCTTAACATCTGACAGCTTGTAGACAATTAGGTTTGTATGATTTTAAGACAAGTGGTATTTAAGGTTGAAGTAGGTCGAGTAGGTCGAGTGGTAAAGACAGTGGGGGTACAACAGCAATTAATGGTAGCCAGGTCTCGTGACTCAGTAGAACAATGGATGCACCCACTGTTTGACCACATGATCAGAGGATCCAATCCTGACCCAGCGACTCAGTATTTCATGCATCTGAGGTCGATAAAATGATGGCCTTTTACGTGGGTAAGAATAAGCATCTGTTATGTTTCGTGGCCCAAAAAGACCTTGGAGTGAACACGCATTCTATAAATACATGTCTGTTATATTAATGAACATCCGACTTGGGCATCGGTGTTTTTCATCTATTTTGAAGATTTATAAAGTGCTGTACATTGCCTTTGGGATACTTCAGAAGGATGAGTGTTGACAAAAAAGTGCACTTCATGTAGAGATATGGAAGGATAGAGTTTGATCAGGTAAGGTCGGGATTTAGTCCCTGATTTCGAGTTTGGCAGATGTGTGCATCTGCCAAAACGTGGTGGATGTCATGTCCACCATATTTAGAACATACTGCAGTCTATGCACTCTAAATTTGGCAGACGGAAAATCCGCCAGTTTGTGGCAGATGTACTGCCACTGCCAAACTCTAAATTAGGCCCTTATACCCCTGCCTTGTCCTGTTGTTAAACCCTTTCAGAATTTTTGATTTAAAAGTAATGTTTATTGCAACAAACAATAATACAGTTTTCGATTACTTCGCTGATGTTGATTATGTCTAAATTTGACAATTTGGGATTTGATCTGCCAACCTTGGAATATATTTTACCGTGGATGCGACATGGAGAAAGGAGAGGGCCATGGAAAGTGGGGATCTGGGCAGCCTGCACTGCCCTAACAGTCACACTTGTCCCCCCAGGCGGCCCCCTGCCCCACTCCCAGCAAAACTGAATTCATCTGGGGTCCCCTCCCATGTCCAGGGGAGTTTTTAAATGGATCCCAGCTTTGCAGAGATTTTACGTCGGAGCTGGAAACCTATTCTGTGCACTGGTTTCCAACTACCCATGTGTTAGGAGCTCTTCATCGGGAGGCCATGTTATAAGTGAGAAAATCTGGTGTCACTCGGCAGCACCATGTGGGTGAGCAGGCCTGTGGAATTCAAATTGTACCATACAAATATCAGGACTATTTTAAGGACATGCACGACATTGGCTGCAGTCTTTTGTGCCTAAAAGATGTCTTGCTCCCTGCTGGCACCGCCCCACACCCGCTGTTTCACCGCTCTTCCGTTGATCAATACCAAAAAATGGCTCATAATCCTCTGACCACAAAAATTTGCCCTAGGCGGGCATACCATCTTCTAAAGCTGTGGATTTTGAAGTAGATATGACGCACCAACAAACAGGAACAGACACAGGAAATCGACTTATTATGGACTTAAGCCAACAGTTTTCCAGGCCATGGTTGTTTGTGCAGATAAAGACATCAGGGTCCTAAGATCAACGGTATTCTCGCGGGCATTCCAAGCTATTTCTGCCCAATCAGCTGAAATACCCTTGAAATTCTCAACCCTGAGAGATAAGATAATTCTGCGAGAAAAGCAAAGCAAAGCAAAACAGGAGATGCAAACAAATAGATTCAAACGTATTGGCATGCAACGTTTTAAAGACAGAAATACGTGGGCGCAGAGAGGACCCCTAAAAGATGTTTATTTGTTCCAAAGTAAATTATCACTGTCACTGAAAGTACTGTTTCTTTAATTGTGCTGGATGCCAGAATCGAATCTGTTTTCAGTGAGACCAAACTTCAGACAATATATAAATTCAGACGCAGGGAGATGGGGTAACTTGCCAGGGACCATCCATTGTAGTGCAGGGGGTGGCACCACTGGTTCTTGCAGTCTGGTCAATGGCAGAGTTCAAATGTATGCAAATATAGCACATTTACATTCATTAAATCTAAATTGTAATCTTTTACTCAGTCAGTGATGATCCTGAAAATCTGGCATGGATTCACCGTTATCGTAAGCCCTGGACGCGCGAAGAAGGCTTGTGGAAGATGATTCGGATTCTGTCTGTGACTGAACATCAAAGTCACTGCACAAACTGTTGGTAATAGCTCTATCATTTTTGTTTATCTACCTGTGTCTTTCTCAGTTTACGTTTTTGTTTTGTGGAAAGTGTGTCCCTTCATAGCCACTTCAGGGCTCTTTTACTTAAAGGATCATGATAGATTTTGATAGTCAGTTATTTGGATCTGAACTGATGTTGTCGGAATAATAATTGTGGACCATAAAGGAGTGTATATGTGTCAGGTGCCCTCTGATTGGTGTGGGAAATGGCTGGTGGTATCAGCTGGCTGCGCACTACTGGGTTAGGTTGGGGGATCTGCTCTGGTGGAATGACTGGCAACATGTGCAATGTCCTTTGGAAGTGCTAAGACCTGGGGCCTTATAGAGGTCCCTACAGCCCCGCAGTACAGGGGGGAGGCTCCAGGGTTCCTTGTTTTGGGGAGGGGGGGCCTCACACTGTAACCCAAGCTGTTGCATGCCTTACAGAATGCGTGCAATGGCATGGAATATGAAATAGTTCAATGCTCTGGAAAGCCACTCTGCTTTCTCGAGCAGGCCCCTGCAGCTGACGGGCGGGGCAACTGTTCAGGGGGCCCCTATTGGGCCCAAGACCAATGAATATCTGTGAAATCTGGGGGACACCAAGTCCCTTATCACATTCTGCAAAGAGGCCTCATCATTTTATGTCATGCCACTCTCTCAGAAATGACCTTGAAGGTCACACAAGCATGTTGTGTGCTACACAAAAACCTGCCATATAACTACTTGGCAGGGAAGAAATGGCCACACACTGACAAGAAAGAGCTAAGACCTACCTCAGCAACCACAGCCTGTCCTCTCTTATGAGCAGACATTGATATGTCAGGCAGGAATAATAATCAATATTAAAGTAGTTGTCATCATCGTCAGTATACATTTTTTATTTTTCTAATTAAAAAAGCGAGGACCTTTTTAAAGTTGGTGGTCGTGTTGTTCCACATCTTAGGTGCATAGATGTAGGTGGCCTGCCGTCTGACTTTTATTGAATTTCAAGCACCACATATTGAAAAGTACTAATTCTACCATTTTCCTTTGTAAGTGGAATATTTTTCGTAGCCATATTTTCAGAAAAATTAGTAAGTATGCTACCAAGCCGAGTAATGGCGAGAAGCTTTACAACCAGGGCACCTGTACTTAGCACACAACTCACTCTGGTTTAGACGCACAATGTCCCCAAGGCAGCCGTAGTTCGGTCTTCATGCATTCTGACCACTGCAAAAAAACACAATATGTACAAAATATTATGACAAAACACATTCACAAAATTATAAAAGGAGAATGGTACTTACCCAGTATGCATCTGTTCTTGGCATGTAGAGCTGTAGAGTCACATGCTGTACATAGCCTGCTATCTAGTGTTGTGTCCGGATGTTTGCACTTTGTTTTTGTTCGAAGAAGTCTTTTCCAGTCATGAGGTAGGTGACTCCTCCTTTCGGTGATAGTGCGCATGGGCATCGCCTCCACTGTTAGATTGTTTGCCGCGGAGGGTGATAATGGAGTTAGTAAGAGTAGTAAGAGATGTCCATGTATGTATGTATCTAAGTAAGATGTAACTGCAACAAGTATAGGTTCCCGGGGAGGCAGGTGGGCACATGTGACTCAACAGCTCTACATGCCAAGAACAGATGCATACTGGGTAAGTAGCATTTTCCGTTTGAGGCATGTGAGCTGTAGATCACATGCTGTGCATAGACTAAAAAGCAGTTATCTCCCAAAGCGGTGACTAACCTGTAGCTGTTGCAGTGGTCTGAAATAGTGTACGTAAAACTGCTTGGCCACACGAGCTTGCTGTCTTGCTAACACATCTACACAATAGTGTTTTGTGAATGTGTGAGGTGTAGACCATGTTGCAGCTTTGCAGATATCATCTTATTTATTTATAAAGTTTTGTATAGCGCGAACAAGACCCAGGAGGGTATCAGAGCGCTTCACAGTTGAGGTAGGTAGAATACCAAGGTGTGACAAGAGCAAAACATTACAAATAGGTTCAAGATAAACATTACCACTAGGTTCAAGACGAGAGCACGACAACAAAATGATTCAGAACATTTGCGAACCAGATAGGATAGTTCCAACAATAGAAAGGCATAGGACATGTCCACAGTAACAGTAGTAGCCTGCCAATCCTATTAAACACCAGATTACACAAAAGTAACAGATAGCAATCAAACAATGGGAGAGAGACATTCCATAAATAGCATACAGAGGTGTGGAATGGCCTGTTCCCACTGTTAAACCCAGAAGTGTAACTGTGAACTGGAAAGTCATATCATCAGAGAAGAGAGCAGTATTGAGGCAACTGACCCAGGACTTTATGGCAGGAATTTCAGCATTAGAATTTTTTTCACTTCATTTTTGAAGGAAGCAGTGGATGGGATTCGGCGAACTTCCGGTGGAAGGGAATTCCAAATCTTCGGGGCCATGCCCGAGAATGCTCTGTTACTCGTTTTCTTTTTGTGGAAGATTTGAGGTTTCAGGAGAAGTGGGTTTGCACTTCAAGACGAACGGCCACCCCCTGATAATTCAAGTTTGTGAGCCAGATAGATGGGGGTCTTGAAGTGCAGTGCTTTGTGAGTCAGGCAAGCAATCTTTAGTTGTATTCTAGCTTCATAAGGTAACCAGTTTAGGGATTTTAAGGCTGGGGATATGTGCTCATTTCTTTTGTCCCAGTAATCAATCTGGCTGCGGCATTAATGGAAGCCGTAAGTGGAACCAAGCTTTGTTTGGGGAGACCGCAAAGAGTGGAGCTGCCGTAATCAAGCCTTGGTAATACTAAAGCTTGAACCACCCATTTGAAGTCTTCCTGTGGGAGGAATGGTTTCAGATTCTTAGTAGCCTCATCTGATGTTTAGCACCCTTGGTTACATTGCTGATATGTTTCTGCATGTTCAGGTGCCTGTCTAGGGTGATTCCAAGAGATTTAGCAGAGTCGATAATGTGGGGGGAGCAGTTGAAGGCTGACAGGTGATGGATCCAGAGGTCAATCTTGGGGGCATGGTTAGGGGGAGCAATGAGGACGAATTCTGTTTTGGAGGTGTTGAGCATGAGGTAGTTTTCAGTGAGCCAGTTTTGGGTGTTCATCAGGATGGAGTTGAGTGAAATGAAGTCTTCCGGGGAGGAGACTTTCAAATAAAATTGGGTGTCATCTGCGTACATGTGAAAGAGAATGTTCGCTGAGTTCAGGGCATTAGCTAAAGGTTCCAAGAATAGATTGAAGAGTATGGGAGAAAGGGTGGACCCTTGTGGAACCCCCATCAGGACTGTAGACGGCTGAGATAGGGATTGATTCATTTTGACTCTTTGGGATCTGTTGTGGAGAAAGGAAGAGAACCATTGCAAGACCACACCTGATAGACCCATCTGGTGTTCTAGCGTGGAGAGTAGTTTGCTGTGGTTAACAGTGTCGAAGGCAGAAGATAGGTCGAGGAGAATGAGGAGGCAGGATTCATTTTGGTCAAGCAACTTTAAAATCTCGTCTAAGATGTGAGTGAGTGCTGATTCTGTACTGTGGCCACTCCGAAAGCCTGATTGGTGTTGATCCAGCAGTTGGAATTTCTCAATGTGAGCACAGAGTTGAGATTGCATACACTTTTCTAAGAGTTTCGCCAGTGTGGGGATGTTGGAGATAGGACGGAAGTTATTCAGATCAGAACTGTCTGCGTTTGTTTTTTTTAGAATGGGGGATACTTGTGCAGCTTTTAGACTATCGGGAATCATGCCTTGCAATTGTGAAGCGTTAACAATCTTAGCCCAAATGGGAAAGACGGCAGCTTTAATTTCTTTGAATATGAGAGGAGGTAGAGGGTCAATGAAGTGGTTGGAGGGTTTGATCGCAAGAAGAGTGTTGTAGATGTCGTTTTCACTAAGGGGTGTAAAGGCATGCCAGGAGGCATTGTTCTTGGGACTAGTACTAAGGAGGACGGGTAGTTCCTGGTGGTAAGGTGGGGCCGTGTGTCCTGAATTTAGGAGAGGAGCCCTTTTTGATTCAAGGACTATGTTGATGCTTGATGTTTTTTCGACAAAGAAGGTGGCGAAATCATCGCAAGTAGGAGTGCCTTCACCAGGGTTAGTGCGGACAGGTGCCTTGATCGATTGTTGATTAACAATTTCGAATAGTTTCTTGGGGAGATTTATGGCTCGATTAAGTTGAGATCTGAAGAAGTCGGCTTTAGCACTCTTGATTTTCTTGTTGTATGAACTCCTGATGGCTCTAAGGAGGGTTAGGTGTTCGGTCGATGGTGTAGATCTCCAAGATCTTTCAGCTGGCCTTAGATTACGGCGTTCCAAGTTAAGGTTGTCATTGAACCATGGTTTGGAGATTTTGGGGGAGGCATTTTTTTGTTGTAGCGGGGCTATATCATCCATGATCCCGGAGATAGAGGCGTTATAGAAATCCATGAGGACATGAACATCTTTCATTTCCGAGTGAGGAGACCAGGCTTTTGAACAGCAGATTGCTAGTTCTTCAGTGTTAATATTTCTAAGGTTCCTTGTCCATTGCTTCGTTTTCTTGGGTTGAGCACCCTTCGCTAACACCTCCCTGTTAATGAAGAAGGAGCTGTAATAGTGGTCAGACCAGTCGCAAGGGATAATGGAGTCCAATGTGATAGTGTTACCTTTGGATATGATGAGGTCCAGTATTTCTCCCTTATTGTGAGTTGGACTATCACAAAACTGAGTCAGCTCATGATCCAGTAGGAAGGATTTAAGACAATTCACTGCGTGATCATTTGGGTTAGACCAGTGGAGGTTGAAGTCTCCCAGGAAGATTTGGGACACAAGAGGGTCATCATTGGATGAGATGATTTCCATTAGATGCTCAATGAAGGAAAGATTGTCACCAGGGGGGTGGTAGAAAGTGTGTAATTTACAGACATGGGGTTTTTTGCTGGTAATGTTGATGCAGAGATATTCGCTGGAGGATGGCGTGTTTGAATCAGATTGGGAAAGCAAGAGTGTATTTCTGTGGATACAGGCTATTCCTCCACCCTGTTTTAGCTCTCTGTCCATACGAATTATGTCATGGCTAGGTGGGACTAGAAGGTCGAGTATAGGTGAGGAGGAGTCGTTTAGCCAAGTTTCTGTGAGGATAATGATGTCAAGCTCATTGGTTAGGATAAGATCATAGATGTCGGAGGCCTGTTTACTCGCTGATCTACAGTTGAGTAGAGCGCATTTCAATTGGTCCGTCGAGTGAGGGGTGGATACATCTATGTGTATGTTTCCTAGAAATGCCATGGAAGCCCCTAGTTTGCGAGTAGAGTGTGCTCTAGGGGGAATTGTTACATTTCTTTTTGCTTTTGCATAGCATATTTGAATGCATTTAACTATCCACCTTGCAATGCCTGACTTTGATATTGGATTGCCTTTATGTGGTGGAGCAAAAGCGATAAATAGTTGTTTTGCGAAATTTTGTCCTTTCTATATAGTAAAGAATTGCTCGTTTCACATCTTAAAGTGTGTAAAGCACATTCTGCCACAGAATGATAGCTATGAGGAAAGCTACCTTCTATGTAAGAAATTGTATATCACATTTATGCAATGGCTCAAAGGGTGGACCGATTAGCCTTGTGAGGACGATGTTGAGATTCCACACTGGAGCAGGTGGAATTCTTGGAGGAATGTTTATTTTAAGTCCTTCCATGAATGCTTTGATGACAGGCACTCTAAAAAGAGACAGATGTCTGTTTTGTAGGTAAGCAGCTATTGCAGCCAGATGTAAGCGTATGGAAGAATACACCAAATTGGAACACTGTAGATGTAATAAATAGCAGATGATATTTTGAACTGACGCGTCCAGTGGATCTATGTGATTGCTATTGCAGTATATCACAAATCGCTTCCACTTTGCTGCATAGCATGCTCTTGTGGTAGACATCTAGCCTCTTTGATAATGTTCACACAGTCTGGCGGAAGATTGAGGTAACCAAACTCTAGGATTTCAGGAGCCAGATCGCAAGATTGAGATGGCTGGGATCTGGGTGTCTTATCTCTCCATGGCTCTGAGTGAGCAGATTGGGAGTGAGGTGTAGTTTTTGGTGAGGAACCACCGAGAGCTCCAACAGGGTTGTGAACCAGGGTTGTCTGGCCCATGTGGGAGCAACTAGGATTAATGTCAGGGACGCCTGTTTGAGCTTCCGAACCACTAATGGAATGAGTGCAAATATCCATGACCAATTTATCCATAATGCATTGCCCTTGGACAATGGGTGTGGATGTCTGGATGCGAAGTTTGGACATTTTGCGTTTAGGTTTGTGGCAAACAGATCTATGTCTGGAAATCCCCACATTTGGAAGAATGGGAGGAGTACTTGAGGGTGGAGCTCCCATTCGTGGATCTGTTATCTTTGACGTCTGAGCAGATCTGCAATCTGATTGTTTACTCCTGTAAGGTGTTCTGCAAGGAGAAACATTTTGTGATGTATGGCCCATCTCCAGATGGTTTGCGCTAGGTGTGACAGCTGGGGAGAGTGTGTCCCCCCCTGTTTTTGTATGTAGTACATTGCTGTCATGTTGTCTGTACGGATCAGGACAGCTTTGCCTACTAGATGAACTTGAAACGCTTTGAGCGCTAGAAAAATTGCTAGCAGCTCTAGATGATTTATGTGAAGCTGCTTTTGTTGCAAGCTCCACATGCCCTGAATTGTATGTGTTTGTAGATGAGCTTCCCAACCAGTGAGTGATGCGTCTGCTGTTAGCACTATCTGTGGAACCGGCTCGATGAAAGGCTGACCTTTTGAAAGGTTTTGTGTATTCCACCACAGCAGAGAGCGATGGGTGTGGCCGTCCACCAACACTAGATCTGATAACAGACCCTGAGCCTGGTTTCACTGACGTGCTAAGCACTCTTGAAGGGGACGCATGTGAAGTCTTGCGTAAGGGACTATTATTATGCAAGATGCCATCATCCCCAGCAGTAACTGCATGAACACTCGAGCTGGCAATGAGTGTTGAGGTTGGAACTGGCAGAGTAGAGTCTGCATATTGCGGATTCTGGCCAGATTGGGATAGGCCAAAGCCTTTTGTGTGTCTATTGTGGCTCCCAGATACGCCTGTATGTTGGATGGCTGTAGATGGGATTTGGACAGATTCACTGTGAACCCAAGATCGTGGAGCAACTGCACCATTTTGAGAGTGTGATGGAGACAGCTTTGTTGCGAGTTGGCTTTTATGAGCCAATTGTCCAGATATGGGAAGACGTGAATTTGTTGTCTTCGAAGATGAGCTGCGACTACTGCTAAACACTTCGTGAAAACTCTGGGTGCTGTAGTTACTCCGAATGGGAGCACCTTGAACTGATAATGTTGTCCTGCTACCACGAACCTTAGGTATTTGCGATGAGCATGATGTATTGGGATATGGAAATAGGCGTTCTTTAAGTCCAGAGTGGACAGGAAGTCGCCTTTTTGAAGGAGCGGAAGTACTTGTTGTAGAGTGACCATGTGAAAGTGGTCTGATTGAATGTATAGATTTAGTTCTCTGAGGTCCAGTATAGGCCTGAGAGATTTGTCCTTTTTGGGAATTAAGAAGTATAGGGAGTATACTCCGGTTCCTTGATGTTTTAATGGGACTGGCTCTATTGCTCCTTTGTCTAACAGAAATTGAACCTCTTTCTTTAGAAGGGCGAGATGTTCCTGTGACATTGCATGTGATCTTGGAAGAATGTTTGGGGGAGTATCTGTAAGTTCCAGGCAGTAACCATATTGGATAATTTGTAGAACTCATTTGTCTGAGGTGATGGTGTTCCAGACAGGGAGAAATTGAGAGAGATGTGCCCTGACAGGAGTGGAATGATCGGAGGGTAGTGGAAGGAAGTCACTGTTTGTTATTAGCGGGGGATGTGCGTGTGGAGTTGCCTCTGCCTCTTCCCTTACCATTGTTTCCTCTAAAACCTCCTCGAAAATATCTTCTTGATGAGGGCGAGTGGTTGTTGCCCTTGTAAGAGGATAAGGGATTTTCTGTGGTGACAGTTTTGGAACCACCCCTATAAAAGGAGCGACGAAAGGAACCTCTACTAGCAGGTAACTGTAAAGCCCCCATGGACTTTGCGACCTCAGTGTCCTTTTTCATTTTCTCCAGCGAGGTGTCAACTGCTGGGCCAAATAGGTGCTCCTTGTCAAAAGGTTGATTAAGAATGGAGGCCTGTACCTCAGGCTTGAAACCTGATATTCTTAACCATGCGTGTCTGCGTAGCAACACACTTGTGTTTACTGTACGTGCTGCTGTGTCTGCTGCATCTAATGCATATTTGATGGAGGTATTGGTAATGAGTTTTCCTTCTTGTATGAGATCATTTGCCTTAGCTTTATGCTCATCAGGCAGATATTGGATAAGTTTTTCTAACTCATCATAATGAGCTCTATCGTATCTGGCTAGCAAAGCCTGAGCATTGGCAATGCGCCAGTGATTAGCTGCCTGAGACGCTACCCTTTTACCAGAGGCATCAATTATCAGGAGGGGGGGGCCTCACCTGTTGTTTGTGAATTTGCTCTTTTACGAGCATTAGAGACCACCAAAGAGTCTAAGGGTAGTTGACCCTTGATGTAAGCAGGGTCAGTAGGTGCTGGTTTGTATTTTTTCTCAACCCTGGGCGTGATTATTCTTGCCTTGACAGGGTGTTTGAAAACCTCATCTGCATGCTTAAGCATCCCCTTAAGCATTGGTAAAGTGTGTGTTGTTTTTTGAGTGGAGTTTAATGTCTTGAATAAGAAGTCCTCCTCTAAAGTTTCTTTATGTAATTCCACCCCATGATAGTGAGCAGCCCTATTAAGAAGCTCAATATAACCTATATTGTCATCAGGAGGTGATGGCCTAGATGGGATACAAATCAGGGTCAGTGTCTGTATGTGGATCAGTATTATAATCCTCCCATGGGTCAACATCTTGTGGCCTGTTGTCATCCCCATCCCCCTCATCCTGTGGGTCAGGTGATAGTGGTGGTGGTGAATTAGTGGGGGTAATGAGTAGGTGAGGATTAGTAGGTGAAGGAGGTGGAATTTAAGGTGGTGATGGGTTTGTACCCATATTCCTTTTCTTTAGAGGTATATGATGCTCATCCTGATGTGCCAATTTCCTTTTTTCAGGTAATTTGGCATGAATATGTCCAGTATCTGGGTTGATAACCAGTTCTTTTTGTTTCGGATCCGGTGCTGGAACATCAGACCGAAACTCTTTTGTTGGAGTCTTTTTCTCTTTAGTTGTAGTTTTCGGCGTCAAAAGTTTCGGCTCCAAAGTCTTCGGCACCGAAGATTTAGGCTTGGACAAACATGGAGGATGGACATGCTTGGTTTTCGGCACCGAGGATTTCGGTTCGGTGGCGCTAGGGGGCCGACTCGATCCCGAGCCTTGAAGGCTTTTCTTTGTGTTTTGGCGCCGGGCCCGCGGGTGGGGTGCTCGAAACAGGCAGAGGAATGACCGGAGCCTTTTTAGGTTTTGGTTGTTGGGGCAAGGGGGTTTCTGTACTCACGGTACGTTGACCCGGTGTAACTTGCTCCTCTTCTTCCATGTCGGAGTCGGCTTCGGACACAGAGACATGTTCTTCTTCCTCAGCTCCTTGAGCATGTTCTTGGTCGGAATCTTCTCCGAAGATGTCCGGTACGGAGCCGCCTTGTTGTTACATTTCGTGATGTCGAGCCCGACGGTCACGGAGCGTCTTGTTCGATCGAAACGATCAGCACGCGTCGCAGTCTCTCTCGTAGTGTTCCGGGGACAAACAGAGATTGCACACTTCCTGCAGGTCGGTGCGCGGAAACTTGGCGCGACACCCGGGACAGAGTTTGAATGGAGTCTGTTCCATCGACTGCTAGCGAGCCCGGCGCGGGTAGGGCCAACGGCCCTCCACGAGTTTTCCGATCGAAGATTCTTGGTTCAAAACGATACGCGGAGAATAGGAAACGCGATGGAGAAACAATGCCGTCAAGGGTAGTGGATTGCACGTTGAAGGGAAGCCGAGAAACAGTACCGAACAGGAGCGCAGCAATTCACATCCGAACCCGATGGCGGAAAAAGACAATCTAACAATGGAGTCGATGCCCATGCCCACTATCACCAAAAGTAGGAGTCACCTACCTCGTGACTGGAAAAGACTTCTTCGAACAAAAACAAAGTGCAAACATCCGGACCCAACACTAGATGGCAGGCTATGCACAGCATGTGATCTACAGCTCACATGCCTCAAACCTACAGTTTTGTATATTTCAAATTAAATATGAGAACACATAGGTTCGGAGTTTACAGCTCATGTGGGCTGCAGACAGGAAGCCAAAATGTAGAAATTTGAAAGCACCAACTAAATACATAATGAATGCAATAACATAACCAGAAAACATAACAAAACATGACATATTATACTATAACTATGCATAGCATAACACAACAATATTAACACGAATGTGGTCAACAAATGAGGCTGTCAGTGTGAAGCAGACCTTCCAACTCACAAAGTGCCACAGTGCCTTCACACAATATCGGCTCCTTTACACAGTAACCTGATGAGTAGCCAATATCACATGCACATGATTAACTTGAAACCCCTGCAGAAAGCAGGTTCCATCTAATTATTTGGATGGTCTGTGCAGCCGATGTCCATTATGGGGTGTGAAACATTTGCAGGAACTCGCGACAGCCTAAAATGTTTTGTTTGTTTTGGTGTGGGAGTGTGAGGGGTGAATTAAAGAGCCTAAGGCTATACTTGGGGAGGTGTGGCCCAGCAGCCAGAGCAGCTGACTCTGGAGCGCGGGACTCACGGTTCGATCGCCCGTCGGCAGCTCAGCTCAGCATCATGTGACTCTGGGAAATATCTAGCTTAACCTTCCAGACAGCCCCCACCGCCTGGATACCCCTAGGGGTGATAAGTCGCGCTTTACAAATCTGGAATTATTATAAACCCTGCTACCCAATCCACCCCCACCTGCCTCCCTCACACATTATGATTTTATCACAAGTTGGCACGTCTACGATTGTAGAGATGCACTTATACTAAAAAAAAGGGAACCGATATGGCAACGTATGAGGTCCCTCCCCCTCTTTTGATTTTATTTTATTTACCTTAAATACTTCCTCTCTGTTTATTGGAAGTTGATGTCAAATGGCTGGGGATCCATTTTTGCTGAGCAGGGCAAGAAATCAATCACGGCATTGGTGAAACCATATAAAGTGGAATCAGGGAAGGGAGGGGCAAGGACAGGAAGAAGAGCAGCTGGGTGGTGAGGAGCTGGCACCGAAAGAGGGAAGTTACAGAGGAGAGGAGAGGAGAGAGGGCAGCAAACTGGAAGGAGAGGAGCTATTTTTTCTTCAAACAATGGGGACTGCTAGTTCATTGCTAGACTTTGCAGGTCTTGTTCCCGGACACCCAGCCAGCTGCATGGTTAATTTGCCTGTCTGTGCCAGCTGCTTCTCATGTCACTGCAGAAAGAGAAATCACAGCCTCGAACCCTTCATTTCATCCCCTTCACCTGTAATCCAAGATTTCAGACAGCCGGACAGCTCAACAAACCTTTTTTTTAATGATCACTACATTTTGGGGGAGATCTGCACAGAATTGTCCCAGAAACCACTGAGGCTGCTTGATGCGATGCGATGCAAAATATCCACAATTTTTTCCACAAGATTCACAAAGAACAATTCTCATCTATAAAGTTCTCATGTCTATTTAGAAAACTTCATGGCCTGCGATTTTTCATAAACAGGCACAGGCACACACATACAAACACATTCGCACACATTCGCTCCCTCGTACCAAAATAATGTCACAGTAACGTTATCATGCACACTCACACTTATATACAATGCCACATAAAAAGACTATCACACTCGCAGTCTCTCACGCTCTCTAACACATACAACTATGCCACACAAACTGTTTTCCACACATTCTATTTCCCTCAGCATCTCCCACATACACTCTTTAACACACAGGTGCACACTCCATCCACACAAATAATGTCACACAAATATAACTTCGCTCACCTAACACACTTTCTCTGGCAACCTATCACACTCTGTCTCTTACATCTACATCTTTCACACATCCTTTGCATTCTCACAAATTCACACACTCACTCACACATGCAAAGTGTCACACAAACACACTGTCTATGATGACCAGAGTTTCAAAACAAAATAAGGGAAATTTCACAAACATAAAAGTAGGACTACAATTTCTCATCGACTGAGGGGCACAGAATAAATTAAACGACAATGCAAGGCAAATAAATTAAATTTAACTTTTATGTTAAGTATCATCTATATTTATATTGATTTCTGAAAAAAGCTGGTGACAAAGCCTGCATTTGAACACATAAATGTGTGCTTCCCTTTGTGTTCAGCCAACCCTCTCTAACAAAAAATGGGACATATGCTGAATTTAGCTAAATCTTCAGGAACAGATGATTAACAAGTATTGGTGAATGCAATAGGTTTTGCCAATGTGATTAATAATAAGCAGTTTTTTGTTGTAAATTGTAGATTGGTGAGTAGTTGTGCAATATAAGTTACTGAAACTCCGTTAAAGTGTTATCACTTGTATATTGAGAAAAGCAAAAGATGTCCTGCTGGTAAAAGTGTTACGCTCCATTTACAAAGCTGAGAGAGACAATAGATTAAGGGCCCTAAAAGAAGAAGCATGGGACAAACTAACAAAAGCAGCTACGCTAAAAAATAGTAGGGATTTCTGGCTCATAATTAATGCCCCGTTTCTTAAAGACGACACAGACATCTCCCTAGATCAGCATGTAACAGGAGATGACTGGGTGAGCCAATTCACGGGGGTATTTGACATAGAAGGGGAGGACTCTGCAACAACATCATGCTGTCCGACTCACCAAGAGGTAGCTAAATTATCTTTTACCCTGGACGAAATGCAAAATGCACTGAACCAATGTAGTAGATTGAGGGCAGCTGGGCCAGATGGCGTGCCGATAGACTTCTTTTCACTGAACCAGGAGCTTTGGGCACCGTTACTTACGAATGTTTTTAATGCCATTTCACAAACGAATGCCCCCCCCTTCTTGGAAAAGGTCAGTGATCACATCAATCTTTAAAAGGGGAATAAAGCTTTGGCAAATAACCATTGACCAATATAGCTGTTAGACAGTATAGCAAAATTAATGGGCCATCTCCTACTAAATAGGTTAGAGGACTGGGCTCAAGAAAACAAGATACTAATTAAAACACAGTACGGTTTTAGAAAAAATAAAGGGACTGTGGCCCAATGCCTCAATCTAAATTGATTGATTGCTAAATATACGGCAGCAAAAGAAGGCCACCTTTATATGGCCTTTAAGGACCTCTCGGTGGCTTTTGACCGAGTGGCCCATATGAAACTTTGGTCCATAATGGAAGACATTGGAATAGATAAAACAATAATTAACTTTATTCTGGAGTTGTACTCCTCAGCCACGGCGTGTGTATCGCTTGGGGAGAGAGGGGGAGTGTTCTAGACACTTCCCACTCACTCGTGGCGTCAGGCAAGGATGTGTACTTGCGTCCTTCCTATTCTCTCTCTACACGAATGGCGTGGAAGCTGCACTGGTGGGGTCCACTAGCGATGTCCCTGTTGTTAATTCTGCTCCCATTCCCCTCCTGCTATACGGAGATGATGTGGTATTGCTCGCTCGGACCAGCAACGCACTGCAGATGCTCATAGACACTTATGTAAGATTTATGAATAACCTGGACCTCAAAGTAAATTAAACAAATTCATTTGTGCTCGTGGCAGGAGCAAGATTAAGAAAACAACCTACTTGGAATGTTGAAGGGAGGAAATTGGAGGAAGTAGAATCATTCTGCTACCTGGGGGTACTGTTTAGCTCCAAAAATACATGGCAAAACATGGTGGCCAATAGAGGCCTTTTGATGGAAAGAAGCATAGGGACAATTTTTAGCTTCATTAAGAAATTGGGGTCTAAACCGATAGCAACCATAAAAAAGATATATGAAGCAAAAACAACGTCCGTGGCAACTTATGGAGCACCAGTGTGGGGTGTCATTCCTGTATCTAGTCTACAACAAATTGAGAATAAATTTTAGAAACGCCTGATTGGTGCTCCTCAATCTTGTTCCTCTTATAACATCCATATCAAACTGGACATTCCCTTCATCACAGACCAGATTCACTCGCCCCTCCTCTTGTGGCACTCAGTATGGAGGAGGGAAACATTGAAGCTAACGCAAGACATTCTATTTGATTGCCTAAAGCTCGACTGGTCTCGGAAAATAAAATGGTTGCAATTTGTCAAGCATAGCCTCTATACCATTGGCTTGTCCAACTTATTTGAAGACCCAATTACTTGCACCTCCATTTCCAGGACAGAACTGAAAAACTGTTTACTTGAAAAACAGAGGAATATGAGATGGGAAGCCAATTGTTGTAAACTAAGGGTTACACAATATCACCTAGAACCAAAAATAAATACATCTGAACTTATCTATCCTTTGTGACTAATACTTATCACAGATTTCTGCTAGTGAGGTTTTGATTGAATTACATTCCCCTAATGCTTGGCTATCCTGCTAATACTCATTCCATGAATGCTTTGTCTGTTTGACCTTGCGACTTTTCATCAGCTCAACGTGACCTCCGCTTGTTATTCTTCTGCAAATTTTATAGGGAGGAGAGGAAGAGGTTCGTCCATCCAATTTTGCGTAGTTACAGTGTGAGACAATGTCGACCAGCATTATACTTTGTAAAACAGCGGTCTGACCCCTTTACTTGCTATGGTTTGGCCTTGTTTTTCCAGGCGCTATAAAAAACACAAGCAGTCTTTGTAACATAAGGAATGAAATTGTTTCTAATTCTGCGTTATTTTTTAACTGTATCACAGTTTTTATCTGTATATCTTTTATCAAGTGCTGTTTTAATGTATATTATGGTTTTATTGTATGTAGAATACTTTTATGCCGTTTTATCAATTGGCAAAATAAAGTGAATTTTTTTTTGATTTGAGAAAAGCAATATATTGTGTTGTTACAAGTGGAATTATAAAGCGGGGAGCTTAGGTAAATGGGGGAAGACAAAGAAAAAAAACATGTTCCCGATAAGTACAGTGTGAATGCAGATGAGGCCGGGGACCGAGATTAGGAGAGACTGCGCCATGTGTTGCTTGCTGCACCTTGCTCTGACTGGAAAGACATCTTGCAGCTATAAATGTTGCGTCGTGCAACGGGGTCCCTTGTGTGCCTCTGTACAGAGGACATAATATTCATCACCGTAGTCTGAAGGGAAACTATTTAAAAGACCCAGAGATAAGAATATTGGAGGGGAGCAAATTATGTAAAATAGATGACAGCTGTATCTGTGGAAACAGAAATAAATAAAATGAGGGAGGAACCAACGAGGTGTGACCCAGGAAGAGGCTGCAAGACAAGTGGAGTAGAGATATGGCCTGCAGATGCACTAGTAAGGCGTGCCTGTTAGGAAATGCAAACAAGCAACACAAGTGAAGAGGCTAAGTGTTAGGTGAGCTTCTGGAGGGAATTCGGTGCTCTTGGCTCTGTCCCAGAAAACACACTAAAGAGATGACAAGAGAATGCGGTGTAGCAGTCAGAGCTGCGGACTTTGGACTTGGGGACTGAGGTTCAAGTCGCGGCATCGGCTCAGCATGCTGTGATTCTGGAGCAAATCATTTAATCTCCCTGCGACTACATAAAATGAATGTGAAATGTAACTGGTGCTTTTGTAAAGCACAAAGTACATTTTACTAAACTGCAAGCATGAGAATTTAAACTCATTATAAATGCATAACAATTACCCCTCCCTCAAACGACAAACCACAGGAAATGTGAAATCAAACTACTTGCTGCAGGCCGTAAATTGTGTTTTTTAAACAACGAAAGGCTGTTGGTGTAGTTTTGCTGCAGTATCTCATGGTTTTAGCACTGTGTAACAGCTCAGTGGCTTAGGTAAACAGTAAACATGATGAAAGAGGTGTGATTTGGCTCAAAGAAGCGCTGCATAATAAAGGTGTAAAGCAGCCTTCTTTAGCACCTGCAGCAAGATACTTCCGCTGCTGAAAGCAAATCTGCCAAAAGGGTTGAGTTTTGTCTTGGAAGGAGGAGGAACAGGGGCCATGGAGTGGTCAGTGGGAGAGGAGTGCAAGCAGTGGCGGCTCGCATAGGGCGTGCTGGGGGGCAGTGGGCGAGGCGGGGGAGGGGCAGTGTTGGGGGTAGTAAACTCGGACATACGACGGAACGGAGGAACGTAATAATTACTTTCCTCCGTTCCGTCGTATGTCCGAGTTTACTAACCCCCAGCCTGCCCTCCCCCGCCCCACCGCCCCGCAGCACGCCCTATGCGAGCCGCCACTGAGTGCAAGCACCAACGATGAGGAAGCAAAGACAAGAAGACAGGGGAAGCAAGAAGAAAAAGCCTTTGCTGATGGATGCTGCTCACACAAGTGCATTTCGAAAGGGGACAAAGCTGTAAACTCATTTTCACAAATTCACATGATGCCAAAACTCCAAGTTGTTTTTTCGAGTTCTAAAAGTCACCAGCTGTAGCCATTGTAGAAGCCACTGTAGAAGTCTTGTCTTGAGGATAGATGTTATAAATGCCTTAGAGCAATTGAAAATAAAATAATGTTTACTTGTTAGTCAATTGGTTTGGTTAATTGTAAATCCACTTAAATGAATGGGCGTCCTATGATGCAGTGGAACGGAGTGCATTTACGGCATATGACATCCGTGCTACGCCTCTGCTTCATTTGCTTAAAGCGCCCTCCATTCAGACAGCTGAAGAAAGCAAGGCTCAGAGAGAGAGGAGAGAGGATATGGTGTTGCAGCCAGAGCTGCCGACTTTAGAGCTGGGAAACCAGGTTCGGGTCTTGACATTGGCTCAACATCATGTAAGTAAATCACTTAATCTTCCAGTGCCTGCAAATATAAAAATATACGAAGAACTTGCACCAAAGAACTGTTACATTTAAATTCTGTAAGCAGCATAGCCACCAAGAGGTATGCTGAAGAAAGTGGCGCGCTCGCTTGCAATTAAAATAGAAAAGAATTTCAAGCAAATAGAAAGAAATACATCAGCCTCGGGACACTGATAAGATGAAGTTCACGGGTAACAACAGGAAATGGTATGGTACAACCAATAGAAACAGAGGAAAAGTAAGTGGCAAGCACATGAATGAATGAAAAGGAAGGGCAGGATGTAAGCCCCTTTTAAGATTTATATTGAATACAATAGATTTTACAAGCACAGTGCAAGCACTGTAAAGGTGAAACCGAAAAACTGGGACTGTCCCAGCAAATCCTTGATGCCTGGTCTCATTAACACTGCCTTGCTCTATCTCCCATAGACACACAGCCTCAAACACTTTCACATACTTTCTGTTTCACACACACATATAGCATTGTCACACTAACACACACACCAAGGTAACCATATTTTAAAAAACAAAACAAGGACATTTCAAAAACATAGAAGTGGGACTACAATTTTGTATTAACTGAAACACAGTGACTTATTTGACAATGCTCATCAACATAGAAAATACAGACAATATGGCACAAGGGGAATTAAATGCATTTTTATGCACAGTATAACATGATAACTAAATTGCTTTTTGCAAGGGGCTGATAACTAATTCTGCACTGGAACACATAAAAACTTACCTCCTTCTGTGTCTGTGATATCTGCTACATTTAGTGAAATCTCATCTGTATTCCAACAACTCCGCAACTACAGAGGAGTTACCTAAGCTTCTCACTTTTCCCCCCTTATCTCCAGAACTCACGGATCACCTGTTAGAGGGGATTACATCTGGGTCCCCGATGGAATCATGCCCTTTGAAGATCCTGAAAATAGGAAGGGAAGCTATTGTCCCCCTCCTTACCTCAGTACTTAATGTAGCTATTTCAGAGGGGCAGTACCCCATCCCTTGGAAGACTGCAGTGGTTAAACCTCTTTTAAAAAAACCTTCTTTGGACCCAGCGGAATTAAAGAATTATCGCCCTATCTCCCTGTTACCAGTTCCAGCCAAAATCCTGGAGAAATATTTGAATTCTCACCTTAGTTCCTATTTAAGGGAGTACCAGCTGCTTAATGGTTCGCAGCATGGTTTTAGAGGTGAACATAGCACGGAGACAGCGTTAACCTCGGTATTCAGTTCTCCTTGACCTGACCGCAGCTTTTGATACCCTATCTCCTTTGAGACTGGTGGAACGGCTCAAGGAGATAGGGATTGGGGGCATGGCCCTCAAGCTCCTTACCTCCTTACTTTGTGATCGTGCTTAGATTGTGAAAATGGGTCAATTCTACTCGGCTCCTAATCCTCTGTCATGTGGAGTCCCGCAGGGCTCCTCCCTTAGCCCGACCCTTTTTAATATTTATGTCGCCCCGCTGGCAAGGGTTGCAAGATCATTTGGATTGGAGGTACTGTCCTATGCCGACGACACGCAAATCTTGGTGTCTATTACTCACAGCATTAGGGAATCTGCTACTAATTTTAAAAACTGCATGCAGGCAGTCTCTTCTTGGATGGTTGAGAATTACCTCAAACTTAACGGGGGAAAAACAGAGGTTCTGATCTTTGGAAACCAGCAGAAAATCTGGTCTAGCAACTGGTGGCCAGATACGCTCGGTTGCTGTCCTTGCCCTGTATCCCATGGTAAAAATCTAGGGTTTATAGTGGACAACTCTCTCTCTTTGAGTCTGCAGATAAATAGAACGGTTTCCACGTGCTTTGGGATCATCAGGATTCTTAGGAAAATCTCCCATTTCCTTTCGTTCACCTCCCGAAAGCAGGCGGTGATTGCCTTAGTGATGTCCAGATTGGACTATTGTAATGCCCTTTATCTGGGCATTAACAAGGGCCTTGTTCATCGGCTGCAGCTGGTGCAGAATGCAGCAGCCAGGCTGGTGATGGATCTTCCGAAATTCCACTCTTTCTCAGCCTCCCTCAAAAAGCTGCATTGGCTTCCTTTAAATCGAAGAATTTTCTTTAAGGCTCTATGTCTTACTCACAATGCTTTTTATGGCCTAGGCCTGGATTCTATTAAAGGGCAGTTCCGGCGCTATGCCCCAACCAAGCAGTTGAGATCAGCTAGTAAAAATCTGCTGGTAGTTCCAAGGTTCAAGAAGACTAGATGGGGAGGCATGGCGTTTTCCGTTGCCACTGCCAGGCTGTGGAATTCCCTCCCTGACGATCTTTCTGGACAAACGTCTCACTCTCTCTTCCGCAGGGCTCTTAAGACCTGGCTCTTTACAGAGGCATCAGCTTGAGCTCTTCTTCCTCTCCTGTATGACAGTCCCTCCTGTAGCGCCTTGACGCCTCTGGGCTAAGTTTGCGCTTTAAAAGTCTAATATTCATTCATTCAAATTTGCAGGGTTAGATCATGAAAAATCAGGAGTGTCCTGGCAATCCTGGGATACCTGGTCATCCTAATACACCGTCTCTTAAATTCTTTCCACTTTCTCACACACACTCTCTCTCCCAGCACCAAAGGAAGCTACAGCTCTATGTAATTTCCACCATCATAATCTCTCTTTCACTCTTTCTCTCAGGGCTGCAATGTAGCTACGTGCAGGAAGCTCTTTGCTCAGCCAGATGAATGTGATTGAGACAAAAAAAACTTGTGGAAACTTGTTCAAGAGAATCTTTTCCCTCAAATCCGTTTCAACAACTTTTTCAAAACGATTGGAATTCCTAAGTTGTAAGATCCAAGATCCCTGCCTTTTATCTTAAAGAACTACATTCAGTCCTTTTTTTATTTTTTTTCAGGATGTTATATTTCATGAATATGGAGAACTGCCAGTCTGGTATCATCAGGCTGGTAGTCTTCATTTTGTTTTTTCACCACAGCAGCCTTCACTTATAAATAATGTCTTCTTCTGTGACATAGCGAAATCTCAGCGGGAACGTACAACATTTTCTAGGAGGCGGGAGGGGTTTGGGTTTATGAGTGTGCAAAATCATATAATTATTTTCACGAAAATTTGTAAAAATTAAGGGAAATTAGGCAAATGTGCGATTAGCACTAAATATGTCCTAGCTTCATGTTGGGCTCCTCCGGCACAAGGGGTTGACCATCATGTAAAAATTCACATGACGTACCAAAGGGAGACTAGTTCCAGTAGAAAATATTCCCAGGAGGATATTTTCTACTCGAACCACTCTTTCACAAGCAAAACTGGATAATGTGAAATTTCATGAATTTAGCAAATTACACATTATCAAATCTCAAAATTTGTGAATTTCATAAGTAGCTAAATTTTGCCCAACCAGGGGCCATATTATACAAAGTGCCCTGGCAATGCAACAGGCATTTGTGCCCGCTCTGCGAGCCTTCGTGGCACTTTGGTATTACAGAAGGGTGCCACAGACGCTTGTGCAGCCCTTTCTGTAATACAGATAGCGCTGGGGCACATATCGCGCCATTGCTATCATGATAGGGCGTTCCCTCACTTGAATAGGGGTGTGGCCCCACGCAAATGAGGGAATCCCTTTGCCTCTGCGCACAAGCCGTATTATAGATGTGGGCGAAAAGGCAAAGAAGCTGTCAGCGCACCCCCTCATGGCAGCCCTCTGGAAGGATGAAGGGGGTCACCTAGACATCCCCTTGCAGGCGGGTGCAGTCACTCAGTTCATGAGGCCTGCAAGCAGCCGCTCCAAGGTTTCACTGTGCAGGCGACAATCTGCCTGCACAGTGAAATATGGAGGGGCTGCTTCAAAGGCGCTCCATATTTCACTTGAATGCGCTGCACGAGTCCGCAGCTGTCCTGGGGGTAGCGCATTCAATCTAATACAGCGCACTCTCCTTGCAAGCGCTCAGCGCACCTTTTGACAGGTGCGCCCGGCGCTAACAAGGAAAATGCACCGCATTTTGTAATACGGCACCTGGTGGTGTCACTTTGTGTAATGTTGCACTGACTGTGCACTCTCGTATGGAAATTCACTATCTTGCTCTGTCTCGCAAATGTCCTATTCATGTCAGCTCGAAAAGATGGTTAGTTTAAAATCCAATAATTTTGGCGGCTGCTCCAGGCCTTCTCTCGTTCCAGAGGCATACTACTTTGCTTCCACCTAGGCGAATTAAGGAAGATGAACACAGACCTATAAAATCTAAGGGGCTCATTACGATGGCGGAGAGACCTCCGCCATCTGGCTCCCATTTCCCCCCACCACATTAGGATGGCGGGGGGAATTGTGCCACAAGCGTGGCGGGCGCAAAGTGCGCCCGCCACGCTTCCGTCACAGGCAATCATTGCGATTGCCTGGCGGAGCGGATCTGACCGGGGATATGGTGGCGGTGCCTAGCAGGCACTGCCAGCCCGATCACAATGCTGGCGTCAGCCAGCCTTTCCATGGCGGTTGAACCGCCATGGAAAGGCTGGCGGAGGCTGGCTTCAGGGGGCCCATTACCCCCCTACATTTCCATGCACAAGGTGGCAGGCACCGCGCGGTGCCTGCCACGTTGTGCAGGGAAATGCACAACATGGCCATTTAACATTGCGGCGGGTGCGGCAGCCAGCAGCACCCGCCGCAATGTTAAATTGCCAGATGCGACCGCCGCGGTGTCGGTCGCATCATAATCAGGGTTGCGGGACCGCCGCATGACAGGCGGGCAGCCCCGATCCCGCTACGATGGCAGGCGGACTCAAGTCCACCCGCCATCGTATTCGGCCCCTAAGATCTTTCAGTCTGAGGTCACAGACCCCGATTCTAATTATGGTGATGGAATAGCAGCGGAAAGTGAATGAGTGGAAGATGTACATCTTTTATTTCATTGGCTGTGTTGAGGTCGGACAGATGGGGCAATGCTGAGAGAGGAAAGACTATGATGAAGAGACTCTAAGATTCAATGTTGGGTAACGGAAAGGTCATCATCTGCATGAGGGCATTTGTTGTAGCTCAAAGGAGTTCAATGATACCTGTCTGCAAAACTTACCAAGGAAAGTTCATAGCACGTTTCGACCTCCTCCTTCACAGCTAAGGCAGTGGATTTTTTGACTTCTCCAAGTTCAGTGGCTTCTTTTGGCCTTGAGCCACCAATACCTAGGAAGAGCAAGGAAACTAGAGATTAGGTTGGGTTCACTCTGTTACTACAGGATGCCTCTTCTAAAAAATTAACATTATACAAACTTTTAAAGAAATGAAAAATTGCTCTTGTGGATAACAGACACAATAAAGTAAAGCATCCAGATGAGTTAAACCATGAAGGCACTGACATGAACATGAAATAAATTAATTTGCTTAGTTTGTGTTGTTTTACTCTCACATGGTGTCAGCTACTAAACAGTGCATGGAAATCCAGCAGATATTCTAGAATCAGCACTAGTGCAAAGATGTTAGTGCTCCGAGCAAAATGCAGCAATTTGGCTCCACCAACAGGTGGTACTCTAAGGTTAATGTCTGCCCTCACCTAGCACAAACAGGATTGCTATAATCATTTCTTGTGGCCAAGAAAACTTCACCCAGTATGAACAGTTGTAAACAAAAATTGTGAAATAGATTACTATCTTTTATTCCCAAATGAAAATTTTTGACTTTTATTAACCATAAGGCCTTTTAGGACTTTGCTAACTAAACATTAAAAACACTTATTGGGGCATAAAATTGCTTATTAAGAGTGAGATAGTGGAACAAATTGAGAGGTGAGAGATGGGTCTTACGTATGCTTGTGGTCTGAAGTGTGATGAGAAAAGAGTGGTATTGAAATAGAAACAAAAGTTAAGATATAGGAAATGAGATCCCTGAACTAAGTGTGGTAGTGCACTGGAAATTTAGTTAAAGTTCAAGTCTTTGTGGCCATCGACTTTTTGACATTTCTGTCTTTTCATTTTGCGGACAATTCATTTTGTTGTTACAGTAGGACCGAGGCTTAAGGGAAATGCTTGCAGGTCCAGAGTGACCATAAAACCCAGTAGTAAAAAACAAAAACAGAGAAGATAAGGATGTAAATGGCCCTTCTCCCTAACAAAAGGTTGCCTAGTGCTGAAGTGTCTGGCCACACGCAGAGCACTTCACTGCATCCAAAGATAAGCTATGTGAGGACATTGGAAACACCTAATTCATTTGAGTTGTGGTCAAGCCAACAATTATCTCGATCTGATTTTCTGGGCTGCTGCAAGAAAAGTCATCACTTTGTGGGTGATTTCTAGGAAGCAGTCACCTATAATCAGAGAAAATGCTGACGGATCTTCAGACTGGTCTGTTCTTAGGGTTTACTTATGGAAGATCTTTCTACACTTGGACTCTAGGAGGATGTGCACAATATTTTTGATTTGGCTTTCCATTACAAAGGCATTCGTGCTGAGGCGTCTTGCTCAATCTGTGACTCCATTGGTGGGAGTCCAGCAAGTTTAATGTTGCCAGAGGGAAACCTGTGTACTCATCTGTGCCTTGGAACGCAAAGGGATACAGTTGCCGCTGAGATGTAACTCAAAAGCCTCAAACTATGAGATGCTTTTAACTATGTCCACAGTCTCCTGCCATTCTTGGGATTTAAGTAACACATATTCCTTTTTAGAGTGCAGCCTTATAGACCACTTGACTTAAGTCCACAAGTGGGGAACACATGTAGTAGTAGATGTATTTTTCTTGGCCGCATGGTCTTTCTTAGTGACTTTCTAATTGGGTTTCATGTATTTTTTCCAGCATAGATCTACCAAATGGGATGAAGAGGCTGTGATGCGTTTGTCCGCATATCCTATCACCTTTTTTGGCATTGTAGTTCAACTGGGATATATGTGTAGTCTGACTTTGTAGAGACCTACTGGAATTGACTGCCGAATCTCGAGAAAAGATTTTCATACTTTTCTTGGTGAGGTTACCAAGCCTGAATTTCTCTCCATATCTGACCACACCTTTGTGTTATATGTTTGATACTATGGAGTTTTAATGCTTGTGTGTCCGAATACCTATAACAGAAATATTGTCTGACTGAAATATTATGGGGTAAATGGTTTAAAGAAATAGGGCTCTATACATATCAATTTTCTGGGATGATACATTTGTAAAGACTTTTATGACAAAATAATTTTGCCAGGCTATATTTAGAGTTCTGGGCCAAACCCTTTTAATATGGACAAATCAAAAAAAAAGAGATGACATTGATTTGGGAAAATTCCTTTGAATCAATCATTGAATGCAACAGCGAGTTTCAATGTAGACAAGTGGGAAATGTTATTAAGAAAAAAACACAGAACTTATAAGTACTGTTTCAAGGAAATCTTGTAACGAAAATTGAAGAAAATTATGTTTAAACTTTTAATGTATTTTGGAATAATGATAAGGGCATCATACAGCTTAAGTGGTTATACACTAATATGTAATCTGTCAGGCAAGTGGTTGCATGTCTTATTTCGAAAATGTTGAGATACTTTTCAACAACAGGTTTATTGGATTGTTGTCGTTTTCTGCAAGAGTATCAAACACACTTAGGGTCTCATTAGGAGTACCCTTGATAATTTCGATATATGAGTAACAGAAGTTGGAATTATGAGTTGTGGCAATTTTATCACAACTGGTAAATATTCTCAACACCTTAATAAATGTCGGCAGGTCAAACCTGTTGAAAGTCACTAGGGAAAATATGCAGGTTTTAGTATGGTAAGCACCACAATTTGCATATTATGCCCCATTTTGCTGCTAGACCTTGTAATGGGCAACACTTATAGAACACAATAAAATCCAAAACATCAGTGTCGGATTTTATCATATGCGACAATTATTGCACAGGACACCTGGGTTCTCGTAATGAAGCCCTGAGTGGAGAATCAGTTTGGGCCTTGCTCAAAATACCCAGTGTATTGTTTGTATTTGTGTTTTTTTAGCTGCTAGCATTTGGCTAGTATAATTAAACAAACATTGGCAAAGCCAATAGGTTTCATCTATGCGAGACCTATTGGCTTTGTCAATGTTTTTTAAACATGTTGCACAGCAGTGCGGACTGCTGTACAGCATGGCTTAAAGTTTTTTTTAAAGCGCTATGACATGGCCTTTGTTGACTGTGTCATAGCGCTTTTTTTCGTTACGCCATGTTGCACAGCAGCCCTTGAGTACTGTGTGTGAGGGGCCTACCAGACAGTACTTAACTTGTAAAAAAAAAAGCGCACTGTCAAATATCAGTTTGTTGAAATTCCAAGCTTGCCTATTCTTAATTCCAGCTCATGCCTCTTTCTTCCTCCTCCCTACACTTCCTGTCTCTTTATTTCATTCTCGTAGGTTCTTATTCATTACTTTTTTTGTCACTGTTTTCCCATGTTTCTCTTCCAACTTCTTTCTACCTGTTCTCTGTTTCTCTCTTTGCTCTGGGTCATAGTCTGATGATGGACAATAAATCCTGGTCCACAAAAAAAATGCTACAGCCCAGCAAGTGCAATCCCTTGCACACATTAAGCACAGCAGCCAGAATCGCCCGTATTACATCACATGAGCCTCCTGGTTGCGAGCCTGCATGTGTGCGTTTCAGCACTCTTTGTGCATGGCTATTAGAAATGACTTCGTCTTGAGCTGTGGTTAACTATGAGTAACTTTCCTGTTGAGATCAACAGTTTTTGCCTTTTTCTGGCAATGGACACCATTTTGCCTTTTTCCAGAATGGTGAGATAAGGCTGACATCATCAAGAAACTCTTCGCTATCCCACAGCTCCCCGTGTGGCCTGGCTGTGCAATATATGACCTATTAAGACTAATGTGGAGGGGAAATCAATTAACTATTGGCATACCTTTCACCTTTTTAGTCTCCAGTGATGGTGAGATCATGTGGTTTTGGCAATGAACATTGTTATGGAGGGTACGGTACATTTTTAGTGATGGTCGTCGAACTTCTCTTCTTCACCCCCAAACTAGCAAAACGTCTCCCATAAATGTAAACTGAATGTTTATATCAATATGAGGCATGCCCATTTCTTGAAGGGTGAAGTGGGGTGCAAGGTGGGTGACGCCCTTCAAATGCGGCTGAGTTCTTTGGCATGTCTTTGTCCAAATCCACCAAAGGAGTGCAGAGAAGAGTCTGGGTTCAGTTAAGTGCGGTAGGGGTGAAGCAGGGGCGGGGTGGGGTGGGATGGGGGGAGTCGACACACGCCCGAATAGCCTTCCCCCCACTGTGCTTACCTGCACCGGCCACGGTTGAGTTCCCTGGTTGCATTAACCCTGGTCAGTGCTTAATTTGTGCTGGTGTTTGCCTGTGCTCAGAACTAGCACTTATTTCAAGACACCAAACACTTGCACATATTTATAAAAGGATACCACGAGGTGGCAAAGTCTTTCCTTTTTTAAGCAGACCACATTGGTACAGTATCAGCTAAAAATCACTATACTTTTAAACATATGACAGAGCTAGTACTTTTAGACCACCCATACAGCTCGGCACAGCCTGGAATAGTTCAAAATGTCACACTTGTATGAGTATGATGGTTAGAAATGTAATATTGGTACTAACATTTAGCAGCAATGACAAGTGCCAGCTGCAGAGGACTCCTGAGAAACACCTTGGGTCCTTGCACTTTAATTTTTACAAATCAAGCGTCGTCTGGAACCCAGTATTAAGCAGAAGGTAGGTTCAGTCTTTCTATTCCATTTCAAGGAGATGAAAGCCAAGTGAGTGACCACCCTATCAGATTTAATTTCAAATTACTAAAGAGTTCCTGAAGTCACACGTGATCAGACCATCCAAGGTTGACAGCCTGCCAAGGAGTAATTTATGAAGGTTACCCATTCTCATGGAGTCAGGGGTCGCAGCTGCAACCCCTTGCTTGCCCCTTGTGATCCCTGCACTGCCTTTGCGACTCCTGGCCTCAAAGCTGGCCAAATCAGTACCAGATACACAAGGGCAGCTCGCCTTATGGACTTCGGATGGGGCCCCACTTTCTGTGTTTTCTGTCAGTTTTCCATTACACTAATAGTGAATAATACTTTATTATTAGTGTAATAAAGAATGGATTACAATTAGCTGGCATATGACCCTCCCTGGCATTTGAGGTAAAAAAAAAAAAATGTAATTGTATGTTGTGTGCGTGCTTGCGGATGGGAGTGTGTTTGTGAGAGCGAGTGTGTGTATGTGTAAGCATGCATGTGTGAGTGAAAGTAAAGGCTAAATGATATGTGATGTCACTTTGCTACCCCTGGCATTTTGGTGAATCATTAATGCCCATTCTGACATTAGGGGCTTCACTGCAGCATCCTCTGTAGACAGGGGTAATACAGTGCAACACATCTCTGTCTGATGTGTATGTACATTTAGAGTATACATTAAATTTACTTCCACATGTAACTAGCATTCTTTTAATGCAAGAGGTGATGTACTAGGTTAATTGAGATTAATGCGCCTAAAACACGCTTTCAGATACAGTGCTATATGGTGCACAAATATGTACAATATTGAATGCAGGCATATTTGGAGCAAATAAACACCTTATAATTTCACAGGAACAAAGTGATTGAATTCGGTTCTGGTACAAGGAGTTTCAGAGCACCAGGAAACATACTATTATGCTATTTAGGCACCCACGTTCTGATAACAAGTCTATACAGAGCATCTGAGCCAGAGCGCTTTACAACAGTAAATGTTCACAACATAGCAACAACGTTATTGTTTAGGCCATTTGCTGCAATCTGGTGTCTTCGTGTGTCCACGTGTACTGTGTCTTTCTTCATGAGAGGTGCAAAGCATTGTCAGTTTTGTGTGCGTAACTTAATTTTCACACACCACCAACATTTAAAATGTTTTCCCAAATTGTAAGCCTGTCTTTAAACTGCTGCTATTTTAGGGTGGTATTGCGAGTGCACCAGTAGGTGATCACAAATACTCACAGTGAGAGGTGTTTACATTGGAGGTCAGTTGTCCTGAGCAGGAGGTCAGTATGCCCTGTGTGCCACAACCTTCACAAACTCGGGAATCTCCTCATGCCACCTATTCACTGCCTTAGCAGTTCCATTTTTAACAAGAATTTTAATACATAAAATAAGAGGAGACACTTTTAACATACGTTTCACTCATGGGGACAATAGTATGTGGACTGGATTGGTGTCACGCACAGTGGCGGCTGGCAGGGAACGGGGGTGCCGGCCGCTGTCTCTCCTTCGCATCGGTCCCTTCCCACGCCAGCTTCTCCTCAGCTTCGGCGGAAGTAGGAAGCACACAAACTCCCTCCCCTAGGCAGTGTTGTGATTGGTCTTAGCGCCGCGGTTCGGCGCTCAGACGGGGAATGGGAGCCTGGGCATGTTCCTCACCAGGCTGGTTAATGCAGCCTGGTGGGGAACATGCAAAGTGCGCATGACTGTTTGGCTGGCCCAAGATGGCCGGACAAACAGTCATGCCCACTTAGAGTGTGCCACCACGCCTCCCCCTGTGACCCCAGCTCCGCCCTGCCGGGGTTATTATCATTTTATTTGTCCTTTGTCCTGCTCTGAGAGCAGTGGGGCGACGCCCCTCCGCCTTACTGGAGGAGCAGCCCCTGGTCATGCATGCTCTCTTGCTGCCCACACTTCTTTAAGGTATTTCACTTTTTATTAGGAATGTGGTCATGTCCAAATATTTCAGGCCAAACCTCTGGTGATCGTTTCTTGCCTATCTCCATCTTCTAATATTTCACATAGGAAATCCTTCTTGCGCATCCTCCACTATGTTCATTATTTTTTTGTTTTGGGATCTTCCTTAACTGTAGGTTGATTGGTTGTTTCTAATAAAACTTCTACATCTTTCTAACTTAATGCCGGACAAGTCATATTTGGGAACCAATGGGATTTGGGTGTGTGCAGTTAGGATGTGGTTGTGGAAGTAGTGTACTTGTCTGCTCCATTTTGTGATCTGCTTGCCAGTCTTCACTTATGAGATATTTTGCTGTAAATAAAGAAGGTGGACATGTGTTGGTTCTAAGTAAGCTTCTCCCAGTATACTGCAGGACTACCAGCAGTCACCAATGAGATACTCTTACAAAAGGTAGCACTCACAGCTTCCCCGTGTGTGATCACCAAGAAATACTTGGTGGTGGTAGCATACAGAATATTTAGTATATAGTTATTGATGTACAAGAATATTGACTGCAGAATAATGACAACAATTATATCGTCAAAGTAAATATGTAGGGAAGCAGGGGAGTAGCTATCAATGATGAAGGAGGTGCAGTGGCACCAGAGCCCAGGGGCCTAAGGGGTTTAGTGCACCCCACTTAAACCTGTGATTTGCTACTGATCTTTTGGGTGGAAGACTCATATTTCATTCTTACCTCAAGGGATTAGATGCCGTTGTTATGCCACCGCAGGTAAGTGTACCTTTACTATACCTAACTCCACATCTACATACCTTGACTTAAAATATGTTATGTAAAGCAATAGGAGCATTTTTGAAAATGTCAAATTGCGCTAATGGCGATGGTAACTACAGTACTTTAAATCCAATGAATGCGGTGCTATGGCAGACTTCTTACCTCTGTCTTACAAACATATGCTTTTGTCAAACACAAAAGATGCATCGCAGACAGATACAATACGAGAAAAGCTGACTCCTTTTCCACCAAGACATACTCTTTTCGTGGTATTTGCTGGAAGTGAATAGCCCTTCAGAGGGAAATGTGCCATAAACTTTGGCAAAAACAATCGGTCTGGCACAACCTGCTAGCTATTTGGCTTTCTCACAGCTTGTTTTTTTTTTATTTTTTTTTTTTAAACTGTATTGTTGGGGGGTGGGGTGCTGGCAGGCCTTTGCAGGTATGAAGAAATTTTTTTGACAAAAAGGAACAATATGTGTTTGGTCTCAAAAAGCACACATTCCTACATTTGTCGTGGGCACTGAAGGGATTAACTTTGAGTATATATCTGCTCCTTGTGAAAGAGCAGAATGCTGCCACTCACAGAGAAGTTAGCCAATGGCTGAAGTGGGCTGATCCATTGCCCCAGGCTGCATGAATGAGACAACAACAGACCAATAATCAAAGAAGGCTGGCTGAAAGCCAAACCCAGAAAATGTTAGTCTGAGTATTCTGCCCCTCGGCGCAGACTAAGCTCACATATTTAACAGTGATGGCTGGCAGGAAATGGTGGTGGGGGAAAGGAGAAGGGTTCGGAAAAAAAAGAAGACTTTCCTGCTCGTCGCCGGTCACCAACCACTGCCTCTCCTCCGCCCTCGCTGTTCTCCTGGCTCCCGGCAGCACCTAGGCTCCCAGACTCCCCTAGCCAATCATGACGCTGCTGTCACCAGCATGACAGCAGTGTTGTGATTGGTCTGAGCGCCGTGGTTCGGTGCTCAGACAGGGACTGGGAGCATGTTCTCCACCCAGGCTGTGCAATTCAGCTGGGTGGAGCACATGATGAGTGAGTATGACGGTTTGGCCGTCCCAAGACGGCCAGCCAATCCGTCATACAAACTTAAGGTGCACATGATACCACTCCTCCTCCATCTGGAGTGGCGAGCCTAGCCCCACCCTGCCCTAACCTGGCTCCATGCTCCACTAAAAATAAAATGATAACGTTCTGTTATTATTTTTATTTTTCCTTTGTACTGCTCCAAGAGCAGTGGGGTGACGCTTCTCTGCCTTAGCCGCCGCATATATTTAATGTGGTGTATGTGCTCTATGCAATAGTCTGCATTCTGCAAGCCGAAAGAGTGGGACCTGGTCAGTACAGACCCTTACAGCTGACCCTCATGCCAGATTTCATTTGCAGAGATAAAAAAAACTGCATTTGAAATAAATGCAAGGGAGTATTGTCTGTTTTAAGCCTTCGGCATCAACTCTGCATGAACACGTAATACTGCCGTGAGCTTACACAACTGTACTCGATCTAGTCATTGCTGTAAAAGCATTTGGGTATGAAAAATAACACTTCAGAGTTCGTAACAATCACATGGAGCAGTCACTATTTTTTTAAATCTTTGAAATATCTTTCAATGCCCTATTTCTGAGAGTTCTGAAATAGGTTTTCATTATTACAATGTAGTAAATCACTAAAACGTAGTTAAGTGTAGGTGTGTGTCTGTCTATGTGTGTGTATAGACAGGGCTTTAAGTGGGCCGGGTCCTGCCGGTGCTCAGGACCAGCAGTTCTAAAAATCAGCTGCTGAGACGGGTCTCTAACGGGCTCTCCATTTTTGCCCTCACCCTTAGGGTGAAAAATAAATCTTAACTCTGCAGCAGTACCACCCTTCACTGCCTTTGATATAACTTCAAAGAGACTCGGTATAGTTCTTTCACAATCCCATCATTTCAGAAGTGAAGCATTTTCAATATTCTATACAACGAAGCCATAGTTGTAGCTTATTTATCTTATGCAATTAATAACCATTGGCAAAGCCAATAGTCCTGGCTTGTTGTAGGTGTAATTTTACTTGTTGTATTATATTTCTGGATGCAATGACAGAAGCAGCAAATTACCACTCGGGAGACACACTATGCTAAGCACAGAATGTTAGCTTACTTTTTAAGCCACGCCCTAATTACATCGGCCACGCACCTTTAAAAGACCCCCCCCCAGTTTTTTCATCTTACTTAAAGCCCTGTGTATAGACTGTATAATGAATGGAGCTTGTGTTGTCTGCATGTGCATGACAGTGTATGTGGGTGCGCGCGCACACACAATCCTGTTTTTAGGCAGTCCTAGTTAGCTGCATATTGTACCACCATCAGGGGGCGCAAGATTGCCGCTGCAAACAGCAAACATGCAATTTGTGTGGGTGGGGTGTGTGTGCTCGTGTGGCGTAAGAATTTAATGTGACGCCAGATGGTTTGGGATTCTTACAATACAGCCATTGTTTGCGACTATCTGCCAGTGACACGGTGCTTTTAATCGAGTCCGCGCTGTCCACAGTTTAGATTTTTAGAGGAGATTTCAAAAAGTTGTATATTTGCACTTTATTTGTTGAAAATGCCTCATTTTTACACCACACTTCACTGCGTTTCGACAGTTTTAAGGAACGGAAGGCTGTGATCGTCGGGGAAAATGGAGCCCTTTGTCTGTACTGACTTCCAGGCACGTTTTGGCACGAGCCTCCCTCCCTGCCACAGCCCGGGGAGGGGCTGTGCAGTCACTTGTCAGCTTTCCTCACATCTGCAATTTCTGTCCACTCAGCACTCTTCGGAAGGGGCTGGCACGGAAGGGGGGGGAGGGGGAGGCCAGTGCTGCTGAAAGGCAGGCTCACAAAATAACTGGAAGAAGCTGTCGCTGTAAATGTAAATACGGCGAAACTTTTAAAAGAGCTTCCCAGGAGACAGAGACTAGCAAATCTTTCGCTTCTCATGGACTAAAGCTAATAGTGGCACCATAGCGCTACGAAGTTATCACGGGATGAAAATCTTTGCTTAATAAATATCTAAGTAGAGTGTTCTAGAATATGACGTTAATATTTGCAGCTTGTTTTGTTCGGGAGATTTTCAGACACCTCTCATGGTCCGATTTTTGTTAGCAAATTTAAGACAAGTCTTGAACATAACGTTATGAATCGTCTTTCTATGATTCATAAATAACACACGTGAAACAAAAAGTGCTAGTGAACACCTGTTGAACACAAAGCAGTCGGATAATCAATATTTCTGAGTTGCAGCGGTCAAATAACCCTTTGGAACTGGGTATGAGTGCATCTTTTTGAGTAAAACGTTCAAAACTATTGAGAAATTCAGTAATAATGGCCACTCTCTAAACCTTAATGCCATACAACATCAATGATTCTATGGAGAGTATATGAGGTTGAGAAAAACATCTACTGAAATGTGCAGTGCGTTAATAATAATCATTATTTGTAAAGCGCGAACATGTCACCCCTTAAGTTATCAAGGATTTGGAGGCTGTCGGGGAGATTAAGTGAGCTTTTGCCGAGAGTCACATGATGCTGAGCTGCCGCCAGCGCTGGCGATGGAACCGCGTGCCCCGTGCTCCGGATTCTGCAGCTCCGGCCGCTCCGCCACACTGCTCTCTTTATATATTTTGCTGCTCAAATCGGCAAAACCCACTGCCACTCTGCAATTCTTTATTGAGGGATTTTGCCCAAATTTAAGGAATAAGCAAAAATGGCCCACATTTACTAAAGGCTTGTGCGGGCTTGCACTTGATGCAAAGCAGCGGTTTGTGGCACAAAGCAACACAAATAGCAGTGGCGGCTCCTCCTCTGCTGCTAATGCGGAGGAGCGTCGCCCCACTGCTCCAAAGGAGAAATACAATGATAATAATGTATAGTTATTGCCATTGTATTTTTCCTATGGAAGTCAGTGGCTCACGGGGCAGGCCCGTGGCTGGGCAGCACAGGGGGAGGAGTGCTTAGCACTCCCTAAGTGCACATGACTGCTTGGCCGGCCCTCTTGGGCTGGCCAAGCAGTCCTGCGCACTTTGTATGTTCCCCACCAGGCTGCATTACACAGCCTGGTGAGGAACATGCAAAGCCTCCCTGTACCCGTATGAGTGCCGAACCACGGCGCTTAGACCAATCACAACGTATTGCAGCGTTGTGATTGGCTCAGGAGAGCCTGCTGCCCGGGTGCTTCCTTCTGCTGTTGCCGGCCGGTACTGGGACCGGAAGATGAAGAGGACAGAGGAGGGGTAGCCGTCGTCTGTTTCAGGTTAGTTCTTTTTTTTTCTCCATTCGATATCCTGCCACCTCACATCACCACCCCCGTCCGGTAGCAGCCGATATTGGCAAACAGCAACAACTTTCATGTGCTCAACACCTTGAGGTGCCTGCCACGGGTGCAGGGATTAACTTAATGTCCCATTTCCCTATGTGAGCATGTACAAGACCGGTTTACGGCCGTAACACGTGCTCCCATAGGGAAATGTGGGAATGCGACCGAACAGTGTTGGGTGACATTATAATCAGACGGTCGGGACCGCCGACCAGAGGTCGGTCCTGTTGCCGCAACGGTGCCCCGCCCGACATCGTAATAAGGCCCAATATGTGTCACTGAGGTTGTGTTATATTAACACTTTCATTTCATTGCACATAAAAAAAATTACATTTACTGCACTTGCTTTCACAGTTACATTTGAAAACACTGTATATAAGAGGTGTTACAATTACCCACATAAAGTGTACTGAAAATACCAACCTAAGAAAGAGGAGAGGCTGAGTCAGTCCTGTGGGGTTTCACCCTTATTACATACAGGTTACACACAAATAAAAACAGCAAGATCCTATGTCAGTATAACATTTTACCATGCAAGTATGTTTGAGAAAGGCCTCCCCTGCATGTACCTTAGATTAAAGCTAGCGTGTAGCGTTCGGAAAAATATATCTGCCAAAATGTCACTACTGCAGACTTGCTGATATAGTTTGTGAATGTGAACTTCTGGTTCTTCACTTCTATTAGTACAATGAACACATAGCCATGGATAGGAACGGGTAGTCCCTGCACTTATTTATAATACCTTATCTTACCTTCTTCAGGATTGTTATCGATTTCCAGACCAGCTATTCCACTGGCAGTCGACTGCTATATGGGGGATTTATCATACCTTTGGGTTTTTAAAGGTAACAGCAGAATGCATGTAGGAACCAAATTATGCAGTACCACCACAGTGTCCAGGTAAAAATACATAGAAAATACTAGATTTACTATTCTGACGACATATTGCAATTCAATATTGTTGAGGCGATATATGTGCATGCTGATATGTAAAACTCACTATTTTGGTATGGCTCTCTCTATCTTGCGTCTAAATCACAGTGGATCCTGTTCTTAGTGCACATATGGTGGCCTTTTCTTTTTCTCATGTATAATTGTTTTTGGGTTTTACTCTAAATTTGTTATGTTTGGTTCTAATTGTATACAACACTTTTTAAATGTTAAGTATATACACTTAGGAGTGAACCCCAGCCCTCCTTTTCTTTTACATTTGGACAGTAATGGTTGGTGATGGAGAGTTTTGACTTCATGCACCATGAATATATATTTTTTTGATACTGTACTTAATGTCCGCAGCCCTGAAGAAGCTGAGGTGTTACTGACCCATCGACGAAACACGTGTTGGCTGACTGGCTTTAAGCTGATTAAATAACCTGCCTTTCGTTTGGAAAATTATATTGGATTGTTTCTCGTTTGGAATACGAATTGGCAGTGATATTCACCACAAGCCTAGTGTGAAGATTTGGATTATACCTCTTGGGCCTGAACTGAAAATTTGGATTAAAGTGGACTATTATTTCGAGATTACTGTATTTATGACTGTTTTCTTAAACATCTGAGTGCTCAGATTTGTTTGTTGATACTTCTTGCCCTTCATTTTGGAGGGCATATTAGGATTGTTTATGGTAACCGACCCTCTTTTTCTTTGGAGCACCACCTATATATTACACTTGCTGTTTTTACTTCCCCTAAATAGATTGCTGTGCGCCCTAAATCGTTTCGCTACCTGGTTACCATAGTATCTTACATAAATTATGGCTAGTATTCATTATTGTACGTTCTGTACATAGACTGGAGATGGAACTAGTTTCTGAAACTAATGAAATATCGTAGACTGCAATAGTACCTGTTGCCAGAAAAAATGCAAGTTTCTCCATTCCACAGGCATATGTAGCGTACAAACAGTGCATGAATTTTAGTGAATTACTGTCCTCCTTAATGTAAGGAATGCCCACCCAGAGAAAAGCATGCATCCTGTTAAGTATGCAAAATTAAAATGTCACTACTGACGTTGAGGTAAGTTCCCAATTTTTTCACTTTGTTAAGTTGTGAAATTTGTGTACTTCACACAACTTCCAGGAGGAGCTTCCAACAAAAATATTTTTGCGGGGAAAATTCACTTGCTGCTTTTTTTTCACAGAAAACCCACTACTGGCTAGATTTTTTACCCACTTATTTGATGCGTTTTCAACGGTGTGTTGTTAGGAAAAAAGTACTCTGACAACTGACCCGCCTTCTGAATTTAATGTAGCACTAGCTGTAACAAATCACTTTAAAAAATCTGAACTGAATTCAAAAACCCACCTAAAGGGGGAAAAAACAAATGTGTCATAAAACAAAAATATACGTACGCCTCAACCTGGTTACGCTAGCAGTGTGCAAATTATGTTGTATCTGAAACCAGACATAAACAACGGTTTGTATCCCTATTGTTCGTCATCCGTTACTGGAGCCTGAAGTCTAGAATTAAGTCATGATTGCTCAGATGAGTCATATATGTTTCAAAACAACATCTGACCTCTTTACCACTTGCAGAGTGAAGTGATGGGAAACCAGATGAATCCGCAGCACCTGAGCTGTCTCCTGCTGTGCATAGTCAGCATGACAGTAATCAGACAAACATGTTCAAGTTCACTGATCTTAGTCTAAACACCGTTTTGAAAACAAACAGGCTTACACTTGATTGACGTTCCCTTGCTGAACCTCCATTACTGTTGCATAATGGAGGCACCAGTGTGTTTACCTTCCACTAGATCCATAGACAAAGAAAAGACTGGAAGTTTACTCAGATACGCTGACGGCTACAGTTTTAGTAAATTTGAGAGCCTTGTGGAATTCACAGAGAACAGAAGCAGTACTACTCCTTACCTGTTATCAAAATGTGACGTATTCAATTTCTGACAGAATTCTCTTCTCAAAACACAGAGAAAAGCACCCCCCCCCCACTGTGGTGTAACACAAAATGATGCACCCCTCCCCCGCAGAATGTAATGAGGTGCCCCTGAGCAGCGCCGGTCGGCTCAGGTAAGCGCGGTGGGGCGGGGTAGGGCGTGGCAGGGGGGGGAGGCTGACGGACAATGGAATAGGTATTATTTATTTATTATTCCCCCCGGCGTCCCCTGCCCCGCCCCACCTCGCTTACCTGAGCCGGTCGCCGCTGCCCCTGGGTCTTCCATATACCTCATATATGTATTGACCTTGGGCTGAATGGGGCCCCCAAAGGGTTTGGACCCGTCCCATTACAACAATTCACAGCAATCTAGCAACAGTCACAATTCAGTGGTGTGCGCGGTTGAGGAGAGAATAACAACTAATTGAACGTTGGGTGCAGCAAATAGATCCTTGTGAGCTTGTCACTGTGCCAAGTGCCCCACGGTTTTAGCTTTCCCATAAATTATGTGAATGCACCCTGACTGTTAACTGTCGGGCCAGTGACAATATCGGAAACACAAATATTGTGTGGACAGAATATTGTGCCAAAAATATCGAGGACAAGAATATTGAGAAGGTAAGTGCAACTAGATAAGTATAAATGTACTATTCTTATCTCCAGATCTACATAACCTTGAAGATATATATATATTGTCAAGGTGCATATGTGTGGAGTCATATATTGTAAATCTTTACTTACCCATAGAAAATGACCTACACGATATTCTTGTCTTGATATTTTTGACATGATATTCTGTCCCCTGATATCTGTGTTTCCGATATTTTGTCCAAATACAGTTTCCAGAATTTCACTTTATGCTTGTTACATGAAATTCACAAAATGACGGCATTACACCACATTGCATAATTTCTTTTGGGTAAAAATCATATCATGGGAGCACGGGAACAACATATAAGAATCGAACGCGAGTGGCTGTTGTTCACAGCATGTGTTTTTTTAGCGCAAAATGCATCCTCGTATTCAAAACAGATGCAAGGGTGCATTTCACTGTAAAATATAGCTCCAAATGTAAGATTTGCATTTCTTGTAATTTTTCTGAAGTTTCACATAACTATGGGAATTAGGCACAATTTTGCACATCCCTAAAGAGCCTATGTAGTATCATCATGGTTTTATTTGTAAAAAATAAGTGTAGGAGCCCACAGTTTTTCTTGTGAGCCAGACACTGGCACTGCTGAATGCGGGGGTTGCCAAATACCATGGGTAACTAGTCTTCATTCCATCTCATGCCTATTACCTTACACTTCCTGTCTCTTTATTTAATTTTTGCTGAATCTAGTTCAATGCTGATTTCTCCATATATTACTGCTTCCTGTCTTTTTATTCGCCTTTTTCTCCCTTTGTTCCATTTCCCTCGCTTTCTTTGGGCTAAAGCGTGAAGATGAAATATAAGCCTCATTCTTCAAAAATGAGTTCCGGTGACCCCATTTATAACCACCTGCATAAATTAAGCACTGATTAGCATTCAATAATTCTCTTTAATGATGATGGTTTGTAGGAGGAAGTGCACAAAAATGTAGGTGAGGAATGCCCTCTGGCCCATCCTGAGTACACTTAAGCCCTAGTTATGCCCCTTCCACCACTTCTCTTCTACACACAGGCCTTTCTCTCGCCAAACACTGCATAATTCTTATGCACCATTTGACATTGCCTATAAAGAGCATGGTATGAATTTAGCAGCCCTCAATCTTTGAGGAAGGATGCAATTTTGCTTTTTCATAAGCCATGTTCCTAAGGAAATGAATACGCCAAAAATAACTTGTATTTTTCAAACATTTAGGGCAGTTACATTAATTTGTTTGTTTTCCCGAGTTGTAAATTATAAGTTATTTATAACAAAATAAATGTAACAGAATTATCAACCTCTGAAAGATGAAAGGGTGAGTGTGTCCTCCTGATATCAGATGTCAGGCGCGAGAGCTTCTCACGGTGGGCTGTCTTGCCTATAACACATTATCATGACAGGCAAGGCTCAAGCAAATAAGTCTTCCCTGATGAGACAGGAGACTGAATGCTAGCGAGTCACTACAAAGTCTCAGTTAGATTTTAACCTTTGGGGAGGCACAGGATACACTATGTTAAAGCAGGGGCGGCTCCTTCACTAGGGCGGAGGAGCGTCGCCCCACTGCTTTCTCGCAGTGCGAGAAAGCCAAAACATAAAATGGTAACTAAAAGTTATTACCATTTTATGTTTGCTTTGCGCATTGCAGGCGGGTGAGTGGGCGGCACTGCTCTGCTCTTTGAGCAGGGGAGGAGTGGTTTGCCCACTCCTGAGTGCGCAAAGACTGTTTGGTCGGCCCTCTCGGGCTGCCCAAACCAGTCATGTGCACTCTGCCCTTCTCCATGCAGGCTGCATTGCAGCCTGCATGGAGAACATAGCCACCCCATTAGCCCCTGGCTGGGCGGCATCCCGACCAATCACAACGCAGCTTGCAGCATTGTGATTGGCTTAGGGGTGGGAGCCTGGCTGCCTGCTGCCTGCTTCCTGTTCCTGTCGGAGGCAGGAGAGCAGGAGCCGAGAAGTCGCAGGACCAGGCAGAAACGTACGTTTAATTTTATTTTTATTTTTCTATTTCCCCGCGACACCCCGCGAATCTCCCCCGAGACCCCTCGCGCACGCCCCCCCACCTGTGAGCAATGCTGGCTGCTACTGTGTTAAAGGACTGTACACACACAGGAAGTGAATAGAGCGAGGAGTCTGGGGCCTGAGGCCGGACTGTTCACAAACAGGAAGCGGTTAGCAAAGAGGTCCCTAGGCGTTAGGCTGGACTGTGCACAAAAAGGAAACATACAGTGAGTGGAGAGTGGTGCCAAGCTTGAACCTTTTACAAAGGCAAAATGGTTGGAGTTGAGGCCAGACAGTCCACATGGAGGAAATAGAGGAAAAGAAGAGAATGGGACCTGTGGCAGGACTGTCCACAAGGAGGAAATGGGCATAGACGAGAGACTTGAGCCCCAGGATAAAGTGTCAACAATGAGCAACCAGAGAGACGGAGGTGAGTCAGACAAGAAGCCATACAGTCTAAAAAGAGGAGAGAGAAATAGGACATGCACATGAGGCCAGAGCGTCCTCAAAGAGGAAACAGCAAATAAGAGACAAAGGTATAGTGCCAGACATGAGGGGCGGTAAGAACAGCAACTATCACTGGAGGGTCCAGCAGGCTTCCAGCAAACGGCAAATAAGATGGTAGCCAGTGTGACACCATTTTCTTGTGTTTGAGAGTGCAATATGTGATTGAGGCTATAAGGAAATTGTGGATCTAAGTTAAGAAAAGTTATTCATTTGCACTGAATCCAAACTACACAATCTAGTTTACAATGTGAGCCATATGCACAAGTTATCATAGTCTGTAGCGTACTTACTGCCACAATAAACCAGTGTTCTCACTCAGTAGACACATCTATTTTGTTAACCAACTTATTACCATATGTGCTGGTTGCACTTCACATCACGATGCATCCTGCACGTCAACTGCTATGTCCTATGTTAGGAGTTTAAAATGAGTTATGAGAGCCTTACACTATGCAACACACTTTCCAGACTGGAATGTAATTGGTTGCCATATAATTACTTTTATAACAAGCATTGGCAAATCCAATATGCATGTGAAGCATAAGCACTTTAAAGACAGGTGCAGAGAAGAAAATGAGTTTTATTGAAGGCACCCTTTTTAGGCCTTTCCTACAAGAAAGCGGATGCGCTGTCTGTTGCGAAATCTATTGCCATCTCACAGTGAGATGAGAGCCTGCCAATTACTTGCCATGGGTTGGCTTCATTGTCTCTCTCATCTTGTTTCTTATACATTAGCTTGTTTGGCCTTTACTACCTCTTAATGCGTTTTTCCACTCCTGGAGCATGGATACATTACTTGTGTCCTTTCACTGCTCACTTACTTTTCAAGCATTATTTTTCTCTTTTTTGTTTAAACACTCCACAAGAGTGCATGTGTTTTCCAACTGTCTCCCTTTGTTGTACTTCGACTCTCTGCTGTGGTAATGTTGCTCTTTCTCTGCCTGTGTACTTCTCCCTGACCCCTTTGCATACATGTCAACCATCCCGAATCCGGCGGGATTCTACCGATTTCAAGGCTAGTCTCCAGCCTCCCGATTCCTGCATGCAGAAACCTGATTCTGCAGGGGGCTTTCGATGGCAGGGGCTGGTCTTGTGTGACTAGGATTATGCACTGCCAGTAACCTGCTCCTGCAGGACAGGGCACAGCATTTTTGTCACACTCTTTCTGCCTGCCATAGCGATTTCTCTTGCTCCTGACAGCAAAGGAATAAAAGTACATTTGCATGTCTGATATCTGATCCTGCAGCAGCACACTTGCAAGTCCCATACATGTCAATAGACCCGATGCAGTGCGCAATATAAGTCAATGGGAGAAATACATTCTACCGATTATTTTTTTTAAATCTCCCACTTTCCTCTCCCAAAATGTTGGCATGTATGCCTTTGTGATGCACTAACCTTTGTATGCATCTCTCATCCATGTTGTGAGCTCTCATCTTTTTAAATCCCCCATGTTCCTCTCTCTCTCTCTCGCTGTTGCTCCTCCACCTAAGTCTTCCTGGTTACTTTCTCCCGCCCATGCCCTCTCTGTTGCTTCTACCACCTTCCTGTTGCTGTCACATCCCCACTCTCTGTGATTTCAACACCCCTTCCTGTGATGCTTCCACTGACCACAATGCTACCCCCAGCAGCTACTTTTTTTTTTTATAAATCTTTTTATTGTAGAACGAAAAATGACAATACAACCACAAAAGAAAACAAAAAACACAACATAAGTTAAAGCAATCGTCAAAAGGGGGTGCATCACTGAAAATAAATGGCTCATATTTATGATCAATAATAAATGAAATGGACAATAGCAATGACACAGGCAGATCGCAGTCTTCGATGTCTAAAGGGATTCTCCATCTACAGTATAAGGAGCATCATCTGCAAAGGGGGTACATAAAAGTCCTCTATATTCATTCCATGGCCCCCACAATCTAGTCCATTTGCCCGGGCAGCCTCTACCTTCGTATATCACCCTCTCGGCTTGCATGCACCAGTCCATATCTGCAGCCCAGTCCGTACTCCGGGGCACGACTCCTCCCTTCCGTGTTCTGGCAATATTCCTCTTTGCTACAATACAACCCAGTGAGACCCACAGTTGTTCGGTACGATTCAGATCTGTGGCGTCCCAAATGTTTAAGAGACACAGCCTTGGGGTGGGGTCTATTGGTTTCTGACATATTTGGGACATAAGGGATATAATCTCGTTCCAGTAGTGTTGGAGGATCGGACAGTCCCACCATTGATGCAGAAAAGTACCCACGGCACCACAGTCACAGGGACAAAGTGGGGAGGTTAGGAATCCCATCTTAACCAGAGCTGTGGAAGTATAGTAAGCTCTGTGGAGTAATTTTAGTTGGATAAATTTAAACCGGGACCTGATGGCCACCTCCTTGGGAGAAGCCTAGGGCCTCCCTCCAGTCTTCATCCGGTATGTCCCCTAGATCGTCCACCCATTTCCTACGAAGTTTATCGAGTGGTTCTGGTAGGTTGTTAAGTATCTTACGGTATGTTAAGGAAATAGCCTTATCTGGCAGGTAGTCGTCTAGGAGCCTGTCTTCTAAAGGCGATGAGGCGGGGAGGTCCAAGCCCTTAGGAATGGCCTTGGTAAGTGCGCTACGTGCTTGCAGGTAACGAAATGTTTCCCCCTCATGGAGCTGGAATTTGGCCTGTAGCTCAGCGAATGGAACCACCGAACCCTTCACCCACATGTCTCCGACTTCAGAGAGACCAATCAGGTCCCATTTATCAAAACCGGGCTGATTTGACAACATCCCCAAGTGACAGGATTCTAGCAATGGGGTAACTCGTGTGATTTTACCTTTCCATCCCAGCGCGGTTGTAGCTGCATGCCAAATTGAAACTGTGGTGGAGGTGGGTGGGAACAGAGGGACATGCTTGGGCCCGCCGTAGAGTGCCCTCAAATAGTTACCCGCTGTCATATTAAAGCGGTCCATTCTGTACGCTGGGTCCGCAATAGGGCGATGGGCCCAGTGATTGAGGACCACCAGTTGAGAGGCCCAATAATACATTTTGAGTGCAGGAAGTGCGATACCGCCGTCGTACCAGCTACGCTGGAGTTTGTCCAACGCGATCCGGGAGTGCCGCCATTCCATAACAGGGAACGGACTTCAGAGTCAATTGTTAAGAAATATTGTGGCGAGACTGAGTAGGGTGTGTTTTGCAGGGCGTACAAAAAACGGGGGAGTGCCATCATTTTAAAAAGGGCCGCCCATCCGAGTAAGGTGAGAGGCAACCCCTTCCAATGCCGCACATCTGCACGGAGGCGGTGCATTGGTGGAAGAAGATTCCTCCTGTAAAAGGCATCCTGATCCTTCGTAACGTATATACCCAAGTAACGGAAGCCCTCTGTGGTCACAGCGGCCGTATAATCTCGGGGAAGTCGTGGAGGATTCCCACTAAGGACATATATCAAGGATTTGTCCCAGTTGATAATGTAGCCCGAGTATTTCCGAAAAAGGGTCAGGATATGGAGCACTGAATGCAACGAGGACCAGGGTTTGGCTAAATACAAAAGAATGTCGTCGGCATATAGGGATATTCTATCTGACCAATCCGGAGCCCAATTTAATCCACGAATAGATGGAGCCCCTCTAATCCAAACCGCTAAGGGCTCCAGTGCTAACGCGAAGAGTAGCGGTGACAGAGGACAGCCCTGCCTCGTACCTTTCCCCAATTCAAAAACCACTGATCTGCCACCGTTAACTGTTACGCGTGCCAAGGGCTTAGTATACAATAAACGTATCCAGGCCAGAAAATGTGAGCCAAATCCGTATCTCTCCAAGGCGGCAAATAAAAAGGGCCATTCCATCATATCGAACGCCATTTTAGCGTCTAAGGACACAATTATTGCGTCTTCTCGTATGGTGGAGGCCCTGCCCAGCACCCCGTAGAGATGATGGAGATTGAGTGCCGTGTTTTTTGTCGGCATAAAACCGGATTGGTCCGGGTGGATCAGCTTATGTAGGTGGGGCGATAGACGAAGGGCCAAGAGCTTAGCTAGGATTTTGACCTCCGGGTCCAGAAGGGAGATCGGTCGATAGGAGCCGCATTGGTCCCGGGTTTTCCTTCCTTATGTAGAACTACAATATTAGCCAGACGCTGTGTCTCGGGCAGGGCCCCATGATCTACACTTTCGTTATACATTCGGAGGAGATATGGAGCTAGGACCTGCGAGGCCGCTTTGTATAATTCGATTGGGAGGCCACCAGGTCCCATGGCCTTTCAGAGCGCAATGCCCCTATTGCTTTAGACACCTCCTCAGAATCAAAAGGTGCATCAAGATCAGTCGCATCTTGGGGGTCCAAGCGCGGCAGGGGGAGGGTGGAAAGTAAGTCAGCGGCCTCCTCCTGGGTTGAAGCGGATGTAGGGACATAGAGACGTTCAAAGTAATTAGCAAAAATCTCCGCAATTCCGTCCCGGTCACTACGCCTCTCCCCGTCCGGCGCAACCATTTCAGCAATCCATCGATTGGCCGCCTCTCGCCTATCCAACCACGCCAGTATTTTACTGGCTTTATCTCCTATTTCATAAACCCTATATTGAATAGAGCGATAATGCGCCCGGGCTGCCTCACTAGCAATGTCATGGTATTCCTTCTGCTTCACTGCAAGCCTATGAGAGGTGTCTGGGGAGGCAGAGGCGATAAGATCACGTTCGAGGTTAGCCACCTCTAATTCAATATCTTCTAATCGTTTATGTTGTTCCTTTCGATGGCCCGCCACAGCTGCCACCCTGCACCCACGAATCACCGTTTTGTACGCCTCCCACAATGTTACATCGGAGTCTACGGAGCCATCATTTTCTGCAAAATAATCGGTCGTGGCCTTTATGAGCTTATCTCGTATGTCCCGAACTTGGAGATACCATGCGTTAAGGGCCATCTCTCGATGTGAGCGGGACGAAACCCCACCGTAATGTGCTAAGATCGGGGAGTGGTCGGATATGCCCCTGGGTAAGAAGGATATGTCACCAAACATGGAAAGTTGAGAGGCCTGGCAAAAGAGATAATCAATACGGGACAGACTCCCATGGACCCCGGAGAGGAAGGTGTATTGTCGATCTAAAGGGTGAAGAGTACGCCACGCGTCAATCAATCCAAGGGCCTCTAAAAAGTCCGATAACAATTTCCCCTGTGGCTCAGGACGTCGGGATGGCAGACGGTCTATCTCTCCGACTATAGCGGCGTTACAATCACCCCCAATAAAAGGTCTCCCTCAGGCAAATTCAGCAGGTGCGAGCCCAAAGCGGCCAATGTGGAAGAGTGAAGTTTAGGGGAATGTACAGCGAGGTCACATTGAGGGAACGGCCCTCCCAATCTCCGGACACAGTAACAAAACGTCCATCAGGGTCATGTGTGGTTTTCTTAACATGAAGGGGAAAGGAGGCTCTTGCAAGGATACCCACCCCCCTGGATCCCCTGGTGTATCCTGCATGAGCAAGTAGTTTGTAGCCCCAGCGGTTCAGCGCCTTATATGTTGTGCCCGGTATGTGCGTCTCTTGTAGAAGTATAAGGTCTGGGGAGTGTCTCTTCAGATACTGCAAGACCAAACCCCCTTTAATCCGGTCGCCCAGTCCATTAACATTCCAGGTAATCAATTTAAGTCGGCCCAGGGGTGTGGAGAAGACAGGGGTGTCACCCATTAGAATCCTGAAACAGGGACCCCAATTCCCATTGGGCCCGATGAACCAGTGTACACAGTAAGACGCAATGCAAAAACAGACAGGTGTAATCTCCATAGGCATCAGCTACCATCATAGAAATGCACAAAATCGACCTAGACAGATTGCTTAAAACATAAAACAAAAAACAAACAACCCCCTTCGTGGAACACCCAGAAACCCCCCACCCTGCCTCCCTGCAACGTGGACTCAGAACTGCCCACCACCCCAATTTGCAGAGCGCTTGGATACCCATAGAGAACCTAATAAGAGGGAAACGCTACCCAACCAACGTACCCCAAGATTCGACCCTCTTCCCCCAAAGGACAAAATAGCTGCCCAAAATATAAATCAAAATAGCTGGCAACTGTAAGTGGGAGTCTAGAACCCCGAGTACAACAATGAACCATGTCCCAACATTCCTATACTTCCCAGAAATCAATGTCAAATAAACAAAAATTGTGCGAAAAATACATATTGAAAGACCTATGTACTTAGGACACTATGTGAATAACAGACGATTATTGTTCATAACGGGTCAGGAGTGTGACCCAGGGACGTAAGCAATGTCTCAATCACTCGCCAAATACAAGAAACATGAGTCACAGCCTGTAATGGCTGTTATGATACCTGCACCATATAAGTTCAACTAGGCCTCCCTGGAGGACGTTCGAGTCGTGTGCGTGTTCCCGGGAGGCAGTGTCCCGATCCGGAGTCGACCTCCACCCCTCCAACCAGTCCCAGGTCTCCTCTGGGGAGTGGAAAAATAGTGACTTGCCATCTGCCTGCACCCGCAGCTTCGCCGGGAAGAGCATGGCATATTTCAAATTGTGTCCCCTAAGAGCACGTTTGACTTCCAGGAAGGAGCGACGTTTCAATTGTACCTTATGAGTGAAGTCTGGAAAACGGTTATACTGGAATCCTCAAATTTTAGGGGTGGTCCATTCCTAGCAGCCTGAAGGATGACATCTCGATCCCGAAAGTTGAAAATGCGTGCCAGGATAGGACGTGGGGAGCGCCCGGCTCGGAGGGCCTCCAGGTACTCTGTGGGCGCGTTCGACGGAGAAATAATTGGAGAGGGATCGAGGTTGTAGATGGTTTTGGATTAAGTCCTCCACGAAAAGATCAGTAGCCGGCCCCTCCGCCCGTTCAGGAACACCTAAAATACGTATGTTGTTCCTTCTTGCGCGCCCTTCATAGTCCTCCAGCCGGGCCTCAAGTTCAGACGTCTGGGCTTGTAAGTGCTTGACCACCGACTCCAGGCGTGTGGTGGAGGTCGTGAGCGTCGCGATGGACCCTTCATTTACCTTGACTCGTTCCCCCATATTCCGGAGGTCAGCACGGATCAAATTGACATCAATGGAAACAGTGTCAATTTTGAGCTCCAGGGCCGGCCGGACCCCCTGTACCGCCTCCATTATGTCCGCTAGCGTCGGGTCGCCCTCAGTAGACTGTCGTGTTGTTTCCTCATCCGGGTGTCGCATCTCAGAGTCCGCGGCTCTGGAGTTGGCATACTTAGATAATTTTTGAAGCGTGGATGATTTGGGTCCCCTCGATGTGGCCATTGTGTCTTACGCTTCCACCCAAAGCAAGAAACAGCAGGGATCAATCTCGTCAGGAGACACGCAGTGACGGCCACAGACCGGCCGCCGGTTCCTCGGCCCCTGTCTGTATGGCGATGGGTCCCACGCGCCTCAAAATGGCGGCCGGCAGGAGTTATGTCGGGCGCAGACTGGGCCCCATGGAACTTTCCTCCCCGGGATAATACCGCCCTGATAGCAGTAGGCGTGAGAGGTCGTAGAGTGTCGCCCTTCTGTACACGGTGCCCCCCACTCCCTGAAGGTGACGATCTTCAAACGGATAAAGGACAAGGGAGGAGGGGGAAGAGAGTCAGAGCCAGTAAAATCGGTCCTACTGCCCCCCAAGCATCCACAGTCCTTCGCGCTATCTCCCAGAACAGGTGGGGGCACAGGATCGTAGAGGTCGACCCTCAGCTTCCTCCCAGATATCCGGCCGCCGGGGCAACAATGCTCCGTATACGTTGTTCGGCCCCAGCGCGTTGAATAGGGCGCCCCAGGCTCATGCGACTTACTGGCAATCCGGGACACCTCGCATCAGCTCTCGGTGCAGGCAGATGCGCCCAGTCCGCGCCTTCCGTCCACAGTGCGGTCCGACAGCCGCAGGCGTTTCCAGGGCCGCTAGCTTTCAGCGCGTTCCCGGGCCGCGCCGCAGGCCGCGCGGCGTCTCTGCCAGGTCCGCCCCCCGTCTCACGGCTGCAGGGTATATTTAGCGCTAGCGTCGGCGTATGGTCACCAATTCGCCTCGGGGAAGGCTTCGAGCAGTCAGTAGCTCAAGGTACTCCTCCGACCTCGATAATTACGGGCATCCGGATCTGTGAACGGATTTATTTGGGGAATTAGCCGGTGGCCGACCGGAGCTCTACCCCAGAGAGGCCATCCTGGTTGTCGGCTAGCCACGCCCCCCCCCAGCAGCTACTTTTTTCGTTTTCTTTGCCGATCCAACTCAGATAAACAAAAAGAAAAAAAAAATGTTTATCGTTTTGTGGGTGCACACATGCTTAGTGCGCGTGTCTACAAAATGATGCATCATAGGCTTTTTTCCTCTTTTTTTAGGCATTCTGCACTGCATTCGGAATGCTGTACAGCATGGCTAAAACCATAGGCTGAGCCAATAAATCCCAAAGGAGCCAATAGACTTTTCCAGTGCTTGTTTTTTGTTTCTATAATAAATAAAGGTTGAATAGTAAAGGAGCCTTAATTTTAGTATTTCCTTTTTCTATGGCACAAAAAGAAAATATGGACTATAATGAAGGCTCACTAATCGCCAGATTTACATTTGACATAGAAAGAAAAAGAGGGTCATCTTAAAGGCTCAGTCCTAGCTGCATTATTGAAAAGGGGGGGGGGAGGTGGTAAGTGAGAGGGGTGCTGGGCAAGGGCAGCAGGGATCGCACAGGGTAAAGAGGGAGGGACAAAGGATATGTGGGTGAGCAGAATGGGAAGCAAATAGTGGAAAGAATGAAGAGTGTAAGAAAGACTGTAAGGGAGTGCCAGGCGGAGAGCAATGAAAAGCACCCAGGGAAGGAGGGAAAGGTGGAAGGGAGGAATGGGAAGGGATCAAGGGCATGAGACACAAAGAGAGAATCACAAGAAAAAGACAGGGAGCCAGCAGGAGCGTAGAAAGAGGCCTATACTAGTAAAGTAGTTCCTCATGAAGTTCAATGCAAACCCTGCTTTGGAGACAGAAAGATGCAGTCTAATAGCCAACACCCTCAGGCAAAATACTCCCTAGGGATGAGCCTAGAAGCTATGGCCATAGTCTCAAGCCAATGACTGAAAGAGGCTGGTCAAAAAGGCAATGGTTGAAGAGGCGGACCCAAAGCCCACTCTGCCTTTATTGAAAGCAAAAAAGTAGGTTGAATAGCAGAGCTACAATGGACACCTAGTGAGAACCGATACTCTGAAAACGTTTAAGACAATACTTTACTATCATCACTTACTCTCTAAGACACATTTTCTAAAATAGGCTAAGTCACTCCCATTTCCACACTTACTGTTTGAGGTTATGCTGTATTCTATTATAATTTTTAATTGTTTTTCAGGCGACCTCAAGTCATATCCCACTTCAGTTTGACATATATATAAACACAACATAGTTTTCACTGAGACTGCACTGATTAATGACATTTAGATTTTTCCTCTTTAAAAGATAAACTTTCAAATCACCTAGTAATCTAAAATAGAATATTGTCAAACACTTTTTTCAATCTCTTTATTATTTAATATTTTCATTAATTAACTTTATTTTTATCTAAATGCATTTTTTCCCACAGAAACGCTTTTCAGTCCATGCATCAGAGAGATTACAAACCCCCTTTTTAGGACAGTGTAGCAATTTTTTTTTTTGTCAAAAGGAGAGTGAGGGTCAGATGTATTTCAGTGTGCATAGTGCCATTATCACTGAGTTACAACCATAATTATAAAATCCATTTTTTAGAATAGGTATTTTTACCTGTGACTAGCAGTTCTGTCGTAAACATATGCTAAACATACATAAAGTGAGGTGGAACAGATCACATAAATTGCATTGGTTGGCTCTATTTCTTTCTCTGCACAATGATGTTGTGGCCACAGGTTGTACTGTGTTGCGGGTGGTGCATGTAGTGAAGTGCCAATTAGCGCTACAGCATCATTGCAGTTTGAAAGTGGCTACTGTCAAATAAGCGCGACCTTTTAGTGTGTTAATGTACATTCTGGTGCTTCGGCACACACCTTGCTAATGTCATTGCAGTCTGTGACACTTCAAATAATTATACATCAAACACCTCACAATACTAAACTACAACTTCCCCAAGTTTAATTCATATTAAGAGTTAAAAAGTACCATAAAATTGTATACTTAAGTATGGCTCTTAAAGAGTTATACACTAAAGAGTCATACTTCGCTAAAACTAGCCACTTTGTTGAAGAAAGTATTGGCTTTTTGTTAATTAGAAAGCAAAGCTTATGAACTACTGAAAACACAGCAGAAACATGGGACACTGCAACCTCAGAGACAATTTGTGCAGAAAGACATGTTTGCTCCATGCTTGGAAATGCAGGTAGTGTGGTGCATAGTGTTTCAGAACAAACTGACCAGGCTACCTCTGCGGCCAGTGATTCTTCAAACTTGTACAAATGGAGGCAACCATTCCTATAAGTACATTTCTCATCACAACTCCACAGGATGAGTTGCCAGAGTAGTTACAAGTCAATATGTTCACCTTGTTTATTACAAGGTTACTGCACTTTAAATATTCATTCAGTCCTAGCTTTTGCACAAAAAAATATTTTAAAGAGGTGTAGTTCAACCTGGATGAGCTTAAGTCAATCCAACAAGAATTTTCAGTTTTCAAAGATTTCTGAACTAACAAACACTCCTCAAACATTTTCAAGGGGGAGAGGTTGAGTAATGATGATGTGTGTTTCTTGGAAAAAGTCCAGAAGAATTTATGCCCAATGTACACTTCTATGAGTAGAGCTGTTTGTTCAGCCCTTAGTGTGCTCTAGTGCTTTATGATTTCTCAGTGCATAGTCAACTGTATGGCAGAATCACTGAATTTTTCACTTACATTGCTTTTTCTTCTTTAGAATATAATACCATACCTTGAAATTTTATAATTAGACCCATCAAAAATTCTGAGACATTCCGTTATGTCACATTAGGTTATGTTATCATAGGTTGCTTTACATATTCTTATACAGTGCTGGCCTGCCAATAACTTGGCCTCTTGAAGCTTTTGGATGCAGACAAATGTGTATGTGGCACAGGCCGACTAAAAATTGAAGTCAACCAGTGTTAATGTGTGTGTTGTTGTGTTGCATATCCAGTTCGCAACAGGAAGTAATATGTAGAGCCTGAAGCTCAACCTGTGTTGCGGTATACAGCCTAAGGACTTTCTTTATGGGGTGCAGAGTGGGTTCTGTTTTTTTACACTCTACCTAATCCTTGACAGCTGAGCAGCAATATTTGTAGTTTTGGTGGGTTCTGTAGGACTTGCACCTGGAACAGTGGCGTAACGAAAGCTGAGGGGGCCCCCCCTGCAAGGTACACGGAGGGGCCCCCACTCCGGATTTAATACAGAGCTCTAAGGCCTGAGTACTGGGCTGAGGGGGCCCCCTGCAGCTCGGGCCCCCCCCGCACCGCGGGGGATGCGGGGGCCTGTGTTACGCCCCTGATCTGGAATAGGATGCGGTGTAAATGCCCCGATGTGCCCCAGTCCTTGACGTCTTTACAAGACTTGAGGTTCGGGGTGTAATATAGAGACACATTATATGTAAAGAAACCGATTTTGCACAAAGATCACAGACTACCTATTATTTTTCTGCACACAGAATTTCATAACGTGTACATAACGGAATGTTAGGAAATAAAGTGCAGAAATAAAGTGATACGTGGTGACTTCGAGGGTTATGAAAGATTGGCGGTGGCTCACCACCCCGCAAGGGTGGTTGAGGTGATAACCTCCACTGCTTTGACTGATGACCATCTGCCATATTTAGAAATCGCCACCTGACTGGTGGAGGTATCTGTACCTTTAAAGGACCCCTGAGAAGGTGGCTCGAAAGAAGCCACCGTACGTTTGTTGAGCAGCCACTAACTTTCACGCATTTGCAGGGTATGCCCAGACGTGGGTCTCTTGCTCACTTTGTCACTGGATTTAAGCTAGCCTGGCTGATGAGGGGTGTTACCCCGAAAGCGGTCCCAGAATGCTTGTTTTCGGTCCAGGGAAGACATGGTTTGGCAGTTTGGGCTGGACTGTTCCCATGAGGCACAGGGTCAAGACTGATTTGCATATAGCTGTGCTTGAACTGGGGTGGTGAAGTGAGCTAAAGAGCGATGATGGATTCAACCCAGATCTGTGACTGGGGTTGAGTGTCTGAAAAGTTTCAGCGCTCCATCCATCATCTCCTTGTGTTCACTACCTTTCATGCGACCACTCAGCATGTATTTATTTCCCAAAAAAAGCCCCGTCCAAAGCAGGAGGGTTATTTTTGAAAAACGAACAACCAATGGCCCTGCCACCCTATGAGTTTTCTCTAAGGATGAAGGGAACATTTTTATTTTTTTCTGTTCATGGCTACCAGGCTTTCGTCGGTGGTCCTGAACAAGACAAAAACAAACATCAGAAAGTCTACTCTAAGTAGGGTGGACTGTCTTCGGTATTTAGACCTACAACCGATGTGCATGGGTCTGTCAGTCTAAAGCTTCCACGGGAGTATGACGGTTCGCCCAACTCAAAATAGAATGAGCGGACAGTCAGTTTGGCAGATAGAGTGACTAAATAACCTGCTTAATCTCATGGGCCTCAGAACTCACAACTCTTAAGGGACTGTAGTGCTAACCTCAGAGTCTGCAATTGATGAAGAGCGTAAATGTAATACAGTAATAATGGTGATTAAAGGCAGTAACTCCTCTATACTCCCGTAAACTTTTGCTACACGCCATGGTTAACATACAGCTACAATTCTCTAGGGCGTGACTGGAGCACACCACCGAAGCACACCCAGGGCCGGCTTCAGCACAGGTGGCGCCTGGTACGACAATCATTTTTGGCGCCCCCACACCTCGTGACCGCCTCCTCGGATTCTCTCACTACCACCCGGCAAAAGTGTCCCTCATCTCTCTAATCATAAGCTATTGCTGAACACAGCGCCCCCTCCACAGGTGAGCGCCCAATGCGGCCGCACCAGTCGCACTACCCTAAAGCCGGCCCTGAGCACACCCACAACACAACAACTGCCTATGACCGATCATTTTAAAAACGCACATTGCAGCACCATACACAAGAAATGTAGGCTCGATCACATGAAAGCGCTTTAAGCCTCACATTGGGCAGGACAGCACTATGCAAACGCCAATACAATGCAGTAGTAGTCTAAATACCATACCTATGCATTCAGGGGCATATTTACAAGCCCCTTGCGCCACTTTTGCGCCGCCGTTGCGTCACGCAAGTGACGCAGCGGCGACGCAAACCATGCGCCGCGTTGCGCTATATTTACAACGTGACGCATCTAGGGAGATGCGTCACGTAGTAAACCCCTGCGCCACATGAAACCTGCGTCAGGTTTCATGTGGGCGTACTCGCGCAGGGGGCGTTCGGCGCAGGTACGCCTCGGAAAAGTGACGTAGTGAAATCTACAAGATTTCACGCAGTCACTTTTCCGACGCTGGTGCGCTAAATCCTTACGCCTGCTTCAAGCAGGCGTAAGGATTGACGCACCATGTTAGGGATAGGGAAGGTTGGGACAGTGCTGGAGTTGCGTCGCGCTTGCGACACGACTTCAGCACTGCGCCAACCTTCCGCCGGCAGATGCGTCACGCATCTGCTTATCTCTGCGCCACGATGCGCCGCATTGTAAATGCGGCGCATCGGACGTGGCGCAAGGGTAAACTTGCGTGACGCATTTTCCTGGCGCATCCCTGCTGATATGCAGGGATGCGCCAGGAAACGTAAATATGCCCCTCAGTTATTAAGACAGCCACACTCTACATATGAGTAAAAGGATGTGCGTGAATACTCAAAATATCGGAAACTAAATCCGCTTAATTTAGGATACTTAGGAGAAAAATTTGAAAACTGGATGGAATGTTAGAATCTTGGCTAGGGGTCACTGAAAATAGTAAGTGTGTTTTTGCAAAGCAGAAGAGGCAGTCCATTTACAGTACACCGAGGAAGGCTCAGGCCTTAAACTCTCTCCTTCCAAGCAAGCTGTAAAGCTCTCTGTCAGCGGCTCTGAAACGTCCCCGCTGTCTACACTGTATCCCCTTCTAAACTCTTCAGCCCCTGATCCACTGGTAGCAGTTACTGAAACGCTGTGCTGATCTCTCTGGGAGGTCTGAATTAATTCACGGAAGTTACATTTTTTTTCTTCAAATGCTCGCTAGGCCGTGGAGTTCAAACGCGGTGACAGCCTCATATGTAACCATTACACTGCTTTTGCTCAGATAGTCTGTCTCGGCTGCGCGCGCATTCATCGTTTCCCTTTGAAGCTCTGCAATGAGGCCTCTTTCCACAGAGCATATGCACAGCTGGGCTGATTTAAATTCAAAGTCAGAAGCTTCTGGCCTTGCTGTTCACTTGTCCCCAAGATATCTAAACTTAATCTCCATGCGCCCTCCCGCCCCACCTTCACCTAAGACAACAATACCTCAAAAGGCTGAGGGACTTATTTATGAGGCCCTTACGCCGCGTCATTTTTTGTGATGCGGCGGCGTAAAAAATGCACCACACTGCGCCATATTTACAAAGTGATGCATCTAGGCATATGCGTCAGTTTGTAAACCCCCTGCGCTACATTATACCTGCAACAGGTATAATGTATGCAGGGTGGGCATTCCGTTGCAGCAAAGCCACGTAGAAGTGACACAGCGAAATCTATGAGATTTCACTGCACCACTTTTAGGGCGTCACTACATCAAATCCTTACGCCAGGAGTGACGCAGGCCTTTCCACATGGGGCTTGCCCGATGTGAAAGGACTTATTGCTGGAGTTGCGTCTGTTTTCAGACACACCACAGCAATGCGCCACTTTTGCGCCTACAGATAAGTCAGGAATACTGACGTATCTGTAAATCATTGCGACATGGAGCGCCGTACAGTAAATACGGCGCATCCATGATGTCGCAAGGAGGGCGCACTGAAAAGTGTTACATCGCTGTTTTCAAGCAGCGATACGACACTTTTCATAAATGAGGCCCTACGTATCTATCATGTGCGTAGCAAAGCACAACGGTACTGACATAAAAATACATCACATTTTTCTGTACACATACATAGAAAATACTGTGTCGAGAAAGATGAGGTTCTTGGATAACAGCCGAGGTACTCATAGATATTGCAACGCCACACCTCGCTGCCCATCTTTTGCACATTGTTTACATCCTTGAAGTTATCAAAATCTTCATCTTCGCTGGCAAAATGGCAGTCGTGGCTTTAAGGTGGTCAAACCCCTACCCATACAGGAGGGCTACTATGGCCCCATAAACAGATTTTAAAATTACTATTGGTTGTTGGCAGCTACTGTGATATGCAGGAGCACAGAATGTTGAACTGTATTACTTGGATAGGTGTAGGCTGACCCATTGGCAAAATCTGTTAATGCTGGCATATCTGGGATCATTCATCTCCCCCTGAGTAGTGCTGCAGCACTGTTTGCAGGTTGCATGTAAGAAGATCATGTGCTGTGCAGTGTATCCTCTTCGAGGATATCGCAAACAGCAGGAATGTCACAAGGAGGGTGTGGCCAGGCTGTATGTTCCAAACCCCGCTTATTTCAAGGCCCTGTTCTGCTACTTCCACATGTATGTATATCTCACAAAAGCAGTCTTAGACTATTTTAGTGATATATTCATGATAGGCAAGTAATGCCACCTGCCACTAGGTGGCACTATATGCTCCAGCTGACTCCAAATGTGTCCCAGAACATTGTTTTTATTTTTCTCGAGGTCTTCATGCTACGTGCGAAAGGGCCCTCATGCTGTTTGTGAACGAGGCCTTATGAAATCTTCTGTGAGAGGCCCAATCCAGCAGCACAATACAGAAGTTCTCTCCATTAAGGTTATGGCCATTCTGTCATGGCAGTCATGAAGTAGCCTGTAGGGCAGCTGAATTGGAGACCCCTTAGTGATTTCCAAATATGTGGCTTCTGAGCGGCAATTCACATTCAGCCCCGATATCTACCCTGCATTCAGTCTATCTTAACCTGTTCGGTTGCCTGCCTGCCCATCTCCTTTATCTGCCCAAAAACATTGCAATCAACTTGGGATGTTTGACCTGGGACTTAATATTCCACATTCCCTCAAACATTCTTAACTCCACCTGAAATCCTCTATTGAATGCCAAGGAAAATTACTGAGAAGGTGTTCTTTATAGTTGTTGGCTGGGGAGACAGCTTACCTTCTGACTAGGACATAGAAAGCCCTCATTTTTCTGTGCATAAGCACTGCCCCTTTGAAGACACTATCTGTAACCCCCTTGACCTCAACCTGCAACCTTAACTGGGCATAAGGCAAGGACCATGGATAAGGCCTGCTCTTACTCTTTGCCTTGAAGATTATTGGGTTGACTGCCTGAATAGGAGGGGAGGTGCCCTAACCTAAAGGACTATCATAGGACCAAGCTGATGTCGAGTCCTGCAGGGATGACAGACTAATGATGGACAGTGACCCGAAGCAACATGAATCTGCTGTCCATCTGACATGGACCATAACCTACGGCACCTCAATCACACTAGATTTGAGAACGGTCTAGATAAAGCCGTGGACAGTATTTGCTGGTGAGCCTGCACTTTCCTTTAACCTGCACTTATCCTGAAGTCTGGCAGAGAGCACCTACACCAAAATATGAGGGGTAGACAGGGTAACCATAAAGATGGCTGACTTTTACTTTTTGGGTATCCATGTGTTTTTGTTCCAGTAGGCAAGGGGTCCTAGGGCTCCTTTCCTTCCTTTGAACCCCAATGCCTTGTAGCATGGCCATTCAGTCAATTAGCATTTGTAGAGCGCAGCACTGTCAACCCTGGGGGTATCTGGGCATTGGGGTGCAAGGTCTCTGTCAAAAAGCCAGGTCTTGAGGAAACGGCGGGAAGAAACTAGCAGAAAAAGGCAAAACAAAGGACATAAAAATGAGCAAGCAGAAGGCAAAACAGAGGGCAGAAAAACAAGCAGAAACAGCAAAACAGAGGGCAGAAAAACGAGCGATCAGAAAAGGCAAAACAGAGGGCAGAAAAACAAACAAAGGGGCAAACCAGAGCAGAAGTGGGCAAAGCAGAGGGCAGAAAAATGAGCAGAAACGGTAAAACAGAGCAGAAGAGGGAAAAACAAAGGACAGAAAATTGAGTGGAAAAGGCAAAATAAAGGACAGAAAAACAAACAGAAAAGGCAAAACGGGGCAGAAAAACGAGCAGAAAAGGCAAAGCAGAGGCCAGAAAAATGAGCAGAAAAGGCAAAGGAAATCGAGCAGAAAAGGCAAAACAGAGCAAAAAAACGAGCAGAGGAGGCACACACAGAGGGCAGCAGGTAGACAGGCAGCAGAGGGTAGGGGACTGAGAGCAAGCTGGACAGGAGAACTGTTGCTGGGGGAGCTGGCACGAGGACCAGCAGTCATTGTAAGGGGGAAAGGAACTCAGTACTCTCAAAACCATCTTTCTACAACTTTAGCTTACAAGTATCAATGTCAGACTAAGATCAAGCAGGGTCCACTGCTTCTGGTTGGTATCACCATGTCAAGATGGTGACCTTGGTCCTATGGCTGCTCCAACACTGAAAATCATAACAAGGCTGGTTATTTCAAGGTATAGGCCTCTAATATTTGTAAACTCTTAGGGGTCAAAGGAGAAGTACATACCTTTCCGGACTACCTCACAGAACTATGGACTTAATAGAGAACCTTTGTTTATTATATTGGTGTACTGACTATGCCTGAAGCCCCTGTGCACCAGAGATCCCCATCACTAGTGCTGCTCTCAAGTTTCTTTGTGCCGACCAGTAAACCCTTTCCTCTCATTTGAGAGTGCATTTATTGGATAGTGTAACAGGTATTGTCTTCAGCCAACTGAGCTAACCTTCATTCAATCACATACTACTGAGAAACTAGGATGCTGACTGCACGCCACATGGAGGCGGTACATAGTTAGTGTGCCCACTGATGGCGCCTCTTGAAAAAAGAGATAAGGGGTCAGATTGACCGCTAGACATCCCCTGCAGGTGGGTGCAGTCACTCAAAGCACCCACCAGAAGGGGCACCTCTTTGAAATTTAGACCAGTTACCAACCGCACAATGAAAGGCAGACGTACAGCTTCAAACAGCCAGTCGGCCTTTCATTAATGCACTGTTCCAAGTACAGGTGCATGTTCACGCCTTCACTTTGAACAGTGCATTTGCTCATGTATAGCGCATTGTTGGTTTGTACCCAGTACGCAGAGCGGGACAGCACCCCATATCCTAAATGCAGTCGCTATTACCAGAGAACTCTCCTGTAAGCCTATACTCGGGTGGGGGGAAAGGTTGACACGAGGGGAAGGTCTTCAGGCTGCTAAATACACCGGGAAGAGCTTTTGATATGAGTAATAAAAAACGCCAGCCCAAAATAAGACAAGATATAATTATATTTAATTGCGGTGCCAGGTTTCCTGTCCTCAGACATCAAACACCTCCTTAAGTGACAAAAATCATGTTTGAAAAGATTTGAAATATTTTTTTAAATGATAAGAGCTGTCATGCTACGTAAGATTCTAGAGTCCATTTTTTTCTTTTCAGAAAACACTGCTGGACAATAGCTGCGAAGACCTGTGTGTAAATTGTTTTATTATTATTATTATTTTTTAAATAAAGAGGTAGCATCAAGTTCCACTTATAAAACATTATACTGATTGTTTTGTACCTCGTGCAGGATTAACCATGGCTCAACTTTAAACTAAAGCCCTCTAACTAAGTCACTACTACAATGAAACTCTAGATGCTACTTACCACTCCAAGAAGAAATCGTGTCTACACCTCTCTGGTTGGTCGAGAGAAATATTATAGTTTTAACATATCTAAGAGCATTTGAATGTGATCCGCTCTGATATTTGCTGCCATCTGAGTGCAACCAAAGTAGCTGATGGAGCGGGTTTAGCGTACCACCATTTTCTTCAATCTCTCCCTCCCCCCTAGCCATTCGTATTACCCAAGAGTTTTTCTGGGTTAAATACTTTCTCCTACTTAGTTTTTTCCTTTCTACCATGTAGATCTTATCCTGATACCTTTACTTTTTCCTTGCTTCTCTGTAACTGTATTGAACTTGCTTCCTTGTTTCTTTGCCTTTTGCAAGAAAGTTTGAGGAACCAACATCAGTAAATTATTAAATATGTTTCCTTATTAATGAACTACTGAAACATTTATGATGTAGTTTCTTTTATTATCTTAGTATGCATTTTTTTATGAAACATATTCTTTATATTGCTACATTAATGGTGCACGTGAGATACAGTAATGTTTGCGGGCATGCTTGCTCACTGTCTGCATTGTTCACTGTGTGATGCCCAAGAGGGCATAACCGCTCTTTATAAAACAAAATATATAGAAAAACATTCAATGTATTTATATGCCCAACAATATCTTTTTAAATATGTGACACATTCTGATTTTTTTTTTAAACCCTCAAGCTCATTTTTTTTAAAACAGCAAAGAGTAATCTAGGTCAAAAACAATACAGTTTTCAGATACTCTGCGAAAAATGTGGGAGAACTGGGAAAATCACCCTACCTTTTTACAGAAACTGCAAAATTATTTCATAAAATTGTTGAGTCTCATTTGCAAATCTATTAATGTTTCACGGCAAAAGGTATTTGTTTCTTTAAGAGGAGGTGAATTAATTATTTTCCTATTGTCAGAAGAAAACTGTACTCAATTTTAGTGCTATTTAAATTTTATTCTATGCAAATCACCCACAAATTACCCCCCTAAAAAATCCCGGATAAAGTGGCAAAAGCCGATTTACATGGAAAGAGAATGTTGATTTCTCGCAAAAATTGCCCTTCATGTTACAAAAAAAGAAACTGATTTGTTAACAAAAAAGTGAGTAGCTAATCATAGTCCCCCAGAAATAACTCACCCAACTCAGTGTAGCAAATGAGTGTTACAAATTGTTTAAAAAAGGCGTGAATCGCCTACTTTTTTCAAGTTTGTATTTTGAAAATAAAAATGCACTCATTCGCATAGCGAAAAAAAAATCTGCACAAAAAAACCATAAACGTTTATGAAAACAGAGCAAATTTAGATTGCCAATCAGCACACTATTTGTATTTGTAAGTATTTTTTGGAACTGTGTCGCTTGAATGCTCTTGCATGTTGTGGCCCATGGGTTTTGGTACGTGGTTGTGTCTTTTGGAGACTGGGAGCAAGGCACTGCGTTTGTGTCACCGTTGACCCTTTCAAGGGTTCCACCTCACCGGGCTGCTGCAGTTGAACACAGGGAGCCTGCAGACATGTTTGGACAGCTGGTCTATTCAGAGGCCCTCTGAAGGAAATGAAAAATAACATGAGGCTTCGCATTCAGGAGAAAATTGGTTGCATATCATGAGAAAAAAAAGCGGCTGGTGGTGAGGGGGATACATTCCTTTACAAGTCTCATTACACACCAAGATGGCAGGAAGTGGGGGTGCCCCAAGGAACAATGTGCGCACATGCACATCTCAGACTGCGCTCTCGGCGAAATTAGAATGAACCTGATTGTTAAAACCTTCAAGATCCAGCCATTTCGTGCATTTAAAAATATCCCATAATTAACACCACAAGGTGTGACAATGAAGATTACATTCAAGACACCTTAATTATCAGGCTGTCAAGAAGTTTGTGACAAGTCCGCATAGTAATTATTTTCCTAATAATGGGGTTACTGTACAATAAAACTAGGGGTAATGCAGACCTGCCTGTGTTAACCTGGCAATTAGCATGCGTCTGCAGTGACTCCATGTCTAGTGTTCCAGGACTTTCTAATGAGCAACAGATTTGGTTGCCCTTAACTTCAAAAGTCCAGCCATTTTAAGGATACTTTACACAGTCAGTGTGGACCAGCAGATAGAAAGTCTTGATAAAATTAGATGCAGTGGTTGTTGAAACTAGGAATCTTGGCTTTTCCAGGGTTTGTTGTTTTTTTCCCCACTTAGTGGTTTGAACGACCCATACAGCCCCGAAATCAACAATCTAACTAGTCCACATGTTAACCTACAGAGATAAGGCTAAGGTCTTTGTTTTGATTGGAAGCCATCTTGATTTATTTTGAATTTAATAGTTATTGCTTTGTTCCGTCTTATGTGAGAACAACAGCACTAAATTGCTGCATCTTCACTTCTCAAACTTTAGATGCAATTACTTATTTATTTATAAAAAGCTTTGCGTAGCACAGACGTGCCACCTACACCACTTCAGAACACTAGGATGCCAGCAAAAACAGTGAATGAACCAAATAATGTGTTAAATCAGAACCTTGTCATTTGTAGGTGAAAAGCCTCAATTCAATTGCTCTCCAAGGTTTAGAAGATTCTAGATGAGAGCTGCATGGAAAAATCTAGTTTTCAGGCATTTCCGGCATTGAGGGTTGCTACGTTCATCTTGGAGCCGAAGGCTGACAACATTCAATGGGTTCAGGCCCTGGACTCCAAAGGATCATCTGCCATATTTAAATCTTGCGAAGAAGGGATGATGCATCAGCTCAGAGGATGCTGACCCCAGGCTCCTGGCTTGTTTACAGTGACAAACTAGAGATCTCTCCTGAAAGCATATACTAGGGTGGGGAAAAAGCTGGCACGAGGTGAAGTGGCCACTAACTACACCAGGAAGCACATGTAATGTGAGAAATAAACAAAAACACAACAAAATGAGGTTTCAGTTATTATTAGGTCGAGCCTAGCGGCAGCGCGCATGCAATGCTCGCTCTGCGAGGCATGCAGTAGTCGAGTATGCTGTGGAAACCTCGCCTTCTCTCCGCCCATATTTGTGATTGGCTGGTGTCATTGTCCTTGGTAAATGCTTGCTTCCGATTGATAATGAGGCTTGTTAGTCCCTCCTTGTTACCGCCCTGTCGCCATTTGTTACCTCCCATGAGGACTGGATCTTTTACTTGTGGCGTTACACGGTCTCCTTTATAAGTCAGTAAGCAATTTATTTTTTTATTTGCAGGGCGGTCCGCTTTTACTTTAGCGGCCGCACTTGTTTATTTAATTAATTTGCCACATGGGCCGAAAGAGAGCGTTTCTACTCACTAATCTAACAAGCATTTGCAATGCAATAGGTCTCGCATTTACGCGAGTTTGAGCTATTGACATTGCAAATAACAATGCCTTTTATTTTTATTTTCGTTTTTAAAACATAAATAAAAGGCATTGTCATTTACAATGCCAATAGCTTAAACTCACGTAAATGCGAGACCTATTGCATTGCAATTGCTTGTTTTTAATTGTGGTGCCGGTTTCCTGTTCTCAGACATCAAACACCTCCTTAAGTGACAAAAATATTTGAAAAGATAAAAAATATATGTAAATAATAAGAGCTGCCACCCTACTAAGTTACTAGAGTGTATTTTTTTCTTTTCAGGAAACACTGCCTAGTGCAGGGATATTAAAAATAATTTCTGGACACCACTAGGGACTAGTTGAGCACTTTCAAGACAGGTTTGACATGACCATGTACCCCTTGGTGTTCTCTCCTTGTAGCTGCCAGTTTGCACTCTCTGAAGCTTCCAATGACATTTTTGTGGTACACTACATTGCAATAATCCAGGCATGTCCTCACCAGAGTATTACTTGGCACTGCTTGATGACTAGTTTGTAGGAGCACTAAAATGTTCTGAAGGAGCGATGAAAGTTCATTCCCTTGATGACTGGATCCATTTGAGTGATGAAGTGGAGACCTGAACTGAAAATGGTCACCAGGGTTTCACTTGTTGAGTCAGAATTGGAGGATGAACAAATTGGGGGAGGGGGCAATCAATTGTGGCAACTTAGGATCAGTGCTTCATACTTTTGAAACTTCCGCCATTGTTTCATTTACATTTCGGAAATCCAGTGGTTAATTTGATCCAGGCACTCTGTGATGTGCTGACACTGACCTGGACAGAGAGATGCAAACTCGGGTATCAGCAGCAAACGTTTTTAAATTGAAGCTGAGGTATATTCACTTGCGTCAGGAGGTGCATCTAAATATCAAAGAGATGAGGGCAGAGGGAGGACTGCATTTTGTGGGCATAGGTGTAACAATATATACATCACTCATGCACCAATTAAAGAATGTGCTCTTTGGCTTGACTTTTAATTCTAGGTAAATTTCATAGAATCTTCCAACATATATATCAACAGATTTCTTCTCCAAAAATATTAATGGAAGCACTAACAGAGCCATGCTTAATGCTTACATGAAGCATCATCAATTTTCTTGATGACAAATAAGACTATGGTTGACTTCCAGGAGCTGGAAAGTTTTGCTGCCACCAGAAATATTAGCTCCCATGTATATGATTTCTCAGTATACCAAATCCATTGAACAGTCATGTCGTAGTTTGCTATAATAAACACTGCAAGAAAGAACCCATTGCTAACTTCTGTTGGCAACAGTGCCATTGTCGCCAAATCAGAAATGAAGAGTGTTGCCCTTCTCACTCCGTCTTTATTTTGCAAGAATAGCACTGATATTTCACCCTTTCAGTTACGTTTGGTACATTTGTCTCTCCAGAAGAGTCCTCTAGCCACCACTAAATGGGAATGCAATTGCCATCTCCAGATCTAGTTCTCAGGCATCGATTCTCACCGCTTCTTGAGAAGGTGACATGAAGTTAACTTAAGGTTGTGATCAATGGTCCACCCGGTGGTAGCAGATTTTCAGGGTTCGAACTCTAGTTATGATACCTGGCACCACTGGAAAAGCAGAGGGATTTGTAATCTCAGCACATGAAGAAGTGTAAATCACTCATGTTGGAATTTACCTGTCTAGTGTGTATTTTTGAAAAATCCAGACCCTAATGTTCTGAGATAAGGATGTGGACAGAAACGTACATTCATACTTTAGTTTTTTTTCTCTTTCTCATTATTAGGATTGTGCCACTCTTTGGAAGCACATTTCAGTGATTTGGCACAAGTTAAGAAAGCTTTTTATTTGTAGGTTGCCATTACAAAGTTGCCTAGGGTCAGTTATACCTAGAAGGGTTTATCAAATGCATACCCTTTTGTAGACCATTTGACATTAGGTCTTGGCCTAGACCCAATTTGTAAGTTTTTTGTATTGCTATCATACTACCATCATTCAAGTAACACAATGATACCATTGTTTCAGTCTTAGTCACATAGTCATAAGCAAACCCTACGAATGAACAAGAAGTCTTCATGGTATGGGTCTGCCAGTGCTTGGCTCTGTCAGTGCTTCTTGCTTAAAAATCTACATCTCTGGAACCCTCTGGCAGATTCTGTTAATCTTGGTGTCTAAAAATTCATAGAATTACATTCTATTTTTATAATTTGAAGTTGGATTTCTTTTGTGTTGTGTGAGTTTCTTATTTTGTTATTTGGCGCTTCTAAATGCGTTACACTACCAGGGTTGAGGTGCCAGGGTTGAGCTAAAGGTTTTACAAACGAGCCTGAATGAACCCCAAAAGGTGTTGTGAGTGTATTACGCAGTAAGGACCCACAACCAAACCATATAATACACCTCAATCCTCACAGTTTACAACTCTACAGACAGTGGGAAACTGCACCCCCCATCTTCATTCACACTGAAGTCATATGATCATTTACTAGTTTGGGAAAATCCTGACTGGAATGAAAGATTCTGCTTGTAACATGAACCAGTTTCTGTCCAAGTTGACATGACCCCATTAAAGTCAAGGGGCATAGTGGACTGATTGATAGTCACACTGGCAGCCATTTTTTGGCCTGGCAAAGCCAGAGGTTTTTTCAAGGACAAAATGAAATACACCATGATGGATTTTTGGTCAGCCATCTTCAGCCATTGGTTTGTTTGGATCAACCCTCTTCAGCAACTGTTTTGGGTCAGCTCCCTTCCCCCAATTCTTGAAGATTATATAACGTAATAAATATGGTTGTTATTCTAATTTCTTATAGGTTGAATAGTAACAGTGAAATCGTCACCAGCACACTCGGAACAGGCGGTGCTCGGAGAGCAGCTTTGGCTAAACGCTGGGCATCACTAAAGGCCTTGGAACATTATCAGACCACAGTATTGGCAGTAGGAGTAAGGAGTATAAGACTGGGTCCCTGTCCCATATTTGGTTGCATTCCTGGTACCATAAGACCTTAGACTTGCCCTGTAACCTGGCCGGCTCATGGGCTTGCTAGCCATAAAAAACATTTTTTTTTTTCCAGAGTTGAAGTGATTGGTGCCAGAGATATGCAGGCTCTGCTTCAAATGAGCCACTCCCACTCGCTTCATTTAGAGAACGACAAACGTCTCAAGATGATTGAAGTAATATATAAGCAGTAAACCCAGTCCTATTTTATCTTTGCATTCATCTATGCACAGTTTCCAACTACATGTGTTAGTACAGCAAACACTCTAAAAGCATTAGCATCACAGTTTCACGCAAATAACACATAACCAAGGGCCAGATGTACAACCCTTTATTTGCGGCCGCAAACGGGAGATCGGCCCGTTTGCGACCACAAAAAAGGTCCCAGGCATGTACAAATGCTATTTTGCGAGTCACTGACTTGCAAAATAGCATTTGCGACTCTCGCTATTAGGAAGGGGCGACCCTTCCTAATAGCAAGTCACCATGCCATGTACTGTTGTTTTGCGACCGCATTTGCGGCCTCAAAACACTCGCAGTTTACCACCTACTTCAAGTAGGTGGTAAACCACTCGCAAACAGGAAGGGGTCCTCAGGGGACCCCTTCCCCTTTGTGAATGGATGTGTAAATATTTTTTAAGAGCAGGCAGTGGTCCCAGGGACCACTGCCTGCCCTTAAAAAATTAAAATGAAAAGTTGAATTTTTCTTTTTTAAATGCATCCCGTTTTCCTTTAAGGATAAGGGGCTGCATTTAAAAAAAAACTGCTTTATTTAAAAGCAGTCCCAGACATGGAGGTCTGCTGAGCCCAGCAGGCCACCATCCCTGGGAGAGCTAGCCATTCCCAATGGGGTCGCAAATTCATGAGGCATGCAATTTGTGAACCCATTGGGAATCGCAAACAGTGTCTGAGACACTGTTGTACATTAAGTTTAGCGAGTCGCAAATTGCGAGTCGCAATTTTGCGCAATTTGCTACTCGCTAAACTTAATGGTCGTACATCTGGCCCCAAATCCCTTACCTATGAGTTGCTCGACAGCAACAGGAAACATAACTAAAATATGATACCCCTCCCAACATGAAAAACGAGTTGAACAATATCTTAAAGAACATCACAGTAAGCGCAATCAAGCACACCTAACACACCACCATCCTGCCATACAATTTGTGCAGTGGCAGGGGTCATATCGTTGGTGATGCGTCTGTCCAACAACACCTTTCTCAAAGAGACACCCCAACACCTTCAGCACAACTGTTGTCCTATGATTTAAAGTCCAAGACCGCCAACACAGAGAACGTTTGCCACCTTTTCATTTACATGCCCACACAATGGAACACATAAGACACAACAAGCCACACCAGGGTCATCCAAATGGCAACAAATTGTCCTTCAACAAAGCTTATAAAGAAAAAATCCCAAAACTCCTAAAAACACAATACTTGCATATATCCCGGCACCGAGATATAACAACAACCATCTACAACCTCATCAATCACACATACAGACATAACTAATCCCTACCCAGCAAAACACATTTGACTGGCCTTATCACCCCCATGCAACCAACATACTACCAAAAACATACAGATACCAATATAAAGCTCTTCATCAGCTCAACCACTGTGTAAATGAGTTCCACAGAGAGTAATTGTATGTAAGAGGGTTTTACATGGAAATCCTGAACGTTAGGCATTATCCCGACCTTCCTGGATCCAAGTTCGACACCTGTGTCTATCGAAAATTATTAAGCCTTTAGCATCCAAGCTGGCCACCCAATGGGGCATGTATTTATTTCCAGACATGAAAGAACGGTTGGCAGATATATGCAGAGAAATGCAGGCTTGTCTTCACTGGTGCTCTTGCACATGCCTCGCTAGACAGGGGCAAATATCTGAAGGTGTCCCACGTAATGTGTGAGTAGCTAAGCGTCCTGTTGCTTCTTTGCATTCCTCTTTGTGTAATTATGAGTTTCCATTTATGAATTCCAGACCTGGGATAACGTGAGATCTCTGTAGCAGCCACTTTGGGAGTATTACTTTCATTGGAATATCCCATAATGCAGTGTCTAGTTAACAAAATGGCAGCAGGCACTAAGTGTGTCTGCCTTCTGATAAGTTAAAGTTACCCAATGGTGCCTCGTCACCAAGGGCACATTGTCCCCATGGATGGTGCTAAATTAATGCCATAGCAGGCAGCTGCCTTAAGGCAATACTACAAATGACCATCAGAGGACGCCAGATTGCATAAAATGGGGAAATTGGGTACAAAAATGGCAGAATACCATTTTCTCATGGCTCCCTAAAATCCATGCATCTGATAAGATATAATGTGTTTATTTATAGTTTATACAGTGTTGACAAGAACATGAGGGTTGTCAGAGCTCTGCTCACTATGGTAGAGAAGAAGTAACATTAGTTATCTCAAGTTCAACATGGTGCAAATTGAGAAGCATGTTTAACATAAATAGTTAGGCCACGGATGTGGGGAATGGAAATAAACTGCTGGGTGGGAGGAGCACCACATATGAGAATTTTAGGCAAGCTGGTGTTAGAATGCCATTACTTCTAGAACCCATAGTTGGTACATAAAAGTCAGAGGTAAGCAGGCAACCGTTTTGGCCATTATATGGGTATGTGCAGTGAACCCTATATACTGGACAGTACAGCCACTCGGTCAGGGAAGGAGTAAGCTAGAAGTTAAGGAAAAGGTTGAAGGTTGAATGTGACAAAAAAGAGAAATGTTTGTAGGAACAGTCTAGTAGCTGTAGTGTGCGTGGGCTGTCATGGGTATGCATTAAATAGAATGTGGTAGTTTAGTCTGCGCGGTTAATTGATAGGGATCAAATGATTTAATTGAAAGGAAATAAAACGAAAAGGGCCAGAATGCATTACGTTGCTAAACGGTCAGGATTCGATCAATGCGTGATTGGCGACACACAGTTGCCTGGTAACTTTTTTTTTTTTTTTAAACCAATTTTGATTTTCACCAAAAGCAACACAGGCACTTTACAGCACTTCCATCGTATGACAATTACATACATATAGCGCTTCCATTACATCAATGAAGTCAAGCCTGACATGAGAGCAATGCGGTAGGAGTTCTCGATCAACCAGTGAGTGCAATTGGGTATAACAGGCGAAAACTCCCCCCCAAACAACGACCAACAGTAAAATGCGGTGACAATACTCAATCATTGAGGGTCTTACAGTTTCAATTGCTATACATCCTTGCCATAGTAGATCAATGAGTCCCCAGGGAGTCAATGAAGATGGCCCATGAGGCCAAGATAAGGCTATACAATACTTGTAGAGTGACAGCTAAGGTAAGGCCGCATGGGCACCGTGAATACACATGCAGCAACCATACTCCAGCAGGTAATTTCAACACAGTGGCGTAACGAAACTTGAGGGGGCCCCCCTGCAAAGTACATGCAGGGGGCCCCATACACCCCGGGCCCAGTCCAAAGCTCTCAGGCCAGGGGCCTGCCAGTGCCAGAAGGGGCCCCCGGAGGCCGGAGGGCTGCGGAGGCTTTTGTTATGCCACTGTTTTAACACAAGGAACAGGAACCCAGAGAGGGCGGGAGCATAACCTCCAACAGAGCAAAACCAGTAGAGTGCACAACATTTAGTAGACATTGGGCCACTAGGTAACTAGGCTTTCACTATAAGTGCGTTAATCAGGCAGCAGTGTTCCCCAGTCAGCTGCAACTGGGTATTTACGCAGGCAGTTGCCTGGTAACCTTAGGGTTGCAGCAGAAGTGATTTACTAAGTCAAGGATGTGCCACATGGGTACAGAAGGGGTGATGCAGCTCAGATTATTTATTTTAGAAAATCCGTATACAGTACATTTACATAAAATGCGTCTAAATGGCATTCATTTAAATAAACTGTTTTTATCCTAAATTTGGCATGTGTACAGCACTGCTAGACCTATGCTGGACACACGTGTAATTAATTAAAACTTAAAAGGGATTGTTTTTTTAACTATTACTATACACATAAGCCATTTACATTGAGTGTAAACTAAAAATATCAATATGAAAATGAGTATGCACAGACCTGACGTGTCTGTAAATCGTAATCGATAGCTGATGTGTGTGCAACAGAGTTCTTACCAGTTTAACACAGACATTCCTTGACGGAAAGCACACATACAGTGCTTTTACGCATATTATTTGCAAGAAAAAGTCACTTAACCACAAAGAGTCACATTTCATGAGAACATTTTTTTTTCTCGAGCGGGTTTAATGGGTTTGAGAATTGGCCCGGGCAGCTGTGACTGCTGAGGCATTTTCTAAAAACATGTTGCACCTGGAGTAGGGAGGAGTGAGGGGGCAAAGGTCAAGAGCAGGCATTAAACATACTTTGCACTCAGTGAAAGGTCCCGACAACCCCTGCAGTGTCAGCTTATAGCTCTGCTTTTCTGCCTCACAATGTCCTGCTAATCCACAAATTCACACACAACACCGGCCCCTCTGGCCTCCTTTTTTGCCCCTTTTACTCCACTCATATGGTTTTGAAAAATTAGCTCCTTTGTGTGCTGGGACCCTTTATTTCTGTTTGTCTCTTCTGGCCCGCCTGCTGTTCATCAGCTGATACCCCTCCCCCCAACCCTCGGGCCCCCTAATTAACCCTTGGGGGGAAAAAGTAAAGAAAAATGCTGACATCGCTCCAGTGTCAGCAATATTTACCTTTCAGATGTTGATTGCACTAAGGGTTTTGTGCACATAATCAGGCAAAAGAAGAACAGAGAGACTGCTCTGCATCATAAAACAAAAATATATGTAGAGGTAAACCACCGCTTGGAATATAATAACATTTTCAAAGCTGTTCACTTTCAAAACAGAGTTCAAACTTTATTTCAGGCACCAGCTTCAGTACTGTATTGTGATCGTGCCTTCTTTAGCACGTTAAAACTTTAATTAAATGCACATATTTACATAATATAGGCCGTTGAAGGTAGCAACGCGGTTAGCAGTTGCTACCCCTAGGTTGTTCTTTGCTGCCCCTGACACCTGTGGTGTAGCAAGGGTGTTATTGGTCTTCATGCAAGCGAATGAAATGATCTCCCCCCCCCCCGTTTGGTATCCAAATACAGTTATAATACAGGTGCAGGGGCCTTGGTGCCACTACACCTGCTGCACAATTGACAGGAAGGTCCCAGGATGACTCTGCTCACGATGCCTCAGGTCTTAGGAGTTATGGAGGCTGTTGCAGGAAGTGAAAGTAAGCAGGGCTCTCACAGCCATGTCCGCTACTCGTCCATGGGACTCTGACATAGGTCTAGGAGGACGGGCTCCTTGCCATATTTTCGCGATAACCAAAGACTATGTGACTGCGTCCCATTAAGATATATTATATTTAAATGTATCTTATCTGGATAGTCTCAAACTCTGCCATGGAAACAGCCCTTTGAGCTTACTTTCTGCACCCATGCAATAGTTCCTGATCAGCAAAGAGGAAACTGTTTAGGGTCAAAATGGGTGAATCCTACAATGTCATGGGTGGTCAAATCATTGTCCGTAAGTACGGAGCTGTCCAAAGTAATCTCATGAGTGCTGGATTCATGGCAACTACTGAATGTGTTGAGTTCTATCCAAATCCATTGTATTCAAATCTATGTTATGGTAAAGATGCAAATATATTTGGACTAAGACTATTCTCAGGTTCCTCCTGACTCGTTTTTTTCGAAATTCTTTGTTGGTAAGAACGTTGCTTGAATAGTGGCAACTCTACGCCAGTCATTCATTCATTCATTACTTTTTTTGGATAGAAATAAACCATAAAATTACAATAAAAATATCAATTTAAAACAGCTACCACAAAAATAGCACTACAAGTGAACCGACGCAGCATAGTACACTACAATTCCAGGGTAATAAGTACAACGTGCAAACAGGGAGCTCACTCAACAGACAACCTGTCAATAAAAACCTCAAATCGGTCTGCTAAATCAACAGGGAATGTTCAGGGCCACCCAGAGAAGATTCTAAATATACAACATTGCACTAAACTGAATAAATTACGAGCTAACACAGTAATGTTTTCCTGCTACAGAGGGCAGATTTAAGAAAAGTTACAACACCTATGCACACCTCAAGTGTGAGAAGCATCGGAAAAAATTAAAGTGCCGGGATATGTCTGGTCGCTGAGGTGCCTCTAAGAAGCAGGATTAAAAACCTTCCGGTGTATCTACAGTGAAACCTACAGAAAAATACAAAGTGTGCCAGTGTTTCAGGGAGTACTCATCACAGGGGCAAACGAGGATAGACTTAGGGTCAAACTTGCCCAAAGGAAAAGAGAGCTTACTCCTAATCTGACCAGGCCTAAATCTAGTCAGTAACACTCTACTCCAGGCTTAGGGCACAACAAACTCAAGATTAGGTTCCATCCCTAATGTGGTTGGATCATCAGGTACTCTCTATTTTCAGGCTTCCTCAGCTTGGACAACTTTCCTTCCCCTCTTCTATATTCCCTAAAGCTGGATCTAACTCAACTTTTATCCCTCGTAGATATGTTGGCAGGCAGAGGCGCAACTAGAGCCACATTTCGGGGAGGGCTCCTAAAAATTTTGGGGGGGGGGGGTAATTGTTCCAGCAATAGGCAGAGTGGAGATGAAGGGGTGAAAAAGCAACAAAGCCTCGTTAACACGTAAATGGTCTTTTAAAGACCTTGTGAAGTACTCGGGTGCGGCTGCGATAAGCTCAAAAACTGTTTGTGTGTGTGCCCGGGAAGCTGTCTCAGACCGGGCTGACACACACGACGGGGGGGGGGGCGGGGGTGAAGCCCTTTGAGCCCTATGGGCTTTGCGCGCCTGTTGGCAGGCATGGCGAAAATATCAGGCCTGCCTAACTTGGTGCAGGTATCCTTAATATACTTCAACCAGGGGGTATGGTGACCCTTGACACATAGGAGACATTCCATGATGACCTCCCTGCCCATAGCATCAAGGGGGCCAAGCTGATGTAAGATAATCAGCCACATACGAAAGTCCAAGTTCCTTGTGGGCAGCATATGTCAGTGACCTTGGCTACACAGCGAGGAAGCGCCTGCATGCTGTTTTCCTCATCCTGAAAACATTTGGCGACTTTGCAACCCCACAAACCAGAGATATAAGATAAAATAGGTATGCACTTTCTTTTATAAATTTCAATAAGGTGGCTGTGGGCTTATTTCCAATTTTGGAGGCCAGGCTGAATAGATAGCCAATCGAGTTGCAAAACTTCAGCCTTCTCTGTTTCAAACAGTGGGCCCAGGTCCCCTGGGAGTCAAATGTGACCGCCCGTGGGTGGAAATTCATGAGCTCTTGCAATTGGGGTACTCACGAGTGTGAAACATCGCGACTTCAGGTTTTCCAGTCACAAGCCATGACGAATGTTTTATCTAAGTTCGTGAACAGGCTATAAAACTGACAAAGATATCTAAAAGTAACTGGAGAACATTAGGTGTTCTGGACATTAAAACACCATAGTCTGCATATTAAAAGGACAGAGACAATGCGCCCATTCTCAGTCGGCATGTCCCTTCCATTACCAACTAGGGTAAAATCCAATTCATCAATATATAAAAGAAATAAAATTGTTGCCCGAACACAATCCTGCCGGACACCTCGGCACCGGCCAAAACTCTCTGTACATTCACTGTTTAGCCAAAATCTAACAGAGGTGTTAAAGTCTAGGTGGAGGGCACGTAAAAAGGACACCAGGCCATTATCTATCCTCATGGATTCTAACATTTTCCATATTTTGGATCTGACCACCCTAAGGACCTTATTATGAGTTTGGCGGTGCGGGAACACCCAACTCCTGCACCGCCACACCCATGTTTGAACCGCCCGCCAGATTAGGAGTTTTCTCCTGTCTGGCTGGCAGTTCTTTGGCGTTCCCAGGGCAGTGCCTATGAAATAGGCACCTCAATGGGAACGTCAGAGGCAGTTCCTGCAAGTCATGGACTGCAGCAGTCCATGCCGTGCAGGCACTGGTGTGCATGCACACAGAGGGGCACATGTTCTGCCTCCCTGTGTGCATCCACACGGCGCTCAGACCAATCACAACGCTACCCTCATGCTGGTGACAGCAGCATCATGATTGGGTTAGAGGAGCCTGTGTGCTTCCTGGTTCCGGAAGGTGAGACAGCGGCGTACAGAGGTAAGTGCTTTTTTCCAACTCCCCCTTTCCCATATCAGCTGTCCCTAGCGCCACTCAGAGCAGCATCTTTGGCTGATTCGCTACATTGAGCATTTTTTTTTTACTAAATCTACACCATAGCTTGCATTTTTTGCCATATGTATTAAATTACCCTGCCACATAATTTAGTCCTCGTTTACAGCATAATTCCAGTGGTACTAGCTGGGCAAAACCAGTGGCTTTAAAATCATTGAATGGTGGGGATTCTATCCTATCATAACCTTGAGTTAAGAATTTCAAGAAATGGAGAGCTTACAAAATGAGTTACTTAGTTTTACATTCCACCGACCCCTTTAAATTTGACTCTAAGCATGACAATACTTTCATTAACAAAACCTGAGCATTCCATTCAATCAGCCTTTCACTCTTAGCTGAATATTGTTAACAACAGCTCTAACCCTCTTCCATTTGCAGACAAAACGTCCTTTTACAAAATGAAAAAAATACACCATAAAATTTCAATTACTGCCTTGGACAAATGAACATATTGTAGCTTTCAGTTCACATTTTCCTGTTTTAAAAAACATTGCTCTTACGTCATGCTAAACTATACAAGAAGGCGCATTAAAAGATCATAGCACACGGTGACCCACAGTGCAGGTTATATTTTGTTATGTTGTGTTTATTTTATTTTTTAGGTGCACTTTAGCAACGTTTACTGTGGCTGCTACTAAACAACATTCAAAATAACACATGCCTCACGAAGAGGGAACGCTTAAACTGGGGACAGCCACGTCTTAAGGAATTTCTTACACGTTGAGGAAAAATATCACCTCTATATTACATGTGTTCGTATTATTATATTAAAAGCAGTGGGCTCAATATCCATAATTCAGGGGAATAACGTGTTAACCCTGCTAAATAATTTTCGTAATTAATGGGAATTCGATGATTCCTTTAATTACAAATTTAAACAAACAGGAAATATGTTTTTTTTCTACATGTGATGCATCAAAATAAATACTAGGGGCAGATTTACAAGCCCCGTGCGCCACTTTTGCGTCACTTTTCCCATGTTAAAAGTGACGCAAAAGTGGCGCAAGGGGCTTGTAAATCTGCCCCTAGATATGTCTTTAGGACTTATAGAACATCTCAAAAATCTGGTGGCATATGCATAACTGTGGGCCATGGCTTGGCGTTCTATCATCATGCTGGCAGGATCTCTGGATAGCTATGGCATAAGTTATTTATGTATTCTCTAGTTTTGTTGCCTTTATGATTTGCAGGTTTCAATATAGGCAAAAATGCAACCCTTAAGGGAACAACACGCTTGGGATCTGTTGCACTGGTTGAAATTGTGAGCACAAAAGGCTTTTAATGATGTTATTCAATCGCATTATCCCAATCCCTGGGTTTAAGAGAGGTCGACAAATTCCAATACAGTCTGGAGCCCTGGCAGTAAAAATACAGTGGCCTCACTAGCCCAATCCATCAAACGTGTACATCCTGCACATGTTGTCTGCTTCTCCCCTCAGCACTGTGAAGTGTGAACATCTGAATGGGTCAGTCGTGTTTGTTGTCTGCCTTAGGAGCAAAGCAAATCAGGTTTAACAGCTATTTTTTCTGACTTTTGTTTCTCTAAAATATTTCTTAAAGCTGAAGAGAGCTAACAAGTGGCTACTGAAAGCTTCTTTCATGTATTTTTTTTAAAATTCTCTTCATAACTTTATTTTCATTCTTGTAAATCTTAGATCTTAAATATGCTTGGGAATGTGGCTTTGACATATATGTGCTCCCATAGTTTGCTTAGGACGTTTTTCACTGCAATGGGGTACGAGTATATTTTTCACCCCAGGTAACAAGAGTATATGTATTACACATGCATATGCATCAAGTCTAATATGCTTTTTATTACCAGTAATTATGGTGTGAAGAATTGTTTAACAAGAGGTGGAACCTAGAGAGGATCAAGAAGGCCCTCCACTCCATCAGCAAAGGCAATAAATTGCATATTTCCCTCTGCGGATTTGCGTGTATGATTTTGTCCTGGGATTTTTTCATGGGTAGAAATTATTTTGTTTCCTTTACTCCAGTTAGTTATGTTTATTTGTTCTGTAGTAACAAATGTGTAGTAAGTCTGCTGAAAATGCCACTGGAACCTTTACGACAACGGATTCATCCCGGATCTGCAACTTTGCACTTTTATTGCATCCAGGAAAACAATTCCCACAATCAGATTACTTGACTTTTCAGTTTTTGTTGGCTAGATTTAGCAAATCCAAGATGGGAGATCAACTGTCAAGAAGAGAGAGGAAGCTGTAAATGTGGGTATAAACACAGGCTACAAGCAGCCATATTTACCACCTAGAGGGTTCTCCTCCATCTTGAACGACTTCAACCAGATGGAAGACACCCACTGAGGACATCAGGAGCAGACCTGGCTGGAAGAGCATCAGTGAGAGCTCTCCTACAATGAGTGTGCTCTCACCCACTCAGCCCTGCCTGTTATGTCATCAGGGGTTCCTCTCTCTTTACCAACAGAACCCAGGATAGAAAACCCGCTGGGAGAGAAAAGATACTGTTGAGAAGACGAGTTCCAAAAAAATCACGGATGTCCTGTGATTTGGTGGAAAGATGACCGTTTGCATGCTCTGATTCCTCGGTCTTTTTACCTGCACCATCAAACACAGGTCAGCAGCGTTGGACTGGTCTTTCAGGCAGCCTGACACGGGCAGATGGGCCAATTTTAAAGCAGCAGTGTGTGGGCCATTTTTGGTCCCTGACAAGACCAACAATACCAGCCTACTGCACACTGTCTCTTTAAAACTGGTCCATCTGGCAATGCCAGAAAGCCACACCACGCGAAAGGCCAGTTCAGCACTGTGAGTCAGGGCATTCATAAGGCTACGTTCATCATCTAGTCCTGATGGAGCTGCACATATGACCTGGGTTATTCCCCACTAGTAATGAGATAAAACTGGGTCTCAAATTTGTGGGAGGTTCTCTAGTATAAGCAGGTGTGCGGCAAATCATCACTTCTTTTCAGAGAAATCAGGCAACACTAATAAATCTTTTGTGCAGATACAACACTGTCATCATGCTTCCCTCCCACAATCCACATGTATATGGAAGATGGGTTAAAAAGCCATGCAAAGCTCCAGCATGCACACTGAACAGATGCAGGAGCGATGCACCCTCCCTCGGCACACAGCAAGTACAGTATGTGCAGCAGTGTTAACTTCTCATTCAATCAGTGAAGCAACATTAGAGACACGAGAAGGCTTAGCATGGAGGGACTATCATGCCAGTCTTTGCTGTATGCACAGGTCCTACTGAGGAACAGGAAACATGACCATTGTTTGATGTATATTATGGGCAATGCCTCATCGGATAAATTGAATAAAACCCTGATGAAGTCCCGTCTGGGGACGAAATGTGTTGACTGGGCTGATATTGGATGATTACTGAAAGAATAAATAAAAGAAAGCTGTGGATTGAAACACAATTTCATAGCTCCTGCATTTTTGGACATCTAAGAAGGACTGTATATTTGTATATGGGATAAAGAGCACGCTTCAATATCAATCTTTTGTGAATATTCACAAAAACTTCTTTGGAATCTTTTAGCCAAGGGCGTAACAAAGGCCCCCGCAGCCCCCGTGGTGCGGGGGGACACCCAGGCTTACCCATACTGGAGGGGGCACCCTCATCCCCTACTGATGTGAGTGCGGGGGGGGGGGCTTCAGCATATCTTGCAGGGCCCTCCTCACGTTTTTTAAGCCACTGCTTTTAACACTCCCTTTTTGTATAGGATTTTGTTATTGAGTATGGTCTTGGAGCAGAAAGGCCATAGAGAGGTCGGGAGCTGCTCTTTCTTGTGGTTTCAACAATAGAGACAGTTGCAGTGCATTCTTCAACGCGTGCACAGTACATGTACAGCTTGAGCAGCAACACTGTAATCATCTTTTTACACATGCATACATACAATACATACTCACACAAAGAATGGTTACAGTACAGGTCGAAGCAGTGCACACTGAATAGGTACAGCGTGTGCAGCAGTGTGTATGTTAGGGCATTTGTGTGATGATGCATGAGCGTGTGTGAGTTTATGTATACTTCTGAGAGAGGGTATATCTGGCTACGATGGTATATGGCGTGAGTGTTTGATGATGCGAGTTGGTGTGAGTGATCATGTGTTTATTTGAAAGCGTTTGTGTGTGTGAGGATGAATGTGTGCTGAGCAAGTTAATTACCTTCAGTAATGCTTTCTGGTAGATATTCTATCTCACTGCTGATTCCTCATCCAGAGCCAGAGTAGATCCGCAATTTTGAAGCAATTGCTTTCCCTTGCAGATAGCTGGTTCCATCGGAATCTGTGACTGCATCGCACCTCCCCCAGAAGTGACAGCACGCAGCCATTTATATGCACGACCCCTGCTCATTGATGCCAGTTTTCTTATTTATATGCAACACCCCTGCGAGATAACGTCAGTTTTGTTTTTGAACATTTTCATGCCCTCAAGCATGGATTAACTATGCCAGTATGCTGAACCTCACATGGGATCTTTAAGAATCCTAAAAGTCCACTGCACAGAGTGGGAATTAGGGAAGGTGGTGAGGAATCTGTGGTCATACAGAGCATCCAACAGAAAGAGAGTTACCAAAGTTAGGGAACTTGTTTCCAGATGGATCCCTCTAACCACAGATTCATCACCTTTTAAATAGATACCAAAGCAGTACCTCCAAAAAGGCGGGGTGGTCTGAAGAGTGGGCTCACACCAAAAAGTCACAGGATAAAATGGCCCTTTCTGCAGATTTGACTGTCTAGGCAGTAGTGCTTGATGAATGTATACACCAATACCCATGTGGCACCTGACATATGTCTATAACAGGAGCACCCCTCACCAATGCCATTGAGCCAGCTGTGGCTTAATTGGAATGTACTTCTAGGCCCTCAGTGGGTTCCTTCTTGGACAGTGCATAACATGTCTTTATGCACAGGACAATCCTACTGGACAGGGTCCGTTTCTGCACAGCCTTCTTCTTAGTGCCAGTAAAGCCCAGAATGAGCTGGCCATTGCGCACCTTATGTAAAAACCAAGGAGTCTCTCTGTATCTCGTCAATCGGTCATCTCCTGCTCTTTCAAAGGATTTGGTGGAAAGAAAGATACAGGAAGGATGAAGGACTGATCCACCGTGAAAGGATGAAACAACCTTTGGCAGATAGGATCACCAGGTTCTCAGCAAGAAATTGTCAGGAGATAATGTGGTGTATGCAGGTTACACTGACAGTGCCTACAACTAAGTGACATGGTGCGCAGAAGTGATTGCGATAAGACAAACCATATTGATGGTGAGCACTCCTAGAGAGCAAGAGCAATTTGGTCCAATGGCATGCGTATCTGAAATGTTAGTACAACGTTATTGTCCTATTGAGGCATAATTAAACCTCTGCAGAAATATGTGCAACAACGTTTGAAGAACCTCATCACAACAGGCGACTGGAATAAATGTTTGTCAGGCAAATATAACGAAGATAGAGAGAGCCGATATATAACCTTTACCTGTGCACACCTGAAAGTCTTTCTGGGGCAAAGATAAGACAAACAACAGAACATCTGACAATTTGATCTGTAGGGGATCAAGCTGACAGTCCCTACACCAGGCTACAAATGTCTCCCAACACGCTGAAAAGAAGGATTTGTTCGAGGAACGCCTAGCTGCAAGGATCATATTCACAACTTCAGCATGTAAGTCAAAACAGCTCAGTTGTTGCCTCTTAGTTTCCCCGCATGGAGGTTTAGATACCGGAGATTCAGGCACAGGACCTTGACCTGTTGCTGAGACAGTAGGTCCTGCTGAAAAAGCAGACAGATCGGAGAGGAAATGATTTAGCTCAATAAGTTGGGGAACTATACTCAACTTTTCCACTCTGGGGCTATCAAAATCACTTGGCCCCGGTCCGCCCTCACCTTCCTCAGAACATGAAGCAGGAGAAGTAGTGGTGGAAATGTGTACAGAAGCGCGATGCTCCATTGCAGATGGATTGCATCCCCTGGAGACCTTCGTGGAGGAAACTTCAACATGCAGAGTCTCAACACTATAGTCTCGAATCCTGCAAGCCCCATTGGTTGAAGTAGTCTTTAGCCACACTGGGATGAATATTGTGGTCTGCCAGATCATGACTGCTGAGCTTGTCTAATCTAGCATTTTGGGACCCTGCTACATGATTGATGACCAGAAAGATCCTCTGACAGCTCAGTCATCTCCTAAGGTGCAGTGCCTTCTGGCACAAGATCCAACTCCCATGCCAACCTGCATGTTGCAGTACCAACATGGTCTGAGTTGTCCATCATGCCCTGCACAGATCTCTTATTGGATGGGAGAAAGTCTTTCAGGGCTATCCGGATGGCACAAAGCTGTATGAGGTTGATGTGTAGCATTTGATCCACAGGGGCCCACAGACTCATGATTTCTAACTCTCCTTGGTGACCGCCTTAAAACAAAAATGATGCATCGATCACTACTGTTATCTCTGGAAGGCGTGGGGAGAACAACCTGTCACACGACAAGGTGGTTTTCACTTGCCCCATCAAAGTCCTGGACTGTCTCCTTTGAGATGCAGATTTTGTCTGACAAACAGTCCTGGTGTTATGCCCACTGGAAATGCATGTTCCTCTGCTATACCTGCATGTGCCGGTGAGCAGAAGAGATCGGGGGATACATGAGGTCAGCAGTTCCCGAAGTCTTAGAACCAACCTCACCAGACCCAGGATTGAGCTTGAAATATCAGGAGCATATCCTAAATGTCCTGGTCTTGTTGGGGGTCCCGGATGGCCCCTATGAAGGGAATCCTCCATGTAAGATTCACTGACAAAAAGCTCTAGGGATAAAAGAAGAGTGATAATTTCTCAGAGATGGTCTGTGACTGACTGCAGTGAGCCCATCTTGAGCAGTCAGTCATTGAGATATGAGAATACATGTATCGCCAACCTGTGAAGGTGGGCAGTGTCCACAACCATTACCTTCGTAAACACGCAACTTTGAAAGTGAGGCCGAAGGATAGAATGGAAAATTGGAAATTCTCCAACCACACTATGAACTAAAAGTTGCGTTTGTGGGACTGCAGGACTGGTACATGAAAGTGTGTGCTCTGCAAGTCCAAGGATACCATCCAATTTCCAGAGTCCAGGCCATAAAGACCGTGGGAAAGAGTGAGCATTTTGAATTTGTCCTTCCATAAGACAGCATTGAGGGAGTGAAGCTCTAAAATTGCCTGAGCACTCCATCCTTCAAGGACACCAGGAAGTAGTAGCAGTAACACTCTTCACACTTTTCCGCTTCTGGTACCATCTTAATGGCCCCCTTGGCCAATAGTGACTTGCTCTCGGGCAAAAGGTTGATCAACTGAAACTTGAGTATGAAAAGGTGGGATTCAACAGGGCATAAGGAATGGCAGTGCATATCCGTTCTGAACAATTTGCAGCACTCACCGATCGGAATTGATGGATTCCCGGCTGACAGGAAAAAATTAAATCCTACTCGCTTCGCATGTTACTGCATGGGGAAAGCAAAGATGTGTAGAAGCCATTGTAGCAGGGGAGGAGTTGGAAGGTTCCTGCCTTGGGTGGTATCCTTCTGTATTGCTGGGGAAACAGGTGGGCTGGTGAAAGCATGCCTAAATAAATGGCTGTCTGTAAAATTTTCTAGTGTTAAGTCAGCCTTTTCTACCAGGTGTCTGGATCCATCAAAAAGGATTGTCTCAGTGAACGATAATCAAACACAAAATACAAAGATATACACAAATGGTCTATGTTGCTAAAAACTTTTGACAACACCACCATCAACTGGCTTGTACATATATGAAAAAGCAAAACATCAAAAAGATGCAGATAAACAATCTCTGTCATCCATGTTTGAAAGAAAGAAATAGTCAACGTTTCGACCCCTATATGTGGCAGGGAGCTTTATTCCTTGCGGACGGGGTCTTCATCAGGACTAGGGCACATAGACGCAGAAGCACCAAACCAGCAAGAAGGATTCAGGCTGAAGTAGAAAAGAAAGGGCCTCGCAGGCTCTCAATTGACTAGCTGGCGTGTATTCCAGGTAAACATGAGCCAGGGTTGATGAGTAACCAGTGGCTCGCGGTTGCTGATGTAAAACCGGTCTGACAGCTGTCTATGTGCCCTAGTCCTGATGAAGACCCCGTCCGCAAGGAATAAAGCTCCCTGCCACATATAGGGGTCGAAACGTTGACTATTTCTTTTTTTGTATATGTATTGATTGTTCTAATTGGTGATGAGATTAAATCACAACCATTTGATGGTATAAACTGAAGGTGGTGTTGTCAAAAGTTTTTAGCAACATAGACCATTTGTGTATATCTTTGTATTTTGTGTTTGATTATCGTCCACTGAGACAATCCTTTTGTACCAGTTTGCACCCGAGTCCAGTGGATTTGCGGGTTACCCCATTGATACTTAACTTTTGGATCCATCAAAAGGCATGTCCATTAAGGTTGCCTGATCATCTCCAGAAAGCCCAGAGCCACCTCACTTCCAGTCAGGATGACTGATCATGACGCTAGTGCCAATGGCCTGGCCCACACAATTTGCTGTGTCAAGTGGACATCAAAGCATATTTGGTAGCATCCTGACAGTCCTGAATTGCTTGGGTAAAGACTATTCTAAATTAATCAGGGTCAGCCAGCCAGATGTCATTGGCCAAGTCCAAAAGAGCATGAATATAATGGCCGAGTAGACAGACTGCATTTACGGGCCAAATAACCAAACTGGTGAAGCAGAATGTTATTTTGCTGAATGTGTTGATGGGCTTTAATTCTCTTTTTGAAGACATAGAAGGGAACACGTTCAGGTTGACCTGGCTTGTGGATGCCTGGGCCACTAAGCTTTCTGATGTCAGGTGCTTGGAGAGAAAAACTGGGTCACCTCGGGTGGTCTACATTGTCTAGTTACTGGACAACTGAGTGGGGGAGCCAGGCACGCCTTTGTCCAAATAGCCATTAAAGTGTCAGTCAGGGTCTCGTTGAACGGCAAGCAAGGGCTCTGACATGGCCGGCCCAGGCTGTAAGATTTCTTTCAACAAGTTTGCTTTTGTTTCAGTGATAGGTAGTTGTAAATCAAGTAGTTCAGCTGCCCTGTGGATAACCACCACCAAGAAGGCACTTCCCTCTGTGAGTGGACCTAGTTGAGAATCTGATTCATTCTAAGGAGAAGTGACAACCCACTAGCATTTTGTAAGCCCATACCAATCTAGCATCATCGTCATCATGTGGTATGTTCTGAAGCCCTTGAACTCTGTCTGAATCAGAACAAACCAGGGATTTTAGCTTCCTATAGTGCTGGCATTGAGGGAGAGCCTGTGGATCGTCCCGTGTTGGAGGCTGAGCTTTGATGACTTCATAACACAGCATAGGTCTAGCACGGGCCGACACTGGCTCCAGGTCAGAAATTGATGTTTGTACTGGACCCAGAATGGACACTGCCGTTGTGGTCTTCAGGTCCTGAGTGGAACTGTAGTTCAGCCCTAGCAAAGAAATGGGAGGATGTCCAGAGGGTAATTCGGCACCGGAGAAGGGCCTGTTGGTGGAACTGTGACTAGTGCCCACTGCTGCTCCTTTGAGCCTGAAGGCACTCTAGAGGGAGCTGGCATTATATTAAAGATATGCAACAGGGCCTGGTTAAAGACTTCTATCTACTGTGTGGTCGATCATGGGCTGGAGAATTCAGGGTGCACCAGTACAAAGACTCAGAATGGACTTAGATTTACAAGACACCTAAGGAGTGGGATTATTGGAATGCAACTGCGCATCTCCTCAACTGTTCAGAGTGAAAACAGTAGGTGGATCTCTTTTGGCTTTCTTCTACTTATGAGACAGCTTCGGCTTGGATTTACTCAAAGACTTTGATCTAGTTCAGGACTTGACATGGTGATTTGGAGTGGCAATTGCTGCACAACTTGGGGTGAGATTGCTGACTCAAGTTTTTCCTATTTCTGTGTTCTGCGATTTAGAGTTTTACTTCCCACTCCATGATTGCTTTCAGGTGCATTTCGCTTAAGACACTGTATCGCGACTGGAACCTAGGCACCATAAACAAATGTCATCCAGATCCGTGACCGATATCTGCTGCCTGCAGTCATGGCACAGTCATTTTTGGGGAGACATTTTCCCTTGCACACTGTCTATTTTTTAATTTTGCCATTAGTACAGCTGATAAAGGTGGGAGCAGACCTCCAGAAAGCCACAGAAAGAAAGGGACTAGAGTCAAAATGCCGTTGTGGTAACTATATACGGGTCTGTGCCGTAGCTTTCAGAGGCAGTGCAATGCTACCATGGATCTGATGGCACCACTATTGGTACTCAGGAACATTTGCTAAAGCATTTCCAGGTCCAGTCAGGAACCTGGGCGAAATCAAAAGTTGAAGAATCATCAGTTAGAGTATCCAACAGAAGCTGTTCTACTGTGTGATGGTGTTGGTGTGTGGTGGTGTGCGTACACACTGCAATTGCAGATTATGTGTGGCTCAAGCTTCTTTACGATTGGTTTAAGAGAGCTTTTAATGACATAAACCTGCAGAGTGGGGTAGAAACATGAGGTGGGCCAAACAGGCTAACCTGAAGTGTGAGTGAGTAGCAGCAACTCATTTACCCCCTCCTCATAAAAAAATGTATACCATCAAATTTGTGTATTTGCTCGTCTCTTTGGAACTCCTCTGCTTCCTTAAGGGCAGCTCTACATAAGCCCCGCCTTCTTGCTGCGATCAAAGCCTCAGCCCTGCCTCTGCATCAACAGACCAAAGCAGTTGCCAGGCCAAGCTGAGATGAAGCTGAAAGCAGTGACTTCCAGAACTCATATACCTCACTGCTGCTTCAGTCTTCTCCTGCAATGGAAGAGTTTATCTTTCATAGATGTCAATAGAGGAGGGGATACAAAAATTCCATGAGACACTGCAGGTATTAACAAAAAACATTTGTCTTAATTTCAGCACTAGGCCTGACTGCTATTGGCAGCCTGTGCTCAGTCCTTGGTAAGCAAACATGAGACAGAGGAAAGCAAACTGGGCGCCCCAGGATGCAGCCAGTCTCAGCCCCACTCCTGCCTCGCTCTCATATTTTGGCAAATGCATGCATGACGTGCAGACATGAGTGAGGGTTTGATTGAGACACAAGCAAAGGAGGTAAGGGAAAAGGAGGGGACAGAGAGTGACAAGGGGACAGAATTGGGCATAACGGGTGAGCGGTACACAGCCAGTGCAAAGAGAGCGGGAAAGAGGTGATGCACGCTATGCCAAAACAAGAAGGTAAATCTAAGAACAGTATTTTTCTTCAGGAGAGCCGGTAGTAACACGAAAGTAAAAAACAATAATTTGTCTTGACACTTCCATGCCTCTGGTGCCCTATTCATCATAAGCCAATGTAACCAGTCTCCAATGCCAACAAGCATTGGCAAAGCCAATAGGTCTCACCTTTTGGCTTTCCCAATGCTTTTCGCTAACTCTGTTCAGCATTTCAACATAAACAGTGGCGTGTGGGGGGTACCTCACAATCCGCCGCAAGTAAAGGAGAGAGGGTGAGAGCAGCAGACTCAGCGCCTCCTCCGAGCAGGTATCGGCACATGTGGACCACCCACTTGCGACCGGCTCTCCGTGGGCTATGATGGACAACGCAGCCGGAAGACCCTCAGAAAAAGTACCGCCGAAAGTACAGAGGAAGGGGGGTGGGAAGAAAGACAACATGGACAACGGGAAGGGGGTGGGAACAAATGGAATGTGGCCAACGGGAGGGGGCGGGAGCATGGCGAAAACGGACAATGGGAGGGGGGCGGGAACAAAGGGAATGTGGACAACCGGAGGGGGGCAGGAGCATGTTGAACACGGACAGCGGGAGGGGGTGGGAGCAAAGTAAAACACAACAGGAAATTAAAAAGCAACCCGAGGCAAAAGAAAAAGTAGTGCGCGCACCAAAACATATGGCCCGTATCGAAAGGATCCATGCAGCAGGGGCAAACGCCAGGGCGGAAACATAACAAATGTACAAATGTACCCTATCCATGAACCAATACTATGGCATTTAGAAAGGCGGACTAAGTAACCAATCACAAGCGGTAGGCGTGAGGTGGGTGTCTTCTAACTAAGACATTACAGCATTCCTTGCAGGGCAGCACATGCGCGCTGCCTCTAGGCCCGACCTAAAAAGCTCTTAGGTGCATATGCTAAAGTACAACCAGTTTTTATTATTAACTGTACAGAGGAATCTTTCTACATATGTAGGGTACTTACTCACACAACAACAAAACAATAAAACGCAATGCTGGAGTCCCACTCTACTCCCTTTCCAAACTTGTTATGCTGAGTGTCGAAGGGATAAGCACCTGTTACAGTTTACTGAATGTTCAAACTATATGACAAAATCTTAACACTCCTTGCAAAGAAATAGGGGTAAAGAGTCATGCAGATTCAAATGAATCATTTCCACATTCTAATGTTGCACGCTATGCCATCTAAAGCTGTACATAGTACATGGACCATTACACAATGCCATTTTATTTCTCTGGCAAAGTGCTTAAAGCAGGGAAACTACTAAAATACGAGTATGTCTATTAATGATGTATACTTTAGTGCAAGTGATTAATGTTCCAGCTATATAGAAGAGCTAGGCAACAAATCCCATAGGCAATTAATTTGAGATAAGAACATCTTGCATTTTGTTAAGCAAATTGCATGTCTGATTAATGGCTGGTGCTGCATTAAGGCCAATGCAGTTACTTGCCTTGTATGACAACCACAAATGTCCACAAGAGGGTGCTGGATTGCAACAAATGGTCTAAAAATGATGTTCTGAGAAGAAATGGTGCACTTAAGTGGAAATATTAGTTCTGATTGGAGCTCAGAAAATTGTTTGCACAAGAGCTGGCCAGATTAAAATCCAGGCAAGGTTTAAACAGCAGAAGCATTACATATTCACCAATGGCATATAATCTTATAGGACTAATAAAAAGAAGCTCATAACATGGGGAAAGAAACTCCCTTTACAAAGTATCCGCAAGAGCAAATTTATGCTAAAACTCGACAACCATACTCACAAAGAGAAAGCAATGTGAGAATCTGCACGGCAATTTGCTTGGCACAAAAATATGTCCATTAATAAGCAGCATACATCACAGTAAATCCAACAACATTACTGTAGGTGACAACCTGTAATGAATTCTTGCATAAAAGTTATGGTTGAAAATTATCACACACACACCCAGGCAACATAACATAATGGACACGTGCTTACAGTATACTTGAGTTCCAAAGGAAAGTAGAGTATGACAATGAGCATAAATATGTGTGGCATGTGCATTAAACCTTCATTATGGACACCTACAGTTATAATGGTCTGAGAATGTGGGCATACATATTTGCACAGCTTGCTCCTAGGCCAACCATCCACCAACTGTGAAGGACAGGCCAAGGACAAGCTATACAAATGTACTGTACAATTACAAATTAGTGCATTAATGGGTATTCACACTAGTCTACAAATGAACCAGCTACACTTTCACGAGCACATAATGTACACTTAAATTAGCCGTTAGTACTTTGGCAAGAGGGTGGGATGAAGAACATCAACTTCTACGGTGTTAGCAAGATGAGTATGCAGGGGTGCAACGTAAGAAAAAAGTAACAATTTTGGGGGGAAAAATGCAAGCCAAAAAATGCTCTATATTGACTATATTTCCTAAACCTACGCATGCAGAATGTATTTGTTTCGTATGTTATTAGGCCTGTGTGGAATTTCAATTATGCCAGAGTAAGCAGGGTAATTTATGTAATTCTGCGTTACTATTTCAAACAGAATTACCAATAATACTGCAATTACGCCCACTTGCATAATTAAGAGTAATGTGGGGGGAAAATCTTACCACAAGAGCACATTTAGCGAGCACGAGCGGCTGCTTGCACTCACTATTTTTGTTCTGTTGCATTTTGTGCTATTTATTAGCGCAAAATGCATCCTCATGTCCATTTTGGACGTGAGGGTGCATTTTGCGTTGAGAAAATAGCGCTAAATGCAGAATTACTCTTCTCGCTTAATTCTGCATGATCTCGCTGAATTTTTGGGCAATTCTTCATGATTACGCTACACGGAATTATGTGAGTTATGCCCCCCTCAACATGTTAGGCACACATACGATTTGGGGAATGGGGGTTACATCTTTATTGTATGTGAACAGCATGGATAGGCACATAGGCGTTACACAATACTTACATTAAGCAACAGTTACAATGATAGTTCTTTGAATTTTTTTTCCTAATAACTACATTCTAAATTTCCAAATAACTGACTAACATATCCATCACTCAAATTACTTTCATATTTCACTACACTAATTCACCACTAATCCTTTATGGGTTCCTGAGTAGCGTGCTACTCGCCGAAAAAGCGCTTCGATGCCTCGCCAGGGGTAGTAAGCGCTATATAAATGCAGTTACATTACAATAAAATTGGTAAAACTCAGGAAGTCAAACACACGAAGAAGGGATTTAAAAATTTGTGTAAGCACCACAAATATTTTGCAAATTTAGGCCCTCGTTTCCAGATTTTCAATGCCTTTTTTTTTGTTGCCCATGTTTTCAAAGGAACCAACAGGAAAACACAGTCCACCCCGTAGTCCCGCCTCCTTTCTAGCACGGCAAGGAACAAATTGTTTCTCGCTCTGAAGTAAAGATATCAGAGACACAATAAGTGGAATGATTTGTTCCAAGCCCAGGCCGCCTTCCCTTGGCATCAGCGTGGACTATTAATGAAATCTCCCCTATGTTCCCGCTCCTGCTGGCAGCACCAAAGACAAAGGCGGGATTGATGCTCCCGCCCCACAATGGGCTCTCTGATTCCTGCCCCAGCCCTTCCCCGGCACATGCTCAATTAGAATTGAAAATAGTCTCCTGCTTCCATTCCCCAGAATTTATAAGCAGGTCAAAAAGAAAGAAGTTATTAAACCCCCCCGCCCCCCCAAAAAAATCTCATCTAAATGAGAAAAGAGCACGTGGCCATCTGCTTTTGCTATACCATTAGAAGCGTCATATGAGCGATTTAGCAGGATGTCTCGGTGCTGCCCCAAATCAAACCCATGTGTAGGCAGTAAAAATACCCAGTTTGGTTTTATCCAGTCTAAAAATATAGATTTGCACGGTACAGCTCTCAAACATGAACGGACTTGTCTGACCAGAGGTGGCTCATGGAAACTGAGCCAGACCAAGCTCTTGGTTCAGAGCAACAACAACAAAAATCTCTGAATTTCTGTGTGCGGGGTTCTGAGCAGAGGAGGGTTATTTGATGTCATGGGCCAACCTTAGCAAGTAGACGTCTGTCATCGTGCCCAACTCTCTGCCACTGGAGGCAAGGGTGGGGCTGGGATTCATGGGCAGTAGCCCTGCAGGCGCGTGCCTCGGTGTAGGTCAGAAAGGAAGACTTTGAGCAAAGGATGTGAAAGGAACATCAAAAACTCCATTGTCCCTCAACCACTAAGGGCATGCTCACTTGTGTCCTGGGACTTTGTGTGAGCACACTCCGCTTTGAGACTTCAGTGGCAACAAGATTCAGCTAAAACCTGGGCCTGAATACTGTGACCCAGATTTCCTAAAGATCATTGTCGACACTCGCACAACGCAAAGAGGCTGTATAACTCAAATCTGTGGAAATGGTAGCGCTGATCACCTTCCTTGTGCAAAAGTTTTTTTTACTCCGAAAGTTGCCATCAGGACAGTGCTAAATCTCATTGCCTTTCAGACAGCCATACCTGTGATATTTTAGTCAAATGGGGCTTTACTGGGGCTGAACAACACGGACATCACCAGGATTTTACGCAAAACCAGGTCAGCTAACGTAACGTCACACAAAGTAGCGCAGTCTGACTTTGCGGAAGATTGAGCTTAGCGCCAAATTTTAAAAAAAGGCCAATCAATCCACTAAAGCAAGACTGCATGATATTTCCAGCCACAATATGTTCAATGATTGACCTTTGGCCGTTCAGCGTTCGGTTCAGAACTCAAGCAAGACACCGCTCACTCAGCTTTGCGACATGGAGCAATTCTAAGACATTTTTAGCGCCATACAGACATGGCGTACTTGGTGCAGCTATGGCTGGCGATATAACATTGGCACATACTCAAATACTCCAGTGCGCCATTTTTGCTCATTTGAGCAGCACATCGCTGCATATAGGCACGCGTTGCACAATTTCTGGTGAATCGAGGCCTACATTTCCTAAGATGGCAAAGGGCTTTAAAGGGTTTTGGCGCTGCAGGGAGCTCCTAAAATATGATACGGCGAATTTAAAAAAATACAAATACAGAAGAAATCTTTCTTTACGACCGGCACTTAAAATGTTGCAATCACCATGGCACTTTATATAACACATCGTGGCCCTTTATTGGGAGATTTTAACCTAACACCGAAACATTCGATAAAGCTCGGAATTAACATTTGCATTGCCACAAATCCCCTGTGTCTTAATTTTGGGAGAAATCCCTCGAAATGGGTTATTTCGAGTGTAAATGATGTTGAGGAATGATCTATGTAAAAAGAACGCATTTAAACACTAACAGGTTTTGTTTTAAAGATACCTCTTGCAATCCATATGTAGTTATGTATATATTTAGGAATATATATTTGAAAGACTAAGTGATTTCTTGAGCAGCCCACATCCGTGGCCTGGTTCGCGTTCGGGTGAGCCGAATTTTGCTTTACAGAGGAAGTCAGACATTCCGCGAATCTTCCAGAATCTCACAATTCCAGAAAATATCGAGACTCAAGCCGAGGTATTCGAACCCCAAGCCGAGGTATTCGAACCCCAAGCCGAGGTATTCGAACCCCAAGACTGCCACTTAGGTCCTAAACCACAGATCAGAAAAAAACCAGACAGAAACAAATCCACGCCTGTAAAGAATGTTGAATCTGTAACAGAAGGTTCATGGGTGTGTGCTAAATATTTAAATATGGAGCCACAAAATAAAACGCCCCCCCTTACGTAGGCCAGCACACGACACCACTTTCCTAACACAAGAAAGGGTGAAAAACACCGCACATCCATCTCCTATTACTAAAGTGGGTGCACGAAACAACACAAATCTCTCTTAGAACAGGGCAACGCACAACACAGGGCACTGCCCGCTTCTCTCCTTACACAGGACAACCAACAACACAGGACACTCACTGCACACCTCTCTCCTTACACAGGACAGCCCAAAACACAGGACACTGCCCGCTTCTCTTCTTACATAGGAGAGCCCACAACACAGGAGACTGCACGCCTCTCTCCTTACACAGGACAGCGTACAAGCACCGTACACCCTTGTCCTTGCAAGGGCGGGGTACAGGACACTCCAGCCTCTATCATTACACAGAGCAGGACACATCTGACATCACACTCGTCACTCCTTGCACAGCACAGTCAGAGCACACAACAAAGTATGCTGCAGAACAGGGCCCAGGATACCACACTCCTCTCTTTACACAGGACAGCACACAGGACACCGGGCACTTCTCTCTTTACACAAGAAAGCACACAGCGCAGGACCCCACACTCCTCCCTCCTCGGTAGGCCAGTACACACCACTGTACACCCACACCTTTATCCTTACACATGACAGCATATAGCACACCACACTCCTCTCTTTACACAGGACAGCACACAGGACACCGGGCACTTCTCTCTTTACACAAGAAAGCACACAGCGCAGGACCCCACACTCCTCCCTCCTCGGTAGGCCAGTACACACCACTGTACACCCACACCTTTATCCTTACACAGGACAGCATATAGCACACCACACTCCTCTCTTTACACAGGACAGCACACAACACAAGCCACTGCACTTCTCTCTCATTGTAAAGGATTGAGCACAATCCAGAACACAGCACATACTCATACTAAACAGCACACAACACCGGACTTTACACATTCTTTGTCAAAAAGAATTGTGCAAAATAGTGAATGGAGACAAACGCTCTCCTCCGAGGAGGAAATGTGTTGTAACATTTAACCAACAAGAAGTCTGCAAATGGGCCATGCCGACCTAGGAAGATAACACTTTCTTGGCACCACCTAACAATCCTTAATGGGTTACACTTTATGGGTTCCGGAGTAGTGTGCTACTCGCCAAAAAAGCGCTTCAACACGCCATCAGGGGTAGCAAGCGCTATATAAATGCATACCTTTTTCACTCTTCTATCCCTCAACTATCGTCCTCAATACAAATAACAGACTAACATATCCACCACTCAAATTACTTTCATATTTCACTATACTAATTCACCACTAATCCTTTATGGGTTCGGGAGTAGCGTGCTACTCGCCAAAAAAGCACTTGAACACCCCATCAGGGAAGCTAGCGCTATATAAATGCAAACCTTTTTGCCTCTTCTATCCCTCCACTATCATTCTCAATTCAAATAACTGACTAACATATCCACCACTCAATTTACTTTCCTATTTCACTAAACTAATTCACCACTAATCCTTTATGGGTTCCGGAGTAGCGTGCTACTCGCCGAAAACGCGCGTCAACACCCCATCACGGGTAGCAAGCGCTATATAAATGCAAACCTTTTTCCCTATTCTATCCCTCCACTATCCTTCTCAATCCAAATAACTAACATAACCACCACTCAAACTACTTTCATATTTCACTATACTAATTCACCGCTAATCCTTTATTGGTTCCGGAATAGCATGCTACTCGCCGAAAAAGCGCTTCATCACCCCATCACGGGTAGCAAGTGCTATATAAATGCAAACCTTTTTCCCTCTTCTATCCCTCCACTATTCTTCTCAATCCAAATAACTGACTAACTTATCCACCACTCAAATTACTTTCATATTGCACTATAATAATTCACCACTAATCCTTTATTGGCTACGGAGTAGTGTGCTACTCGACAAAAAGCGCTTCGATGCCTCGTATGGAGTAGTAAGCGCTATATAGATGCAATTACAATACAATACAATCCTCACTGGTAGACAAACGGTAACTGAAGAATATAATTTACATTTATGCCACGCACAACCATTTTACAGGATACCATATATATCAAATGATGGAAAGACATATAAAATTTAAAAACTTCCTAGCTCCTTCCAGTCTTTGCAACTGTACCCCGCTTTTACATTAGAATTGTCCCTGCATGGAATGTGGATAGAAGTGATTAGGCAGCCCATTTTTGTTTTAAGAAAGCCACATGTGCATCTACTCGACATGGGTGATGGTGTCTGTACAAACTTCAAGATGGCTGAAAGAATTTCCATGCATAGACCAATGGACCAGTCACATTTCTTCTGAAACGAGCAACACAGTTCCACGCAAATCAGTTTCGATATGGCAGTTCTTCCAACACAATCGGTATTGAACCAACAGTTCTACCGCACATTTCAGAAAACAGAGAAACCATAAGATCAGGAAACCTCAGTGCAGGAATATGATGGACGATAGAGCAAGCATTGGAGTTTGGATGGAAATACCACTATGTCAAAACATCTGCCCCAGCATGTCACAGTACGTAGGTGATTCTTAGGTATGCCAGATGTCATTCAGTCTGCCAGGCAGTACACCCAGAAGGCTATAATTAAATTACGACATTTTACCTTCTGTTCATTGACGCTCATTTTGCCAATCCCAGGGGGAGCTAACAGCTAAATTAGCCATTCACTCCTAATAAGTCATAATTTACATACTAGGTCTGTGCTTTGCCAATTTATATACCCTGAAATCTGGAATCGTTGTTCATTGTAATTATGTGATTGAATATTACAAATTAAGGATGCCTGTTTCAGTTTGGCAATGGTCTGAAAATATGTAATTTAGAACTGAACAGCACCCTCGGGAATTATGCTCTGTGATACGAGGGAATGATATGATCCAGTGAATTATGGATTTCAACCTTTGAGAAATGTGGAAAAAAACATACAAATTCACAAACATCAAAACTGTTTCTCAGCAAACCATATGTATCCTTTAATGCCACCTCTGGGTTCTGGTGACATTTATAAACCAATAAACTACTGAAACATTGGTCTTGAGGGTTATTAGGTCACCACATTATAGGGCTATAGTACAGTATAGGCAGGGCCACTGGAATTATATGGCAGGAGACGGCCAAATTATGTGGCAGAGGTGAGAAAATTATGCGGCAAGAAAAGGCAAATTATGTGGCATAATGTGGCATATTTTGTAAAAGTATTACTTCATTATTTCATCATTTTTAAACGTGGCAACACTCTCTGTGCATTGGTTGCACCTCATTAGTACAAGTTTAACACACAAATATAGCGAAAGTCAACAGAAAGGAGACCAGTCCAGCTATGCAAAGGGCCTTCCAGTGTGTGCAGCACACGTCGTCACATTTTTTAATAACTTTTGAACCGTTTGAGCGAGAAACACATTTTTTGCAACAATCTGCAGATTATGGGACAGATGATGGATTACGTGGCAAATGCGGCAAATCTATAATTATGCAAAAATTGCAGCGTCCACACAATCGCATAATTCCAGTAGCCCTGAGTATAGGGCTACATCATATGCAAGGATTTGAGCACTCCAGAATTTAGTCACTTTTAGTTTTAGATCATAACCCGACTTTCCTTTAAGTGCAGTTTTTCAAGGAAATGTTTTTTTCTGTTGGATATTTACTGATCTTAGCAGAGAACCACTACTTACTGTATTGAAAGTTTTGCTAGTGTGCGTGCTCACTGGTTTCAGATATGATCAAAATTCACACTCAGTAATTCAGAGGAAACATTTCATTGCTTTGATTTATGGATTTTAATCAAGAGGGAAGCTATAACAATTATTATTTTTCACCTCTCTCATATAACAAACATACCTAGTAATAATGATCTTCATTAGATTTTAAGAGGGTAATTGTTGTTTTACAGTTTTTAATGGCACAGAAAATACTTTTTGAGGGCAGACACAAACGTATGGAAGGCAAAGAGCATTTCTGAAATGGTTTTTCAAAGGGCATTGCTCTCTTTAAAAGGGCAGAGAGTTTGACCCTGCATAAGAGATACAGCCAATACAAGTCTTGTATTTTTAGCCATTAAAATCACCTCAGAATTCTGCTGTCATTTACAAACCACTCATCCAGTGGGCTTCTGGTTTATTATATGCTCCAGAACCTCTGGAGACAGTTATGGAACCATAGTCCGGGCCACTGGAACTAGGCAATTCTGCAACTGCAATGTGTCCCCCATACTTATGGATTAGCCACATAAATCATCATCTGCTGCATAATCTTTAGATTTTAACAAAAAAGCATTTCTAGCTCAAGCGGATCAAAAGTTACTAAAAAGGCAGCAGCACATGTTGCCGAGCAATGGAAAGCCCTATGCTAATATTGACTGGTCACTGTTAACTTGCTTATTACTGTGTTTGGGTGTTGAATGAATGAATTAATTAATTTATTTGATAACGCACACGAATCACCCCCTATGGGGTATCTCGGCGCACAGTCAGTACAACAAGTTGAAACTAGGTTAAAACAGAGCCGTATTTAGTGCTTTCCTAAATTTATTATAGTCAGGGCAGGTTCTGACATGAAAAGGCAGTCTGTTCCACAGGTCAGTGGCGTAGCTAGGCCTTAGGTCGCCCATGGTGGCCACTGTGTCTGCCGCCCGCGGCAGCCTAATCGAAGAAGGGGGGACTGGTGCTGTTGCGGCCGCAGGTAAGAGGGGGGGTGGGTGATGCCGATTCTTACGGCTGCAGGTAAGAGCGGGGGGCCGGCCGCCACCCCCAAAACCTGTGCCGCCTGGGGCGGTCCACCCCACAGCCCCTAGCTATTTATTTATTTATGCGTTTTTATATAGCGCGGACTTTACCCGAAGGTGTCAGAGCTCTTCACAATAGGAACAGTAACATTACATGAGGAGTCGGTTACACGTGAGCATAATACAAAAGCAAGCGTTACATTACATGAGGAAAGGTGACAATTGTGCAACTAACAAAAACAAACCAGATACAAAGAGGTATACGTTCCAAGAGGAAAAAGTGACAGGTGTGCATGATACATGAGATACAAATAGAGGTATAATACTGCAATAAGTGGCAGTCACTCAGAACACACTGGGACGGCACTTCTATAGGCATGGAGTACAGAATTTCCTATAGTGGAAGAACTTTCTTGAGGGAGTAGAGAGGGCGTGAATTACACAGGGGACTTAAAATGAAGGGAGCACACACATAAAATCCAGCACAGCACGCAAGGGTGAGGAATGTACAGGAAAAAGTACAAATTTACAATGAAGAGCGCTAGAGGGGCTCCACCACTGCCTCCACCACGGCAGAGCTACGCCACTGCCAAAGGCTAGGCGCTAGATAGAAGAAAGATCTTCCACCTCATCTGGATCGTCGAATGCGGGGCACTCCCAGTAGGTCCTTCTCACTGGAACGTAAGTTCCTTGCAAGGTGATATCACTTTAGCCTCTGACAAAGATACTCGGGCCCTTGCCCAGCCGGGCTTTATAGGTTAGGCAGCACATTTTGAATATTATCGAGTTCTTTACTGGCAGCCAGGGAAGGGATTGTAGAAGGGGCGCAGAAGCTGATCTGAGTGGATGATTACAAATCAGTCACGCTGCTGTATTTTTCACGACCTGTAGTTTAGACAAGAGATTCATTTGAGGGGCAAGTAGCGCATTGCCGTAGTCGTAATCTGGAACTAATGAGTTTGAAACTTTGCCCAGACAATGTGAACATGTGTACAGATAAAACAATGAAGCAATTCTGACAAAAAATGCGCCGCATTATACCGCATAATTTGCGTTTGGTTGCCGCATAATTTACTCAACCCTGCTTCATACTTTGGTCCTCTCCCGGCATAAATAATTCTAGTGGCCCTGACCATAGTCTATATCATATATAGCCATTTGGTACATACCATATGTAGTTTGCCATGTCTCTAGAACTATCGAAGGCATTTCAGGACCATAACACAGTTACGCATTCACAATTTACAGCTCTGTTCCTTATTGCTGACTTACACGTGAGTGCCTTGGGTGAGTGAAGGCTCTGAGAGGGCCTCTCTCTCACGTAATGCGTGCACAGCGCGCGACGAGGGGTACGGCTGCGTCTCGAGCCCTTCTTGCGTATCGCGCAGACTTCCATCACCGCACCGTACGCAGCCGGGAAGGAAGAAGAAAGGGCTGGCCTGGCAGTGCATTGCGTGCGGGCCTTTCATTGTTCAGAAGAAAAAAACTGGCTGTGCTCCAGACTGGCTGGTGCTCTGTTGGTCATTATGTCTCGCCTTCAGGTGTCTGGGCGCGCAGTGGGCGGCGGCTGGGGGAGGCGGAGGCGAGGACAAAGAGGCAGGAAAAGATGGCATTCGGAGAAGGAAAATCCGCACACCCACGCCAAGTTCACCTTAAAATCACTGCAGGTGCTCCTTCCGGGTACATAAACTAAAGGGCATTTGAGGGGATTCGCAACTCCGGTTCAGTGATACAGAGCAGCACACGAGCTTGAGTGGTACAGGCAGCTACGAATAAAAATTAAAAAAAATTTAAAAAAAACGAGCTTTATTGATACAAAGAACTACAACTAAAAGAAATTGTACGACGCCTATAAAACTACCGACAACCTTCTAATACAGACACCCAGGCCCCAACCTATTTAGTGATATCCCAAAAGCACAATAGTTGCTGTGCCAGACAAATGCAACATTTATTGAAGAGCAGCTGCGCAATGTTAGTGATGAAAAAAAAGAAAACGATTTAAGATTTCATGATGAACACAACCACAGCAATATGTTATTTGGAGAAACAGGGAACAACATTCAATTTTGTAGCACATGATATCGTACATGATATGTAGTGGCACCGACCTCTGCGTAAAATTGGGTAATACACACACCTGCACAAACTATATTGAAAAATAACTACACAGTTACTGATAAAGAGAACTTCAGACGATGTTGTCATATGTGCAACCACATGCTGTATAATGATGCAGGCAACTAACTTCGAGATGTTTAGAGATGCATGTATCTCTACACAATTTCAAGTGGTACATGCAGCTAACTTCTTGATATTGTGAGATAAACACAACGTGATATTTAGGGAAACATAATGCAGAAGCTGAATACAAAGTTGTGATAGTAACAGAAACATGTACAAATCGCCAAGACACCGTTACATAACATACATACAGCAAATGCTAGTGATACACAAGCACGACAGGCAACCACATGATAGTTGCTGATACCTACACAGGTACAGACTGCTGCGTAAGTGTTAACATAACTGCACAATATGTTGTGATATTCACAAATGACTATGTTTTCTTTAGAGATAATGACAATCACACAAGGGGTAGTGTTATTAACAACCCAACAATGTGTGGTGGTACAGAAAACTATGTGTTATTTAGAGACAAAGGCAACTAGACAACATTCAGTGAATGATTTGCAATTTTGCTGCGTAATGTTTCACTTTTTGTGATATGACTTCCATATTTTGGCCTTTTCGAACAGGCAAAAAATGTCTGGGCAAAGTTTTCACATCATTAGTACCAGTTTAACACCTAAATACAGCAAAAAGCAGCAGAAAAGGGAGCAGTCAACCTTTGCAGAGGACCTTCCACTGCGTGGCACACTTGTCACTGCATTTTTAGTAACTTTTGACACGTCTGAACTAGGAACTACATTTTGTTTAGTTAAAATCTGCAGATTAAGCAGCAGATGATGGATTATGTGGTAAACCCAGAATTACGAAGAAAACATGGCAGCCACAAAATCACAACATTCCAGTGGCCTGAAAATAATGCAATGGTTTGTAAAATGAGATCTTGGGAGTGGATACATGAAGCCCTCAAGACATGGGGTGACGTGTACAGCCCTGTGTTCAGTGATACAGATAGTCCATTCTTTGTATTCAGACTGACTGATGTCTGCGTCTCATAAACAATTTATTTTTTTCTTTGTTGAAAAACCACAGGTCGCCTTTTGGCCACTTTGTAGTACACTCTAGGTTCTCTTTTCAGACCAACTTAATCAACACTTACTTTGCTGGGAAAAAACCAGCATCATTGTAAAACACGCTACATATTTTTTGTAACTTTTGATATTTCCAGGCGGAGCGGATATCGGAAAAACACAGTCCAAGTAGCCGAGCGCCAGAGTTCTTTTTGAGTGCAAAACACTTACAGCCAGCAACCCAGGCGGTGGTGTGATCTGGTGTAAAAGACACATCGTGCAGCTGTGTCACACTGCACACTACCTCGCCTACACCCCTTGCTTTGGCAAACCGATAATCCTGCACAATGTGAAAAGCGATGACTCGAACAATAGCAGCTTTATGCAGGAGAAGTTTTATTGGACTGTATGCCTGTATTGCAGTTGTAACACTCATTCGTGGTGAACCAGTGATGGTGATGGGTGAATATATGTGTGTGTGTGCGTGCGTGTGTGTGAAAGTGTGTGTGTGAGTGTGTGTATGTGTGTGTGAGTGTGTGTGTGAAAAAGTGTGCGTGTATGTGAGTGTGTGTGAGAAAGTGTATGTGTGTGTGCGCGCATGTGTGTGTGTGAGAAAGTGCATGTATGTGTGTGTGTGCGTGTGTGTGAGAGAGAAAGTGTGTGTGTGTGTTCGTGAGTCTGTGTGATAGCAGTCGCGGTCGGTGTAGGTGTGCCGGCCGGGCGGTGACGTGGGGCGGGGGAGGGGCAGGGTGGGGGGTAGCAAAGTATGGATTACGGACCTATACAGGTAAGTAAACATTTAAATCAATAAAACGAATTTCGTAGGGCGCACTGCATCGCCAAATGCGATGCAGTGCGCGCAACGAAATTCGTTTTATTGATTTAAATGTTTACTTACCTGTATAGGTCCGTAATCCATACTTGCTACCCTCACCCTGCCCTCCCCGCCCCACGTCACCGCCCGGCCGGCACACCTACACCGACCGCGACTGTGTGATAGTAACTGCCAGGCTACTTTTCTTAAGGAAGAGAAACAGTGGTTTCGAAACCCATATTTCATTGGGGTGATGTCATACCCATGAGTTATTGTCCTTGCTGTTCAGAAATGGAATTACTCCTGCGAATTGTGGTCATGGTGCACTGAAGGACTGGTCTGTAAAGCATAAAAACACTTCACAAAAATGAAAGCATCAAAGCACGCTGCCCATCCTCATCTCTGCCCCTTGTTTAATCAACTTCCTCTACAGAGAAAGGTGAACAAAAACCTGACCATTCAACTTGCATCTGGGTCCATTGTTAGCTGAACATTACAGAGGGCAGCTGAAAAGCCTCTCTCTTCTACAGACGGGAGTCTCATAAAGTGATCAGAAAAACCCCACCTTGTGACTAACATTACTGAACATGTTGGTATTGTTACTGATTGCAACCAAACCGCACTGTCCAGAGTTTAACATACTGTTTTCAATAAACATTATCCTGCGGAAGACACGTACATTATTAAAGCTAATAGCACCTGAAATAAACATGCAATATAACAAATACAAAAAGCCGTCTTTGTGTACTTTGTCACCAGAACCCCTCCCGTAATGGAGCATACATATCTCTGAAAAAATATAATTTTTCTCTCTCTCTCCACACTCTCTCTCACACACACACGCAAACACACACACCACACGCACACACACCACACACGACAAATAATACAATTATTGGTTCTATTGAGGGTAGAGATATAAGTGTACATAAATCGGGGGTAAGGCACCCCTTGTTCACAATTAACTAAATCAAGGCATCAAGAGCCCCACCCAGTAGCTTTTCGCAGCTAAGAAGTGCCAGGAAAGTATTTCTTATCTCCGTCTTCGTCGTTTTGTTCCACCGCTGGTCACATCTGATACACCAGAAAATACTGTCTATGTATTTTTCCCTGATTACATATTTAAAAATATTTTCGATCTAACGTTACGTGCATGGTGGGAAGGAACCAGCCTGAAAGCAGACCCCTGTGCCCGAGACGGCTTTGATAGATGTGATCGTTTTTTAATGAAAAGCAGATGGAGGGCGCGGGGATACCAAACAGAAAGATCCCCCGGGACACCCAGCCCGAGCACTCACATTCTGACAAAGGGGAGTCTGCCCCCCCTGCACCCCGGCTTCACGGAAGAAGGAGCTACTCACTGTTTCTGGCTGCACTCCTCTGCTCGGCAGAGAGGGCGGTGAGGGTCTTGGGGCTGGTGCAGGATCGCCATCGCTACAGCAAGAATGCGCACAATCTTCCTGAAAAGTCGGTATGAAAGGCAGACACTTGTGCACCACGCAGCCCAGCTGCACACTCTGCAGTCCTGAAATGAACTAAATACAGTGCCTGCCAAAGGCAGGGGAGGCAGGGCCACGTGGGGGCTAGGGAGCCCTCCTATTGGCTGGGGTGCAACGCCTGCCGCCTTTCTATTGGATCTGAGTTCGGCCCTAATGAGATGCTTCCCCGTCAGTGCAGTAGGACTGAAGGATCTCACAGTGACAGGGATGAGCTAAGACAGGGTCTGAAGTCATCCTGCCAGACAGACAAGTGGGTGGGGTTTTGGAATCTTCATTCACCCAGCTAGGCGGCCCCCAATGTAGAACATTATCTTACCCCCTTTTCTTCTGGCTATTCGTTTGTCATAGCGTTGAAGCTGGCATGGCACTCACAATTGCCTTTTTGACTATTTTATTTTTAAATATTTATGTCTTCTAAATCTCTTGCCCTACGGACGGCTCGATTCTCAAACGAGTTTTTTTCCCTTCATTTTATTCGTTCGTTTCTTCCAACGAGATAGGGAGGTCACTTAGGCGCTTGCGGCTGAGTTCTTTGTGTAAACCGCATGCTGCAGATTTAAATCCAGAGGGGTTGGCTCCGCCTTTCATCCTTCTTGGTCGGAACATTTGAGCCCTGTTTATTTAACCAGCCATGCTACGTTTTATGCACAGCTTTATAAAAGGACGAAATGTGCTAGCGACAAGGGCAGCACACTTCACAACTATTATAAAGTCACAAGGAGGTTCATTTAAGCTATTATAATGAAAGTTCTTTTTGTAATGTTGCTCCTGCACGTCACGCCACACAGTGCCTATCAAACTAGCTCACTAATACAATTCCCCCTTTTCAAACTGCATCTGAAAGTAGTGGCGGGGAGCGTCGCCCCCTGCTTTTTTTGCAGTGACACAAAGGGAAAATAAAATGATAATAACTTGAGTTATTATCATTTTATTTTCTCCTACTTCTGCCTGCTTTGCGTTAGGGGGCGGGGGCAAGGGAGAAGTGGTAGCACCCTCCTAAAGTGCGCAGTGACTGCTGGGCCGGCCCTCTCGGGCCGCCCAAAGCAGTCTTGCGCACTTCGCATGTTCTCTATCTAGGCTGCATTACAGCCTACATGGAGAACATGCCCAGGCCCCCAGTCAGTGTGTGAGCGGCGAAACATGGCGCTCAGACGAATCACAACACTGCTAAGGCAGCGTTGTGATTGGCTGACAGGTCGCCTGGGTGTGCTTCCGGTAAGGCAGAGCGAGGAAGGGCTACGAAGGCGAGGCAGCGGCAAAAAGGTAAGTTTAAAAAAAAATTTTTTTATTCCTGCTTCCCCCGCCCCTTCTCCCGCACCCGCCCCCTATCTCCCGCATCCTCCGTCCCCTCCTCCCCCGTCCCTGCCTACCTACCTCCGATCAGTGCCGGCCACCGTTGGAAAGTACTGCGAGAAAGCCTGGTATGTGTGTTATTTCAAGACCTGCACTGCTCTCAGTTCGCAGGAAAGCAAGATGTGGTGAGTTATCGCAGGGTGTGTGCCCAGTGGTGTAACTGGTGTGTCATGGGCTCCCCTTAGGAATGTGAAATGCTGAAATACTCAGAGCTCATTGGACACCCACAGGCTAGGCCTGGGTGTAAAATTCCGATCTGCTCGCGGAGTTTGTGGAGTTTTACCCACTCTGCGCTCCGTGTAGAGCGCGGAGTTCCGAAAAACACCGCTTAGCAGTGCGGTGTGGAGTATTTTTTTCTCTTGTGTGGTTGGTGAGCACGAGTGAGGAAAGTTTTACGTTAGACCACCTCCCGGCGCAATTTCTCAACTGCGGCAGGTAGCCATCGCTCATGTTGTGAAACCTGCCGCTCGCATTGGGGAAGCTGCTACTCAAGGGGAACATCTACTTGACCAGCAGAAAGAAGCAGCGCCCTCCTGCACTGCGTGGGGTGCCATTCGTGCTGACTTTACAGCATGGGACAAACTCCTGGCGCTAAAAATCAGCACAGCAGCGCAACTTACCTTACTCTGCTGCTTGTGGAACTCTGCAGAGCGCAGCAGTTTTTCCAGCACTTCGCAGAGTTCCGCTTAGCAGGACTCCACGAACTTTGTCCAGGCCTACTTCGGGCTTCTAGGCCCCGGCGCCACTGCACCTGCTGCACCAATGAGATCTGCGCACCTGCGTGTACCCATGTTTGTAACCTGCCACGGACAGAGACGTTTTAAGGCATGGGCAAGGTGGGCTCTGGCCCAGGGCCCCAGCCTTCCAGGGGGCCCCCCTAATCTAGCTCTGTTCTGCAGGGACTAATGCCCTGATGACCGTTATTAATTCTTAAACAGATTATTTTAAATACCCTTTGTCCTTTCATTTATTTTTATTGTGGGTGATATGTGAGACTTTATTACAGACATTTTGCAGAGAAAATTTATGTTTATGTTTCATGCAATATCCATACAAAAAACTTTCTTTTAGATCAAAATGGGACCTCACAGATAAGAAATGGGAGGGTGTCACAGAGATTATTTGCAGCAACATTTGTGAGCTACTGCTGTGTTACAATATTGAAAACACACATCTTACTATCCCTGAATATTCGATGTGAACATATTTAGAATTTGGACGAGTGTGCGTGCCTGTTAGTGATCTGGCTAAAGACTGCATGAAGAAGCTGAAATTGAATCATGAATTCAAAATTGCTTCCAACAGGGCCCCCAAAATACGTTTGGCCCAGGGCCCCAAAAATCCTTAAGATGTCCCTGGCCATGGAACACCCAGCCCTTTCTCTCCTAATGGTTTAAAAACTGAACACCTTGAGTTGAGGGAAATAATTAGTGTTGCCTCAAAATGTCCAAATGCTGGTAGCAAAGCCTGTATGAAACCTGATTCTAACAAATAGGTACTTAACACTCCCTAACCAATGCATTTATTTTAATTTTATTGAGAGCAACCAAAAGGTTCAGGAATCGCGACATCATACACGCTCTTTAATACAAATCTAAAATTTACTGCAAGCAGAAGAAAAACATTAAAAAAAAGAATACACGGAGACAGGCCTTTTTCAAATCCCAACCTTGATACGAACTGACTCGCAAAGCACATATTGCGCTCGCCTTGTTAAAATCAGTCTCTGGAGGAATGGCCTGTCTCTTCGTTATTAAGTTATGCTCTAAATACATCAGCAGTAATCAAATCACGTTACTCAACCACGAAACATGTATATAGAATCATCGCCACTTAAACCCCTATAACATGCGTGTGCATTTACCAAGCCTGAGCAGAGCCACAGAGATGAGACCTCACTCCATTATCCCCGAGTGAAAATAATATTTAATTACGTCACTGGGACACACTTCCGGTGTGGCGTAGATGGTTCTTTTTGATGGGGACCACTTAAACCTATCTGGGGAAAGTATTTTTATTTTAGTGTTGTTGCCCTGTAGTCCGAACAGCTACTGCAAAGGACTATGTCTGACTCAGTAGGAGTGCATTTTTTTAGAGTGAATGTCTGACAACCGACTGCTTGAAAGGGTCTTTGCCGTTTTAAATTCCCCTTGGCCAAAGGTCACACCCGTCACCTCTAAGTCCTTGGATTTCTCCCTGGGAGGCTTGGGCACCCCTGGGTGACATGATACCAAAAGAGAGTGAGAGACGTCAGCTGTGACATCACTGTAGAATGCGTGCTCATTGGCTGATAGTCCGAGTGATCTTCCATTATTTCTGGACAGCTTTTGAGAGAGTGCAAGACGTGACTCGACGTCTGATTGGTCTCAGTACCTTTCACTCACCTGTATACCTGTTTTGTGTATGTGCTGTCTAACGGTCAGTCTTGGAAGCTACCTTTTCAGTGGAAAGGAGCTCTGAGTTTTGCACCTGGGTTCCCGGGAGAGAGGAGATGTGTGGTTTAATGATTCTGTGGGTTCTGGCACTTATCTTTCACAAGTTAGGTCCTGCATATTTCTTCATAGTTTGGTAAAGTATCCAGGGCATGAAGAGTGGCAAAAGGCATCAGTTTTTCAACATCACCGCAAGGTTGGCATGCTATATTTTTAATTAATTATGTCATGGTATAGGGGACTACTGTGTCGAGCACAGCTTTGATAACTGGAGAGAGTTGATGGTGGCTCCTGTGATTCCACAACCAAGTGAATTGTATGATACTGCAGCAATTGTACAGTGCTTCACACAACTAGCACTTTGTGGGTGGTAGAGTAATACGGACTCTGTAATGGTTACATTTCCATTCCGAATGATGGTTGTTACTTATCTTCCATAAATAATCAAAAGGATGGAGATAGATCAGTTGGGATCCCCCAACTTCCCTGAAAAAGCCGTATATAAATCAAAACAGGGGATCCCCTATGAGTCCAGTCTGTATGGGCGGAACCCGCACATGAGTGATTTTCCGATAAAACATCCACCCTTCAGGAAATTTTGAAGGCATACTTCATCGTAGAGTTTTCACAATGGAGTCTAGTACTTCCACCGCAGGCTTCAATCTGATAGCGATCAGGGCGCTTTTACAGATATTTCTTGGGATCCTATCATAAAAGGGTTAAAAAGCTGTCAGAGGCAAACCTGCAATTAACGTTATTAGCAGACTATTGCCTTGGCAGTGTAAAAACAAATGTAGACACTGTGTGGGATCCAATTACCCAAGTATCCTTCCTCGCAGTCTACATGTTTCAGCCTTCCTAGAAGATAATGTGGCTTTCATCAGGACCAGTATTTTAAGGATCCCTATGAATTGCCTAATCCTTAATAGGTCAAGAAGTGGGGAATTACCCCTACTCACAGCTCATACTCCCATTAATATCATACATAACCTTTATGCTTATGGCCCAACCGGCTCAATCATCAGTGGGCATCTGTGGAGAGATAAAGAAAATCACCAAAACATTTTATTTGAATTCTTATGCATCTACACAGACCATTTGCCTCTTAATTAAATCTTCTACCAAACAAGTGTGTAAAGGGTCACACTGCACCCGCTATAAGTGAATATAGCTACGAGCTCTTAATGAGTCCCGATACTGGCGCACTCTACTGGTTAGTTCTGAGTCATGACTGTGTCTCGTTGTATCCATATAATTAATAATGTGGTCCTGTGCCCCATCCACGGTCTCACGGCACACTCCTTACTGGTATATTTAGCTGTTCACTCTCTTTTTCTATCGATGAGGGAGCGTCAACGCTCTTATAGGCATACTCTAGTTTTATATCAGAGGAAATGAAAAAAGAACGAAAAACGGGGTTTGTATTGGTTTCTCGCTACTATTCTCTGTGATGCCGAATTATGCCTTCTTAAAGAAAGAGTTGTTGCCTCCATCACATGTATTTCTAATCTCTGCCAAAGCTCTCTACTACCTGCAAATCCACATTTTTGTTGCTAGTAATCCGTTACCAAGAGCAAGCCATATTCTACTCCCCACACTTACTTCTTCAAATAAACATGTAAACCGGGAGGAAGGATACTTGGGTAACTAGACCCCACACAGTGTCTGTATTTATTTTCAACACTGCCAAGAAAATATCCTGCTAATAAAGTTTGTTGCAGGTCTGCCTCTGGCAGCCTCTCAACCATTTTATGATAGGATCCCACGAAATATCTGTAAGTGTGCCCTGAAAGAGATCAGGTTGAAGCCCGTGGTGGAAGTATTAGACTCCGCCATGAAAACTCTATGATGAAGCATGCCCTCAGGATTTCTTGAAGGGTGAGAGGTTATTAGAAAAATCACTTGCGCGGGTTCTGCCCGTACGGACTGGATTATTAGGGGACCCCCTGTTATGTTACTTATCCCCAAAATGCATTGCTTTCTGAATGAAGGAATGATCAACAGTTGTGGGCATTTTGGATCAGAAATTCCCCCTTCTGCTGTAGATCTAGAGTTTTTCATTGAAGGACTTTCGGTCCCAAACCATAGGCATGCTTAGCTATTTAATTCGGGTGGATGGCATAGTTTGGCAGAAAATATCCCATTTGTGCGACCACATTGTGCAGTACTGCCAAAGGGCTGGGTTCCTGCCTCTTCAAAGACAGGGACCCTGTGTGAGTTCTCTTCTCTGTGTACAGTGGTACTTCGATGTTACTTGGCAGTATTCATAGTGGATACTGCATTTTCAGCTGATACAACGGTGCCTCTGATGCTATTGAACTCCAAAATGATAAGCAAGTTACTGCTGGCAAACAGTTAAGATGGCAGTGGGCTCAGAACTAAGGGGCTGATTACGATGGAGGGCGGACTTGGTCCGCCCACCACCGGAGCGGTGATTGGGACTGGCCGCCAGACATGCGGCGGTCCCACCACTGCGATTAGGATGCGTCCGCCATACTGGCGGGCGCATCCTGGACCTTTAACCCCTTAACTGCTGGGCCTTTCCCCCCCAGTGCTGAGCCCTTTTTTGGCTATTTGGGGTAGTTCGCGATTAGGCCTCTGTAACTTTTTGACCACATAAGGTATCCACGCCAAATTTGCGTCCTTTTCTTCCAACATCATGGGGATTCTAAAGGTACCCAGGGTTGGTGGATTCCCTGGAGGGGACCCAGAAATTAGCCAAAATACAGGTAAATTTTGTTTTTTTGGGGAAAAATGGGAAAAAAGGGCTACAGATGAAAGCATCTGGTTTTTTCCCTGCAAATGGTATCAAAATAGGGGTTGTGGTGCCGAAATCACCATCTTCCCAGCTTTCAGGCACAAGCAGACTTTTGTCAAAAAACCAACATTTTTTACACAGTTTTGGCATTTTTCTGGGACATAGCCTATTTTTGCTATTTTTTGTGCTTTCAAACTCTTTCCAGTTAATGGTATAAATGGGTATGAAAGCAATAATGGATCCTGGTAAGATATACATTTGAGAAAAGTAGACAAAATTCTGAATTCTTCAAGGGGTCATTTGTGCAGATCCTTCAAGGTTTCTTTATAGAAACTAACCGTTGAATATAGGAAAAATTGAAAATTAGTTGAAAAAAACAGACATTTGTGTCAACGTTTTCATCTGTAACTTCTTCTAATTATGACAGCTGTTTGAAAGCAATATACCGTTACATCCGCTGGACCTTTCTGGTTGTGGGGATATATAGGACTTGTAGGTTCACCAAGAATCCGACGAACCCAGAGCCAATAACTGAGCAGCGTCTTGCAATGTTTTTTTATTATGTACCGGGTATATAGCAATTAATTTGGGTAAATATATACATGGAAAAATCGGTATGAAAGACACCTATGTATTTCTGAAATTGGAACAAAATGTAGAGTTTAGAAACAGTAGATATTTGCACATTTCCGAAATTGTGAGTACCCATACTAGCATGAGAATTATAGGTCATTTTTCAAAATGACTTCTTTTTTATACATTGTCTTTCATTTGGAAGGCAGAAATGCATCGAAAGTTAATAGGTAATAACAGTTGCTCTACAATTCTGTGTTACCCTAAGTCTCCCGATAAAAATGGTACCTCACTTGTGTGGGTAGGCCTAGTGCCCGCGACAGGAAACGGCTCAAAATGCAACGTGGACACACTTTATTTTTACAGTGAAAACTGACCCTTTTTTTGTAACGTGCCTAGCTGTAGATTTTGAACCCTAGCTCTGCCGGCACCTAGGGAACCCTATCAAACCTATACATTTTTGAAAACTAGACACCCAGGGGAATCCAGGATGGGGTGACTTGGCTGGTTCTCACCAGGTTCTGTTACCCAAAATCCCTTGCAAACCTAAAAAATTGTAAAAAAAAAACACATTTTCCTCACATTTCTGTGGTGGAAAGATCTGGAGTCTGCGTGGATCCACAAAATTCCAAACACCCCATATTTCCCAAAGTCTTCCGAGAAAAATGGTACCTCACTTGTGTCGGAGGCCGAAGTTCCCGCGACAGGAAACGGCCCAAAACGCAACGTGGACACACCACATTTTCACAGTGAAAACAGACCCTTTTTTTTGCAAAGTGCCTAGCTGTAGATTTTGAACCCTAGCTCTGCCGGCACCTAGGGAAACCTATCAAACCTATACATTTTTGAAAACTAGACACCCAGGGGAATCCAGGATGGGGTGACTAGGCTGGCTCTCACCAGGTTCTGTTACCCAGAATCCCTTGCAAACCTAACAAATAGTAAAAAAAAACAAATTTTCCTCACATTTCTGTGGTGGAAAGTTTTGGAATCTGCGTGGATCCACAAAATTCCACCCACCCCGCATTCCTCAAAGTCTTCCGAGAAAAATGGTACCTCACTTGTGTCGGAGGCCGAAGTTCCCGCGACAGGAAACGGCCCAAAACGCAACGTGGACACACCACATTTTCACAGTGAAAACAGACCCTTTTTTTTGCAAAGTGCCTAGCTGTAGATTTTGAACCCTAGCTCTGCCGGCACCTAGGGAAACCTATCAAACCTATAAATTTTTGAAAACTAGACACCCAGGGGAATCCAGGATGGGGTGACTAGGCTGGCTCTCACCAGGTTCTGTTACCCAGAATCCCTTGCAAACCTAACAAATAGTAAAAAAAAAAACATTTTCCTCATATTTCTGTGGTGGAAAGTTCTGGAATCTGCGTGGATCCACAAAATTCCACCCACCCCGCATTCCCCAAAGTCTTCCGAGAAAAATGGTACCTCACTTGTGTGGGAGGGCCCAAGTACCCGCGACAGCAAACGGCCCAAAATGCAACGTGGACACACCACATTTTCGCAGTGAAAACGGACCCTTTTTTTGCAAAGTGCCTAGCTGTAGATTTTGAACCCTAGCTCTGCCGGCACCTAGGGAAACCTAGCAAACCTATACATTTTTGAAAACTAGACACCCAGGGGAATCCTGGATGGGGTGACTTGGCTGGCTCTCACCAGGTTCTGTTACCAAGAATCCCTTGCAAAGCTAAAAAATTGTCCAAAAAACCACATTTTCCTCACATTTCTGTGGTGGAAAGTTCTGGAATCTGCGTGGATCCACAAAATTCCACCCACCCCGCGTTTCCGAAAGTCTTCCGAGAAAAATAGTACCTCACTTGTGTGGGAGGCCCAAGTACCCGCAACAGGAAATGGCCCAAAACGCAACGTGGACACACCACATTTTCACAGTGAAAACAGACCCTTTTTTTGCAAAGTGCCTAGCTGTAGATTTTGAACCCTAGCTCTGCCGGCACCAAGGGAAACCTATCAAACCTATATATTTTTGAAAACTAGACACCCAGGGGAATCCAGGATGGGGTGACTTGGCTGGCTTTCACCAGGTTCTGTTACCCAGAATCCCTTGCAAACCTAATAAATTGTCAAAAAACCCACATTTTCCTCATATTTCTGTGGTGGAAAGTTCTGGAATCTGCGTGGATCCACAAAATTACACCCACCCCGCGTTCCCCAAAGTCTTCCGAGAAAAATGGTACCTCACTTGTGTGGGAGGCCCAAGTACCCGTGACAGGAAACGGCCCAAAACGCAACGTGGACACACCACATTTTCGCAGTGAAAACGGACCCTTTTTTTGCAAAGTGCCTAGCTGTAGATTTTGAACCCTAGCTCTGCCGGCACCTAGGGAAACCTATCAAACCTATACATTTTTGAAACCTAGACACCCAGGGGAGTCCAGGATGGGGTGACTTGACTGGCTCTCACCAGGTTCTGTTACCCAGAATCCCTTGCAAACCTAAGAAATTGTCAAAAACCCCACATTTTCCGCACATTTCTGTGGTAGAAAGTTCTGGAATCTGCGTGGATCCACAAAATTCCACCCACCCCGCGTTCCCCGAAGTCTTCCGAGGAAAATGGTACCTCACTTGTGTTGGAGGCCCAAGTACCCGCAACAGGCAAGGGCCCAAAACGTATTGAGGAGACATCAAAGTTGCCTATCACAAAACGACCTGGTTTTGCAAGGGGGTCACCTGGGTTTTTGGCCCCGTGCTCGGCGGCCAGCTAGGGAACCCTACCAAACCCACACATTTCTGAAAACTAGACACCTGGGGGATTCCAGGGAGGTATTGGTTGCGTAGATCCCCCAACGTTTTCTTACCAAGAATCCCCTGCAAAACTCAAATTTAGCTGAAAAAAATCACTTTTCTCCACACATTTTTGTGTGGGAAAGTTGTGGGATCACCGGGCTGACACAAATTTCCTACCACCCAGCATTCCCCCAAGTCTCCCGATAAAAATGGTGCCTCACTCGTGTGGGAGGCCCAAGTACCTGCGACAGGCAAGGGCCCAAAACGTATTGAGGAGACATCAAAATTGGCTATCACAAAACAACCTGGTTTTGCAAGTGGGGTCACTTGGGTTTTTGGCCCCGTGCTTGGCGGCCAGCTAGGGAAACCTACCAAACCCACACATTTCTGAAAAGTAGACACCCGGGGGATTCCAGGGAGGTATGGGTTGCGTGGATCCCCCAACGTTTTCTTACCCAGAATCCACTGCGAACCTCAAATTTAGCTGAAAAAATCACCTTTTCCACACATTTTTGTGTGGGAAAGTTGTGGGATCACTAGGCTGACACAAATTTCCTACCACCCAGCGTTCCCCCAGGTCTTCCAATAAAAATGGTGCCTCACTCCTGTTGGAGGCCCAAGTACCGGCGACAGGCAAGGGCCCAAAACGTATTGAGGAGACATCAAAATTGTCTATCACAAAACAACCTGGTTTTGCAAGCGGGGTCACCTGGGATTTGGCCCCATGCTCGGCGGCCAGCTAGGGAAACCTACCAAACCTACACATTTCTGAAAACTAGACACCCGGGGGATTCCAGGGAGGTATTGGTTGCGTGGATCCCCCAACGTTTTCTTACCCAGAATCCCCTGCGAACCTCAAATTTAGCTGAAAAAAACACTTTTTCCACACATTTTTGTGTGGGAAAGATGTGGGATCACCAGGCTGACACAAATTTCCTACCACCCAGCGTTCCCCCAGGTCTCCTGATAAAAATGGTGCCTCACTCCTGTGGGAGGCCCAAGTACCCGTGACAGGCAAGGGCCCAAAACGTATTGAGGAGAAATCAAAATTGCCTATCACAAAACAACCTGGTTTTGCAAGAGAGTAACTTGGGTTTTTGGCCCTGTGCTTGGCGGCCAGCTAAGGAAACCTACCAAACCCACACATTTCTGAAAACTAGACACCCGGGGGATTCCAGGGAGGTATTGGTTACGTGGATCCCCCAACGTTTTCTTACCCAGAATCCCCTGCAAACCTCAAATTTAGCTGAAAAAATCACTTTATCCACACATTTTTGTGTGGGAAAGTTGTGGGATCACCGGGCTGACACAAATTTCCTACCACCCAGCGTTCCCTCAGGTCTCGCGACAAAAATGGTGCCTCACTCGTGTGGGAGGCCCAAGTACCCGCGACAGGCATTATTATTAAAACTCTATGATGAAGCATGCCCTCAGGATTTCTTGAAGGGTGAGAGGTTATTAGGAAAATCACTTGCGCGGGTTCTGCCCGTACGGACTGGATTATTATGGGACCCCCTGTTATGTTACTTATCCCCAAAATGCATTGCTTTCTGAATGAAGGAATGATCAACAGTTGTGGGCATTTTGGATCAGAAATTCCCCCTTCTGCTGTAGATCTAGAGTTTTTCATTGAAGGACTTTCGGTCCCAAACCATAGGCATGCTTAGCTATTTAATTCGGGTGGATGGCATAGTTTGGCAGAAAATATCCCATTTGTGCGACCACATTGTGCAGTACTGCCAAAGGGCTGGGTTCCTGCCTCTTCAAAGACAGGGACCCTGTGTGAGTTCTCTTCTCTGTGTACAGTGGTACTTCGATGTTACTTGGCAGTATTCATAGTGGATACTGCATTTTCAGCTGATACAACGGTGCCTCTGATGCTATTGAACTCCAAAATGATAAGCAAGTTACTGCTGGCAAACAGTTAAGATGGCAGTGGGCTCAGAACTAAGGGGCTGATTACGATGGCGGGCGGACTTGGTCCGCCCGCCACCGTAGCGGTGATTGGGACTGGCCGCCAGACATGCGGCGGTCCCACCACTGCGATTAGGATGCGTCCGCCATACTGGCGGGCGCATCCTGGACCTTTAACCCCTTAACTGCTGGGCCTTTCCCCCCAGTGCTGAGCCCTTTTTGGCTATTTGGGGTAGTTCGCGATTAGGCCTCTGTAACTTTTTGACCACATAAGGTATCCACGCCAAATTTGCGTCCTTTTCTTCCAACATCATGGGGATTCTAAAGGTACCCAGGGTTGGTGGATTCCCTGGAGGGGACCCAAAAATTAGCCAAAATACAGGTAAATTTAGTTTTTTTGGGGAAAAATGGGAAAAAAGGGCTACTGATGAAAGCATCTGGTTTTTTCCCTGCAAATGGTATCAAAATAGGGGTTGTGGTGCCGAAATCACCATCTTCCCAGCTTTCAGGCACAAGCAGACTTTTGTCAAAAAACTAACATTTTTTACACAGTTTTGGCATTTTTCTGGGACATAGCCTATTTTTGCTATTTTTTGTTCTTTCAAACTCTTTCCAGTTAATGGTATAAATGGGTATGAAAGCAATAATGGATCCTGGTAAGATATACATTTGAGAAAAGTAGACAAAATTCTGAATACTTCAAGGGGTCATTTGTGCAGATCCTTCAAGGTTTCTTTATAGAAACTAACCGTTGAATATAGGAAAAATTGAAAATTAGTTGAAAAAAACAGACATTTGTGTCAACGTTTTCATCTGTAACTTCTTCTAATTATGACAGCTGTTTGAAAGCAATATACCGTTACATCCGCTGGACCTTTCTGGTTGTGGGGATATATAGGACTTGTAGGTTCACCAAGAATCCGACGATCCCAGAGCCAATAACTGAGCAGCGTCTTGCAATGTTTTTTTATTATGTACCGGGTATATAGCAATTAATTTGGGTAAATATATACATGGAAAAATCGGTATGAAAGACACCTATGTATTTCTGAAATTGGAACAAAATATAGAGTTTAGAAACAGTAGATATTTGCACATTTCCGAAATTGTGAGTACCCATACTAGCATGAGAATTATAGGTCATTTTTCAAAATGACTTCTTTTTATACATTGTCTTTCATTTGGAAAGCAGAAATGCATCGAAAGTTAATAGGTAATAACAGTTGCTCTACAATTCTGTGTTACCCTAAGTCTCCCGATAAAAATGGTACCACACTTGTGTGGGTAGGCCTAGTGCCCGGACAGGAAACGGCTCAAAACGCAACGTGGACACACTTTATTTTTACAGTGAAAACGGACCCTTTTTTTGTAACGTGCCTAGCTGTAGATTTTGAACCCTAGCTCTGCCGGCACCTAGGGAAACCTATCAAACCCATACATTTTTGAAAACTAGACACCCAGGGGAATCCAGGATGCGGTGACTTGGCTGGTTCTCACCAGGTTCTGTTACCCAAAATCTCTTGCAAACCTAAAAAACTGTCAAAAAAAACACATTTTCCTCACATTTCTGTGGTGGAAAGATCTGGAATCTGCGTGGATCCACAAAATTCCACACACCCCGTATTTCCCAAAGTCTTCAGAGAAAAATGGTACCTCACTTGTGTCGGAGGCCCAAGTTCCCGCGACAGGAAACGGCCCAAAACGCAACGTGGACACGCCACATTTTCACAGTGAAAACGGACCCTGTTTTTGCAAAGTGCCTAGCTGTAGATTTTGAACCCTAGCTCTGCCGGCACCAAGGGAAACCTAGCAAACCTATACATTTTTGAAAACTAGACACTCAGGAGAATCCAGGATAGGGTGACTTGACTGGCTCTCACCAGGTTCTGTTACCCAGAATTCCTTGCAAACCTAAACATTAGTCCAAAAAAACACATTTTCCTCACATTTCTGTGGTGGATAGTTCTGGAATCTGCGTGGATCCACAAAATTCCACCCACCCCGCATTCCCCAAAGTCTTCCGAGAAAAATGGTACCTCATTTGTGTGGGTAGGCCTAGTGCCTGCGACAGGAAACGGCCCAAAACCCAACGTGGACACACCACATTTTCACAGTGAAAACAGACCCCTTTTTTTGCAAAGTGCCTAGCTGTACATTTTGAACCCTAGCTCTGCCGGCACCTAGGGAAACCTAGAAAACCTATACATTTTTGAAAACTAGACACCCAGCGGAATCCTGGATGGGGTGACTTGGCTGGCTCTCACCAGGTTCTGTTACCCAGAATCCCTTGCAAACCTAAAAAATTGTCCAAAAAACCACATTTTCCTCACATTTCTGTGGTGGAAAGTTCTAGAATCTGCGTGGATCCACAAAATTCCACCCACCCCGCGTTTCCGAAAGTCTTCCGAGAAAAATAGTACCTCACTTGTGTGGGAGGTCCAAGTACCCGCGACAGGAAACGGCCCAAAACGCAACGTGGACACACCACATTTTCGCAGTGAAAACGGACCCTTTTTTTGCAAAGTGCCTAGCTGTAGATTTTGAACCCTAGCTCTGCCGGCACCAAGGGAAACCTATCAAACCTATATATTTTTTAAATCTAGACACCCAGGGGAATCCAGGAAGGGGTGACTTGGCTGGCTTTCACCAGGTTCTGTTACCCAGAATCCCTTGCAAACCTAAACAATTGTCAAAAAACCCACATTTTCCTCATATTTCTGTGGTGGAAAGTTCTGGAATCTGCGTGGATCCACAAAATTACACCCACCCCGCGTTCCCCAAAGTCTTCTGAGAAAAATGGTACCTCACTTGTGTGGGAGGCCCAAGTACCCGCGACAGGAAACGGCCCAAAACGCAACGTGGACACACCACATTTTCGCAGTGAAAACGGACCCCTTTTTTGCAAAGTGCCTAGCTGTAGATACTGAACCCTAGCTCTGCCGGCACCTAGGGAAACCTATCAAACCTATACATTTTTGAAACCTAGACACCCAGGGGAATCCAGGATGGGGTGACTTGACTGGCTCTCACCAGGTTCTGTTACCCAGAATCCCTTGCAAACCTAAGAAATTGTCAAAAAAAACACATTTTACGCACATTTCTGTGGTAGAAAGTTCTGGAATCTGCATGGATCCACAAAATTCCACCCACCCCGCGTGCCCCGAAGTCTTCCGAGGAAAATGGTACCTCACTTGTGTGGGAGGCCCAAGTACCCGCGACAGGCAAGGGCCCAAAACGTATTGAGGAGACATCAAAATTGGCTATCACAAAACGACCTGGTTTTGCAAGGGGGTCACCTGGGTTTTTGGCCCGTGCTCGACGGCCAGCTAGGGAACCCTACCAAACCCACACATTTCTGAAAACTAGACACCTGGGGGATTCCAGGGAGGTATTGGTTGCGTAGATCCCCTAACGTTTTCTTACCAAGAATCCCCTGCAAAACTCAAATTTAGCTGAAAAAATCACTTTTCTCCACACATTTTGTGTGGGAAAGTTGTGGGATCACCGGGCTGACACAAATTTCTACCACCCAGCATTCCCCAGGTCTCCCGCTAAAAATGGTGCCCCACTCGTGTGGGAGGCCCAAGTACCTGCGACAGGCAAGGGCCCAAAACGCATTGAGGAGACATCAAAATTGGCTATCACAAAACAACCTGGTTTTGCAAGTGGGGTCACTTGGGTTTTGGCCCGTGCTTGGCGGCCAGCTAGAGAAACCTACCAAACCCACACATTTCTGAAAAGTAGACACCCGGGGATTCCAGGGAGGTATGGGTTGCGTGGATCCTCCAACGTTTCTTACCCAGAATCCCCTGCGAACCTCAAATTTAGCTGAAAAAATCACCTTTTCCACACATTTTTGTGTGGGAAAGTTGTGGGATCACCAGGCTGACACAAATTTCCTACCACCCAGCGTTCCCCCAGGTCTCCCGATAAAAATGGTGCCTCACTCCTGTTGGAGGCCCAAGTACCGGCGACAGGCAAGGGCCCAAAACGTATTGAGGAGACATCAAAATTGTCTATCACAAAACAACCTGGTTTTTGCAGCGGGGTCACCTGGGATTTGGCTCATGCTCGGCGGCCAGCTAGGGAAACCTACCAAACCTACACATTTCTGAAAACTAGACACCTGGGGATTCCAGGGAGGTATTGGCTGCGTGGATCCCCTAATGTTTTCTTACCCAGAATCCCCTGCGAACCTCAAATTTAGCTGAAAAAAATCACTTTTTCCACACATTTTTGTGTGGGAAAGTTGTGGGATCACCAGGCTGACACAAATTTCCTACCACCCAGCGTTCCCCCAGGTCTCCTGATAAAAATGGTGCCTCACTCCTGTGGGAGGCCCAAGTACCCGTGATAGGCAAGGGCCCAAAACGTATTGAGGAGAAATCAAAATTGCCTATCACAAAACAACCTGGTTTTGCAAGAGAGTAACTTGGGTTTTTGGCCCTGTGCTTGGCGGCCAGCTAGGAAACCTACCAAACCCACACATTTCTGAAAACTAGACACCCGGGGATTCCAGGAGGTATTGGTTGCGTGGATCCCCCAACGTTTCTTACCAGAATCCCCTGCAAACCTCAAATTTAGCTGAAATAAATCACTTTATCCACACATTTTTGTGTGGGAAAGTTGTGGGATCGCCGGGCTGACACAAATTTCCTACCACCCAGCGTTCCCTCAGGTCTCGCGACAAAAATGGTGCCTCACTCGTGTGGGAGGCACAAGTACCCGCGACAGGCAATGGCCCAAAACGTATTGAGGAGACATCAAAATTGCCTGTCACAAAACGTTTTGGGCCCTTGCCTGTCACGGGTACTTGGGCCTCCCACACGAGTGAGGCACCATCTTTATCGGGAGACCTGGGGTAATGCTGGGTGGTAGGAAATTTGTGTCAGCCCGGTGATCCCAGAACTTTCCCACACAAAAATGTGTGGAAAAAGTGATTTTTTCAGCTAAATTTGAGGTTCGCAGGGGATTCTGGGTAAGAAAACTTTGGGGGGTCCACGCAAGCCATAGCTCCCTGGAATCCCCCGGGTGTCTAGTTTTCAGAAATGTGTGGGTTTGGTAGGTTTCCCTAGCTGGCCGCCGAGCATGGGGCCAAAAACCCAGGTGACCCTCCTTGCAAAACCAGGTTGTTTTGTGATAGCCAATTTTGATGTCTCCTCAATAGGTTTTGGGCCCTTGCCTGTGGCGGGTACTTGGGCCTCCCACACAAGTGAGGCACCATTTGTATCGGGAGACCTTGGGGAACGCTGGGTGGTAGGAAATTTGTGTCAGCCCAGTGATCCCACAACTTTCCCACACAAAAATGTGTGGAAAAAGTGATTTTTTCAGCTAAATTTGAGGTTCGCAGGGGATTCTGGCTAAGAAAACGTTGGGGGGTCCATGCAAGTCATACATCCCTGGAATCCTCCAGGTGTCTAGTTTTTAGAAATGTGTGGGTTTGGTAGGTTTCCCATGCTGGCCGCCGAGCACGAGGCCAAAAACCCAGGTGACCCCCCTTGCAAAACCAGGTTGTTTTGTGATAGGTAATTTTGATGTCTCCTCAATACGTTTTGGGCCCTTGCCTGTCGCGGGTACTTGGGCCTCCCACACGAGTGAGGCACCATTTTTATCGGGAGACCTGGGGGAACGCTGGGTGGTAGGAAATTTGTGTCAGCCCAGTGATCCCACAACTTTCCCACACAAAAATGTGTGGAAAAAGTGATTTTTTTCAGCTAAATTTGAGGTTCGCAGGGGATTCTGGGTAAGAAAACGTTGGGGGATCCACGCAAGCCATACCTCTCTGGAATCCCCCGGGTGTCTAGTTTTCAGAAATGTATGGGTTTGGTAGGTTTCCCTAGCTGGCCGCCGAGCACGGGGCCAAAAACCCAGGTGACCCCCCTTGCAAAACCAGGTTGTTTTGTGATAGGCAATTTTGATGTCTCCTCAATACGTTTTGGGCCCTTGCCTGTCGCGGGTACTTGGGCCTCCCACACGAGTGAGGCACCATTTTTATCGGGAGACCTGGGGAACGCTGGGTGGTAGGAAATTTGTGTCAGCCCAGTGATCCCACAACTTTCCCACACAAAAATGTGTGGAAAAAATTGATTTTTTCAGCTAAATTTGAGGTTCGCAGGGGATTCTGGGTAAGAAAACGTTAGGGGATCCACGCAAGCCATACCTCTCTGGAATCCCCCGGGTGTCTAGTTTTCAGAAATGTGTGGTTTTGGTAGGTTTCCCTAGCTGTCCGCCGAGCACGGGGCCAAAAACCCAGGTGACCCCCTGGCAAAACCAGGTTGTTTTGTGATAGGCAATTTTGATGTCTCCTCAATACGTTTTGGGCCCTTGCCTGTCGCGGGTACTTGGGCCTCCCACACGAGTGAGGCACCATTTTTATCGGGAGACCTGGGGGAACGCTGGGTGGTAGGAAATTTGTGTCAGCCCGGTGATCCCACAACTTTCCCACACAAAAATGTGTGGAAAAAGTGATTTTTTCAGCTAAATTTGAGGATCGCAGGGGATTCTGGGTAAGAAAACGTTGGGGGATCCACGCAAGCCATACCTCCCTGGAATCCCCGGGTGTCTAGTTTTCAGAAATGTATGGGTTTGGTAGGTTTCCCTAGCTGGCCGCCGAGCACGGGGCCAAAAACCCAGGTGACCCCCCTTGCAAAACCAGGTTGTTTTGTGATAGGCAATTTTGATGTCTCCTCAATATGTTTTGGGCCCTTGCCTGTCGCGGGTGCTTGGACCTCCCACATGAGTGAGGCACCATTTTTACCGGGAGACCTGGGGGAACGCTGGGTGGTAGGAAATTTGTGTCAGCCCAGTGATCCCACAACTTTCCCACACAAAAATGTGTGGAAAAAGTGATTTTTTCAGCTAAATTTGAGGTTCACAGGGGATTCTGGGTAAGAAAACGTTGGGGGGTCCATGCAAGCCATACCTCCCTGGAATCCCCCGGGTGTCTAGTTTTCAAAAATGTGTGGGTTTGGTAGGTTTCCCTAGCTGGCCGCCGAGCACGGGGCCAAAAACCCAGGTGACCCCCCTTGCAAAACTAGGTTGTTTTGTGATAGCCAATTTTGATGTCTCCTCAATACGTTTTGGGCCCTTGCCTGTCGCGGGTACTTGGACCTCCCACACGAGTGAGGCACCATTTTTATCGGGAGACCTGGGGGAACGCTGGGTGGTAGGAAATTTGTGTCAGCCCGGTGATCCCACAACTTTCCCACACAAAAATGTGTGGAAAAAGTGATTTTTTCAGCAAAATCTGAGGTTTGCAGGGGATTCTGGGTAAGAAAACGTTAGGGGATCTACGCAAGCCATACCTCCCTAGAATCCCCCGGGTGTCTAGTTTTCAGAAATGTGTGGGTTTGGTAGGTTTCCCTAGCTGGCCACCGAGCACGGGGCCAAAAACCCAGGTGACCCCCCTTGCAAAACCAGGTTATTTTGTGATAGCCAATTTTGATGTCTCCTCAATACGTTTTGGGCCCTTGCCTGTCGCGGGTACTTGGGCCTCCCACACGAGTGAGGCACCATTTATATTGGGAGACCTGGGGTAACGCTGGGTGGTAGGAAATTTGTGTCAGCCTGGTGATCCCACAACTTTCCCACACAAAAAAGTGTGGAAAAAGTGATTTTTTCTGCTAAATTTGATGTTTGCAGGGGATTCTGGGTAACAAAACATTAGGGGATCCACGCAAGCCATACCTCCCTGGAATCCCCCGGGTGTCTAGTTTTCAGAAATGTGTGGGTTTGGTAGGTTTCCCAAGCTGGCCGCCGAGCTCGGGGCGAAAAACCCAGGTAACCCCCTTGCAAAACCAGGTTGTTTTGTGATAGCCAATTTTGATGTCTCCTCAATACGTTTTGGGCCCTTGCCTGTCGCGGGTACTTGGGAATCCCACACGAGTGAGGCATCATTTTTTATCGGGAGACCTGGGGTAACGCTGGGTGGTAGGAAATTTGTGTCAGCCTGGTGATCCCACAACTTTCCCACACAAAAAAGTGTGGAAAAAGTGATTTTTTCTGCTAAATTTGATGTTCGCAGGGGATTCTGGGTAACAAAACGTTAGGGGATCCACGCAAGCCATACCTCCCTGGAATCCCCCGGGTGTCTAGTTTTCAGAAATGTATGGGTTTGGTAGGTTTCCCAAGCTGGCCACCGAGCTCGGGGCGAAAAACCCAGGTAACCCCCTTGCAAAACCAGGTTGTTTTGTGATAGCCAATTTTGATGTCTCCTCAATACGTTTTGGGCCCTTGCCTGTCGCGGGTACTTGGGAATCCCACACGAGTGAGGCATCATTTTTTATCGGGAGACCTGGGGGAACGCTGGGTTGTAGGAAATTTGTGTCAGCCCAGTGATCCCACAACTTTCCCACACAAAAATGTGTGGAAAAAGTGATTTTTTTCAGCTAAATTTGAGGTTCGCAGGGGATTCTGGGTAAGAAAAGGTTGGGGGGTCCATGCAAGCCATACCTCCCTGGAATCCCCCGGGTGTCTAGTTTTCAGAAATGTGTGGGTTTGGTAGGTTTCCCTAGCTGGCCGCCGAGCACGGGGCCAAAAACCCAGGTGACCCCCTTGCAAAACCAGGTTGTTTTGTGATAGGCAATTTTGATGTCTCCTCAATACGTTTTGGGCCCTTGCCTGTCACGGGTACTTGGGCCTCCCACACGAGTGAGGCACCATTTTTATCAGGAGACCTGGGGGAACGCTGGGTGGTAGGAAATTTGTGTCAGCCCAGTGATCCCACAACTTTCTCACACAAAAATGTGTGGAAAAAGTGATTTTTTCAGCTAAATTTGAGGTTTGCAGGGGATTCTGGGTAAGAAAACGTTGGGGGATCCATACAAGCCATACCTCCCTGGAATCCCCCGGGTGTCTAGTTTTCAGAAATGTGTGGGTTTGGTAGGTTTCCCTAGCTGGCCGCCGAGCACGGGGCCAAAAACCCAGGTGACCCCCCTTGCAAAACCAGGTTGTTTTGTGATAGCCAATTTTGATGTCTCCTCAATACGTTTTGGGCCCTTGCCTGTCGCGGGTACTTGGGCCTCCCACACGAGTGAGGCACCATTTTTATCGGGAGACCTGGGGGAACGCTGGGTGGTAGGAAATTTGTGTCAGCCCAGTGATCCCACAACTTTCCCACACAAAAATGTGTGGAAAAAGTGATTTTTTCAGCTAAAATTTGAGGTTCACAGGGGATTCTGGGTAAGAAAACTTTGGGGGATCCACGCAAGCCATACCTCCCTGGAATCCCCGGGTGTCTACTTTTCAGAAATGTGTGGGTTTGGTAGGTTTCCCTAGCTGGTCGCCGAGCACGGGGCCAAAAACCCAGGTGACCCCCCTTGCAAAACTAGGTTGTTTTGTGATAGGCAATTTTGATGTCTCCTCAATACGTTTTGGGCCCTTGCCTATCGCGGGTGCTTGGGCCTCCCACACGAGTGAGGCACCATTGTTACCGGGAGACCTGGGGGAATGCTGGGTGGTAGGAAATTTGTGTCAGCCCAGTGATCCCACAACTTTCCCACACAAAAAGGTGTGGAAAAAGTGATTTTTTCAGCTAAATTTGAGGTTCACAGGGGATTCTGGGTAAGAAAACTTTGGGGGGTCCACGCAAGCCATACCTCCCTGGAATCCCCCTGGTGTCTAGTTTTCAAAAATGTGTGGGTTTGGTAGGTTTCCCTAGCTGGCCGCCGAGCACGGGGCCAAAAACCCAGGTGACCCCCCTTGCAAAACCAGGTTGTTTTGTGATAGGCAATTTTGATGTCTCCTCAATACGTTTTGGGCCCTTGCCTGTCGCGGGTACTTGGGCCTCCCACACGAGTGAGGCACCATTTTTATCGGGAGACCTGGGGGAATGCTGGGTGGTAGGAAATTTGTGTCAGCCCGGTGATCCCACAACTTTCCCACACACAAATGTGTGGAAAAAGTGATTTTTTCAGCTAAATTTGAGGTTCGCAGGGCATTCTGGGTAAGAAAACGTTGGGGGATCCATGCAAGCCATACCTCCCTGGAATCCCCCAGGTGTATAGTTTTCAGAAATGTGTGGGTTTGGTAGGTTTCCCTAGCTGGCCGCCGAGCACGGGGCCAAAACCCAGGTGACCCCCTTGCAAAACCAGGTTGTTTTGTGATAGCGCAATTTTGATGTCTCCTCAATACGTTTTGGGCCCTTGTCTGTCGCGGATACTTGGGCCTCCCACACGAGTGAGGCACCATTTTTATCGGGAGACCTGGGGGAACGCTGGGTGGGAGGAAATTTGTGTCAGCCCGGTGATCCCACAACTTTCCCACACAAAAATGTGTGGAAAAAGTGATTTTTTCAGCTAAATTTGAGGTTCGCAGGGGATTCTGGGTAAGAAAACGTTGGGGGATCCACGCAAGCCATACCTCCCTGGAATCCCCCGGGTGTCTAGTTTTCAGAAATGTGTGGGTTTGGTAGGTTTCCCTAGCTGGCCGCCGAGCACGGGGCCAAAAACCCAGGTGACCCCCCTTGCAAAACCAGGTTGTTTTGTGATAGCCAATTTTGATGTCTCCTCAATACGTTTTGGGCCCTTGCCTGTCGCGGGTACTTGGGCCTCCCACACGAGTGAGGCACCATTTTTATCGGGAGACCTGGGGGAACGCTGGGTGGTAGGAAATTTGTGTCAGCCCAGTGATCCCACAACTTTCCCACACAAAAATGTGTGGAAAAAGTGATTTTTTCAGCTAAATTTGAGGTTCGCAGGGGATTCTGGGTAAGAAACTTTTGGGGGACCCACGCAAGCCATACCTCCCTGGAATCCCCCGGGTGTCTAGTTTTCAGAAATGTGTGGGTTTGGTAGGTTTCCCTAGCTGGCCACCGAGCACGGGGCCAAAAACCCAGGTGACCAACTTGCAAAACCAGGTTGTTTTGTGATAGGCAATTTTGATGTCTCCTGAATACGTTTTGGGCCCTTGCCTGTCGCGGGTACTTGGGCCTCCCACACGAGTGAGGCACCATTTTTATCAGGAGACCTGGGGGAACGCTGGGTGGTAGGAAATTTGTGTCAGCCCACTGATCCCACAACTTTCCCACACAAAAATGTGTGGAAAAAGTGATTTTTTCAGCTAAATTTGAGGTTCGCAGGGGATTCTGGGTAAGAAAACGTTGGGGGGTCCACGCAAGCCATACCTCCCTGCAATCCCCCGGGTGTCTAGTTTTCAGAAATGTGTGGGTTTGGTAGGTTTCCCTAGCTGGCCACTGAGCACGGGTCCAAAAACCCAGGTGACCCCCCTTGCAAAACCAGGTTGTTTTGTGATAGCCAATTTTGATGTCTCCTCAATACGTTTTGGGCCCTTGCCTGTCGCGGGTGCTTGGGCCTCCCACACGAGTGAGGCACTATTTTTATCGGGAGACCTGGGGGAATGCTGGGTGGTAGGAAATTTGTGTCAGCCCAGTGATCCCACAACTTTCCCACACAAAAATGTGTGGAAAAAGTGATTTTTTCAGCAAAATGTGAGGTTCACAGGGGATTCTGGGTAAGAAAACTTTGGGGGATCCACGCAAGCCATACCTCCCTGGAATCCCCCGGGTGTCTAGTTTTCAGAAATGTGTGGGTTTGGTAGGTTTCCCTAGCTGGCCGCCGAGCACGGGGCCAAAACCCAGGTGACCCCCTTGCAAAACTAGGTTGTTTTGTGATAGGCAATTTTGATGTCTCCTCAATACGTTTTGGGCCCTTGCCTGTCGCGGGTACTTGGGCCTCCCACACGAGTGAGGCACCATTTTTATCGGGAGACCTGGGGGAACGCTGGGTGGTAGGAAATTTGTGTCAGCCCGGTGATCCCACAACTTTCCCACACAAAAATGTGTGGAAAAAGTGATTTTTTCAGCTAAATTTGAGGTTCGCAGGGGATTCTGGGTAAGAAAACTTTGGGGGATCAACGCAAGCCATACCTCCCTGGAAACCCCCGGGTGTCTAGTTTTCAGAAATGTGTGGATTTGGTAGGTTTCCCTTGCTGTCCGCCGAGCACGGGGCCAAAAACCCAGGTGAACCCCCTTGCAAAACCAGGTTGTTTTGTGATAGGCAATTTTGATGTCTCCTCAATACGTTTTGGGCCCTTGCCTGTCGCGGGTGCTTGGGCCTCCCACATGAGTGAGGCACCATTTTTACCGGGAGACCTGGGGGAACGCTGGGTGGTAGGAAATTTGTGTCAGCCCAGTGATCCCACAACTTTCCCACACAAAAATGTGTGGAAAAAGTGATTTTTTCAGCTAAATGTGAGGTTCGCAGGGGATTCTGGGTAAGAAAACTTTGGGGGACCCACGCAAGCCATACCTCCCTGGAATCCCCCGGGTGTCTAGTTTTCAGAAATGTGTGGGTTTGGTAGGTTTCCTAGCTGGCCGCCGAGCACGGGGCCAAAAACCCAGGTGACCAACTTGCAAAACCAGGTTGTTTTGTGATAGGCAATTTTGATGTCTCCTGAATACGTTTTGGGCCCTTGCCTGTCGCGGGTACTTGGGCCTCCCACACGAGTGAGGCACCATTTTTATCTGGAGACCTGGGGGAACGCTGGGTGGTAGGAAATTTGTGTCAGCCCAGTGATCCCACAACTTTCCCACACAAAAATGTGTGGAAAAAGTGATTTTTTTCAGCTAAATTTGAGGTTCGCAGGGGATTCTGGGTAAGAAAACGTTGGGGGATCCACGCAAGCCATACCTCCCTGGAATCCCCCGGGTGTCTAGTTTTCAGAAATGTGTGGGTTTGGTAGGTTTCCCTAGCTGGCCACTGAGCACGGGGCCAAAAACCCAGGTGACCCCCCCTTGCAAAACCAGGTTGTTTTGTGATAGGCAATTTTGATGTCTCCTCAATACGTTTTGGGCCCTTGCCTGTCGCGGGTACTTGGGCCTCCCACACGAGTGAGGCACCATTTTTTATCGGGAGACCTGGGGGAATGCTGGGTGGTAGGAAATTTGTGTCAGCCCAGTGATCCCACAACTTTCTCACACAAAAATGTGTGGAAAAAGTGATTTTTTCAGCAAAATGTGAGGTTCACAGGGGATTCTGGGTAAGAAAACTTTGGGGGATCCACGCAAGCCATACCTCCCTGGAATCCCCCGGGTGTCTAGTTTTCAGAAATGTGTGGGTTTGGTAGGTTTCCCTAGCTGGCCGCCGAGCACGGGGCCAAAAACCCAGGTGACCCCCTTGCAAAACTAGGTTGTTTTGTGATAGGCAATTTTGATGTCTCCTCAATATGTTTTGGGCCCTTGCCTGTCGCGGGTGCTTGGGCCTCCCACACGAGTGAGGCACCATTTTTATCGGGAGACCTGGGGGAACGCTGGGTGGTAGGAAATTTGTGTCAGCCCGGTGATCCCACAACTTTCCCACACAAAAATGTGTGGAAAAAGTGATTTTTTCAGCTAAATTTGAGGTTCACAGGGGATTCTGGGTAAGAAAACTTTGGGGGATCCACGCAAGCCATACCTCCCTGGAATCCCCCGGGTGTCTAGTTTTCAGAAATGTGTGGGTTTGGTAGGTTTCCCTAGCTGGCCGCCGAGCACGGGGCCAAAAACCCAGGTGACCCCCCTTGCAAAACCAGGTTGTTTTGTGATAGGCAATTTTGATGTCTCCTCAATACGTTTTGGGCCCTTGCCTGTCGCGGGTACTTGGGCCTCCCACACGAGTGAGGCACCATTTTTATCGGGAGACCTGGGGGAACGCTGGGTGGTAGGAAATTTGTGTCAGCCCAGTGATCCCACAACTTTCCCACACAAAATGTGTGGAAAAAGTGATTTTTTCAGCTAAATTTGAGGTTTGCAGGGGATTCTGGGTAAGAAAACGTTGGGGGATCCATGCAAGTCATACCTCCCTGGAATCCTCCAGGTGTCTAGTTTTAAGAAATGTGTGGGTTTGGTAGGTTTCCCTAGTTGGCCACCGAGCACGGGGCCAAAAACTCAAGTGACCCCCCTTGCAAAACCCTGGTTGTTTTGTGATAGCCAATTTTGATGTCTCCTCAATACGTTTTGGGCCCTCTGCCTGTCGCGGGTACTTGGGCCTCCCACACGAGTGAGGCACCATTTTTATCGGGAGACCTGGGGAACGCTGGGTGGTAGGAAATTTGTGTCAGCCCGGTGATTCCCACAACTTTCCCACACAAAAATGTGTGGAACAAGTGATTTTTTCAGATAAATTTGAGGTTCGCAGGGGATTCTGGGTAAGAAAACGTTGGGGGATCCACGCAAGCCATACCTCCCTGGAATCCCCCGGGTGTCTAGTTTTCAGAAATGTGTGGGTTTGGTAGGTTTCCCTAGCTGGCCGCCGAGCACGGGGCCAAAAACCCAGGTGACCCCCCTTGCAAAACCAGGTTGTTTTGTGATAGCCAATTTTGATGTCTCCTCAATACGTTTTGGGCCCTTGCCTGTCGCGGGTGCTTGGGCCTCCCACATGAGTGAGGCACCATTTTTACCGGGAGACCTGGGGGAACGCTGGGTGGTAGGAAATTTGTGTCAGCCCAGTGATCCCACAACTTTCCCACACAAAAATGTGTGGAAAAAGTGATTTTTTCAGCTAAATGTGAGGTTCACAGGGGATTCTGGGTAAGAAAACTTTGGGGGATCCACGCAAGCCATACCTCCCTGGAATCCCCCGGGTGTCTAGTTTTCAGAAATGTGTGGGTTTGGTAGGTTTCCCTAGCTGGCCGCCGAGCACGGGGCCAAAAACCCAGGTGACCCCCTTGCAAAACTAGGTTGTTTTGTAATAGGCAATTTTGATGTCTCCTGAATAAGTTTTGGGCCCTTGCCTGTCGCGGGTACTTGGGCCTCCCACACGAGTGAGGCACCGTTTTTATCAGGAGACCTGGGGGAACGCTGGGTGGTAGGAAATTTGTGTCAGCCCACTGATCCCACAACTTTCCCACACAAAAATGTGTGGAAAAAGTGATTTTTTCAGCTAAATTTGAGGTTCGCAGGGGATTCTGGGTAAGAAAACGTTGGGGGGTCCACGCAAGCCATACCTCCCTGCAATCCCCCGGGTGTCTAGTTTTCAGAAATGTGTGGGTTTGGTAGGTTTCCCTAGCTGGCCACCGAGCACGGGGCCAAAAACCCAGGTGACCCCCCTTGCAAAACCAGGTTGTTTTGTGATAGCCAATTTTGATGTCTCCTCAATACGTTTTGGGCCCTTGCCTGTCGCGGGTGCTTGGGCCTCCCACACGAGTGAGGCACTATTTTTATCGGGAGACCTGGGGGAATGCTGGGTGGTAGGAAATTTGTGTCAGACCAGTGATCCCACAACTTTCCCACACAAAAATGTGTGGAAAAAGTGATTTTTTCAGCAAAATGTGAGGTTCACAGGGGATTCTGGGTAAGAAAACTTTGGGGGATCCACGCAAGCCATACCTCCCTGGAATCCCCCGGGTGTCTAGTTTTCAAAAATGTGTGGGTTTGGTAGGTTTCCCTAGCTGGCCGCCGAGCACGGGGCCAAAAACCCAGGTGACCCCCCTTGCAAAACTAAGTTGTTTTGTGATAGGCAATTTTGATGTCTCCTCAATACGTTTTGGGCCCTTGCCTGTCGCGGGTGCTTGGGCCTCCCACACGAGTGAGGCACCATTTTTATCGGGAGACCTGGGGGAACGCTGGGTGGTAGGAAATTTGTGTCAGCCCGGTGATCCCACAACTTTCCCACACAAAAATGTGTGGAAAAAGTGATTTTTCAGCTAAATTTGAGGTTCGCAGGGGATTCTGGGTAAGAAAACGTTGGGGGGTCCACACAAGCCATACCTCCCTGGAATCCCCCGGGTGACTAGTTTTCAGAAATGTGTGGGTTTGGTAGGTTTCCTAGCTGGCCGCCGAGCACGGGGCCAAAAACCCAGGTGACCCCCTTGCAAAACCAGGTTGTTTTGTGATAGCCAATTTTGATGTCTCCTCAATACGTTTTGGGCCCTTGCCTGTCGCGGGTGCCTGGGCCTCCCACACGAGTGAGGCACCATTTTTATCGGGGAGACCTGGGGGAACGCTGGGTGGTAGGAAATTTGTGTCAGCCCAGTGATCCCACAACTTTCCCACACAAAAATGTGTGGAAAAAGTGATTTTTTCAGCAGAATTTGAGGTTCACAGGGGATTCTGGGTAAGAAAACTTTGGGGGGTCCACGCAAGCCATACCTCCCTGGAATCCCCCGGGTGTCTAGTTTTCAAAAATGTGTGGGTTTGGTAGGTTTCCCTAGCTGGCCGCCGAGCACGGGGCCAAAAACCCAGGTGACCCCCCTTGCAAAACTAAGTTGTTTTGTGATAGGCAATTTTGATGTCTCCTCAATACGTTTTGGGCCCTTGCCTGTCGCGGGTGCTTGGGCCTCCCACACGAGTGAGGCACCATTTTTATCGGCAGACCTGGGGGAACGCTGGCTGGTAGGAAATTTGTGTCAGCCCGGTGATCCCACAACTTTCCCACACAAAAATGTGTGGAAAAAGTGATTTTTTCAGCTAAATTTGAGGTTCACAGGGGATTCTGGGTAAGAAAACTTTGGGGGGTCCACGCAAGCCATACCTCCCTGGAATCCCCCGGGTGTCTAGTTTTCAAAAATGTGTGGGTTTGGTAGGTTTCCCTAGCTGGCCGCCGAGCACGGGGCCAAAAACCCAGGTGACCCCCATTGCAAAACCAGGTTGTTTTGTGATAGGCAATTTTGATGTCTCCTCAATACGTTTTGGGCCCTTGCCTGTCGCGGGTACTTGAGCCTCCCACACGAGTGAGGCACCATTTTTATCGGGAGACCTGGGGGAACGCTGGGTGGTAGGAAATTTGTGTCAGCCCAGTGATCCCACAACTTTCCCACACACAAATGTGTGGAAAAAGTGATTTTTTCAGCTAAATTTGAGGTTCGCAGGGCATTCTGGGTAAGAAAACGTTCGGGGGTCCATGCAAGCCATACCTCCCTGGAATCCCCCAGGTGTATAGTTTTAAGAAATGTGTGGGTTTGGTAGGTTTCCCTAGCTGGCCGCCGAGCACGGGGCCAAAAACCCAGGTGACCCCCCTTGCAAAACCAGGTTGTTTTGTGATAGCCAATTTTGATGTCTCCTCAATACGTTTTGGGCCCTTGCCTGTCGCGGGTACTTGGGCCTCCCACACGAGTGAGGCACCATTTTTATCGGGAGACCTGGGGGAACGCTGGGTGGTAGGAAATTTGTGTCAGCCCGGTATTCCCACAACTTTCCCACACAAAAATGTGTGGAAAAAGTGATTTTTTCAGCTAAATTTGAGGTTCGCAGGGGATTCTGGGTAAGAAAACGTTGGGGGATCCACGCAAGCCATACCTCCCTGGAATCCCCCGGTGTCTAGTTTTCAGAAATGTGTGGGTTTGGTAGGTTTCCCTAGCTGGCCGCCGAGCACGGGGCCAAAAACCCAGGTGACCCCCTTGCAAAACCAGGTTGTTTTGTGATAGCCAATTTTGATGTCTCCTCAATACGTTTTGGGCCCTTGCCTGTCGCGGGTGCTTGGGCCTCCCACATGAGTGAGGCACCATTTTTACCGGGAGACCTGGGGGAACGCTGGGTGGTAGGAAATTTGTGTCAGCCCAGTGATCCCACAACTTTCCCACACAAAAATGTGTGGAAAAAGTGATTTTTTCAGCTAAATGTGAGGTTCACAGGGGATTCTGGGTAAGAAAACTTTGGGGGGCCCACGCAAGCCATACCTCCCTGGAATCCCCCGGGTGTCTAGTTTTCAAAAATGTGTGGGTTTGGTAGGTTTCCCTAGCTGGCCGCCGAGCACGGGGCCAAAAACCCAGGTGACCCCCCTTGCAAAACTAGGTTGTTTTGTGATAGGCAATTTTGATGTCTCCTGAATAAGTTTTGGGCCCTTGCCTGTCGCGGGTACTTGGGCCTCCCACACGAGTGAGGCACCGTTTTTATCAGGAGACCTGGGGGAACGCTGGGTGGTAGGAAATTTGTGTCAGCCCACTGATCCCACAACTTTCCCACACAAAAATGTGTGGAAAAAGTGATTTTTTCAGCTAAATTTGAGGTTCGCAGGGGATTCTGGGTAAGAAAACGTTGGGGGATGCACGCAAGCCATACCTCCCAGCAATCCCCAGGTGTCTAGTTTTCAGAAATGTGTGGGTTTGGTAGGTTTCCCTAGCTGGCCACCGAGCACGGGGCCAAAACCCAGGTGACCCCCTTGCAAAACCAGGTTGTTTTGTGATAGCCAATTTTGATGTCTCCTCAATACGTTTTGGGCCCTTGCCTGTCGCGGGTGCTTGGGCCTCCCACACGAGTGAGGCACTATTTTTATCGGGAGACCTGGGGGAATGCTGGGTGGTAGGAAATTTGTGTCAGCCCAGTGATCCCACAACTTTCCCACACAAAAATGTGTGGAAAAAGTGATTTTTTCAGCAAAATGTGAGGTTCACAGGGGATTCTGGGTAAGAAAACTTTGGGGGGTCCACGCAAGCCATACCTCCCTGGAATCCCCCGGGTGTCTAGTTTTCAAAAATGTGTGGGTTTGGTAGGTTTCCCTAGCTGGCCGCCGAGCACGGGGCCAAAATCCCAGGTGACCCCCCTTGCAAAACTAAGTTGTTTTGTGATAGGCAATTTTGATGTCTCCTCAATACGTTTTGGGCCCTTGCCTGTCGCGGGTGCTTGGGCCTCCCACACGAGTGAGGCACCATTTTTATCGGGAGACCTGGGGGAACGCTGGGTGGTAGGAAATTTGTGTCAGCCCGGTGATCCCACAACTTTCCCACACAAAAATGTGTGGAAAAAGTGATTTTTTCAGCTAAATTTGAGGTTCGCAGGGGATTCTGGGTAAGAAAACGTTGGGGGGTCCACACAAGCCATACCTCCCTGGAATCCCCCGGGTGACTAGTTTTCAGAAATGTGTGGGTTTGGTAGGTTTCCCTAGCTGGCCGCCGAGCACGGGGCCAAAAACCCAGGTGACCCCCCTTGCAAAACCAGGTTGTTTTGTGATAGCCAATTTTGATGTCTCCTCAATACGTTTTGGGCCCTTGCCTGTCGCGGGTGCTTGGGCCTCCCACACGAGTGAGGCACCATTTTTATCGGGGAGACCTGGGGGAACGCTGGGTGGTAGGAAATTTGTGTCAGCCCAGTGATCCCACAACTTTCCCACACAAAAATGTGTGGAAAAAGTGATTTTTTAAGCAAAATGTGAGGTTCACAGGGGATTCTGGGTAAGAAAACTTTGGGGGGTCCACGCAAGCCATACCTCCCTGGAATCCCCCGGGTGTCTACTTTTAAAAAATGTGTGGGTTTGGTAGGTTTCCCTAGCTGGTCGCCGAGCACGGGGCCAAAAACCCAGGTGACCCCCCTTGCAAAACCAGGTTGTTTTGTGATAGGCAATTTTGATGTCTCCTCAATACGTTTTGGGCCCTTGCCTGTCGCGGGTGCTTGGGCCTCCCACACGAGTGAGGCACCATTGTTACCGGGAGACCTGGGGGAATGCTGGGTGGTAGGATATTTGTGTCAGCCCAGTGATCCCACAACTTTCCCACACAAAAATGTGTGGAAAAAGTGATTTTTTTCAGCTAAATTTGAGGTTCACAGGGGATTCTGGGTAAGAAAACTTTGGGGGGTCCACGCAAGCCATACCTCCCTGGAATCCCCCGGGTTTCTATTTTTCAGAAATGTGTGGGTTTGGTAGGTTTCCCTAGCTGGCCGCCGAGCATGGTGCTAAAATCCCAGGTGACCCCAATTGCAAAACCAGGTTGTTTTGTGATAGGCAATTTTGATGTCTCCTCAATATGTTTTGGACCCTTGCCTGTCGCGGGTACTTCGGCCTCCCACACGAGTGAGGCACCATTTTTATCGGGAGACCTGGGGGAACGCTGGGTGGTAGGAAATTTGTGTCAGCCCAGTGATCCCACAACTTTCCCACACACAAATGTGTGGAAAAAGTGATTTTTTCAGCTAAATTTGAGGTTCGCAGGGGATTCTGGGTAAGAAAACGTTGGGGGGTCCATGCAAGCCATACCTCCCTGGAATCCCCCAGGTGTATAGTTTTAAGAAATGTGTGGGTTTGGTAGGTTTCCCTAGCTGGCCGCCGAGCACGGGGCCAAAAACCCAGGTGACCCCCCTTGCAAAACCAGGTTGTTTTGTGATAGCCAATTTTGATGTCTCCTCAATACGTTTTGGGCCCTTGCCTGTCGCGGGTACTTGGGCCTCCCACACGAGTGAGGCACCATTTTTATCGGGAGACCTGGGGGAACGCTGGGTGGTAGGAAATTTGTGTCAGCCCGGTATTCCCACAACTTTCCCACACAAAAATGTGTGGAAAAAGTGATTTTTTCAGCTAAATTTGAGGTTCGCAGGGGATTCTGGGTAAGAAAACGTTGGGGGGTCCACGCAAGCCATACCTCCCTGGAATCCCCCGGGTGTCTAGTTTTCAGAAATGTGTGGGTTTGGTAGGTTTCCCTAGCTGGCCGCCGAGCACGGGGCCAAAAACCCAGGTGACCCCCCTTGCAAAACCAGGTTGTTTTGTGATATCCAATTTTGATGTCTCCTCAATACGTTTTGGGCCCTTGCCTGTCGCGGGTGCTTGGGCCTCCCACATGAGTGAGGCACCATTTTTACCGGGAGACCTGGGGGAACGCTGGGTGGTAGGAAATTTGTGTCAGCCCAGTGATCCCACAACTTTCCCACACAAAAATGTGTGGAAAAAGTGATTTTTTCAGCTAAATGTGAGGTTCACAGGGGATTCTGGGTAAGAAAACTTTGGGGGGCCCACGCAAGCCATACCTCCCTGGAATCCCCCGGGTGTCTAGTTTTCAAAAATGTGTGGGTTTGGTAGGTTTCCCTAGCTGGCCGCCGAGCACGGGGCCAAAACCCAGGTGACCCCCTTGCAAAACTAGGTTGTTTTGTGATAGGCAATTTTGATGTCTCCTGAATACGTTTTGGGCCCTTGCCTGTCGCGGGTACTTGGGCCTCCCACACGAGTGAGGCACCGTTTTTATCAGGAGACCTGGGGGAACGCTGGGTGGTAGGAAATTTGTGTCAGCCCACTGATCCCACAACTTTCCCACACAAAAATGTGTGGAAAAAGTGATTTTTTCAGCTAAATTTGAGGTTCGCAGGGGATTCTGGGTAAGAAAACGTTGGGGGGTCCACGCAAGCCATACCTCCCTGCAATCCCCTGGGTGTCTAGTTTTCAGAAATGTGTGGGTTTGGTAGGTTTCCCTAGCTGGCCGCCGAGCACGGGGCCAAAAACCCAGGTGACCCTCCTTGCAAAACTAGGTTGTTTTGTGATAGGCAATTTTGATGTCTCCTCAATACGTTTTGGGCCCTTGCCTGTCGCGGGTACTTGGGCCTCCCACACGAGTGAGGCACCATTTGTATCGGGAGACCTGGGGGAACGCTGGGTGGTAGGAAATTTGTGTCAGCCCGGTGATCCCACAACTTTCCCACACAAAAATGTGTGGAAAAAGTGATTTTTTCAGCTAAATTTGAGGTTTGCAGGGGATTCTGGGTAAGAAAACGTTAGGGGATCCATGCAAGCCATACCTCCCTAGAATCCCCCTGGTGTCTAGTTTTCAGAAATGTGTGCGTTTGGTAGGTTTCCCTAGCTGGCCGCCGAGCACGGGGCCAAAAACCCAGGTGACCCCCCTTGCAAAACCAGGTTGTTTTGTGATAGCCAATTGTGATGTCTCCTCAATACGTTTTAGGCCCTTGCCTGTCGCGGGTACTTGGGCCTCCCACACGAGTGAGGCACCATTTTTATCGGGAGACCTGGGGGAACGCTGGGTGGTAGGAAATTTGTGTCAGCCCGGTGATCCCATAACTTTCCCACACAAAAATGTGTGGGAAAAGTGATTGTTTCAGCTAAATTTGAGGTTCGCAGGGGATTCTGGGTAAGAAAACGTTGGGGGGTCCACGCAAGCCATACCTCCCTGGAATCCCGCGGGTGTCTAGTTTTCAGAAATGTGTGGGTTTGGTAGGTTTCCCTAGCTGGCCGCCGAGCACGGGGCCAAAAACCCAGGTGACCCCCCTTGCAAAACCAGGTTGTTTTGTGATATCCAATTTTGATGTCTCCTCAATACGTTTTGGGCCCTTGCCTGTCGCGGGTGCTTGGGCCTCCCACATGAGTGAGGCACCATTTTTACCGGGAGACCTGGGGGAACGCTGGGTGGTAGGAAATTTGTGTCAGCCCAGTGATCCCACAACTTTTCCACACAAAAATGTGTGGAAAAAGTGATTTTTTTCAGCTAAATGTGAGGTTCACAGGGGATTCTGGGTAAGAAAACTTTGGGAGGCCCACGCAAGCCATACCTCCCTGGAATCCCCCGGGTGTCTAGTTTTCAAAAATGTGTGGGTTTGGTAGGTTTCCCTAGCTGGCCGCCGAGCACGGGGCCAAAAACCCAGGTGACCCCCCTTGCAAAACTAGGTTGTTTTGTGATAGGCAATTTTGATGTCTCCTGAATACGTTTTGGGCCCTTGCCTGTCGCGGGTACTTGGGCCTCCCACACGAGTGAGGCACCATTTGTATCGGGAGACCTGGGGGAACGCTGGGTGGTAGGAAATTTGTGTCAGCCCGGTGATCCCACAACTTTCCCACACAAAAATGTGTGGAAAAAGTGATTTCTTCAGCTAAATTTGAGGTTTGCAGGGGATTCTGGGTAAGAAAACGTTAGGGGATCCACGCAAGCCATACCTCCCTAGAATCCCCCTGGTGTCTAGTTTTCAGAAATGTGTGCGTTTGGTAGGTTTCCCTAGCTGGCCGCCGAGCACGGGGCCAAAAACCCAGGTGACCCCCCTTGCAAAACCAGGTTGTTTTGTGATAGCCAATTGTGATGTCTCCTCAATACGTTTTAGGCCCTTGCCTGTCGCGGGTACTTGGGCCTCCCACACGAGTGAGGCACCATTTTTATCGGGAGATCTGGGGGAACGCTGGGTGGTAGGAAATTTGTGTCAGCCCGGTGATCCCATAACTTTCCCACACAAAAATGTGTGGGAAAAGTGATTTTTTCTGCTAAATTTGATGTTCGCAGGGGATTCTGGGTAAGAAAACGTTGGGGGGTCCACGCAAGCCATACCTCCTTGGAATCCCCCGGGTGTCTAGTTTTCAGAAATGTGTGGGTTTGGTAGGTTTCCCTAGCTGGCCGCCGAGCACGGGGCCAAAAACCCAGGTGACCCCCCTTGCAAAACCAGGTTGTTTTGTGATAGGCAATTTTGAAGTCTCCTCAATATGTTTTGGGCTCTTGCCTGTCGCGGGTACTTGGGCCACCCACACGAGTTAGGCACCATTTTTATCGGGAGACCTGGGTGATAGGAAATTTGTGTCAGCCCGGTGATCCCACAACTTTCCCACACAAAAATGTGTGGAAAAAGTGATTTTTTCTGCTAAATTTGAGGTTTGCATGGGGAGGTTGGGTAAAAAAAAAACAATGAGCGCCACGCAAGTCATTCACCCTTGTACTTCCACCCCCCTTGTCTACTACTCAAAAATGTGAAGGTTTGTCTAGGTGACAACTGAGTTAGGACACAAAGTCCCCTGCTACTCATATTGACAAAAAGAAAGTCTTACAAACGGCCATTAAACCGCCACAAATATAACTCTAACACTAATTTGATAAAGCTAATCCACCAATTACACTGGTTGGTTTTAGCACCTCCAGAAACGCTGGCTTCAAAGCACAAATACTTATCAAAGTATATAAATATTGAAGCCAGGCCTTCTGAAGGGGAGCCATAAAGCCACATCAAGGCACCAACCACTTTATGGTCCATTCACACGCCATTCACGCACCACACACAACCAGATCACTTGCACTCACATAAACATACCGCCGCCATGCAAGGGCCCATCACATTCATATGCCACAAGACATAATGAGTTTGACTACATTTTACCACCTGTAAAGTCTCCCCCTCCTTCTTCCTAAACATTACCAAACGCATGCAGAGTGAACCTTTACTAATGGCTCCCATGACAGCCACATGAGGCTCAGGAAGACATGTCTTTCATGCGCCTTTAGCACTCACTGTGCTCAATCCAACTCCTTCCAGTTTGTGGATGCAAGTTGGGGGGTGCCCGAGTATGCCGCAAAGTCATTCCTCGAGCTGAGCAAGCATATCTACCTTTGAAACTAAGGCAAACATGCTGGAAATTTTCAAAAGCTTTCTAAAGATAACATCACAAACTATGAAGAACGGATGAATGTGAAACACGGGTAGTCCGTGTCAACGTAGCATATGTCCAATCCACCGTTATGTGCAGTGACTGTAATGCACTTATCATACAGCAAACTGACCATCTACTAAGTTCTAACGGAGGATGAACATGGCAAGCAGCATTGACCCATAAGTACTACAGTAAATTCAGTGTGAGTGTGGCAGCAATGGATTTGAATCCATGGGTGAAGATGAAGTCATGACGTGTATCTATACTACCTTTACTATCTGCCTTCTACCTTTGCAATATTCCTCGGAAAGCGCACCTACCGTAAGCTGTTCTAACCCGTTCATGTGTCTGTCCTCAGAGTCCTGACTAATCCTGTCCAATTGTCAAGAGACCCTATACTAATGCCTTCCATCTCTAGCTACTTGAAGCTTGAGTAAACATTTCTGGCACGTGCTATCAATGCTCTCACTATGCTCAATCCAACTCCTTCGTTTGTGGATGCAAGTTGGGGGGTGCTCGAGTATGCCGCAAAGTCATTCCTCGAGCTGAGCAAGCATATCTATCTTTGAAACTAAGGCAAACATGCTGGAAATTTTCAAAAGCTTCCTAAAGAGAACATCATAAACTATGAAGAACGGTTGAATGTGAAACACGGGTACACCATGACAACGTGGCATATGTTCTGTCCACCAGTATGTGCAGCGTGGGGACTATAATGCACTTGTCAATTGGCGAACAGAACAACTACCACGTTCTGAAAGCAGTTAAAGGTGTTGAGAAGTCCATGATTTCCTGAAGTAGAGGAACAAATATTCTGCACCTGCTTGCGTAGAGAAGGAGTGGCCCACAGACATTAGGTATTCATTCACACCAATTGAAAGGTTTACCTATTGGCAGCTCCACCTCAGTCAATTTCCCAGTATTTTGCTTTAGTGTGATACAACATAAAGCAAGTTGGAAAACAGAAGGCAGGCTTACTTGGGCACTGGGGACAGTAAACACGAGTCTCTTGCCTCTTTCCCTGCATCGAGCAGACTTTACAACGACGACATGGTCACTCCTTTTTGGGTGTTGCAGGAATTTTATCAGCAAAGTGTCGCTCCTGCAGCCTAGCCACGTCCTCCAGAACACATGAAGTGGAGGCTGCTGCTTCTGTAGCAGTGAGACTTTCAATCACAGACAACTGAAAGTCAAGGAAAGACATGAGTCTTCCTGTGGTGGTCTGACGATAAACAACATACGCATTGTATGTTGCCATCTGGATCAGGTGAGTAAACAGTTTCTTATACCAAGTGCGAGTTTTACGACTCGCATTGTATGGCTGAAGAACCTGGTCATTCTTGTCCACTCCGCCCATGTACTTGTTGTAATCAAGTATACAGGTGGGCTTGTGGACTTCCGCCATCTGACCCCAAACCGTGACAGGGGAAGTGCTCTCAGCATGAATTGTAGTGAGCACGTACACGTCACGCCTATCTGAGAACTTGACTGCGAGCAGTTCGTTGGAACGCAACGCAGTACTCTGGGATTTCTGGAGCTTCTTGCAAACAAGCTCCTGCGGGAATCCTTTGCAGCGACAAGGAATTGTACCGCAAGCCACAGCACCAGCTTTGTAGAGCTCACTGAACAGCTCTACTCCTGTATAGAAATTATCCACATAAAGGTTATAACCTTTGTGAAGAAGTGGCTGGACAAGCTCCCATACGATCTTTCCTGTGACCCCTAGCGTGGGAGGGCAACCTACAGGGTTAAGACTTGTGTCCTTCCCTGTATACTCTCTCAAGCTGTACACAAAGCCAGTCGAGCTCGCACACAGCATGTACAGCTTGATGCCATAGCGAGCGCGTTTGCTCGGAATGTACTGCCTAAACAGCAGCCGCCCTTTATACAAGATCAAGGACTCATCAATGGCTATATTCTTTCCAGGAGTATAAACCTCTGAAAACCTGGCAGACAAATGTTCCACGACAGGCCGAATTTTGAACAACCTGTCATGGTCTGGATAGTCCCGGGGCAATGCAGCAGAATTGTCATTGAAATGCAGCATGCGCTGCAATAGCAAAAAACGATCTCTGCTCATGTATGGTGCGAAGATGGGGGTTAACCAAACCGTGCGAGTAGACCAGTAGGATAGCAAGGTTGGTTTATGCACCACCCCCATTTTAAGTGTGAGGCCCAAAAATATCTTCAACTCCCCTAAAGAAGTGGGACTCCACTTGCGCGCCCTAGAATAAGGCCCAAGAGTGCTTCCTTGCTCCCTCAGAAATAGTTCGGCACGCAAATTTGTTTGCTGCACAATTTCGTCAAGGAAGTCAACATCCAAAAAGAGATGGACATAGTCAATTGGCAAAAAATTCGCTGTATCGACTTTACAGCCAGCGTCACCAGTGAAAGGCGGAATTTGGGGCTGAACTAAATTGGGAGGCTGCCAAGACAGCACTCCGTCTGTGCTTGCGGCCGCACGTGCCTGCGCTCTGGGTTGCTCTAACCTGTTACTGGTGTCCTGCTGCACAGACTGTACAGGCAAAGGGACAGCACGACTGACATCGTCTCCTTCAGAATCGCTGGAAGATGAGTCGTCGGATGGAACTGCGCCGACTGAAAAATCACTCCCAGATTCGGTTCCATTGTCCTCTCCCTCAGATGCTGTCTCAGTATCTGCTGTCTCAGTCTCTGATCCTGTCTCAGAGCTGGACTCCAGAACCAGACTTAGGGCCTGGGCAGCATTCATCCAACGATACGCCATCTCTGCTAGTGCCTAAAACTATCCTTTTAAAACACTGTCCTACGTAGAAGGCAGATAGGTTGTTGGTTTCAAAGTGTAGGTGGGTGTGTGCATGAGTGAAGTGTTTAACAGTCAATAATGACGAAGTCACCTTACCTTTCCTTTGCGAAATCCGTACGCTCTCCAAAAAGACTAAGAAAGAGAGAAAAAAGACACAGTATTACTTTACCTTGCCACATACCCATCATCGCAGCCTTTTAGCGCTGGTGGAAGCCAGTGCGACCATCATTTTGGCGCCAAGATGCCTACGGGTGAACGTGTGCTTTACAGTCGCACACTATGACCTCCTTTAATTCCCTCACTACCATCCTTGCAAACGTGCCCCTCATCTCGCCATAACCCCTCTCTCACATACATTTCATCTGTTTCAAAGTGTTTCTACTGCGTGGCTTTACTAATCCACTTAGCTATCCACATAATACAGGTCTGTTCTTTCCAGCATGCCCTTTATGGTCAGATATCTCTATCTAGCAGGAATTTATTTTTGTACTCTGCAGCAGTACCACACTTTACTGCCTTTCATGTAACTTCAAAGAGACTCAATATAGTTCTTTCACAGTCTCATATTTTCAGCACTGAGAAATCTCTCTGTAAATATATATATATATATATCAAACAATTAATTCCCAATGTCAGCGCGCTCAATACCTGGTGCAGGCAGCAACGGGTAGAATCCTTACCCGATATTTAAATTCAGAAACACAAAGGATGCCGCACTCCAGAGACAGGTTTCAGAGTTGCTTTATTTTCACCACCACTACCACCAGTCGTGGTGGAAATAAAGCAACTCTGAAACCAATCTCTGGAGTGCGTCATCCTTTGTGTTTCTGAATATATATATATATATATATATATATATATATATATATATATATATATATCTCCTGCTTCGCCTCTCATACTCCTTTCAAACAGGAACATACGAATGCGGACCCAAGTTCTAGTGCAATAAGTTTTATTTCGTGCCCTGCACCGCCGCCATATATATATATATCCAAGCTCCATTTCTTTGTTCCCCAAAAAGAAAAACAGCACTCGCGGGGGCAGTTGCTAGAGTTTATTGTCAACGCAATAAACTCTAGCAAGTGCCCCCACGAGTGCTGTTTTTCTTTTTGGGAAACAAGGAAACAGAGCCTGGATAAATATCGCGGGTGCACCCCCCCGTTTGTAAAGCACCCGTCCGCGAGTGCGCTGTTCACTGTGTATCGAGAAGGATATATATATATATATATATATATATATATATATATATACGCGAAATTTCCGTTTTAAGAGCTCCTCACTCAAACAGGAAAAAGGGACTCGCACTCCAGGGTGAATGTAATTAAATATTTAATTACATTCACCCTGGAGTGCGAGTCCCTTTTTCCTGTTTGAGTGAGGAGCTCTTAAAAACGGAAATTTCACGTATTTTAGCCGGGATCCGACACCCGGAACTCGCACCGACCCCGAGTGGAGAGGAGCCGGTATTTGGTCGGAGACTTTCCTCTCATATATATATATATATATATATATATATATATATATATATATATATATATATATATATATATATATATATATATATATATATATATTCACTGAAAAAACCATAGGTTTTAGGGACAGTTATAGTTAGTTGGACATTGCACTCGTACAAAACCCGTGAAATTCCCCGTTATAGTTAGTCCAGCTAACTATAACTCGCGCCCCGCAATGCACTGCTGATGACGTCACATATTACATCACTCATGACATGGTCAGTGACATCACTGATGACATCACTGATGACATCTCAAATGACATCACTGATGACATCACTGATGACATCATCCAGTGACTGTGTGTTTCTGTAAAGTTTAAATATTTTTAATATATATAGGAAAAGACGTATTGAAGAATGAGTGGGTGTGTAAGTGTCTGTATGGATGATTTAGTAGGTGCATGACTGACTGTATAAGTGAGTGATTTAACGTATCTTACTGAATGCATGGGTTAGTGACTAAACTGGGTGAATGTCTGTATCCGTCTGTCTGTTGCTGTGGAAATGGCTGCATGTGTTTGTGAATAGCTACATGAGTGTCTATATGAGTTATTGAATGCTTGTCTGAGTATCTGTATGGGTGCCTGAGTGTTTGTGTGGGAGGGGTGTGTGCGACTCTGTGCATAGATGTGTGAGTGGGTGATTCACTGGGTGGATGGTTTCAAGAGTGCATCTGTGATAGACTGTATGGGTGGGTAAGTGTGTGTAAGAGTTTGTTAGTGAGTGAATGTATGTCCCAGTGGTACATGTGTGAGTAACTACATATGTGAAAGGCAGTATATTTGTGTGTTGGAGTATATAAATAGCTATAAGCGAGAGTGAGTGATTGTGATAGTGGCTGTATGGATGAGTGTGTGCTTGTATCAGTGATTGTATAAGAGCGTAAGAATGTGCTAGTATTTGTATGAGTAAGTGAGCTGGTGTGTGTATAACTGTATAGGTGAGTAAATGGTAGTGTGTTTAATTATTTGCATGACTGACTAGGTGTGTGAGTACCTCTATGGATGAGTGGCGGTGTTTGAGTGTCTATAAAGGAGTATGAGTGCATATGATAGTCCTGTACTGAGTGACCGTAAGTATGAGTGACTGTACGGGTGAGTGAGTGGATGTGTGCGTAGACCTAAGAATCAGTGAGTGGGTATGTAGTTATTGGTGTTGGAGTGTCTATGGTTTTGCGAATGGCAGTCTGTAATTTAGAGTGGGTGTATCAAAGGTTATATTAGGGTGTGAGGAGCTGCATCAGATTATCACGTGGATGATGTCATCAGTGATGTCATTTGAGATGTCATCAGTGATGTCATCAGTGATGTCACTGACCATGTCATGAGTGATGTAATATGTGACGTCATCAGCAGTGCATTGCGGGGCGCGAGTTATAGTTAGCTGGACTAACTATAACGGGGAATTTCACGGGTTTTGTACGAGTGCAATGTCCAACTAACTATAACTGTCCCTAAAACCTATGGTTTTTTCAGTGAATTTCAAAGGTTTTTTAAATGCTAATTTGTAACTATAACGTCCCTGAAACCTATGGTTTTTTCAGTGAATTTCAAAGGTTTTTTAAATGCTAATTTGTAACTATAACATGTCTGAAACCTACGGTTTTTTCAGTGAATTTCAAAGGTTTTGTAAATGACAATTTTGAAATGTATTAATTGTTATATACATTTTTTTCATACTGATTTACTACATTTTTAGAAACAATTTTTTTACATATTTTATTTTTTAAATTACATTGTAATTACATTATACATTACATTACAAAAAATACTTTCTCAGAATGAATTACTTTAGTTTAAATACTTTGCACATAGGCAATACACTTTTAAGTACAGTAGTTACAGTTGTTGCAATGGGCAACACATTTTCAATCACAATGCAACATTCAGCTCAATGTGAATTTCTAGTTAAATGCAATTAGTTACTTTATGGATTACTTTTCTAACCACAGGACTGGATCCTAGATTCAGTCCTGGGACATCTCCTGTAAACAGTTGAGTAAAAGCGTTTTGGTTACAGTCGTGATTTTTAAGGAATATTATTGTACTTTAAAAGTTGACACAGAAACTTTTTCTCATAGAATCACCAATGTTATCCTATGGAAGGAAATTCACTTAGAAGGTAAAAACTGTTATCGTTACTTTTTCTTACTCAGTGTTGGATCCTGGATCCAGCACTGGTGCATCTCCTGTAAACAGTTGAAAGAATGCGTTTAAGTCATACAGGCGATTTTTAGGAATATTTGTAGTTTGTGAAAATCGACACTTTGAAACTTTTCTGCTGAAAACCAGACAATGGATTCCTATGGAAGAAAATATAAGTTACTGGTAAGTACGGTTAAAATTACTTTTCAGGGTCAGTGCTGGGCTAAAAGATGCAGCACTGGGTTCTCTCCTGATAACAGGTGAGTAAATTGGAATTCGTACTTTGGTTGATTTTAGAGGAATATTATAAAGTTCCAAAACGCCACACTTAGAAGAATTTCCAAGTGAAACCAGTCAATGTTAGCCTATGGAAGGAAATTCAAGTTACTGGTAAGTACGGTTAAAATTACTTTTCAGGACCAGTACTGGGCTGAAAGATACAGCACTGAGGTCTCTCCTTATAACAGGTGAGTAAATCGGAATTCGTATTTCGGCTGATTTTAGAGGAATATTTGTATGTTTCAAAAATCAACACTTAGAAACTTTTTCAACAAAAGCAGGCAATGATATCCTATGGAAGGAAATTCAAGTTACTGGTAAGTACGGTTAAAATTACTTTTCAGGACCAGTACTGGGCTGAAAGATGCAGCACTGAGGTCTCTCATTATAACAGGTGAGTAAATCGGAATTCGTATTTCGGCTGATTTTAGAGGAATATTTTAAAGTTCCAAAACTCCACACTTAGAAGAATTTCCAAGTGAAACCAGTCAATGTTAGCCTATGGAAGGAAATTCAAGTTACTGGTAAGTACGGTTAAAATTACTTTTCAGGACCAGTACTGGGCTGAAAGATACAGCACTGAGGTCTCTCCTTATAACAGGTGAGTAAATCGGAATTCGTATTTCGGCTGATTTTAGAGGAACATTTGTATGTTTCAAAAATCAACACTTAGAAACTTTTTCAACAAAAAGCAGGCAATGATATCCTATGGAAGGAAATTCAAGTTACTGGTAAGTACGGTTAAAATTACTTTTCAGGACCAGTACTGGGCTGAAAGATGCAGCACTGAGGTCTCTCATTATAACAGGTGAGTAAATCGGAATTCGTATTTCGGCTGATTTTAGAGGAATATTTTAAAGTTCCAAAACTCCACACTTAGAAGAATTTCCAAGTGAAACCAGTCAATGTTAGCCTATGGAAGGAAATTCAAGTTACTGGTAAGTACGGTTAAAATTACTTTTCAGGACCAGTACTGGGCTGAAAGATACAGCACTGAGGTCTCTCCTTATAACAGGTGAGTAAATCGGAATTCGTATTTCGGCTGATTTTAGAGGAACATTTGTATGTTTCAAAAATCAACACTTAGAAACTTTTTCAACAAAAAGCAGGCAATGATATCCTATGGAAGGAAATTCAAGTTACTGGTAAGTACGGTTAAAATTACTTTTCAGGACCAGTACTGGGCTGAAAGATACAGCACTGAGGTCTCTCCTTATAACAGGTGAGTAAATCGGAATTCGTATTTCGGCTGATTTTAGAGGAATATTTGTATGTTTCAAAAATCAACACTTAGAAACTTTTTCAACAAAAAGCAGGCAATGATATCCTATGGAAGGAAATTCAAGTTACTGGTAAGTACGGTTAAAATTACTTTTCAGGACCAGTACTGGGCTGAAAGATAAAGCACTGAGGTCTCTCCTTATAACAGGTGAGTAAATCGGAATTCGTATTTCGGCTGATTTTAGAGGAATATTTGTATGTTTAAAAAATCAACACTTAGAAACTTTTTCAACAAAAAGCAGGCAATGATATCCTATGGAAGGAAATTCAAGTTACTGGTAAGTACGGTTAAAATTACTTTTCAGGATTAGTACTGGGCTGAAAGATGCAGCACTGAGGTCTCTCCTGATAACAGGTGAGTAAATCGGAATTCGTATTTCGGCTGATTTTAGAGGAATATTTGTATGTTTCAAAAATCAACACTTAGAAGAATTTCCAAGTGAAACCAGTCAATGTTAGCCTATGAAGGAAATTCAACTTACCGGTAAGTACGGTTAAAATTACTTTTCAGGACCAGTACTGGGCTGAAAGATGCAGCACTGAGGTCTCTCCTGATAACAGGTGAGTAAATCGGAATTCGTATTTCGGCTGATTTTAGAGGAATATTTTAAAGTTCCAAAACTCCACACTTAGAAGAATTTCCAAGTGAAACCAGTCAATGTTAGCCTATGGAAGGAAATTCAAGTTACTGGTAAGTACGGTTTAAATTACTTTTCAGGACCAGTACTGGGCTGAAAGATACAGCACTGAGGTCTCTCCTGATAACAGGTGAGTAAATCGGAATTCGTATTTCGGATGATTTTAGAAGAATATTTGCACAATGGTGAAGGGAGGGGCGGGGCCTGAGGTGACATCTGTGCAAACCCGCCCCGTGGCGCGTTTTAAGTTGGGGGATTAAGTCCCCTTGAATCCTGAGGGTCCCTAGGGGCCAACTAGCCCACCAGGAACCTCCAATATGCGCCAGGGGCTGCGTTGCAGAGACTGTAGAGAGGCCACACCCCTTTTACAACTCTCTGCAACGCAGCTCTGTGGCGCTTTCTGGATGTACCTGTTGGGCTAGTTGGCCCCCAGGGACCCTCAGGATTGAAGGGGATTTAATTCCCCATCTTAAAACGCGCCACGGGGCCTGTTTGCACACATGTCACCTGAAGCCCCGCCCCTCCCTTCACCACTGTGCAAACGCGCCCCGTGGCGCGTTTTAAGTTGGGGATTAAGTCCCCTTGAATCCTGAGGGTCCCCGGAGTCCAACTAGACCACCATATACCTCCAAAAGCGCCACAGAGCTGCGTTGCAGAGAGGTGTAAAAGGGGTGTGGCCTCTCTACACGTCTCTGCAACGCAGCCCCTGGCGCATATTGGAGGTTCCTGGTGGGCTAGTTGGCCCCCAGGGACCCCCAGTATTCAAGGGGAATTCGTTCCCCTCTGCAAACGCGCCAGGGGCGCGTTTGCAGAGTGGTGAAGGAAGGGGCGGGGCCTGCGGGCCCGATCGTTTAAAAAAAATATATCATTTTTGTCCCCTGAAGGGGAGCTGTGTGGCCCCCTTCCTTTTTCTTGTTTTTGGGCCCTGGGGACCCCATCCCCCAGGGCCTTACCCCTTTTTTAAATTTAATTAAAAAAAAAAATGGGAAGGGGGCCGCGTGGCCCCCTTCCCTGGGCCTGTATTGGCCCCGGGGACCCCATCCCCCGGGGCATGGCCTTTTTTATTTTCTTGGGAGGGGGCTGCGTGGCCCCCTCCTCAGGCCATTTAAGGCCCCGGGGACCCCATCCCCCGGGGCCGGCCTTTCCATTTTTTTTTTTTTTTTTCTTTTTTGGGGAGGGGGCCGCGTGGCCCCCTCCTGGGCCACTACTTGCCCCGGGGACCCCATCCCCCGGGGCTGGCCCTCTCCGTTGGGGACTGTGGGGGTCCCCAATCCCCCCACAGTCCCGCCGGCTCCCCACGTCCCTTGGGAGCCGGCATTGCTGTTCCACATGGGGAGCAGCTGACATGCTGCTCCCCATGTGGAAAAGCAATGTGCTTTGGATATTGGAAGAGAGAGCAGGTTTCCCTGCTCTCTCTTCCAATATCCAAAGCAGTTTGCTATGGCAGGACGGGAGCCGCGAGGCTTCCGTCCTGCCATAGCAAACTACAGTGTCCCGGGGGTAGGCACCCCGGGACACTGCAGGAGCCGGCCCTGGGGGTGGCGGTCCCCAGGGCCATCAAGGGCTCCAGGAGGGGGCCGCGCGGCCCCCCTCCCTACATCAGCACAGCCCCGGGAGGTGGTGGTCCCCGGGGCTTCGGGGGTCCAAAACGGACCCCCATTTTAATTTGTTAGTGCCCGGGGAGGTGGCGGTCCCGGGGCGTGTGGGGGCTGGAGCCCCCCACACAGGCTGATCAATTAATTAAAAAAAGCCCCGGGAGGTGGTGGTCCCCGGGGCTGCAAGAGGGCTCAGAGCCCTCCCGCACCATTTTTAAAAAAAGCCCCGGGGGTGGCGGTCCCTGGGGCTTGGGGGCCTTTGAGGCCCCCACACATACAATTAAACCCCCACCATGCCCCCGGGACTTGGGCCACCCGGGGCAAAAGCACTGTCGAAGCGCGGGAGACCGCGCTTCGATTTTCTTCCGGCAGGATTCGCGCACCCTGAGCGCATCCTGCCGATTTTTAAAAATTTTTTTTATTTTTTTTTGCCCAGGGGGTCCTTGTGGGACCCCTGAGCAAACCTAGGGGTCAGGGTGTTTCTACCCTGCCCCTTTGTGCGCTTTGCGCACTTGTTTCTGTCCCTCGGTTCTACCGAGGGACAAAATGGCTGCCAACATTTCCTGAATCGGAATGTTGACAGCCAGCTGACAGCCAATTAACATGCAGCTCGTGATCGGGAGGGTGCGCGAATCCGACGCGGCCATAGATATCACTATCTTTTTACTTTTGATTTTCTCAGCAACTACTGAACGGATTTACACCATTTAACAAAAGGGTTCTTTCTGAACCAAGAACTACCTCTTTGCCAAATTTGGTGTAATTCCGTTCAGCAGTTCGGGCTGTAGCCGTGTCTAAAGTTTCCTATGGAAAATTGCATGGGGAAAACGCGTTTTGGGACCCCCTTTTTTCTCGGCCCCCGCTTGACGAATCCCCGAGACTTTCAGGGTAGGAGCGGACCGGAGCGGGCCACAAAGTTTGAAAATTTTGCGAAGATACGTCAACCGGCAAGAGAGTTATTTCAAATAGAATGTCGCGGATTTCCTATGGATAATAGGTTGTAACTATAACTATCTACTGGCGACCGCCAGTAGATAATATATATATATATATATATATGTACGCTCCCAAACTTGCATATTTCTCACAACAAGAAAGAAAAGCACTCACGGGGGCGAGTCCAAGTCTTTTATTCACGGACTCACAGCAACCAGACGCGTTTCGGCAGTCGACTTTTTCGATGGTAATCAGGCGCCTGTTAGTGGGAGCACCACCTGCGAGAAAGCACCCGTCCGCGAGTGCAAAACCTATGGAGCTATGATATATATATATATATATATATATATATATATATATACACACACACACAGACACATTATCTACTGGCGGTCGCCAGTAGATAGTTATAGTTACAACCTATTATCCATAGGAAATCCGCGACATTCTATTTGAAATAACTCTCTTGCCGGTTGACGTATCTTCGCGAAATTTTCAAACTTCGTGGGGCGCTCCGGTCCGCTCCTACCCTGAAAGTCTCGGGGTGATACGTCAAGTGGGGGCCGAGAAAAAGGGGGTCCCAAAACGCGTTTTCCCCATGCATTTTTCCATAGGAAACTTTAGACACGGCTACAGCCCGAACTGCTGAACGGAATTACACCAAATTTGGCAAAGAGGTAGTTCTTGGTTCAGAAAGAACCCTTTTGTTAAATGGTGTAAATCCGTTCAGTAGTTGCTGAGAAAATGAAAAGTAAAAAGTTAGTGATATCTATGGGCACGGAGGATTCGCGCACCCTCAGCGCACCCTGCGCGCACCGTCCCGATCACGAGCTGCATTTTAATTGGCTGTCAACATTCCGATTCAGGAAATGTTGGCAGCCATTTTGTCCCTCGGTAGAACCGAGGGACAGAAACAAGTGCGCAAAGCGCACAAAGGGGGCAGGGTAGAAACACCCTGACCCCCTAGGTTTGCTCAGGGTGTCCCACAAGGACCCCTGGGCAAAAAAAAAATTTTTTTTAAAAATCGGCAGAATGCGCTCAGGGTGCGCGAATCCTGCCGAAAAAATCGAAGCGCGGTCTCCCGCGCTCGATAGTTATTGGCCCTCGGGTGGCCCAAGTCCCGGGGGCATGGTGGGGGATAATTTAATGTGTGGGGGCCTCAAAGGGCTCCCAAGCCCCGGGGACCGCCACCCCCGGGCTTTTAGAAATGGTGCGGGAGGGCTCTGAGCCCTCCCGCAGCCCCGGGGACCACCACCTCCCGGGGCTTTTTTAAAATTAATGACAACCTGTGTGGGGGCTCCAGCCCCCACACGCCCGGGACCGCCACCTCCCGGGGCACTAAACATTTAAATATGGGGGTCCGTTACGGACCCCAGAGCCCCGGGGACCACCACCTCCCCGGGGCTTTGAACTGAATTGGAGGGGGCCGCGCGGCCCCCTCCTGGAGCCCTTGATGGCCCTGGGGACCACCACCCCCAGGGCCGGCTCCTGCAGTGTCCCGGGGTGCCTACCCCGGGACACAGTAGTTTGCTATGGCAGGACGGGAGCCTCGCGGCTCCCGTCCTGCCATAGCAAACTGCTTTGGATATTGGAAGAGAGAGCAGGGAAACCTGCTCTCTCTTCCAATATCCAAAGCACATTGCTTTCCACATGGGGAGCAGCATGTCAGCTGCTCCCCATGTGGAAAAGCAATGCCGGCTCCCAAGGGACGCGGGAGCCGGCGGGACTGTGGGGGGATTGGGGACCCCCCACAGTCCCCAACGGAGAGGGCCAGCCCCGGGGATGGGGTCCCCGGGGCAAGTAGTGGCTCGGGAGGGGGGCCACGCGGCCCCCTCCCCAAAAAAGAAAAAAAAAAATTAAAAAATAGAAAGGCCAGCCCCGGGGGATGGGGTCCCCGGGGCCTTAAAATGGCCAGAGGAGGGGGGCCACGCTGCCCCCCTCAAAATAATAAATAAAGAGGCCATGCCCCAGGGGATGGGGTCCCTGGGGCCAATACAGGCCAAGGGAAGGGGGCCACGCGGCCCCCTTCCCGTTTTTTTTTTTTTGGTAATTAAAAAGGGGTAAGGCCCTGGGGGATGGGGTCCCCAGGGCCCAAAAACAGAAAAAAGGAAGGGGGCCACACAGCCCCCTTCAGGGGACAAAAAAACAAAACAAAAAAAACGATCGGGCCCGCAGGCCCCGCCCCTTACTTCACCACTCTGCAAACGCGCCCCCTGGCGCGTTTGCAGAGGGGGAACAAATTCACCTTGAATACTGGGGGTCCCTGGGGGCCAACTAGCCCACCAGGAACCTCCAGTATGCGCCAGGGGGCTGCCTTGCAGAGACGTGTAGAGAGGCCACACCCCTTTTTACACCTCTCTGCAACGCAGCTCTGTGGTGCTTTTGGAGGTATATGGTGGGCTAGTTGGACTCCGGGGACCCTCAGGATTCAAGGGGACTTAATCCCCCAACTTAAAACGCGCCACGGGGCGCGTTTGCACAGTGGTGAAGGGAGGGGGCGGGGCTTCAGGTGACATGTGTGCAAACAGGCCCCGTGACGCGTTTTAAGATGGGGAATTAAATCCCCTTCAATCCTGAGGGTCCCTGGGGCCAACTAGCCCAACAGGTACATCCAGAATGCGCCACAGAGCTGCGTTGCAGAGAGGTGTAAAAGGGGTGTGGCCTCTCTACACGTCTCTGCAACGCAGCCCCTGGCGCATATTGGAGGTTCCTGGTGGTCTAGTTGGCCCCTAGGGACCCTCAGGATTCAAGGGGACTTAATCCCCCAACTTAAAACGCGCCACGGGGCGCGTTTGCAAAGATGTCACCTCAGGCCCCGCCCTCCCTTCACCATTGTGCAAATATTCCTCTAAAATCAGCCGAAATAGGAATTCCGATTTACTCACCTGTTATAAGGAGAGACCTCAGTGCTGTATCTTTCAGCCCAGTACTGGTCCTGAAAAGTAATTTTAACCGTACTTACCAGTAACTTGAATTTCCTTCCATAGGCTAACATTGACTGGTTTCACTTGGAAATTCTTCTAAGTGTGGAGTTTTGGAACTTTAAAATATTCCTCTAAAATCAGCCGAAATACGAATTCCGATTTACTCACCTGTTATCAGGAGAGACCTCAGTGCTGCATCTTTCAGCCCAGTACTGGTCCTGAAAAGTAATTTTAACCGTACTTACCGGTAACTTGAATTTCCTTCATAGGCTAACATTGACTGGTTTCACTTGGAAATTCTTCTAAGTGTGAAGTTTTGGAACTTTAAAATATTCCTCTAAAATCAGCCGAAATCCGAATTCTGATTTACTCACCTGTTATCAGGAGAGACCTCAGTGCTGCATCTTTCAGCCCAGTACTGGTCCTGAAAAGTAATTTTAACCGTACTTACCAGTAACTTGAATTTCCTTCCATAGGCTAACATTGACTGGTATCACTTGGAAATTCTTCTAAGTGTGGAGTTTTGGAACTTTAAAATATTCCTCTAAAATCAGCCGAAATACGAATTCCGATTTACTCACCTGTTATCAGGAGAGACCTCAGTGCTGCATGTTTCAGCCCAGTACTGATCCTCAAAAGAAATTTTAACCGTACTTACCGGTAACTTGAATTTCCTTCATAGGCTAACATTGACTGGTTTCACTTGGAAATTCTTCTAAGTGTGGAGTTTTGGAACTTTAAAATATTCCTCTAAAATCAGCCGAAATCCGAATTCTGATTTACTCACCTGTTATCAGGAGAGACCTCAGTGCTGCATCTTTCAGCCCAGTACTGGTCCTGAAAAGTAATTTTAACCGTACTTACCAGTAACTTGAATTTCCTTCCATAGGCTAACATTGACTGGTTTCACTTGGAAATTCTTCTAAGTGTGGATTTTTGGAACTTTAAAATATTCCTCTAAAATCAGCCGAAATACGAATTCCGATTTACTCACCTGTTATCAGGAGAGACCTCAGTGCTGCATGTTTCAGCCCAGTACTGATCCTCAAAAGAAATTTTAACCGTACTTACCGGTAACTTGAATTTCCTTCATAGGCTAACATTGACTGGTTTTCAGCAAAAAAGTTTCAAAGTGTTGATTTTCACAAACTACAAATATTCCTTAAAAATCGCCTGTAAGACTTAAACGCATTCTTTCAACTGTTTACAGGAGATGCACCAGTGCTGGATCCAGGATCCAACACTGAGTAAGAAAAAGTAACGATAACAGTTTTTACCTGCTAAGTGAATTTCCTTCCATAGGATAACATTGGTGATTCTATGAGAAAAAGTTTCTGTCAACTTTTAAAATACAATAATATTCCTTAAAAATCACGACTGTAACCAAAACGCTTTTACTCAACTGTTTACAGGAGATGTACCAGGACTGAATCTAGGATCCAGTCCTGTGGTTAGAAAAGTAATCCATAAAGTAACTAATTGCATTTAACTAGAAATTCACATTGAGCTGAATGTTGCATTGTGTTTGAAAATGTGTTGCCCATTGCAACAACTGTAACTACTGTACTTAAAAGTCTATTGCCTATCTGCAAAGTATTTAAACTAAAGTAATTCATTAAGAGAAAGTATTTTTTGTAATGTAATGTATAATGTAATTACAATGTAATTTAAAAAATAAAATATGTAAAAAAAATTGTTTCTAAAAATGTACTAAATCAGTATGAAAAAAATTAATATAACAATTAATACATTTAAAAATTGTCATTTACAAAACCTTTGAAATTCACTAAAAAAACGTAGGTTTCAGGCACGTTATAGTTAGAAATTAGCATTTAAAAAACCTTTGAAATTCACTGAAAAAACCATAGGTTTCAGACACGTTATAGTTACAAATTAGCATTTAAAAAACCTTTGAAATTCACTGAAAAAACCATAGGTTTCAGACACGTTATAGTTACAAATTAGCATTTAAAAAACCTTTGAAATTCACTGAAAAAACCATAGGTTTTAGGGACAGTTATAGTTACTTGGACATTGCACTCGTACAAAACTCGTGAAATTCCCCCGTTATAGTTAGTTCAGCTAACTATAACTCGCGCCCCCGCAATGCACTGCTGATGACGTCACATATTACATCACTCATGACATGGTCAGTGACATCACTGATGACATCACTGATGACATCTCAAATGACATCACTGATGACATCATCCACGTGATAATCTGATGCACCTCCTCACACCCTAATATAATCTTTGATACACCCACTCTAAATTACAGACTGCCATTCGCAAAACCATAGACACTCCAACACCAATAACCACATACGCACTCACTGATTCTTAGGTCTACACACACACATCCACTCACTCACCCGTACAGTCACTCATACTTACGGTCACTCAGTACAGGACTATCATATGCACTCTTACTCCTATATAGACACTCAAACAACGCCACTCATCCATAGAGGTACTCACACACCTAGTCAGTCATGCAAATAATTAAACACACTGCCATTTACTCACCTATACAGTTATACACACACCAGCTCACTTACTCATACAAATAGTAGCACATTGTTACGCTCTTATACAATCACTGATACAAGCACACACTCATCCATACAGCCACTATCACAATCACTCACTCTCGCTTATAGCTATTTATATACTCCAACACACATATATACTGCCTTTCACATATGTAGTTACTCACACATGTACCACTGGGACATACATTCACGCACTAACACACTCTTACACACACTTACCCACCCATACAGTCTATCACAGATGCACTCTTGAAACCATCCACCCAGTGAATCACCCACTCACACATCTATGCACAGAGTCGCACACACCCCTCCCACACAAACACTCAGGCACCCATACAGATACTCACACAAGCATTCAATAACTCAAATAGACACTCATGTAGCTATTCACAAACACATGCAGCCACTTACACAGCAACAGACAGACGGATACAGACATTCACCCAGTTTAGTCACTAACCCATGCATTCAGTATGATACGTTAAATCACTCACTTATACAGTCAGTCACGCACCTACTAAATCATCCATACAGACACTTACACACCCACTCATTCTTCAATACGTCTTTTCCTATATATATTAAAAATATTTAAACTTTAGAGAAACACACAGTCACTGGATGATGTCATCAGTGATGTCATTTGAGATGTCATCAGTGATGTCATCAGTGATGTCACTGACCATGTCATGAGTGATGTAATATGTGACGTCATCAGCAGTGCATTGTGGGCGCGAGTTATAGTTAGCTGAACTAACTATAACGGGGGAATTTCACGGGTTTTGTACGAGTGCAATGTCCAAGTAACTATAACTGTCCCTAAAACCTATGGTTTTTTCAGTGAATATATATATATATACATATACATAGAAGATTTTATCTCTACATATATCTACATATATTTATATATGTATCTATATACATATATATATATACATATATTATCTACTGGCGGTCGCCAGTAGATAGTTATAGTTAGGACCTATTTTCCATAGGAAATCCGCAACATTCTATTTGAAATAACGCTTGCGTCGGTTGACGAATCTTCGCGAAATTTTCAAACTTTATGGCCCGCTCCGGTCCGCTCCTACCCTGAAAGTTTCGGGGTGATTCGTCAAGCGGGGGCCGAGAAAAAAGGGGGGTCCCAAAACGTGTTTTCCCCAATTATTTTCCCTTAGGAAACTTTAGCCACGGCTACAGCCCGAACTGCTGAACGGAATTACACCAAATTTGGCAAAGAGGTAGTTCTTGGTTCAGAAAGAACCCTTTTGTTAAATGGTGTAAATCCGTTCAGTAGTTGCGGAGAAATTAAAAATAAGAGTAAAAAAATCAATTTTCCATAGGAAACTTTATGCAAGGCTACAGCCCGAACTGCTGAACGGAATTACACCAAATTTGGCAAAGAGGCAGTTCTTGGTTCAGAAAGAACCCTTTTGTTAAATGGTGTAAATCCGTTCAGTAGTTGCTGAGAAAATCAAAAGTAAAAACACATATATATCTGGGCGGAGCCTAACCACACATGTCATCGTGAGATCTGATTGGCTGTCAGCACTTCATCCTGGAATTGCTGGCAGCCATCTTGGGACCAATATAAATGATAGTACCCCATTGAAATGCATTGTAGTGAATCGAAGATTTTGAGGGTTACCAAAAGGAGAACTATAAAGGGTGATAACAGACTTTAGTTACATTAGAATTCATTTGTTGATGGTACCATACTAATTTCAGGAATTGTGGTGTGTTCTAAGGTGATTTTACCCTGTGAAAAACCTTCTGCTGGGATATCATGTATCATGTTTGAGAAAAACTATTTTCACATGCTTGTCCCATACAGTTTTGGAAGGTGCTCCAGAAGCTAAAATGAGAGCATATTTTCTGTAAATTCACATTATCTTTCTCAGTCATGTGAGAATGAAGTCTGACATTCTCAGTAAAACATGTACATCCAACAATGGCAGAGACTGTCAGTTGATTCCTTTGTGTTCTACTGCAGCTTCCCAGAGTGTTCTAAAGAACAACTAGAGTGCTAACAGCCTTACTTATGACAAAAGTATGGCACACCTGAAGCCATCTTGATTGGAATAAACTGGTAACACTTAAAACATTTAATTTAAAAAGGAACAAAATAAGGGGTTCATTTTGCCATAGAAATTATGGTTAGTGCTGTAGAAAGAAAAATTAGGACATGTTTTAAGTGAGATCTCAAATATCTTCCTGTTATATTTCAACAGGAGCAGCCTGTCAGTTGATGCCTTTGTGTTCTACTGCAGCTTCCCAGAGTGTTTTAAAGAACAACTAGAGCGCTAACAGTCTTACTTATGACAAAAGTATGGCACACCTGAAGCCATCTTGATTGGAATAAACTGGTAACACTTAAAACATTTAATTTAAAAAGGAACAAAATGAGGGGGTTCATTTTGCCATAGAAATTATGGTTAGTGCTGTAGAAAGAAAAATTAGGACATGTTTTAAGTGAGATCTCAAATATCTTCCTGTTATATTTTAACAGGAGCAGCCTGTCAGTTGATGCCTTTGTGTTCTACTGCAGCTTCCCAGAGTGTTCTAAAGAACAACTAGAGTGCTAACAGCCTTACTTATGACAAAAGTATGGCACACCTGAAGCCATCTTGATTGGAATAAACTGGTAACACTTAAAACATTTAATTTAAAAAGGAACAAAATGAGGGGGTTCATTTTGCCATAGAAATTATGGTTAGTGCTGCAAAAAGAAAATTTAGGGCATGTTTTAAGTGAGATCTCAAATTCTCTTCTATTTCATTAGAAAATTCTGACATGCAGACTGAAACAATCACTTTCAATACCAGCAGTAGACTTCCAGTTAACTCCTTGGTGAGCAGTAGCTTTACTACAGTGATCTAATGAACAACTAGAGTGCTAACATTCTGAATTTATGGCAAATGTGTGACACATCTGAATGCCTTCTTGATGGAATCAAAGTAAAAAACTGAAAGCATTTCCTACTGAAGAGACTGTAGTAAATGAGGAAATTAGGAAACTTCATAACAAATAAGTCTCCCAAGATGGCCACCAGAGAAAAAAGAGCCCAAATGTAGCACAAATATCACCCAGAGGTAGCCCACGTATAGCCCAATGACAGAAGTGTGCAAAACACTTTTTATTTTTTGTTTTTTTGCAGTTTTATATAGTGCAGACTGGTCAGGTATTGGAGTTCTTTACATGAGCATTGGTTACATCACACAAGGACAAATTCATGTTGGTTGACCCCTACACTACCCAAACACCACTGCACTACCCTAAACCCTAAAACACTACCCCCAGCACGACCCCCTTCACTACCCAAACACAACTGCACTACCCTAAACTCAAAAACACTACCCCCAGCACGACCCCCTACACTACCCAAACATCACTGCACTACACTAAACCCTAAAACACTACCCCCTACACTACACAAACACCATTGCACTACCCTAAACCCTAAAACACTAACCCCAGCATGACCCCCTACAATACACAAACACCACTGCACTACCCTAAACCCTAAAACACTACCCCAGCACGACCCCCTACACTACCCAAACACCACTGCACTACCCTAAACCCTAAAACATTACCCCCAGCACGACTCCCTACACTACACAAACACCACTGGACTACCCTAAACCCTAAAACACTACCCCCAGCATGACTCCCTACACTACCTAAACACCACTGCACTACACTAAACCCTAAATCTACCCCCAGCATGACCTCCCACACTACACAAACACCACTGCACTACCCTAAACCCTAAAACACTACCCCCAGCACGACCCCCTACACTACCCAAACACCACTGCACTACCCTATACCCTAAAACACGACCCCGTACACTACACAAACACAACTGCACTACCCTAAACCCTAAAACAATACCCACAGCATGACCCCCTACACTACACAAACACCACTGCACTACCCTAAACCCTAAAACACTACCCCCTGCATGACCCCCTACACTACACAAACACCACTGCACTACCCTAAACCCCCTATACTATACAAACACCACTGCATTACTCTAAACCCTAAAACACTACCCCCAGCACGACCCCCTCACAACACAAACACCACTGCACTACCCTAAACCCTAAATCGACCCCCAGCACGACCCCCTACACTACCCAAACACCACTGCCATACCCTAAACCCTAAAACACTACCCCCAGCATGAACCCCTACACTACCCAAACACCACTGCACTACCCTAAACCTTAAAACACTCTCCCCAGCACTACCCCCTACACTACACAAACACCACTGCACTACCCTAAACCCTAAAACACTACCCCAGCACTACCCCTACACTACCCAAACACCACTGCACTAACATAAACCCTAAAACACTACCCCCGCACAACCCCCTACACTACACAAACACCACTGCACTACCCTAAACCCTAAAACACTACCCCCAGCACGACTCCCTACACTACCCAAACACCACTGCACTACCCTAAACCCTAAATCTACCCCCAGCACGACCCCCTACACTACCCAAACACCACTGCACTACCCTAAACCATAAAACTCTACCCCCAGCATGACCCCCTACTCTACACAAACACCACTGCACTACCCTAAAACACTACCACCAGCATGACCCCCTACACTACTCAAACACCACTGCACTACCCTAAACACTAAAACACTAACCCAGCACGACCCCCTACACTACCCATACACCACTGCACTACCCTAAAGCCTAAAACACTACCCCCAGCACGACCCCCTACACTACTGCACTACCCTAAACCCTAAAACACTACCCCCAGCACGACCCCCTACACTACCCAAACACCACTGCACTACCCTAAACCCTAAAACACTACCCCCAGCACGACCCCCTACACCACCCAAACACCACTGCACTACCCTAAACCCTAGAAAAGAAACCCCCACCCCATGCCCAATCCCCCTTACCTCTCACTCCTCGTGGTTCCTCTCTCCTCGTGGTTCCTGCTTCACGTCATCTCTGAGGGGCGGTGCACGTGTTGTGAGGAAATGGAACAGCCTCTGTTTCCTTACAACAACATGGATCGTCTACATGTTTTTTAGAATGCATGGTCATTTACCATACATACCTTTACAACAAAATTCGTTGTAAAGGCCTGCGTGGTAAATGACCATGCGTTCTAAAAATGCGTAGTAATGACTTCGTGATGTACAACGCATGCGTGGTAATGCATGCGTTGTAATGGTATCGCAAAGTAAAAAAGTCGTTGTAACGGCTGTTTACCGATCGAAGCTGGCCCCTGTTCTTCAGTGAGACATTTATTTGATTAATTAGGAGGAAGGAATGTGTTTTTTTTACCGAAAAGTGCATTTCCGGCTGTTGTATTGTGAAAGTGTCCGTGTGGCCTGGTTTCACTTCCGGTGAGAGAGTGGAAGAGTCTGTTTGGATCTAAAGGAGTTCTGTTGTTGGACGGGGCCGGCGCGACATGTCATCAGAAAACATAGTTAATGGAAAGCGTCCTCCCTGAAGTGTGGAGCAGTGCCATGAGAGGTCAACGAGTGTGCGTCCCACCGCAGTATGACCGTACCGCGTGACCCATGTGCCACCTCCAGGGTACGGGAGGCAGAAGCGGCATCGCAGGTCCTCTTGAAGACCGTTGTAGCACTAATTCTACATTTTGGTACTAGGGCATTTTAACTTCGTTGTTCCTGCCAGATACAAAGAGAAGATCCTGTGTTATTCAGTGCCCTTGTTACCTTTTTTGTGGGTTGTGGTGCTTGTCACTTCGCTGCCCCGCCGGTGCACACGACTGGGCACCCCACCTCGTGTGCCATCTGCAGGGCCTCTGCCCTCGGATCACTGGTTTCGGTTTCTGGAGTGGCAGCATAAACAGTTGCTCCCAAAGGACAAGCCTGAACACTTAGGTGAATATCCCCTGCACCAGCATTCCACGGAAATTCTTTCCTAGCTCTCCCACGTCAACGAGGACGTCGTAATAGCACGGCTCCGCTCGCGACACCGTATGACGTCATCGGAGCCATAAGAGAACCTCGTCGGCGTGCTGACGTCAGTTCCACCCATTTTTTCCGTGGGACCGAGACATTTTCACATGTATACATAGTATAATAAATATATATATTCACTGAAAAAACCATAGGTTTCAGGCACGTTATAGTTAGAAATTAGCATTTAAAAACCTTAGAAATTCACAGAAAAAACCATAGGTTTCAGGCACGTTATAGTTAGAAATTAGCATTTAAAAAACCTTAGAAATTCACTGAAAAAACCATAGGTTTCATGGGCGTTATAGTTAGTTGGACATTTCACTCGTACAAAACCATAGAAATTCCCCCGTTATAGTTAGTTCAGCTAACTATAACTCGCGCGCCCGCAATGCACTGCTGATGAAGTCACATATTACATCACTCATGACATGGTCAGTGACATCACTCATGACATCACTGATGACATCTCAAATGACATCACTGATGACATCACTGATGACATCATCCAGTGAATGTGTGTTTTTCTGAAAATTAAATATGTTTTATATATGTATATCTCAAGGTCGATGGAAGAATAAATGGGTATATAAGTGTCTAAATGGATGATTTTGTTTTGTAAAATTGATTGTATAACTGACTAAGTGTATCTTAGTGAATGCATGGGTTAGTGAGTAATGTTTAAATATGAAAATATCTGTATCAGTCTCTCACTTTGTGTATAAGTGGCTGCATGGGTTGGTGAGTAGCTACATGAGTGTCTATATTGGTTATTAGTTGGTTTTTGAGTATCAGTATGAGTGTCTGAGTGTCTGTATGGTTCGGTGGGGGTATTACTTAGTGCATAGATGCATGAATGAGTGACTCACTGTTTGTATGTGTTGAAGACAGCATGTGTGCAGGACTGTATAGGTGGATGAGTATGTGTATGGGTGTGTTAGTGAGTGAATGACTGTCTCAATAGTGTCTTTATGAGTAACTACATATGTTTTAAACTAGTATATGTGAGTATTGGTGTATATAAGTGAGTATATGTGAGAGTGAGAGATTGGAAGAGTTCCTGTACAAATAAGTAGGTGTTTCTATAAGTGATTGTTTAAGAGAGTAAGTATGTGTAAGTTTCTGTAGAAGTAAGTGTGGTAGTGTGTGTATAACTGTATATGCAAGTAAATGGATGTTTGATACTTTGTTTGCATGTGTGACTATGTGTGTGAGTAACTCTATGGATGAGTGGCGGTGTGTAACAGGATGTATAGGTGTATGAGTACATATGATGAGTGAGTACATGTATGAGTGACTGTATAGGGACTGTTGGTGAATGAGTGGATGTGTGTGTAGATCTTGGAATTACTGAATAGGTGTGTTGTAACTGGTATTGGTATGTCCATTGTTTTGAAAATGTTAGTTTGTATTTTTGAGTGTGTGTATCAAAGGTTATATTAGGGTGAGAGGAGGTCTGCCACTCTATCACAAGGATGATGTCATCAGTGATGTCATCAGTGATGTCATTTGAGATGTCATCAGTGATGTCATGAGTGATGTCACTGACCATGTCATGAGTGATGTAATATGTGATGTCATCAGCAGTGCATTGCGGGCGCGCGAGTTATAGTTAGCTGAACTAACTATAACGGGGGAATTTCTATGGTTTTGTACGAGTGAAATGTCCAACTAACTATAACGCCCCTGAAACCTATGGTTTTTTCAGTGAATATGTATATAGATACATATATATATCATTCACTCTGTAGACTTATGTATATATATGTATCTATATACACATACATATGTATATAGATATCATCTACAGAGAGAAAGAGACTCTCTCTCTATAGACATATATATATATATATATAAAGAAAGAGATATCTCTCTTTCTCTATTTTTTTTTATAGCTATGGCTTCCCTGGGGGCCGATTGTGGCCCCCACGGAAAGCACTTGGCTATAAAAAAAAAATTGCCCCCACAGGGGGTCGGCCACTGAGCAGGAGGACCGACCCCCTGCCAATATCACCGCCATTTAGAATTTTTTTTTTTTTAACATTTTTGGGTGGCGATCGCGCCCCCCAAGGAAAGCCAACATTCTTTAATAATAAAATATGCCCCCGGGGGGGGAGGGCGACCCATTACCACGAGGGCCGACCCCCCCAAAGACATCCCTGGTGTCTAGTGGGGTTTCCTGGCCGTGGATCACAGCGCTGCCGCGATCCACGGCCAGGAAACCCTTTCAGGAAGGCCTCGTTTGAAAGGGAGACTCTCCCTTCAAACGAGGCCTCCCTGAAAGCTGGGGAGGCCGTTTTGGCCTGATTTCCCCATCGGAGTCGAGCGCGGCCTTACCTGCGGCTGTCCTCGGCTCCGGTGGGGAAATCAGTGACGTCAGAGCGCCTCGCGGCGTGCTGACGTCACAGATGGGCGGGAGGGAGGGCGGGGGGAGTCGCGGAAAGCCTTCCGTGTCTCCCCCAGGGAAAAAAAAAAAACAATCTCCGGTGCTTTGCACCGGAGGTTTAAAGGGGGGCCTCCCTGGTGACGGCCAATGGACGTGCGCCGCACCAGGGGGGTAGTGCTTGCGTCGGCCATTGGCCGACGCAAGCACCAAAAGGGTTAACATTGTGGGCGGTGCTGCTGGCTGCAGCACCGTCCGCAATGTTAAAGGTGCTTGCACCGCATTTCCCTGCACCACGTGGCAGGCACCATGCGGTGCCTGCTACTTGGTGCATGGAAATGCAGGGGGCTACCATGGGTACCCCCCAGTGCAGCGACACCCCCCCCACACAAGGGTGGCCCGCAACGGGCCCCCAAACCCAATCCCCGCCAGCCTTTCCATGGCGGCATCGCCGCCATGGAAAGGCCTCTGCACGAGCACATCCTAATATGGCCGACGGTGCCTGCTAGGCACCGCCACCATATTAGTGGCCCTTTTCCGTCCGCCAGGCAATCGGTGCGATTGCCACCGGCGGAAAAGCGGCGGATGGACTTTGCGCCACCGCCGGACCATCCTAATATGGCGATGGGTAAATCTCATTGTTATGGCGGAACGATCGCCGGCCCGGCGGTGGCGATCGTTCCGCCATCATAATGAGCCCCTTAGAAACAATATGAAAGAGTAATCACACACAATAAACTTAATGCCCAATCAGTATTTTTATTTTCATTGGAAAGGTATCAAACAGCACTATATCATAGTATTTATAATTAAGGCTCCCAGTTTTCAGTTTTTACGGATTTTTACAGATTTTTACAGATAAATTCAGACAGAAAACAATGTGTTTTCTGTCTGCATTTATTTTTGAAAGTGGATAAATACAGAAAATTGGGCTTCTTTTAAGTGACTCTCCGTGCTGTCTTTCATGAATTACAGCCTAACAGCTGAGCAGATGGACAACATGGGAAATAAAAAAAAGGACAACATTTTTTTAAATAACAGCATATGTCAATTTACATTTGTGATATAATGCTAATATTTACCAGTGGATGAATTGTTAAGTAATATTTGGCAGCTTAAATAGTTAAAGCATGACAGACATCAAAGTATAACTGAGCATCTATCAGTTAAATAAATATGGAAATGTACAGTTTTACAACTTCGTTTATCTACAAAACACAAAATAAATATGGATAAATACAGATAAAATGGTCAAAAAATAAATATGGATAAATACAGACAGAAATGTTAAAAAAATAAATACCATAAAACCGGGAGCCCTATTTATAATACAGCAATTAAATACAGACTGGTATCAGACAAAGATTTATAATAATTTCACTCTAAAGGTATAGAATGAATTGATCATGCATAGGTGCAAGCAGTGCTTAATTTGAGCCGGTGTTTCCGTTGCTCGGCACCAGCACTTAATTGTCATCACCACACTCATGACACTCTGCCACATGGTGGCGCTCTTCATCTAATTTAGAGTTGAGCAGAACAACGGTTGTTTATGAATACAATATACCTTACAAAATACTAATACCTGCCTCCCCAGCCATTTCTCTAGTTTTGGAGACCTGGAATAATTTAAACTGTAGCACTTGCAGGCGAGAGAGATGGTTAGTAGTTGTTTTGGTACCGTCACTGGCAGCGATGACAGGGCAATGGGTGGTGCAAGCTGCAGTGGCCTCCTGGTCAGGGCCCTGGCACTTATTATTTTACAAATTAAGCACTGGGTGAAAGCAATCTGCACAGCAATAGGGAGCCAATATAGAGCAAAAATCAAACATGAGTGCAACAATAGGAAAAAGAAAAGAAAGGCTAAAACAACATATCTATAGCACGTAATCAGGCATAAGATCAAACAGATTGTGTCTAACAGGTTCCCAGAATTTTTGCAAGCGTCTACATCTAGGGTCATTGTGAATTACCGCAATTTCTAGCCCACAGAGAAAAATAATTTCCTGCCACCAGGCCAAAGGACCTGAGGCTTCTTTCTGGAACCATGGTCTGGCTATAAGCAACTTGACAGAAGTTACAGCAAAAGGGAAGACCCCAGCGACACTGGCTGGGACATCAGGCCCATAGCCCAGCATCATAGTTTTAGTCTTGTGTCTGATACATGTCTTCAGGAATTGATTAATTAGGGTAAAGACTATATCCCACTATGGCGACATGATGTTACAAGAAGCAAATATATGCGTGGTATCTGCAGAAGATTTGCTACACTGAAAACAGACAGACAGATGTCACCCCACTTATGCAATTTATACGGAGTATGATACAGATCATAGAAAGTTTTTAAAAAATGAGTCTTAAGGCGAGATACATTAAAAGTGCTCTGTACAAGTCTAAGTTTATACATGTGATTTCGACAAGCGAGATCCCAACATTCAATTTAGCAGGCTACCTACCTGACATTGCATCCAGTTTATTTGTTTTATGATTGCAATTGACCAAATATGATAAAAGATACATATGTATCCCCAGCTTGGAGCTTTGATAAAATTTCGCAATGATTCCTCATCAGAAAAAACAAATATAATTAGGGGAAAGACATGAAAGAAAATTCCTTAATTGCAGTTATTGAAAAAATCCAGTTTTAGGGATCCTAAATTCCTCACTTAACTCCTGATAGGAAAATAGATTATTATTCCTTAAAAATGGTCCCAAAGTCAAGCATTGTAGTCCCCGCCAACAGCCGACATGCCCCTTGTGAATAGATAGTGGAACGTTTGGATTATACCCAAGGGCTCTTTGGAACCTCATTATATTCCAAGTAGAACAGGTAGCTCGCCAAACCATGTCGTATACCTGAAGGGTTTTAAAGCATTGAAATAAGTATCTAACAGACCTTTAGGCGGCAGGGTAATGTGCTGAAAAAGCCTGATATTCAGGGAAAAATCCTACAAGGTCTCAGGCCAGGGGCCTGATCACTGCAGAGAGTCTGAATATGAATGATGATATTCAATAATACCACAGATGAGGCTAGGCCACCCCCCTTCATTACGCAGTAGCTGAAGATTTTGTATTGCACACCGTTTTTTATATTTCCAGATACATTTCTGCCAATTATTTTTAACCTTTCTCATACAGCCCTTACTCAAGTATAACGGAATATACCTGAACAAATAAAGGTTGCGTGCTAATATAACAGTTTTGAATATATTGCATCTGCATATTAAGCCCAGATGAAGCCAATCCCATTTTAAAAAAATGAAAAGAGTCTCGTTATATAAGGCGTCGTAATTCTGACAGAAAATAATTTCCAAGTTCATAGAAATATGACCACCAAGATCTTTTACTGATGAAACAACCAGAATAATGTATTTCATTACAGGACCGGAGGCTACCATTATGCATTAATCTTTTAATGCCAACTCCAAACAGCCACTTTTAAGTATTACATCATAATATAGATTGTTCTAGAACATAATACAGCTAGGCTATTATAGGCATGCACTTAGTACAATCTGCCTCTTTTAAATGCGGCTCCACACAGATAAGTACCTACTCTTACCTTTTCCTAAGTGACAACTGACCTTTAACTTTAACAATATATAATTCGACTGATCTCTTATTTTCATATAATTAGTATTCGTATATCTGATTTAATCTTGTATTGTATTAACTGGTTTTGCTGTTAACATATTTCAGGTTCCTGACAAAGTGTAGAAGGGCAAAGGCTTCCAATTTATGGTCGCCGGACCCTTTCCTGACCCCCCCTTCCGGAACAACCCCCAGGTAACGCCTTATCATTTTAATTACCAACCGCAGCACAGTACGCCGCAAACAGTCATGCACCGTAAAGGGTGCCAAGTAGGCTTCAAAGACCACCGCTATGCGGTACGGCCTCTAAAAACGGGCCTATTCTGTACCGCGGCACTTCAGGAATTCCCACCGAAACACTGCTTCTCCCTACGCACAACGTCATAGGAGAACATCTGGAGAACATAGAGATTTGGAGGAATGAGGCGGGCAACAACCCCTTCTCGCCATCATAGACGTGGCTGTTCGCTCGAACAACTCTGACAGTTGCTAAATTGAGTGAACCGCTGATTGTCTCTCCGGCACAGTGCCAACGCCCCAGGATCATGCTTTTAACAAGCCCTTTTCATTTATTGATTTAAATTGGCATACTAACAAGAAATATAAAAAATATTATAAAACTAGAGAAAAATAACCTAACACTAAGCCCTAGTACCAAACGTCTTGGAGGTAAGGCGATAGGGTTACACATTAATTTCCTTACATTTATACGGTCAATCACAGGTTGTTTGTATGTTATTTATTGTTTGAGCTGCCTCGCAAGGCAGTGGTATTGCACTTACCACTTTGAAAATTCAATAAACAGATTTTATTAAAAAAAAAAATTTCCTTACATTATACACCCCTTTTATAAGGAGATTACCTTTAAGAAAAAATAAATAATAATACTATAAACACAAGTCCCAAGATGTCAGATCAAGATAGCCAGAGCTCTGAACCTGCCCCAAATATAAATGAAGACCTAATAAAAAAAATTAATCCAACAGGAAATGCGCACCTGCATGCGCGAGACCATACATCAGGTAATGGACAACAAAAGACCCACCCTCTCGAAGGAAGAACCTGACCCAGACTCAGTGTCTGGTGGGGAGTCAGATACTCACAAACAAAGGGGAAAGAGATTAAAAAAGACTAAACAGCGCTGGACAAATTGGGGCGCCTCCAGGGCTTCCGCAAATGCAGCCTCATTGGAATAGACAGCCTCAGTGATGTCTGGTGAAGCGGGACCAGGGTTACTTTCGAAGAGCTGCAGACAGAATATCAAATGGCCGACGGAGAGCGATTTCTCTACCTCCAATTGAGACATGCCGTGCGTTGTCATGTGCCAGAGGGCGAGTCATTGCCCGACTACTCCCCACTAGAAGACCAGTTATTACTCGACCCCATGAATGACAAGGTGGTTTCCCTCACTTATCGAAAACTAATAAACAATCTTCCAGACCCCTTGAGCCCACTGAGGGAAGCATGGTAGACAGACTTGGGGTTACTTGAAGACGACTGGTCGGAAGCCATACAGAGCCCCAGGGAAATCGCTATATGAGTGCGGTTCAGACTGGTCCAACTCTGAGTCCTACACAGGTCATACGCCCCCTGGACACTCCAACATAGACTGGGTAGATGTGACTCGGACCAATGTGCCAGGGGGTGTGGGGAGGAGGGCACATCTTTCACATTATTTGAACATGTTCTAAAATTCAGCGATACTGGGCGGGAGTGGCTAGGGTTATGTCTGTGGTGACGGGTCTTAAAGTACAGGTGGACGCACGTTGGCACTTGCTGGGAGTCACAGGGGAGGTCAAGTGGCCCTCACATACCAAGATCTGGCTCATGTTAGCCTCAGGGTGGCAAAACGAAACATAGCAAGGGCATAGGGGGCAGCGGATCTGCAGAGAATCAAAACTGGAAACAAGATCTAGATTGGTGTCACCAGGCAGAGAGAGACATCTACAAAAGCAGAGGCTGCCCCCAAAAATGGAAAAAGATCTGGAACTCATGGAAAAAATATAGGAAATAGCTGGGCAGGGTCAGGGAAGCGAGGGAACTACATGGGAACTTAGGCCAGGTTCCATAAGGGTCTACAATCGTGAACCCTGTCTTATACAAGTTATAGTGTGTACCCTGTCTGATGCTGCCAGAATGCACATGATTTCTGCTTTAATTGAATGAATGAATGAATGAGCAGCATTTATTAAGCGCGTAGCTACCCAGGGGCATCCCAGCGCTGAGGGCGATAAACCGAGAGGGATCACAGCACCACTTAGGGGAAGAGCCAGGTTTTTAGCTGTTTCCGAAAGGCAAGATGATTTGGTTCCTTCCGTAGGCGGAGGGGGAGGGAGTTCCACAGTCTAGAGGCATTATAAGAGAATAGACATCCGCCACTTCTGGCTTTCTTAATCCTGGGAACGACGGCCAGATGCATATCGTCTGAGCGCAGCCGTCGATTTGCCAGGTAGGGCTGGACCATGGAATTATTAATCGCCGGTCCATTCCCTGCTAGCATCTTGTGGACGATGCACATAGCTTTAAAATTGACTCTCTCCCGAACAGGGAGCCAGTGAAGGGCCTTCAAGGCGGGTTTTGCAGATAGCCGGTTCGAGGTCCCCACTAGCATCCTAGCTGCACAGTTTTGCACTATTTGGAGTTTTGCAAGGGTCGCACACGGAGCTCCAAGGTAGAGGGCATTCCCGTACTCCAAACGGGAGAGAATAAGTGCCTGCACCATGAGCTTTCTTGCCTGGAAGGGGAGAAGTGGTAGCACTTTACGGAGCATCCTTAGGATTAGACCTGGGCGGTTAACTTTGCTCCGTTCGTGGAGTTTGCAGAGTTTTCTGCACTTTGCACTCCGCAGAGCTCGCGGAGTGCAGAAAACTCCGCTTCGCGATGTGCAGCAGAGTTTTTTCCCCGCTCGCGATCGCGAACGGTAAGTTCGCGTTCGCGAGCGCGAGCTGCCGCTCGGGTAGAATTTCTACCTGAGCGGCAGGAATACCAGCACAAACTGCAGTTCGCACTGCACTCCGCCACTCGCTGAACTTCGCAGAGTTTTCTTGTAACTTCGCGGAGTTCTGCGTAGCAAAACTCTGCGAACTACGCCCAGGCCTGCTTAGGATGCCATAGCAAGAAGCCGCGGCCTTCCGTGCCTGGACCATAAAGCTGAGGTCTTGATCCAGCCAGATGCCCAGACTCTTCATCTGGGTCTTGGGGGCGGGAGCGGGTCCCATACAAGCTGGCCACATTACATCCGCTTTGAAGAGAGAGGGGTTGCCAAGGAGCATCAACTCGGTCTTGTCACCATTCAATTTTAAGTACGAGTGGTTCATCCACTTGGCTACTTCTTCTAAACAGGGACAGAGGCCAATTGGAGCATTATCGGAATGGTTCAGTGCTACAATCAGTTGGGTATCATCAGTATAAGTCACTATGTGAACCCCAAAAGGGAGCACAATCTCCCAAGCGGAGCCAAGTAAACATTAAAAAGAGTGGGACTCAGGGACGAACCCTGGGGGACTCCACAGTGGAGGGGCATCGATTTTGAGCTGACCTCGCCCTCGAACACCTGGAAGGATCTCTCTTCCAGGAATGATTGTAGCTATGTTAAGGCTACTCCTGTCACCCCCAAACTTCTAAGTCGATGGACCAAGACTTGGTGGTTGACCGTGTCGAAGGCTGCGCTGAGGTCTAAGAGGATCACAGCTGTGGAGCCTCCGGCATCGAGAATCTTTTTAGACTCTTCGACAACCGCTAGCAAGGCAGTTTCTGTACCCTGACACGGGCGAAAGCCGGTTTGAGAGGGATGTAAAAGTTTGTGGGATTCCAGAAAGTTCGAGAGCATCGAGTTGACATGTTTCTCCGCTATATTACTGACACCTGGGAGGAGCGAGATGGGATGATAGTTGCCCAGGGAATCCGGGTCCAGATTTGGTTTTTTTAAGAGAGACTTCACCGTCGCTCTTTTCCACAAAGGTGGGACCACTCCAGTAGAAATAGAAGCATTAATCACATCCAAGATAATCGGGAAGACCGTATCGGGCACTTGCTTCAGTATATTAAGTGGAGCTGGGTCTCTGTGCGACCCGCTCTTCACAAGTGTCGAAATGGTATGAACTGACTCACGGTTCATCAGGGGAAATGCCTCCAGGGAGGGTTCCCTGCTACGTGGACCAGTCTCTTCAGAGAGAGACTTGCTGTAACTATCTACCGAAGAAAATGACGAATAAATAGTTTGAATTTTATTATAGAAGTAGTCTGCAAGTTCATTGCAACGGCGGCCAGAGGCATCAGGTATATCCGGGGGTAAGGGGGCTTTGAGTAATTTTTTTGCGATGCGAAAGGTTTAGCGGGGAGAATTGACTGCTGAAGAAATGTTTTCCTCGTAATATGAGGCCTGGGTCAATTTAATTTCAACCTTGTAGGCTCTTATCGCCTCCCTATATTCTGATTTCTTGTTTAAAGAAAAGCCCTTTCTCCAAGCTCTTTCACGTTTCTTACAATTCTGTTTTAATTCCCGGAGCTTGGGGGAATACCATGCCATCCTATTAGACCCTAGTTTCATCTGGGTCATTTTCTTCGGGAGGACCAGATCTAAGGTGCTCTCGATCCAGTTGTTAAATCTATTATTGGCAACAATTGGATTAGTCTTAGGGGGCGGCTTAGAGTTCTCTAGTTCAGACAACCATTTTTCTGAGGAAAGTTTAGGCCAGGGACGAGACATGATTCGTATTGGCCTAGTTGAGGGGGAAGAGCAGGTTGGGGTCCAGGAAAAAGGTATCAGAAGATGATCTGACCAGGGTATTGGGATACGTTCCTTTCCAGTTAATTCCTCCAGATTGGAGAATATAGGGTTTAAAAGGTGTCCCTTAGAATGGGTCGCGTTCGTGACCTTCTGTTTAAACTGGTAGGCAGCAAGATCCTTAGTGATCTCTGCCGCGGCCACATGTAAAGGGTCGTCGAAATGCAGATTGAAATCACCCAATAATGTAAAATTAGCAGGGATACTGGCGAGATTAGCAACCATCTCAGGCAGGGATTTGCAGAATTGCCCCATTGACCCGGGGGGACGATCGATTAAGATACTTGACAGGGAGAGCGTGGGGGTAAATCCTATCATAAATTGAAGATTCTCACAATCTGGTAGAGGACCACCAAACGTGCGTGTTGGAAGCCGGAGTCCCAGTCACGCACTACTGTCACCAAATGCGAGACCCGGGACTCCTCACTCAACGTTAGGCCAAGTAAGGACACCGTTTGAGATAGCCCTGCTCACCCCCTTAGTAGCTTGGCACGAGCAGCCAGGCCTATCTCCAAGGCACGAGTGTACAGTATGTGCAACCATACTCACAGCAACCCACTGGTGACACCACAAATGGACTTCACACGAGTTTGATAAAACGAGTATAAACTTTATGTACAAAGATATACGATCAGACCACACGATACATAAGCCAACATATAATAAAGGGTAATATTCGTTCCGGCTGGCTGGTAGGTTCAAGTCCCAACCATCGCTTTCAAAATGCTATGCTGGTCGTAATGCTAGAATCACATACGTTGCAATGGACAAACAATAGTGCGCTGCGTAACGATACAATCCTGTGCTGGGCAAAGGATAAATAATACAATGCTTATTAATACACCCCGGTACCTTGCAATGGGAGAAATAATGCAACGCGTACCGCTACAATCATGTACTGCGCAATGAAGGAATAATGCAATGCGTCACTCCCCAATCACGTACTATGCATTGAAGAAATAATGCAATGTGCGCCGCTACAATCATGTACTTTGCAATGAAGGAATAATGCAATGCGTAGCTACAATCATGTACTTTGCAATGAAGAAATAATGCAATGCGGGCCGCTACAATCCTGTGCTTTGCAATGGAGAAATAATGCAATGCGTAGCGCTACAATCGTGTACTTAGTTATGCAGAAATAATGTCAGGCGTCATAAGACAGTCCGGCAGTTCGTTAGCAGCAATATTGGCAATGTGTATTACGACAGTCAGCCTCTTCGATAACAGTTGCCCCCCACACGTATCAACGATGACATAAAGTACAGCTTCTCACTCTGGCCCCAGTACTGCCACTCCTGAATGCAGTACGGGCCCCAATCTGAGCCGAAGCAAAGGCTCACGTCGCCAGAAGGACTGAGAGGCGGAGAGAGTGTCCCTCCGAGCCTGCACCCCGCCCAGGCAGTGATCCACGTTACCTGGGGGCGCAACCCCACTCTCCTCTCCTCCTTCAGTGAACTGGGCCTTCCGTGTAGAACTTTCTCAATGGGCCTCAGCGGCTCGGCCTGGCAGCTCAGCTCCTCCGGGGCTGCCGGTCTGGGTCGCGACTGTTAGGAAGGTCTCAGGCGGCCGGGGGGCACACGTACCCCACGCCCCTGAGATTACGTTACTCCGGGTGCACGTTCACCACAGCACCCTCTGGGTCTCCTCTGGCACGAAGCCACACACACAACGCTGATGGGACTTCACGTCGACTCCGAGTGCACGTTCACCAGGCACTCCTTCCTGGCACCAAGACACGCACACCGTGTGGCAGAGACTCACTTTCTTCTGGTGCACACGATGATCAGCCGATCACCTCCACAGTCCCAGGTTGCACCAAAGCACGCACACTGCTTCACTGAGACTTACTCCAACTCCGGTGCCTCGATATCCAGGCGCTCTTCACCAATGCCTTCGGCCGCACCCCGACACGCTCACCATGTCCGAGCCTCACTTCTCCTCCGGTGCACTCGACGACCAGGCGCTCTTCACCAGCGCCTCCGGTGCACCCCGACACGCACCCTGCACATCCGAGACTCACTCCACTTCCGATGCACACATTGACCAGGCGCTCCTCACCAACGCCTCCTGTGCACCACGACACGCACCCTGCGCGTCCGAGACTCCTTTCACCTCCAATGCACCCGCTGACCAGGCGCTCTTCACCAGCGCCTGCTGTGCACCGCGACACGCACCCTGCGCATCCGAGTCTCACATCACCTCCGATGCACACGCTGAACAGGCGCTCTTCACCAACGCCTGCGGTGCACCACGACACGCACTCAGCGCGTCCGAGACTCACTTCACCTTCGATGCACACGTTGACCAGGCGCTCTTCACCAACGTCTCCTGTGCACCACGACACGCACCCAGCGTGTCCGAGTCTCACTTCTCCTCCGTGTGTCCAAGATCACAGGGCACACCTTCCGAGGGTCTCAAGCTGCCACAACACGCGCCCACCGCGTCGCTTGAAACTTCTCCGGAAACTTTTATGTTCCTGTGTTTCCAAAGAGGGAGCCAGCTCACCTCGGGCCCTTGGGGTAACAAGACTGCACAAAGCACAGTCTTCTTCAAGAAGGGGGACCCCGCGCACACAGCACAGTCCCAACAGCCTCTTCCTTGGTTAAAATAGCAAACTGCAGTCCAGCCCCAGATCACGAAGCAAGGGTCGGTCCTTCCCAGCAGTCTCTTCAGTTGTTCCTTTCTTAGCAGAGGTTCCTATTGACCACGAAATGGGTCCAAGCCTTTTCAGTCTCAATCCATTTCTATTCCAACGTTCAGGGGTCTCAGCTCTCATAGTTAAACCCCTAAATGTCTTTGAAGTTCGTTGTGCTCAGGGGTCCCTGACCCCTGCCTAAATCAGTTCTGGGTGTCTCCCTCCCAGTGTCACCTTTCTCCCTTTGATACTGGGGGTCTGGATCCTTAATCACTCATCAGGAGATGGGTCAATTGTTTTATAGCCGCAACCCAGGCCTCTTCATCTCCCGGTGCTTTTCTTCGCCTACTCTCAAGATGCAGGTCAGCCTGGTGCCATCTCAACCCCTCCCTGGGTCAAGACCTCCCCCGGCTCCTCTCCCCTCTCAGATCCTGACAGTCAATCCACATTCAGCAGAGACACACAGAAATGCTTAAAGCACAAAACTCAGCCACTTTCTAAAAGAGTGGTTTCTGAACACACAGTGACAAAACCACTTTCATAGAAAGATGTGTTATGATGCTGTGAGTTCATACATACGAAACTTCACCTCTCCATTTTAAACTTATGGGAAACTAGGCTAACAAACACAATACCCAGCCTCCCCATTCTGTCCTATGGGCAGGATGGCCTTTCACCAGTGAAAAACGAAATGGAGTGTTTTTCACTGTCAGGACATAACACACACATCAGTATATGTTCTGCCTTTTACTTACACTGCACCCTGCCCAGGGGTTACCCGGGACCTACCACAGGGGTGCCCACTGTGTACGCAAAAGGGAAAGTAAGGCCTGACAAGTGGTTGCACTTGTCAGGACAACATGCTAACTTAGCAAACTGCGCGCAGGCCCTACACTGCAGGCCTGAGTTCCCTTCTCCGCGCACCTTTGCATTACTAGCCCTGGCACACACAGTGCACATCACTAGGGACTAGTAAGGCAACATACCAATCATGGCCAACCAATTACCATTACACTTTACACAGGGAACACTTGTACTTTGACACTGATCAGCAGTGGCAAAGTACCCAAAGCATCTAAATTGGCAACTCTATGTCAGGAAAACGGTCTACGGGGAAAGCAAAAAGTTTAGGGAACTTTAGCCAAAAAGGCCAAGTCCTACAGTGCGGTAGCTGAGGTGACTTTTATAAATAATGGCAATACCGCCACCTTGACCTGCAGTCCTGTCTACTCTCTGGATTAGGTAGTCAGGAGGGAGGGCTTGAACGATATCAGGGTCGGATCCTGAGTTAAGCCAGGTTTCTGTAAGAAACAAGACCTCTGAACTTTCCTCCTTCAGCAGAATGAAGATCTCTGTCGTATTGAAATGGTGGATTGAGTAAATGTTTAATAAAAGAATAAAACAAAAAAAAGACTAAACACATCGAGGGTGTTTCTTTCAGTGGCATTATGGGAGGTTCTAGTACCTCAAAACGCTCAGGAGGTCTAAGCACCTCAAATTGAAAAGGAGGTCTAAGCACCTCAAAAAACAGTGGAGGTCTAAGCACCTCAAATATGATGGGTGTCCTACGTTACACAAACCTAATGAGTGAACAAAGCGGCACAATTACCCGCACTAGCCTAAGAAAGGCTCGAGAAAATGCACTGGAAGAAACCGACTCCCAAAACAAGGAGTTACTGGACGAATACATATTCGATCTAGACCAGCGGGACCTGAATGTTGACAGACTCCTTAATGAAGAGGTCCCCATCATATCTAAGGACCTAATACTGGACGCTCTAGGCCAGGAAATGTTCTCGCCCAATAACATTAAACACCCTAGAAGTGCAGAATGGGGACCCCAAGACTATGTTGCAAAGTTTATTAAAAAGTGGTTAAGGAACCCACTGGAAAGAGAAACACGCAATCTCCTTCGAATTGAATGCTCTAGACTTGTCATTCAGGATAAAGTATGCCTAACCCCTAACCTTGACTCAGAACTAATAACATTCCAATTTAAAATGGGCAGAGACCCTAGAAAGGGTATAGAGAGGTCTTTAAAGGTGTGCCAAGACCATCTCCTCAAAGTACTGGGTCCCCTAACTAGGGTCATCGACATGGCTGAAGAATGCCACCTGAACCAAAATCCGGTACACGTCCCTCTCTTTAGGGGTTGGAGCCAAAGAGCGCTGATCTTGCTAGGTAATGCTAACACAAGCATAAACTACGAATGACGTAGAGTTACTTTATCTAAAATAAACCCCAAGTTCGACAACTTAGCTACCCAAGAACCATTCGAGAACCCCAAGGGCCTCCTATTCGGGGAGGGCATGATCAAATCCCTCAGCAAATACGTGGCTACCTTTACTGTTCTAGACAAGGCCCAGTCTAACATGCGAAGGGTCTTCAACCGGAGTGTTTTTGGACTGGCCAGAAGAAGGGGCCTTTCTGCCGGCCTGGCTTCGTACAGGCCCAATTTCAGAGCAAGGGGCTTCGGCAGAGGCTTCCAGCAAGGAACATCACTGCCCTTTTATCCACAACGTGGCAAAGCTTTCTGTTCAAGAGCCCCCCGAGGACGCGGACAGAATGTAAACACCTTTAACAGTGAGTACCGATCTTCGCCTTTGCAATTCTTTCCAGCTGAAAGTAGCAGACGCCTCAGATTCTTTTTCCAAACCTGGAAATCAAGCACCGGGGACCCTTGGGTCCTCAAAACTGTCCAAGGGTTCAAGATAGACTTCCTATGACCACCACACCAGTCCCATTTCCCCAGGGAACTAAGTCTATCCCAAGACCAACAGAAGGTAGTAGAGGAGGAGAATTCCTCTATGTCAAATATAAGGCGCCATAATAGAAATCCCTCTGAATCAGAAGGTTTTTGTAAGTACATTCTTCCTGGTACAAAAGAAAGACAAAGGCAGGAGACCAGTAATAAACCTCAGAGACCTAAACAGGTTTGTTCTACAGACAGACACTTCAAAATGGAGGGTATCCAGCTCCTAAGAGACATCTTACTGGAGGGAGACTGGTTAGTGAAAATGGACCTCAAAGACGCCTATTCCACTATTCCAATGGCCCAGGAATGTCAATATTACCTCCACTTTTTATGGCAAAATCCCCTTTTCCAAATTCAGGCACTCCCCTTCGGTCTGGCATCGGCCCCCTGGTGCTTTACAAAAGTGATGAGAGCAGTCATCTCTTTCCTCAGAGAGAGAGGAGTAAGTTTTATTATCTATCCGGAAGGCATTCTCATAATTTCTTAGTGTCATATACAAATTCTTAAAGACTTAGGGCCAGATTACGATCTTGTTAGGAAGGCCTCCTGACAGGTCCCGGAACATGTGAATCTGATTCGGCACCTATGTTTCTGACCGAGTCGTCACCCGCTCTGAATGACCAAGTACGATGCAAAGATCTCGTCCGCATCGACCGAATCGTTTCCGGAACCCAATCCCATCCGACCGACACGTTCGCAGACGAATCGTGCTGCGCAATGGAGCCGGATTCCAACCGAGCGAGTACAATGCACGATTCGTTCAGCTGTATCGCCTCGGTCTCAGCGAGACGAAACGGCTGTCGGAATCGGACTTCGGGGCCCGTAGCAGGCACCCCTTCACCCGGAGCCCTTCGAATCGGTCACCCATGGGTCCCCCCGATCCATGCATGCACAGTGTGGTGGGCAACATGCGGTGCCCGCCACAGGGTGTACGCTTTTCCTCACCCACCCCTTTTTGCTATGGGAGCCTGTGTACGTGTCGGTACACGGGCTCCCATAGAGTTCAATGGGAGTCCGAGCGAATCGAGTCCGTCAGCATATGGCTGCATCGTACTCGTTCGGTCGGACTCACACAGGACAATTCACTTGGAAAGCCCTCCGGATCAGAGTCGTACGGAGGGTTTTCCTAGCGAGATCGTAATCTGGCCCTTAGTGAGGGTGGCATCCCTCCTGGAGAGCTTGGGTTTTATCATAAACAAAGAAAAGTCTATTCAAATGTCCTCAAAAAACCTAGAATTTCTGGGCTTCTCGATAGACACAGTAAAATCTATTCTCCTTCCACCAGAGAAGAAGGTTGCCAAAATCCACAATGGATATGCTTTATACTGAAATAAAACCAACTAACCCTGAGAGAACGTGCCAGACTACTGGGCCTTCAATCCTCCTCCATTCAGGCCATATTTCCGGGCCCCCTTCACTACCGTGCTCTCCAGAGAATAACAGCAAGAGCACTTCAAGCAGGCCTGTGGTATAGAGACAAAATTTCCTTGCATCAGGAGGAAAATCAGAGCTAAGTTGGTGGCTACACAACCTGGACGCCTGGAACGGATGGGCAATCTTTGGATCGTCTCCGGATTACATTCTCGAATCCGATGCGAGTTTCCTTGGATGAGGTGCTCATCTGGGAACCAAGAATACGGGGGGACTGTGGTCCCACACAGAGAGATCTCACCACATAAACTTCCTGGAATTAACCGCGGGCCTTTATGCTTAGATGAGTTTCAAGCATTTTTTTACAGGGCAGACCAGTACTGCTGAAAATGGACAATGTTTGAGCAGTAGCTTATATAAACCGTCTAGGTGGTACGATATCTACGGATCTATCAGACCTGGACAAGAGACTTTTGATGTTCTGCTTGGAACACAAGATCTCGCTCAAAGCAGAATACTTACCCGGGGAAGCTAATGTCTCAGCCATCTGGAACTCCAGGTTTCTGAGGCACTACAGCGACTGGAAGCTGAACATAGCAATCTTTAGAAACCTAAACCTTCTAAGGGGTCCAATGAAATTGGACCTGTTTGTGAGTAGAATCACCTTCCAACTGGAAAAATATTTCAGCTGGATGCCAGACCCGGGTGCTCTATCAGTGAACGCCTTCCTACAACCCTGGAAAGGATCTCATGCTTATGCTTTTCCCCCCTTCGCCATGATCCAGAGAGTTCTTCAGAAAGTCAGACTGGAGGTATGCTCTCTGGTCTTAACAATTCCCTTTTGGCCATCTCAAGCATGGTTTCCAACGATCTTGGAACTGGCCTACGAAATACCCTTTATCCTTCCCGCAGAAGAAGGACTTCTAACAACCATAGATGGAGAGGAACACCCTCTGATCTCAACAGGGACTTTGAACCTTCTTGACTGGAAGGTATCAGGAAATCTAAAGAGTTGTCAGGACGTTCGGGGAAGAGCTGAAGAGCTCCTCAAGGAGTCCTGGGCCCTTAGCACCCACAAGAGATACAACGCAATTTGGAAAAAATGAGTTTGTTGGTGCCTGGAAAGGGAGCTGGATCCCGTGGAAGCACCTAAAGTCCAAGTATCCAACTTTCAAGTAGAACAGTCTGACAAGGGTCTCAGCTACAGAACACTGAACTTCTATAGAACTGCAGTCTCAGCCGGCCACAGTTTAGTAAATGGAAGAAGCGTTGGGTAAACGTGATGATCTGTAGAATCCTTAAAAGTATCAGATTGAGAAGACCACGAAGCCTAAATACGAGTCTCTCTGGGTTGTCAACTTAGTGCTTGATCTAGTCAATTTGTGGCCAAATAATAGATTTCTAAGCAAAAAGATGCTTTCCATGAAGCTAGCCTCATTACTGTGCCTGAGTTCCTGCTGTCGCGTGTCGGATGTGAGAGCTTTAGAGGTAAGCAACAGATTTTACGATGCCTTTGGAGTAAAGTTTGAAATTGTTAGAAGAACTAAAACAATGTCTGACTCCATCTTTTACCCTAAGTTCGACTTATGCAAAAAACTCTCTGTGGTAGACTGTTTACGATTATAAAATGAATGAACACCTCTCAGACAGCGTTGACCAACTTCTCATTTCCTTTGTTAAACCTCTCAAAGCAGTGACTTGCGTTATGATAGCTCGCAGGCTGAAAGGAACTATGCAATTAGCGGGCGTCACCCTCAAAAGATTTCAAGCACATTCCATGAGGGGCGCAATGGCTAGCCAATCTCTTTTGAAAGGCGGCAGACTAGAGGACATCCTTAGAGCCACCGATTGGTCAAACTCCTCTACATTTGCAAAGCCTTATTGTAAAACGATAGAGCACATGTCAAATGTAGTCCTGCAGAGCTACCAACATGCATAATGGTAGCCTCCGGTCATGTAATGAAATAGCGATTCTCCTAATTACCATGCCAAGAGAATCTGAATTTCATTAAAGACACGGAGGCTAACATTAACCCACCCTCCCAACCCCACAATAAATAAATAAAGATAAAAAAAAATGTAGAGGATATGTACATGTAAAATGAAGACAATATAATATGTAATACTTTAATACGATTTCAAGTTATGTTACATGCATTCCGCAATAATTCAGTATGAAAACTTTTGTCTGTAAAGCATGTTCTAATATTCGTCTTTTATTTCGGGCAATTCTCAATAATCCAGAGGTTTCCCACACCATCGCCTGGAAGACACCACATAATGGGTGCTTGACCTACTACACAGTCTGTTCAGCTTCCTGGATCCTACTTCGCAGTTTGTTCGCCAAGGATCTTCTGTTTTCCTGTTTTACCATGTGATTTCCAAAACTTTCCAAATATGTGACAAAGAAGTTTATCCACAATTAAAAGATTCATGCTAATTAGGAGAATCGCTATTCTTATAAAGGTGGGATTGGACATCCACAGTTTTCCTGAAACCTTTAGGTCTAATACATCTTAATATAGCTTTGATTATAGTCATCAGCCAATGGAAAAAATGCTACCAAAGTTGTAAGTACAAGATGATACACCTGATCTTTGATTCAATCTTCTTAGCTATATCACAATGCCCAAAAATACTGTAAACACTCAAAAATTCACCATCCGAAGGTGAAGTGGTATTCCACCCACAAATATAGGATGGTTTCAGAGTGCCAAATTATTTCGAAGTCAGTGTCAAATGATCAGTTATCAGGGCCACTAAGCTTCCAGGATTCATTTCCAAAGAACAACATCCTCACTTTCCAAAAGTACTTCTCCTTATTTCTGTTCCTAGGCTGCCAAAATGTCGGTCCCTTTCCAGTGCCATCTTAAGATTGCTTGATGCCTTGAGGAAGACATAATTTTACCCCTTTGTTCAAAACAACCATTTGAGCTAATTAAAACTTTTGTAATGACAAACAAGATTGAATTATATGTTAAGCTTTCATAAATGAGGGAAAGAAAGAACAACCAAAAGTTCAAGCTCCCCACACCTGATAGCAAAATAGTACCAAAAGAGAGCATGGTCAAGTGCTAAGAACACCATTTCTTTTTCTACTTTGATCTAAAGTTGGTTTGGTATTTTAACTGTAGTGTCTTGAGAGTTAGCAATGACAGAACCCTTTTAGCTCCTGATGGACTCCGTAGAGCTATAATGTAGGTGTTAGAGCAGAATGCAATGAAGGCTGATTTGGAATGTTGAGTTGCACGCAGAGGAATAAAGACGTGTAATACTAAGGTCTATGTGTGGTGTAGTCACATGTGGGTACCAAGGCTGGGGAAGATGCTACAAATGGTGATGAGATAGGGGATAAGTAACCAGAAGATTTACAGTGCTCCCTCTCGCAACTGGCATACCTGCTCCCGGGTGTCCCAGACCCACCACAATGGCTCCACACAGAACAATTGCTACTCCCTGGAGGCAAGGGACTTGACCTTCTCTACGAGGACTGTGCCCTCTACACAAGACCTGGATACGCGCCCACCGTCTATTCGGGGTAGACCCACGACTACATGACAAAGCACCTCTGTGGGGCAATGATGCCCTACGCATTGACGGTTGGACCCTCTGTTGGACCCACTGGAGAGAGGCGGGCATACGCACATTGGACCAAATCCTGCTTGCTGGTGACCTGAAACCATTTGCCTGAGGGAGGAGTTCTGCCTCTACCCACGGCAGGCCTAGTGTTACATGCAATTGCAGCACTGACTGAGGCGCTGCTTGGGCCCACGCCCCTGGTCCTTACAATCTTCACCTCTGGTGACTTATCTAAACATGTGGTGACGCCACATGGGAGTGATGTCAGGATTGTACGGCATGCTCTCCAGCCACCTTTCTCACAACCTCTTTTACAGAACCTTTGCGCCAAATGGCTAACCCACTTACAGACCTCATACGAGGATGAGTATTAGGCAGACATCCTGGAAGCCCTAGACAGGGGCACACGAGAGGCCAGCTTAAAGTTCTGTCTTTTTAAAATGTTCCACGATTGGCACTGGACACCGATAAAACTGAACAGGGCAGGACTCCTCCCCCACATGAACTGCTGATGGTGCATAAGCACCCACTGCGACATAGCTCACATCCTCTGTGAGTGCTCTTTGATCCAATCTTTCTGGTCACATATTGGAACAGTCCTGGGTGCATCTATGCCGCTGCGTCTCCCCCTCACCCCCTCCGTCATCCTCCTCCATGACACAGGGGACTCTCCGGTTCTCTCCCGCCCGCAGCTGCGGCTCCTTCACATGGCCCTGGCTACAGCTAAGATATGTATCCTCCGCTAGTGGAGGTCGCTCATGCGCCCCATCCCAGGAAGACTGGATGGTGGCAATGATCGAAACGGCTTCACACAACCGTGTCATTTATAACTTACAGGACCAGGCTGAGCTATATACGCAGACATGGGCTCCTTTCCTCAGGGATGAGGCCTCCAACGGGCACCCTACCCCAAGCCCAACATCCCCTTGAATTGTGCAACTGACCCTCGCTGTATCTTAGGGTGGCCTGCCGCCTCTCCCCCACTTCTCACTACCTGTACCCTGATGACATTCCCCCTCCCGCCCTGCTCCACCCGCTTCTTCTCCATCCCTTGGTTCCCCCCTCTCCCTCTACCCCCCTTCATGGCTTCCTTTTGCATCCCCCCTTTTCTTCTTTCTCCCTCCCTCTCTCCCTTCCCCTTCCCATCCCTCTCCAACCTCTTCCCTGCGTTCTTTCTGCCTCCCTCCTTAGCCTCTCCTGCCCCATTTCCTCCCCCTCCACATCCCCTCCCTCCTTTGCCCTCTCCTTACTGATCCTTTCATCCCTCCCTCCCCTCTTCATCCACCCCTCTCCTTCCCTTCCCCGGACACGCAGGCTCACAGGCCAGAGGGCACCCCCTCTTCAAGGGAAACTAACACTTTAACCTGTTCCACCCGTTCTGTCTTTTGACAATAGCCCCCCCAACCCCCTTGGCAGTGGGCATGGGAACTACCTGAACTGATAACGAGGGGCTTCCCTCTCCCTTTTCTTGGTCTGTGCCTCCCTCCAGCCCTGCTGTCTGCAAAACCCAGGCACTGGAGACGCAATCCTCCTCCTCTCCACTCTCCTTTTCAGGGCTTGCCTTCCCGTACTTTCCCCCTCCTCCCCCCACTCGAGGGCCCTAGGCCCATCGGCCCCTCAACATCTGCCTACTGGAGGATGGGCCGGCACTGGGGAGGTGTTTTTTTCTTGGATACTTGCACTTTGAATCCCCCATAACCCCCTTTTATTCTTTTCTCTTCTCCCCCCTCCTTAGTGAACTGTATCACATTGCATTGTTTAGTATTTATACGCTCTGATCTCATACCGTGTTCATGTTGTATGACTTTGTTTCACTCAATAAAAAATTACAACACAAAAAAAAGACAGTGCTCTTCCAGAGAGTTTGCCGTGGTCCAAGAAACTGCTCATGCATTCCACATGTGCCATTGTCGAAGCACAGAATCAACACTTAATGCATGTGGAGTCAAAGCGCAGCTCCAGCTGCTGTGAAGCAGTTGAAGACAACGAAAGCATTGCAGAATCTACACATCATTGGCCAAGAACCTGCTGGTCAGGCCATACATTAAGGTACCGCACTGCCATGTAAGATAAAGTCATATGTTACACAGAGTGTTAACACTGAAGGTGAAAGCAGTCAGTTTGGCAAAGAGCAGTTATTGATCAGATTAGCTACAACTCTACCAGGGAACTCTTCAAAACAGTCAAATCACTGTCCAAATGGAATAACAACAACATCTTCATTCCTGATGAACCCTTTTGCAATCAGCTGGCTGAATTTTTCCAATTGAAAGATAATTCTATTTTTCAGGCATTTTCTTTGAATACACTAAGTATTCATGTAGTTTCAAATCAGGAAGAGGTCCTGAATTCCGGATTAGCCTCTGGGCCTTGCGAAACACCCAAATTCGAATGTTTTTCACCTCTCACCTGGGAAAAAACAATTGGTCTCATAAGCCCCATTAAATCCGGGGCCCCTTCGGACCCCTGTCCCCCTTTGGTCATCAATCTTGCGGCCAGCACGGTGGCCGGACCACTCGTGGATCTATTAAATGAGACACTTAGCTCTGGGCAATACCCAACTATTTGGAAAAGAGCTTCCATCCTCCCTCTGGCGAAAAAACCTTCCCTGGACCCTAAACAGGTGGAAAGCTATAGACCGATCTCCAGCCTTCCGTTTCCTGCCAAGATCCTAGAGAAATGCAAAAACAACAGTTGATGGACAGAATGCAGAACAATGTCATACATTCACCCCAGTACAGAGATCTGGGCCTAAATCCATCGTTTTTTTGCTCACCATGCCATTCCAGTTTGAACCCAGCCATATGCAAATCAGTCTTGACCCTGTGCCTCATGGGAACAGTCCAGCCCGAACTGCCAAGCCAGGTCCTCCCTGGACTGGAAACAAGCATCCTAGGACCGGTTTCAGGGTTTCACCCCTCTTCAGCCAGGATAGCTTGATTCCAGTGGCATGGAGAGCACAGGACCCATGTCTGGGCATACCCGTCCCACTCGGGGTGACAGATGCAAAAACAACAGTTGATGGACAGAATGCAGAACAATGTCATACATTCACCCCAGTACAGAGATCTGGGCCTAAATCCATCGTTTTTTTGCTCACCATGCCATTCCAGTTTGAACCCAGCCATATGCAAATCAGTCTTGACCCTGTGCCTCATGGGAACAGTCCAACCCGAACTGCCAAGCCATGTCCTCCCTGGACTGGAAACAAGCATCCTAGGTCCGATTTCGGGGTTTCACCCCTCTTCAGCCAGGATAGCTTGATTCCAGTGGCATGGAGAGCACGGGACCCACGTCTGGGCATACCCGTCCCACTCGGGGTGACAAATGCAAAAACAACAGTTGATGGACAGAATGCAGAACAATGTCATACATTCAGAGAAGGCAATGAACGAGGAAATACTATCCTTCTTAGATACCAATCAGCTGCTTGACTCTTCTCAATACGGTTTTAGAACAAACCATTGCACTGAATCAGCACTGATGGCGGCATCTGAGGAAATAAATGGAATTGTGGCCAACGGCGGCAGAGCTGCATGAATCCTATTAGATCTCTCCGCCGCCTTTGATACGGTTCATCATGCACTTCTTGTTAAATTACTTCATTCACTTGGTTTTAGGAACACTGCACTAGCATTGCTGAGCTCGTTTCTTGACGATAGACAACAGTGGGTAGAGATGGGAGACGTAAGCTCAAGACCTTTCTCCCTCCCCTGTAGGGTACCGCAGGGCTCTGCGCTTAGCCCCACCTTATCTAATGTGTATGTCACCCCTCTTGTTAATCTTGTTTACAGTTTTGGCCTGGCTGTCTTTTCCTATGCTGATGATACACAGATAGTGGCATCTATTTCGTCACAGGTGGAAAAGTATGCAAAAATGTCTGCAGATGCATGGCCCAAGTTGCAGGCTGGATGCATAGAAACTGTCTCAAACAAAACTCAGACAAAATGGAGGTTCTGCTTTTTTGGGATGTATCTTGGTGGCCCGCAGAGCTGGGTGCTCCACCAAGGCCAGTTCAGAAGGCAAGAAACCTGGGAGTCATTTCTGACACCAAATTATGTTTCTCTGATCAAATAAATGCTGTGACCTCAGCAGGTTTTTTTTATGCTGAGGGTTCTCAAGAAGATTGTCCCGTTTATTCCGTTTGACTTACAAAAAATGGTGATGATGGCTCTCATCTCCTCGAAGATGGATTACTGCAATGCCCTCTATCTAGGCACCTCCAAATATCTAATAAAAAACTAAAGTCCCTGCAGAACGCTGTAGCAAGAACTCTACTGAAGGTCCCCAAATACAAACCAATCTCTCATCTAATGCTTGGCCTCCATTGGTTGCCAGTGGAAAAAAGGATATCTTTCAAGGCTCTGCGTTTAATCCACAAGGCCCTCTACAGAGCTGGTCCGTTCTTCTTTCAGGATCGTTTCTCCTGGTATATTCCTGGTAGGAACCTCAGATCGAGCTCTGCGTGAATGGTCACGGTCCCAAGAATTAGCAAAGCGAAATGGGGTGGAAGAATGCTCTTGTACCATGGAGGGAAGCTATGGAACTCCTTGCCTCTTGCCCTACGTTCACAACCCATCATGCAGCAATTCAGGAAACAGGTGAAGACCTGGTTGTTTTTGCAATAGGTCACTGAGCCACGCCAAAGGTATGTCCTTAGGCTTAGGGCCTTCCTGGTTTTTGATCCGTCTAGCGCTAAGACACCTTCGGGTATTGCGCGCTCAACAAAATTATTTCATTCATTTGTTCATTCATAATCTAAAAATGAAAAAATAACACTGTAAACCAAAGCACTGCAAGGCGAAGGCAAACCGGTGTCAGAAAGTGCAACTTGACATTTAGAAAAGAAGAAATAATTAACTTACCGAAACCATTAAAGAAAGCCATTGGACCACTTCACTCGGTGAAGTGGCTCACGGAGACGTGCCCAAGGTTGTGCTTACTGAGCCATCCATACTCGAAATGGTCCGACACCAAAACTGCTGAGTGGGATTCAGAAGAATTTCACCAGTCTTCAAAGAATAAAGAGCCAAATTTCCAGCTATCATTAAAGATGATCCCGAGACCAGCACGTTGTAAAGTCTCACATGGGAGTCACATAAACCAAGTCCCAGTGATCCACGCTGGTCTACAATGGTGCTGGGTTCCTGAAACCACCACCACCTTTTGATACCACCAAAAAGCAAAATATTGGCGATAGATGGACAGTGTGGATAGAGACATTTGAAGATTTTATTGATGCACCTGAAGAGACTGATAAGAAAAAGATTATCATATACCTCAAAAACAATGCTGGTGATAGTGTAAAAGAAGTCATAAGGAAAATGCCACAAACTGACTAAGAATACACATACTGACAGATTAAAGAAACTTTGAATTGCAAGTTCAATCCAATTCCTAATGTAGATTACAAAAGATACATTTTCAATCAAGAATGACAGAAAGTCGGTGAATCTATCAATGAATTTGTGGAGAGACTCGACACACTCATCAAACACTGTAAGTTCAATTAATTTAATGATGGAGAAGCTATACGTTTTTTAGTTATTGATGGATGCTTGTCAGATTCATTCAGACGACAAATGCTGGGAGAAACTATTAGTCTGGAGCAGGTGTTAAAGGCTGCCGGACGTGACAAGATTAAATGTCATGAGTGCGAAAAGCCAAAGACTGAAGAACACAACCTGTTGTCTACACATAAAAAGAAGTTGTGTTTTAGATGTGGATTTCCATTTCCACATGAAGGTAAATGTCCCACCATTGGACAGATATGTAAAGGCTGTAAAAAGGAGATCAGTTTTGTGACGGTTTGCAGAGCAAAGATAAAAGCAAGTGCATCATGGCACGAAGACAAACTGGCTGCCGGAACGTTCCAGAAGCAACGTTCGACACACACCCACAAGGCCAAGTGGCAGCATCAGCTAAAACAAATAGACACTGAACAAACTCAATTGTCATCTAAATCATCGTCAAGCAGTTTGTTGCTTGATATGAATTTACCTTGAAAAAAACAAAAGACAAGAGGTGTTTGGCAAAATAGGAACAGTTGGTTTAATTAAACTCTTTGGCCAGGAGTACAGCTTACAGAAACTGGTCTGAGGACTGTCTCTAAGTACAATCAATCCAAGTGATTTTTATACAGTTTTGGGTACCATAATAGTACATCCAGCGATCCTCGTTGGGGAAAAATATACTGGCCTTTTCTGTGGAGTCGTACATAAAAGGTCCCTGATAACATATGCAGGTGGGCCTAGACCTTGCGTGGACACAATGTGGGCCAATGGGTAATGTGTTCAGATGTCCGGCATGAGGTGCGCATGATCACTGCATGTACCGTGTGTGCTCTGTCCTGATTGGCTGTGTGTTCCTAACTCCATGTGGCATCTGACTTTATGGTGTTTTGGAAATGCGTGCACCCTTCTGGCCATGTGTGCTTTATTGGGGCCAATTTCCCTTGACCATTGTGGTGTTGCTGCTCTTATCTGGGGGATGGACTTGAATTTCCTGTTCCTGCGTTTGTCTGCTGGCTATGTGTCACCCCACCTGTGACCTGTCAATCAGTTACTGCGGGCCTATGTTGCAGAGCCTGCCTGATCATGTAATTCTGAGTTGGGGTTAATGAAGAGTTCATGACGGGCAAATTTGATACTAGTGATGTGATTTTGTTAGGGTATGTGAGAATACCTTCATAAGCATTAGCATAATTTTTATCAATATCAACATTCCTCCCTATAGTTGAAAATTTAACTACATTATCTAATCCATACTTAATGACAGTCACATTATTGGGTATATGGTGTTCTTCAGTTTTGACTAACACTATTTTCTAGTTACTTGCATTCTACCTAACTTGAGGACTGCGTTTTTGCAGCAGGAAACTCCCAATTGTAGGAAACCACACAAGAACAATGAAAATATGAGAATGGGCAACAGTGACGTGCACAGTCCGGTCAGCCATCGGGGGAGCCAGGCAAACCAGTTTAGATACCAAGCCTGCTCATGGGCACCTCCCTCCTCACACATGTCTCTTTGTAAACTGTGCAGTGCTTAGATGGCAAGAGCCAGAGTTCTGTTATCCAGGTCGTTACATGGGTTAAACGTGCCGCAGGATGCACTGATCTTTGCACACACCCCTCCCTCCATTGAGGTCATCAGGTACAACACATATCGATGTTGCATCACCATGAGACAGATGGCTCTCAGTTCTTCCTTGATCCCATTAAGGCCGAGCTCAGTGCTGTTCATCATCTTGAGCAGCTCCTACATGGTTATTGTTAATCAGTGGGTGTGCGCTTTCGTTTGCACTGTGAAGAAGGATATGGACCCCCTGCGTTGATTTGTGTGTCAGAAAACATACTTAATTCACCCGGCATGTCCTTGTACTGAGCCCAGCCAAAATATTAGGCAGTTCTTTTCTCTTCAGCCTGATGCAACAGAGTCGTCTTCTTCCTTAGCGGGTGTTCGTGCAACTCTGACAGATCTTCTCCGGTAATGACCAGAGTTGGGGTGTATATGGCAATGAGGGAGCAGAGGTCACGCCATCCGGGAATGAGCTGAGTGTAAGCGGACTTGCCACACTGCCAGTAGGTATCCATCAGCGTGGAGGTGCCCCACTGCATGTCCAGAATGTGCAGCACTGTACCACAGTTCTCATTCGTTGCAAGTGGGATGGTTCCTTTTCCTCTGAAACACAAGGAATACAGTGTAAGTTTCCATACAATTAAGGGTTGCCCCTTCCCTTCTGACCACGTATATCTGTTCACCTCAGTGTCCCAGATTTCCTGACATGGGGTATCTATGCTGTTGTTTAACCCTCCCCTACGAGAGTCGTTTCCCTTTGTATTATTGAGGTTGAATGCCTTACACTGGAACTCCATGTCTGGGATCCATTTGTTATTAAAAAAGACAGCCCTGGAAATGCAAAGGGCCATCCTGGGACCACAGATAAAGGCATGAGCGAACGTGTTTGTGAATTGGTGTGGCGGTTTAGCTACCTCCAAGAACCTCTTTTCTGGAAAGTATTGGGGTCAAACAGTATCCTCCCCTATGGTGCCCCTCCTGGTCATCCTGACTAGCTCTGTTTGAATGTCGCTAGGCTCAGTGAAAATGTACAGTGCTGTGGGATTGGTCTTGTATCGGGTTAGGTTCACTACCACTTTATGGGGTTCTACTGTGTTGGGTTGTATCTTGGTCCTAATCCTACATAGATATTGGTGGAGAAGGAATTTTGCTATTTCGGGGACTACCTATTGGGACAAGTAAAACCTGTCTGCGCCTACTGCGTGTGGTATAAACTAACAACTGTAACATGACCTGGCTGTTGTCTAGGAGCCCACAGTGGTCATATACTGATACCACAAGTTGGATAAGAGGGCACTATGTATTGCATGTGGAATGCTAGTGTTTGGTTCGGTGTAAATATAAGTGATGTGGGAGAGATCCCTACGCAAGTGTGGTGATATCTTCAGGGTAGAGTCCATCAGCCTAGGCAGTGCTTTGATGACGAATGGTTCTGGAAACACCAATAGCAAACAGAGGGTACACAGAAGTACAACAATACATAACTTATGGAACATTGCAGGTCCTGGGACTGGATCCAGGGGAGGCGTTGGTGATCCTCTGGCAAGTGGGAGTGTCTTTATTTAAAAAGTTTGAGGAAAAAGTTCACTGTACAGTTCATAGTCCTTAATTCGCACACTGTAGATCCTGTCATGGTGCAGATGTGGCCACTGAAAAAGTAGTGCACTTAGACGTTTGATTGCCAACCTGTTGAATAAGAGCTATGTTTGTTTTGTTAGTTTAAAAACAGTGCGTTATTGCATGCGCCTTCATTTCTCTTTGTGGCTCCTGTGCTTTTTCTTTTGAGGGGTGTGTCTTTCCCCCATTCGTTCATGCCATTTTTAGTGAGGCACCGGAAGGTGGCCACAATGGGGGTATCTTATTTGGCAAAGTGCATTATTGTCTATGGGACATATTAATTTCTAGGGCTTGTCGGGCCTTTTAGTTTTTGTGGGATGTTGGGCTGCCCCCCTCTCCGTGCCTAGCTGACACCTATGTTGGTACAACATTTTTACGGGGCAATCTCGTGAACATGGAGTGCCATCAATCTTAGCTTGGGTTCCATGGGTGTTGCCAGACCCTCTTTCCAAGGTGTACATGGGAAGTGCTATAAGTGTGGGTGGTGGTTTTGACCTACACGTGTGTGGGGCCATTTATAAGAGGGGAGGTGTCGCAAATGAATGCAGGTGGGGATCGCAACGTGCCCTGAGGTCATTTGTATCCATCTCTAGTCCCGGCATGCAACGTGACCCTCCCAGTGGCACCAGGTGTCTTAACTTTGCCCCTCTTCTCAAAACTTCCTTTTGGGCTAGCTTTGGGCATCCTTTTTTTGTTCTTTTGGGCACTACCCTAGAAAGTGCATGATTTGGCTATCTCATTTTATCAGGAAGGAATGGAGGTGGTCGGAAATCTGTCCTGTGGCCTCCGTGTGTTTCTGATATTGCAGTGTTTGAGATTGGGCTTACTGTCTCCTTCAGATGCTGTGTGCAAGGCCTGGAGTGTTGGCTGACTGCTAGGCCTGATAAGGGGATGAGCACATTCTCAAGTTCTAATCTCGTGCAGAGCTGTGATGGATCTTTGTGACACCCTGTTCCCCATCCTCACACCCCTCTCTCTCAGACCCTTCCTTTCCTGGGTAGTTGGGCCTGTGTTTCCCAGCTGTGGCCAGGGACCCCTTAACCGGCAGCATGCTGATTTTGTTATTCTGGAGTAGCACAACCCGGTGAGCAGGCTTTCGGATGCTTGGAAAATATTGAAGGAGAAGGTAGGAAAAAACATTGCTGCATGGAGAACCTGGAATATAAGGTCAAGGAGTCATCGAAATTTGTCCAAGGAAGGTGATGGACAGGGATAGTTGGCTGTTCGGGCAGACCTCCCCTTTTGACTGACCGATTCGGTGTGATGCCTTGCAACTTGTCGGATCATATGCGGTGGAGGTGATGGAGTCTTCACTATCCAGAGCGTGCGAGAACCTTGGCTACCGACACTGGAGGACAGCTTTGTTTTGGAACTTAAAGGAGGCCTCCATTGCCTGGAGGATGCTAGCTTTTAGGGGCTCAGTTCGAACCTCACGTCATGAAGGAATTTTGGTCCTGGGCTGGGGGCCCGAGAATGGAGTCCTTTCGATTTGGTTATTGGAACCCGTCCCAATTGACTTGTGGGAGTGGGGGTCTGGGTGCCGGTGCCTGCTTTTAAGGACTGGACGGGAGCCGTCCTGCCCCCCCTCGTCAGACTGCCCTCCCCCTGGGGTCTGGTCAGCCAGCCCCACCCTGGGGGATCAGCAGCCGAGTGGACTAATGTAGGAAGCTGGCTCTGTATATACTATACCAAAATGAGGTATAGTGTGCACAGAGTCCAGTGGAACCCCAAAGGTAGGCAGGGGTAAAAGTAGATAGCACCTTACTCTCTATTTGTGGTAGTGTGGGCGAGCAGTAAGGCTTTATCAAAGGGTAGTGTTAAGCATTTGTTGCACACACTCAGGCAGCAAATGATGTCACACACTCAAAGACTGAACTCAGACCAATTTGTTTGTATAAAAAATATTATTAAGTTATTTTATTCCTAGAACAAAGCCAAGCCTGGTGCAGGTAAGTGAAATAATACTTTGCAAAATCTTATGCAATGTTTTACAGTTGAATGCAGGTTCAAATGCAGTTGGTTGAATTACAGGTAAGTCAATATTTCAAAATTACTTTTCAGTTACTTTGCAGATTACTATGCACGTTACTTTTTAGATTACTTTTCAGATTACTTTTGCTAATCAGTGTGATATGCCTAGATATCACACTGAGACATTTCCTAGACAAAAGGTAGGTAATTCACTTTAGTACATATGCAGTTCTTCAATGTTCCATACAAACCAACTCAACAATTTTCAAGAAAAAACAGTCAATGTATTCCTATGGAGAAAATGAAGTTAACGGCTAGCAGGTAAGTACTTGTTTGTGGGAGTTGGTATTCTGGGGTTAGAGCTAGGGTTCCCCCAGGGTCGAGGTTGCACTCTTGAAACACCCTCAGTGGCACTAAGGCGGCCGGGTGCAGAGTACTGAGGCCCAATGTTATCCAATGGGGGATAAGGGGCCTCTGGTTGGTGGCTGCTCACGAGCTGGCCACAAGGTTGTGGGAGCAAAGCTCATGGTGTAAGGCTCAGGGCAAAGGGGGATCTGAGTTAGCACCCAAAGTACACCCGCAGCGGCACAGTGGTGGTTGGGTGCAGGATGCTGTTTTGGCGCCGGGTGCCCTGTTGTTTTTACTGGGGAGTCTCCAGTTGCAACAAAGAATGCAGGTTCAAGGACGAAGATCTTCTGGAGGTGACCACCAGTTGGAGAGGTAATTTGGGATGCCTGGGGATGCTGGGACATCGTCGGTTGGGCCACCCAAGGCCGTGGGACGTCGGGTGCAGGGGTGTCTTTAGGCATCAGGTTTTCTTACCAGCTCCTGTCGCGGTCGCGGGGATCCTCCAGAAAGGGGCTGCAGGCTTCACATGGAGATTCTAGGCAGGTCAGAGATCACCAGATCTCTGGTCAGAATTTCCAGGGAGACCTCCTCGTAGTGTTGGGCCACTCGAACTCAGGCGTTGGGCATCGGGGGCAGAGTGGTTGAAGACTCGCAGTTTTGGCTGGGGGCAGAGACTGTGGGTGAGCAAATACGGTGCTCATGGGAGACAAAGTCTTGGATTTGGAAGGCAGGGCAGGTCCTTTGGGTTCTTGAGGCTGCTGGCTGCAGGACATACTGGGATTTTGCTGGAGCAGGTTCAAGGTACGGACAGGCCGGAAAGGGCTGGGGCCAAGTCAGTGGGCGTCCTCCTCTTCTTAGTTTCAGCACGGCTTCTTCGGTCCTTCTTCTTCTCTTTTTCTGGTCTGTTCTTGTCTGAGGAGGCAAAGTTAAGGGTTGCCCCTAAATACTAGATTTAGGGGCGTTACAGGTAAGTAAAGGTTGGGACCAATGGGTCCCTTCCTTGGGGTGGGTACACCCCCTATTATGCCACCCTCCAGTGGGAGGGAAGCATATGCCTCTCTCTGTTTGGCTGGGTCCCCCCCTCTGCAAGATGGCGGGGACTGAGAGTTGTGCTTCACCTAATTTTCCCCACCTGAGGGGTGGGGTTGGCAAAGATGGGCACACTTCCCTTCCTCACTTGGTTTTCCCACCGATTCTCCGCCCAAAGTGGGGGTCAGAACCGGTGGGTGCCAGTTGCAGGAAGCAGCAAAGGGCTGGGGTAGCTCACAAAGGTGGGAAGGCTTTGAAGCTTCCCCTCCGTGGACCCTACCCATCCTGGGGGAGGAGGCTTGGCACCTCGCCCCAGGATGTGCATTATTTCAGACCCCCGAGAGCAGCAGGCTCTTGACCCAGGGGTCTAGAAACATGTCTGGTGGTGGCAGCTGGCAAGCAGTCACTCAGTAGGACACCAGAGTTAGGTTTTTTTTCAGGGGGCATCTCTAAGATGCCCTCTGAGTGCATTTGTCATTAAATCCCACACTGGCATCAGTGTGAGTTTACTGTGCTGAGAAGTTTGATACCAAACTCCCCAGTTTTCAGTAAAGCCATTATGATGCTGTGGAGTTTGTATTGTAAAACTCCCAGCACCATATACTCTTAATGGCATTACTGCACTTACAATGTCTAAGAATTGGCTTAGACACTGTAGGGGTACAGGGTTCAGGCACCTGTACCCTCACCACTGGTATAGTGCACCTAGCTAGAGGGGTGACTGACCTATGCCAGGGCAGTGAGTTGTAGGCATGGTACACAGGGATGTGTGCCATGTCGACTCTTCACATTGTTCTGCACCAAAACACGCAACCTGCAATGGCAGTGTGTGTGTAAAGGTACAGGGCCTCTAAGGGTGGCACAAAAAGTGCTGCAACCCTTAGAGGCCTTCCCTGGCCACAGTGCCCTTGGTACCTATGGTACCATTTACAAGGGGCTGACCTGTGGCCAAAGAGTGCCAATTGGGTTTTGTCTTTATGAAGTTTTAGGGAAAGAGCATAGGCCCTGGGTACCAGTTTGGCAGCAACCCAGGGCACACTCAGTCAGAGTACATCAGCAGTTTGGCAAAAAGTGGGGGCAACCATGCAAAAAGCGGGCACTTTCTTACAACTAGACTCGCACAGGTACCCGGAATGGTGGACTCTGGTGAGGATATCTGATCGACAAACCACGTCCAGCAGCCCTGAATTTCCCAAACGCAAGTAAAGGCTTGGATTCCTAATATTGTCTCATTGGTCCTTCTTTTGAATTTTGGTACAGTGAATTGTGAGGGGCGCATGAAATGTATGGTTCATTGTGAGGAGTTTTGACTTACTGCATACTTGAGTTCTGCTTTCTGCGAAGGCATTGCCTCCCCAGACAGTTACCTCTCCCTGTCATGGTTGTGGCCCTAGTCTCTGCTAAGCTGGGCTCCCTGTCTGTTGCTGCTGTTGCCATGCATTTACCTGATCCCTGTTGTGATGGTGCAGTAGCTGGCTGACTTCGCTGAGGCTGTGTGTTTGGTTGGTTCGGATCCCCCTGTGTTTGGTTTTGTGGTTTGGGATTTTGCGGGGACTGACCCATGTCTATCAACCTCTGTGCATGATATGCTTTTAGCAAATATCAGAAACAATGTGGCCCATCCTGCGGCAATACTGACATTCTCTGGGCCTTGGTTGTTGCCAGCTCCCCTTTCGACCATTACAGTTACGTTGAAATCCCTTGGGGTTTTGTGGTGGAACCTTACCAGTGGGTCGCTGAACTGGTATTGCGTGTGACTGCCAACCCGTCTTGCACTCCGCTTCCCTCCATGTGCGGCAGGCAGGGAAACCTTGGTGGTGGTTTTCTATTTGCCTTCTGTGCCATATGGTTCCTATGGTGGCCATGCGTTTGGGTACCCTATCTGACAGTGGGAAGGGGGCTTCAGGCGCGGGGAACACACCACGTAGTACCAGGCAACCTCGTCTGTGCCAATTCCCAGTGCGCTGAGGTGCTAGGGGGGCGGCAGAGACTGAATTCGGAGGTCCTAGAAGCCCGCGTGTTCCGTTTTTTACCACCATTTCCCCTGTGGGCATTAGCCCTGCTTCCCGGCTTGCCTCAAGGGACCCGGCAGGGGTGTGCGTGTTACAGTTCTGACTTTCTTCCTCCTTTCGTATCCTATTGTCTATCAAGGCCCTTGTCTTGGTTGGTATATGGGCTTAGAAGTGGTGCAGGTGGCATGCCCATTGCCGAGCAAGTTTGTGCAATCCAAAGAATTTTTCTCTGTATTCTTCAACTCCCTCAGCAAAGGGGAACTAGTTGGTGGGCATTGTCCTTGCCTTTGCTTGAATGGTGTGGGAGCGTCTTAAGAGCACGGGCTCTTGGGAAGGGGATCCTAGGAAGGAGTAAGCCATAGTTCCGTCATCGGCAAACTGGATGGACATCTTGAGCTTGGTCATTAGGTCTTGCCCCAGTATGTTAGCTGGGGATGAGGGAAAGTATAATTGTTCTCTCACACTATTTCCCTATACCTCTAACTCGAGAGGTTCTGTGAAGGGGATCCCTGTCATTGTGCCAGAGAACCCTTGCACAACTGCGATATTTCTTGAAAAGGGGACTATTTCTTTCCTCAGGCATGACCCTCATCACCCCGTGTCAATTAGAAAACTGTAAGGTGTGTTGTTCGCATGTACAGTGACTGATGGATCCTCCTCTGATCGGCCTAGGGTGGACGGTAGGGTGTGTGTGTTTTTGAATGCCGCTTCTACTTTGGGCATAGATTCCCTCCTCTCCCACTTGGTTAGCTGGGCCAACCCCTTAGCCTTGTTTTCTCCATCGGATCCCAGGGGATTGAGGCTCTCCACTTCACTCCCGCTAGTTGTATCATTATCCAAAAATGCTATGAATCTCCCTGTTACCTTAGTGTGTTCAGCTGACTCGGTGGGAGTGTGCGTTCTTCGCGCCACTGGGGCTTGATGGGCTGAATGCGACGGATGGGGAGTCAAGCTTTGGGGAGCCCTAGCACTGGAATGGGGTGGTGCCTGGGCCTGCCGGTCTGTTAGGCCCTCTTGCTTTGACCTAACAGTCCGTTGTTTGGTAGGGGATCCTCCGGCCCACTCAACTGCCGGGTTGGTGTATCCTTATACAGGGCTAGCTGGCATCAGGGAGAGCACCTCCATACCTGCATATGGCGGGAGAGGTGCATACACTTTGCTTATTGTCTGTGGGATAGGATTATCAGCCTGGACCTCCTCAAAGATGACCCACAGTTCTAACAGTGCATCTCTCTTGTCATTTTTCTGTCCTGCATATTTAGTCCGTATGTGTGTCCTCATGTGTTCGATTATGTTAGTGTCGAAGGTTCCCTCTTCTGGCCAGGGAAACACATGTGCCTTAGTGTGTGAGTGCCATTCATGGCAATACTTGTTAGGGTTTATTTCCTGTGTGGTGAACCTGGTGTGTATGTGTTTTAGTGGCGACTCCATGAGAGGTTGGGTACTTCTTAAGGGACAGACACACCCTTGTTTCTCTTGGGGGTTTGGGGAATTTTTAAGTTCTACTCTAGTTCTGGGGGAAATATTATACACAGGGATTGCTGGTCCTAACTACTTATTATGAGCTATGTATGGCTGCATCAGTATATACATTTCACAAACACAAAATAGCAATGCATATGAAGGTTCACAACCTGGAAGAAAGTGCAATTGCTAAAGCGTCATAAAAATGGCAGCAAATAGCAGACTTTTCTGTGATATGAAATAACGATTGTGAAAATAGCAACACCTTCATATAGCACATTGAGACACCGACAAAACACAATAGTCAGACAAAATACTGTTGCATTAATCTAGCAGCACAATAGTATCAAATCATCACAACATCAAATACCTTGCATCCATTTCAAACTACAATAAAAAACTGACAGAGAAAAAATGATGACTTTGTCAAAAATACCATAGCCCGCCCATAGTGCACGCTATCCTGTGACCAGGGGAATCCCTTTGCGGTATACAGGACTAAGTGAACTCAATAATCTGTCAATATCGGCTCAGTGACAAAGAAAACAACAATTTGTTCCCCGAGAAAAGGAATAAATCGACAAACCACAGGCCCCTCTTGGCCAAAACACAAGCATCACCTGATTTCCCAGATCCAAATCTTTCCCTAGTGTCCGAATTGCACCCTGTTTCACACCCAGGGGCTTAGTGTACCATCTGTGTAATACCCAGTGGTCCAAGCGAACAACACCTCTCACTTCTTTCAGATACCAACAGTTTTAAGAGACTGGTAGCACTGGGAAACCCTTTTAGACTAATAAATAAAATTCAGGTGTCGGCCCTATATCACATCCATGGCCCATGCGTACCATCTGTGTAACGCCCAGTGGTCCAAGCGGTGTGGCCTCAACCCTGTATCACAGACAGGGACTAGCGCATCATCTGTGTAGTGCCCAGCGGTCCAAGCCACAACCAATTTACCCTTCCTAGCATGCTGACTATTGAAACAATTTGACCTCCGTGGAAAAGCCTTCGAGGCTGCCTTGCGACTACTCAGTTCGGGCACATAAAATAGGAAACATCCCAGATTTCTGTCAGTGGCAGGGCATTCTTTCTAGTTTGCCATACAACAAATGCTGGGGACTAAGGATCAGATGTGGTCTCTTACCCTCCGACTTCAGAATAGACCTCTGCCCTGTGGAATCAGGAGAACTTCCAATCAATTGTGGCGTCTGCTCACCTTCATTGCTGCGCAGATGTAAGTCCATCTGGGCTGGGTCCCTTTCCTTTGGCTGTAGTCGGGCTTGAGGTATCAATCTCTCCTGGCTAGCTCACCAAAATATTGCTTGAATATGAATTTACCTTGAAACAAAACAAAAGACAAGAGGCTTTTGGCAAAACAGGAACAGTTGGTTTAATTAAACACTTTGGCCGAGAGTACAGCTCACAGAAGCGAGTCTGAGGATTGTCTCAAAGTACAATCAATCTGAGCACGGTTTAATACAATTTTCTGGCATCATAAAATTATTTCCAGCGAACCTTGTTTGGTAAACAAATGCTAGCCTTGTCTGTGGAGTTGTAAATAAAGGTCCCTGATATCAGATGCAGGTGGGCTTTGACCCTGCATGGACATAATGTGGGCTAGTGGGTAATGTGTCCAGATGTCGTGCATGAGGGGCACGTGATCACTACGTGTACTGTGTGTGCTGTGTCCTGATTGACTATGCGTTCCTAACTTCATGTGGAATCTGATTTTATGATGTTTTGGGAATGGGCGCACCCCTCCGGCAATGTGTGCTTTATTGAGGCCAATCTCCCTGGATCAATGTGGTGTCGCTGCGCTTATCTTGGGAATGGACCTGAGTTTCCTGTTTGTGCATTTGTCTACCGGCTACGTGCCACCCCACCTGTGACCTTTCAATCAGTTACCTCGGGCCTAGGCTGCAGAGCCTGCTTGAGCACATATTTCCGAGCCAGTGTTGATGCAGAGTTCATGATGGACAAATTTGTTACTAGTGATGCGATTTTGCTCATATATGAGAGTGCATTATCATAAACATTGGCATCGATGTTATCAAAATTAACATTACCTGGGTTGGCATCTGTGACCGGAATGGTGTAGTCTGCCAACTGAAGTATCCTTAAAACAGTCTATTAGGGGACTTAGTTTATCTTCATGTGTTTGTTAGTAGGGTGATTCTATTAGGAGGTTGTAGTGGTTTGCTACTTCTGTTACTGGGACACATGCTAGGGCAATTAATTTGTTTTATTTCATAGGCAAATTGAGAGTTTATTGAGAATTAAAATCTTAGTGCAGATTTTTGCAGCTGTCTCCATGTACTCTGGTTTAAATATTAATAACATCCCTGAGTAGCCATATGTGGGTATATTTTTTTTAATGGAACTAATCATTGCTTGTTTGAAGTCAATGATTATTTTTTGAGGATAGTAATTGTATGTTTTGGAATGTTATTTGATTTAGTAATTCATGGTATATTACACTTTGCTGGCCAAACGTATGTACACTAAGGGGTCGATTCCGATTCGGGCCGGAAAAAGCACCGACCGACTCGGAGCCGGAATTTATTCCGACCGACACGTACCTGTGGCGCCCTTCACGCCAAGTACGATGCAAGGCGTGCAAAATCCGACCGACACGTACTGAACCCAAGCCGAACGACCGAGCCGCATGGAAAACAGCAATCCGGCCGGAAAAACACGCGAATCGAACCGACCGACACGCACCCGGAACAAATCCAACCGAAACGTACACGCGAACTCCAAACCGCTAAGTACGATGCAAGGCGCGAAAACCACGACCGAGTCGAACGGAGGACAAGCCGTACGACCGACACGCATACAAAACTGCGAGCCGAAGTAACACAAAACACCGCGACCGACGCGTACGCAGCATAGAAAACTGCACGAACACAGCGTGAACGAAACGGAGAAGACCGTACGAGACAAATGCAGGGTCCGACTCGGTCACAAGAACGTTTCCAACATGCACAAAAAGTACTAAGGAAAAATACACAAAAAAAGGCCAAACAAGCAATTACAAAGCCAATAAATACTGGGGGGGTGGGGACAGAGAACAAAGACACACCCACAACTCCACCCATATAAAGGACACAAATCCCAACCATGATCCTTTGCAAATGCCATTCTACTGCCAGCACTCAACAGACAGCAACCACACACCCACAGCTCATCCCTCACACAAGCCACACACCATCAGCACACCAACAAATAGCTACCTCACATACACCCAGCAAAACACACACTCACACACCCTCACCTGCACACCAACACACACATCACTCACCATCACCACCCATCACCATGCCCCCCAAGAAGAATCACAAGTTCCTAGATTGTGAATTGGAAGTCCTGGTAGATGAGATCCTCAGGGTAGAGCCACAGCTGTTTGGCACACTGGTCCAACAGACCCCCATCTCCCAGAAAACCAAGATGTGGGAGAGGATCATCAACAGGGTGAACGCACAATCACCATGTCTGCGCACAAAGACTGACATCCAGAACAGGTGGTATGACGTGCGCAGGAGGGTACGGGAGCTGCTCAAGAAGGACTACCTCCTGAGCCAATACACCGGCAGTGGCCCTCCTGCCAAGCCAGTATACCTCAGGCCATGGGAGGAGAAGGTGCGGGCCATCCTTCTGCCAGTGAGCGTCTATGGACTACAGAACATCCCAGAGCCTGGTGAGTACACAACAAATGTACACAATATTCTGCCACAATACACACAAACATCACTGTCAAGGGGAGAGTCAAACCATGCACTCTTAGCAATTACACAGCAACCAGAACAGAATCATCCCAAAATGTGTATGTCAGTCAGATAAACACAACACATGCCATCTCAAAGTTACATTTAACCGTGTCATCACATGTACAAACACAACTACAACTACAGCTAGGCAGTGGCACAAATAGAACTAACAAACACATCCAGACATGTAGCCACCACTACAACACCAACACACAGTGAAGAACACTGAAAGGAAGGAATTCTGTGTATGCTGGGCAAGTCAGTGTAGCCAATAGCATCATGGGAGTCGTAGTCACACATATTGCTCACCCCCACAACTGTCCCATCAACACCACCATGAACCATGCGCACATCACAGGGAGTGGAAAAGGACTCACAAGATGGCTGACACTGGCTACTGCTGTGGGGAGCACAAGGCCCTGCTGGCAACTGTGCAACAACCAACAGCAGGACACCAATGACTGACATCCTGAGAGACAACTTCCACTCCCTGCAATGGAAGCACGTTCCATGGTGGGATATCTGGCTGGGTGGGAAGGAGGACTCACAGCACTGACCATAGTCACCAGCAGCTCCACCCACACACCCCCCTAACACAAACTACACACAACTCACCTGGGAGAAAGCATTGCCTCACATCCTAACTCAAGATCCCACAAAGAACCACAACCCTGGGTCATGCAGTGTGAAGCACAGGGACACTCTTGGGACTTTCAGCCAAACAACTGCCAGGACAACACTCCCAGCCATCCTGTCAGCACAGGCAGCCCACCCCACAGGGAAGCAGAGTCAAAAGGAAGGAAGCATGGGCATGCTGGGAAGGGGGGTGGAGGCAATAGCATGATGGGAGTAGTAGGCACAGATATCACTCAGCCTCACAACTGGCCCATCAACACCACCCTGAACCATGCTCACATCACAGGGAGTGGATAAGGACTCACAAGATGGCTGACACTGGCTACTGCTGTGGGGAGCACAAGGCCCTGCTGGCAACTGTGCACCAACAAACAGCACAACACCACTGACTGACATCCTGAGGGACAACTTCCACTCCCTGCAATGGAAGCACGTTCCATGGTGGGATATCTGGCTGGGTGGGAAGGAGGACTCGCAGCACTGACCATAGTCACAAGCACCTCCCCTCACACCCCCCCTCAACACAAACTCCACAGAACCCACCTGGGAGAATGCAATGCCTCACATCCTAACTCAAGATCCCACAAAGAACCTCCACCCTGGGTAATGTAGTGTGAAGCACAAGGATACTCTTGGGACTTTTAGCCAAAAAACTGCCAGGACAACACTCCCAGCCATCCTGTCAGCACAGGCAGCCCACCCCACAGGGAAGCAGAGTCAAAAGGAAGGAAGCATGGGCATGCTGGGAAGGGGGTGGAGGCAATAGCATGATGGGAGTAGTAGGCACAGATATCGCTCAGCCTCACAACTGGCCCATCAACACCACCCTGAACCATGCTCACATCACAGGGAGTGGATAAGGACTCACAAGATGGCTGACACTGGCTACTGCTGTGGGGAGCACAAGGCCCTGCTGGCAACTGTGCACCAACAAACAGCACAACACCACTGCCTGACATCCTGAAAGCCAACTTGCACTCTCTGCAATGCAAGCACGTTCCATGGTGGGATATCTGGCTGGGTGGGAAGGAGGACTTGCAGCACTGACCATAGTCACAAGCACCTCCCCTCACACACCCCCTCAACACATACTCTACAGAACCCACCTGGGAGAATGCAATGCCTCACATCCTAACTGAAGATCCCACAAAGAACCACCACCCTGGGTTATGTTGTGTGAAACACAGGGACACTCTTTGGACTTTTAGCCAAACAACTGCCAGGACAACACTCCCAGCCATCCTGTCAGCACAGGCAGCCCACCCCACAGGGAAGCAGAGTCAAAAGGAAGGAAGCATGGGCATGCTGGGAAGGAGGGTGGAGGCAATAGCATGATGGGAGTAGTAGGCACAGATATCGCTCAGCCTCACAACTGGCCCATCAACACCACCCTGAACCATGCTCACATCACAGGGAGTGGATAAGGACTCACAAGATGGCTGACACTGGCTACTGCTGTGGGGAGCACAAGGCCCTGCTGGCAACTGTGCACCAACAAACAGCACAACACCACTGCCTGACATCCTGAAAGCCAACTTGCACTCTCTGCAATGCAAGCACGTTCCATGGTGGGATATCTGGCTGGGTGGGAAGGAGGACTTGCAGCACTGACCATAGTCACAAGCACCTCCCCTCACACACCCCCTCAACACATACTCCACAGAACCCACCTGGGAGAATGCAATGCCTCACATCCTAACTGAAGATCCCACAAAGAACCACCACCCTGGGTTATGTTGTGTGAAGCACAGGGACACTCTTTGGACTTTTAGCCAAACAACTGCCAGGACAACACTCCCAGACATCCTGTCAGCACAGGCAGCCCACCCCACAGGGAAGCAGAGTCAAAAGGAAGGAAGCATGGGCATGCTGGGAAGGGGGTGGAGGCAATAGCATGATGGGAGTCGTAGGCACAGCTCTACATCCCCCACCACATGGCCCAGCAAGCTCACACTCACGCATGCACATCCCACAGAGAGTGGAAAGGCCCATCAAAGATGTCTGACACTGTTGCTGTGTCGTGGGGAGCACAAGGGCATGCTGGGAACTGCACACCAACCAACAGCAGGACACCACTGTCAGCCATCTTGCCATTGCTCTCACACCCACACACACTGAACTCCCCACAAAAGCAAGTAAGTATGGGAATGCTGGGAAGTGGGGTGGAGGCAATAGCATGATGGGAGTCATAGTCACAGACATAGCTCACCCCCACAACTGTCCCATCAACACCACCCTGAACCATGCTCACATCACAGGGAGTGGATAAGGACTGACAAGATGGCTGACACTGGCTACTGCTGTGGGGAGCACAAGGCCCTGCTGGGAACTGCACACCAACCAACAGCAGGACACCACTGTCAGCCATCTTGCCATTGCTCTCACACCCACACACACTGAACTCCCCACAAAAGCAAGTAAGTATGGGAATGCTGGGAAGTGGGGTGGAGGCAATAGCATGATGGGAGTCATAGTCACAGACATAGCTCACCCCCACAACTGTCCCATCAACACCACCCTGAACCATGCTCACATCACAGGGAGTGGATAAGGACTGACAAGATGGCTGACACTGGCTACTGCTGTGGGAGCACAAGGCCCTGCTGGGAACTGCACACCAACCAACAGCAGGACACCACTGTCAGCCATCTTGCCATTGCTCTCACACCCACACACACTGAACTCCCCACAAAAGCAAGTAAGTATGGGAATGCTGGGAAGTGGGGTGGAGGCAATAGCATGATGGGAGTCATAGTCACAGACATAGCTCACCCCCACAACTGTCCCATCAACACCACCCTGAACCATGCTCACATCACAGGGAGTGGATAAGGACTGACAAGATGGCTGACACTGGCTACTGCTGTGGGGAGCACAAGGCCCTGCTGGGAACTGCACACCAACCAACAGCAGGACACCACTGTCAGCCATCTTGCCATTGCTCTCACACCCACGCACACTGAACTCCCCACAAAAGCAAGTAAGTTTGGGAATGCTGGGAAGTGGGGTGGAGGCAATAGCATGATGGGAGTCATAGTCACAGACATAGCTCACCCCCACAACTGTCCCATCAACACCACCCTGAACCATGCTCACATCACAGGGAGTGGATAAGGACTGACAAGATGGCTGACACTGGCTACTGCTGTGGGGAGCACAAGGCCCTGCTGGGAACTGCACACCAACCAACAGCAGGACACCACTGTCAGCCATCTTGCCATTGCTCTCACACCCACACACACTGAACTCCCCACAAAAGCAAGTAAGTATGGGAATGCTGGGAAGTGGGGTGGAGGCAATAGCATGATGGGAGTCATAGTCACAGACATAGCTCACCCCCACAACTGTCCCATCAACACCACCATGAACCATGCTCACATCACAGGGAGTGGATAAGGACTGACAAGATGGCTGACACTGGCTACTGCTGTGGGGAGCACAAGGGCATTGCTGGGAACTGCACACCAACCAACAGCAGGACACCACTGTCAGCCATCTTGCCATTGCACTCACACCCACACACACTGAACTCCCCACAAAAGCAAGTAAGTATGGGAATGCTGGGAAGTGGGGTGGAGGCAATAGCATGATGGGAGTCATAGTCACAGACATAGCTCACCCCCACAACTGTCCCTTCAACACCACCCTGAACCATGCTCACATCACAGGGAGTGGATAAGGACTGACAAGATGGCTGACACTGGCTACTGCTGTGGGGAGCACAAGGGCATGCTGGGAACTGTGCAACAACCAACAGCAGGACACCACTGACTGACATCCTGAAAGACAACTTTCACTCCCTGCAATGCAAGCACAGTCCATGGTGGGATAACTGACTGGCTGGGTGGGAAGGAGGGCCGGCTGTCAACCAAATACAACCAATGCAGACCATGTTCACACCCCAACAAATACATAGAAATGCCCAAATAATGCAGGACAATGTGCTACACCAATATCAACCCCTGACTGTGACGACTTAGGACAATGCAATGTACAGGCCCGCACCCAGAGGCACAGTCACAACTGTCAGGTGTGTCAACCATTGATGCCTGCAGAAACATAACATACACTGTGTGTGTCTCCCAAAAACAGGTGATGATGGGGACACAGCAGCAGATGCTGAGGAGTCCCAGTCCCAGGCTCAAGAGGATGCAGAGCTCACTGGTGTCGTACAGCCTCTGCCCTCCTCGGACGAAGAAGACCAACCTGGCACACCCGGTGCAAGTCAACATGCAGCACCAGCAGGACCACCAGCTGCAGCACCAGCAGGACCACCAGCTGCACCCCCTGCACCCACCCCTCCAACGACTGTCACCACAAATACCATCCCTGCCGACATGGACAGAACAAGGAGCAACACCAGCACAGGGACCCTGGACCAACGTGGGGCCATGGACACCACCACCACCACCAACCCCCAAGGGGGACCAGGGTCATCTGTGCGTGCCACTGCATGCACTGCACATGTCGGCAGGGGTGGTGGGAGGGGTGGGAGACAGAGGTCGCTGCTTGCAGAGGTTGCTGGTGTGCATGATGACCCACAACTGGTACGCATAGCCGAAGCGTACCAGTCCAGCACCGGAGATCTCAGCCAGGTAGTGGGGCTCCTCAGAGACATGAAACTCATGCACAATACATGTTACAAGATACCCACCCAGAATCAAGTTAGCATGTCAACACTGTTGGGGAGTACAGACCACCTGTAAGCACACATCGCTACACACATCCAGTCAAGTAGCCCATGGACACACTCCAACAGCACCAGAGCACCACCTACACATATCATGCCAACTCACATCATTGACATGACACCTCAGGATACTCACATTCAGCTAAAGAAGTTGGTGATGAGCTGTGTGCGGACATCACCCTCATCATCATCATCATCACTGGCATCGTGGTCCAGGCCAGGATCCTCCACAGGTGGCGGATGTTGGTCATTGTCATCCTGGATGAGAGGCAACTCCTTCCGCACTGCCAGGTTGTGGAGCATGCAGCAGGCGATGATAATCTTGCACACTTTCGCTGGGGCATATGGGAGGGACCCTCCTGTCTTGTCCAGGCAGCGGAAGCGGCTCTTCAGGAGACCAAATGTCCGCTCAATCACTCTCCTGGTCCGACCATGTGCCTCATTGTAGCGCATCTGGGCTGGTGTCACAGGGTTCCTGAGGGGTGTCAGCAACCACAGCATGTTGGGGTATCCCGAGTCACCTACGGACAGACAAGTGCACATTAGCTGACTTGGAAAAGTGGGTGGAATACTACAGATCAGATCACACACAATGGCACAAAGTCAGTACACACCGACAAGCCAGGCACACTGGTTCTGCATCTGTGCCATCATCCTGGGGATGCGACTACTCCTCATCACAAAGGCATCGTGTGCTGAACCAGGGAAACGGGCACACACGTGTGTGATGGTCATATCTGCAAGACACACCACCAGTGCATTGACCGAGTGGTAGTGCTTGCGGTTACGGTAGGCCTGCTCCTGGGCCTGTGGTGGTACCAAAGCCACATGTGTCCCATCAATGGAGCCAATGACATGCGGCATCCTCCCCAGGGCATAGAAGTCACTCTTCACGTCAGTGAGTCGTTGCAGTCTAGGGAAATAGATGTACCGGTTCAGGAATAGCAACATTGCCTCCAAAACATCGCGGAGCACACGGCTCAACATGGTCTGTGACATCCCACCAGCAGTCGCCACAGTATGTTGGAAGGTACCGGTGGCAAAGAAGTGTAGGGCTGCCATCACCTTCACCTTGGGGGTCAGCGCTGTAGGATACGGCCGGCCAGGCTGAAAATGTGGGGCCAACTGCACTGCTAAATCCTCAATCAGCTGCCTGGTGAAGCGGTACCGTCGGATGCTGTCCCGTTCCACCATCGTTGCTAGGTCTGGGAATGGTCGATGGACAGCAGGAGCCCTGCAGTGCAGAGGAGAAGAAAGCAAGATTGTCAGTCACCCCACATATGCGGCATTGAACACACTCAATATCACAACATACATCATTATGAGGCACAACTACATGAAGTGTGCAGTTCCGTAAGGACATGTATGGTACATACATGGCCAACATCTGTCATCACGGTTCAACAAGTGGCATCAATAAGTCCCAGGTTGGCCCATTGGATATCATGAGGCCGTGTCACAGTTCCCATCTCCTGCTGCCGTGTCACAATCACCCCCCACAGTGACATGTGAGGACAGATGTGCCCCAGGCATCACAGCTCAACGACAGGTACATTCCCAGGGACCCTGTATTGCCACATGGACACTGGCATTACATGGAGTATCATGTATACACCACAGCAAAACAACCATGACCCCCACAGGTAGTGGTCCCACTTGCCACTGCAGGACAGACATGGATGTCTGTGACACACACACGCACAACATCAAAGTCCATGCACACACAACGTGGATGTGGAGACTGTCTCCCATTGTGCACATGAAATCAGAGACATTGTAAACACTACATGCACACAGACTGTGGAGGACCATCACTATTGTGCCACTGGGACACCCTGGCTCAAACATACCATCCCACATGGGACTCACGGGGTATGTGACATGACATACACATACACCACCGTGAAATGTGACCATGGCACATGCACAGATATGAACAGTTGCACATCACAGTGGTCATGTACACGTAACACCCAGGATCCTGTCCCCAAGAACACGTGCACAGCCTGGGGGTGGCTGCCCCCAGGTGACACCCACAGGACAACATGTACACCAACATACACACAATAGGAAATGCAGCCTTACATGCCTTATGATACAGTTTGGACATGCTGTCATGTTGTAGGTGTGCCCCTCACTCCCTGGGAGCTATCTGTGGCTGGCATATGTTCATCTGAGACAGGCATGGTGACATATGCCAGTCACTTGTACAGGGATGCGTTGAACAGCAATGGACCGATCGGTGCCCCCGGCCGGCCCATTGCATTCAATGTGTGCGGGTACGCGTTGTACCCCTGTACACGTTGTACCGCAATGGACCGATCGGTGCCCCCGGCCGGCCCATTGCATTCAATGTGTGCGGGTACGCGTTGTACCCCTGTACGCGTTGTACCGCAATGGACCGATCGGTGCCCCGGCCGGCCCATTGCATTCAATGTGTGCGGGTACGCGTTGTACCCCTGTACGCGTTGATCAGCAATGGACCGATCGGTGCCTCCGGCCGGCCCATTGCATTCAATGTGTGCGGGTACGCGTTGTACCCCTGTACGCCGTTGTACCGCAATGGACCGATCGGTGCCCCGGCCGGCCCATTGCATTCAATGTGTGCGGGTACGCGTTGTACCCCTGTACGCGTTGTACCGCAATGGACCGATCGGTGCCCCCGGCCGGCCCATTGCATTCAATGTGTGCGGGTACGCGTTGTACCCCTGTACGCGCTGTACCGCAATGGACCGATCGGTGCCCCGGCCGGCCCATTGCATTCAATGTGTGCGGGTACGCGTTGTACCCCTGTACGCGTTGTACCGCAATGGACCGATCGGTCGCCCCGGCCGGCCCATTGCATTCAATGTGTGCGGGTACGCGTTGTACCCCTGTACGCGTTGATCAGCAATGGACCGATCGGTGCCCCGGCCGGCCCATTGCATTCAATGTGTGCGGGTACGCGTTGTACCCCTGTACGCGTTGTACCGCAATGGACCGATCGGTGCCCCCGGCCGGCCCATTGCATTCAATGTGTGCGGGTACGCGTTGTACCCCTGTACGCGTTGAACAGCAATGGACCGATCGGTGCGCACCCATTGACAATGGCTTAGCCTGGCAACGGACGCGTTTTCGAAATTCGAACGAGTCGGTTGCTGGAAATTCAGTTGGTCACCCACAACAATGTTGCAAAATCATGTATGTCATGAAGTTGAAGATTTGAAGGATGCTGTGGGCGTGTATTGGTGCTGCTATTCCATGGATTGGCCAGATTCAGAAGATGCAAACGACTTGGACCTATCACTTTGGACACATGGGACAGTATCTGCCTCTCCAGCACATATATATTGCTGGCTGTTCCCCTGAGAGCTCACTTGCCTGCACTACATGCTCCAGGACGACATCTGCCACTGCACTGCTGCTGTCTCTGCCCCCTCTGGACCCTGCAATGGCACGTACTGTGGAGAGAGCCCCAGCCTTCAGCCTTGAGGAGAACCAGGCCCTGCTGGACAGCCTACTTCCACAGTACAGCAAGCTGTATGGGACACCAGGGGAGCAGGTGAGTGTTCTGTGCACTGCCTTTCTGAATGTGCATTTTGTCTGAATAGCAAGGCTGAAAGTCTGCACGCCACTGGCTAGCAGGCTCACTGAGTAGTTGTCACCCCCATAGTGAGTAGTGACATGCACTGGACAGGTATGGTGCAGTGACAGTGCATTTGAACAAGGTTTTACTTCCCATGCAATGATACCATGTAGTGACTTCTGGCAAACTGTCCATGGGCAGCGTTGCACTGCCTGTGTACATCATGTGCCCCTGTGATTGAGACATGTATATACAACTGTGTCATGCACGGATATGTTGCATGTGTAGTAATGGCCTTTTCACTTTGTCATCCTGACAGGTTAATGCCCATCGGAAGCAGGAGATCTGGAAGGACATCGTCCGGGCTGCCCGGTCCATGGGGGTCTACAAGCGCCGGATCCGCAACTGCCAGAAGAGGTGGCAGGACCTTCGGGGCTGGACCCGGAGGATTGCACGGGTCCAGCTGAAGCTGTCGCCTCCTCGCAGGAGGGGCGGAACACGGACCCTGAACCCCACATGCTCCAGATCCTGGCGGTGGTGTTTCCAGACCTGGATGGGCAGCTGAAGGCCAGACAGCAGCAAGGAGGGGGTGAGTCAAAGACTGCACTGTGAACTCTGTATTACATGCTATGTGCCCTCCTCTGGCCTGGTTAAACTGCCACAGTACAGCAGTCATGTTGTCCAGGAGCCATGTCCCTCTATTGTGCACTGCCCACTCCTCATCTGATACCCAGGTGTGGCCCTTACATTCAGGGAATTGTGTCACTTGGGACTGTGTCCTTGCAGTTTGCTTCACTAAAGGTGGGGGACAGCATCTGTTTCCCTAACTCTGTTGTGGGCATCATGGGTGGGTCCATTGTTCACACAACGCCTGTGTTCGGACATGTAATCTGCGTGTTGCTTTGATATGCGGTCCACTTGCTGAGCTGAGCCACCACATGTGCCTGGGGTATGTGGCACACGCCCATGCAGCGGGTGGGAACAATGTTTGGGCCCCAGGAGTGTGCAGATTACGTGTGTCACACATACATAGCCAGCTATCCACTGTCCAGGGCTCATCCCTCATTCATGTGGGGCAGGACAGTCATGCCTACTCCAGGCCATGCAATGCACTCTGTACTCCCACTCCCGTGTATCAGCTGACACATTGTGCACAGTGATTTGACCCCTCAGGTGTCTGCCTCTGTGTCAGTGTGCTGTGGATTTGTTGCCAGGACTGCTGGGGTGTTTCTCGGTAGGGGCTCAGCATGCCACTGGAGATGTGACCATAGGAGACGATACTTGTGTGTCACATAGGTGTTTGATCAGCTGCCCGTGCAGACTGGGGTATGCGAATGTGAAGTTCAGGCAGCTGTTTCCCATTCACAGCAGATTGTGAGGGGCTCAGGTTCAGAGGGTAGTGTCACAGGTCTCCCATATGTCCAATCGGTATGACCTGGACAGATGAGGGTTAAGATGATGTGTTGTGTGGGGGATGTACATGTGCACTTGTGCAGCTCCAGGACTTGCATTCCCCATGACCTACTATTGTGACACAGTGCAGAGTGTTGTTGTCTGGCTGCCAAGTCATACATCACTGAGACAGTGATGTATGACTTAGCAGTCATGCCTCCGCCATGGCATGTGTCTACTTATTGGTGATCCTGCAGGGGAGTGACATGTGCTACATGCACACCATTGTGGCGATGGCTATCAGGACATGGGTGCATCATGGTGTCTGTCGCTGGTATGCATCACATGCATTTCCTATTTGACTCTGGGCATCCCTTTCATCCGGAAACCTGTACTGACTCAGTGGCAAGAGTTGTGATGTGTGCATGTCCACATGCTACACCGTGTCCTCTGCACTGTCCAACTACTGTGTAGGTGGTGCATGTGTCCACACTGGGGTGTTGCTATCCAACAGACACCAGACAGATGGGTGCAAGGCCATGTGGGATGTGAGTGCCATGATTGGCATCAGACTGACAATTGGCTTCTCCTGTTCAGTTAGGGCACTTTTAGCAATGTTCAACTAATGATGCCAGGGCTTGCTCTGTAATGTGCTGTGCTCACAGTGGTGTGTGCGTTTGGTGTAGGTGACTGATGTCTGTCTGTTTCCCCATTGTTTGCAGATACAGCCACGGCCACGGAAGGGGACAGCTCCACGGACCAGGAGGAGCCGGAGAGCAAGACTGGGTCAGCAGCCGAGGAGTGGTCGGAGGGACCCAGTGGCACGGAGGGCAAGGGGAGCCACACCGAGGAGTCCTCAGCACCATCCACCTCAGCTGAGGACCAGAGCAACTCGGAGGATGACTCCCTTATGGAGGCGGGTGTCAGCAGCCACCACACCCCAGCTAGTGTTGCTGTCCCCGCCACCACCAGCACCACCACCGCCCTCCCATCGGCTCACATTCCCCAGGTCCGTGGAGGCTCCCATGTTCGGGAGCGTGTCTCCTTTGGGCCAGGCACCGCACCCCCTGCCCCTGTGTCCCCTGCTGCCCTGAGTGAGGAGTCTGTGTACCTCCTTCGCCAGCTCCATGTAGGGCAGACAGCCATGCTGAGTGTCCTCCATGCGCACACCGCTCTGTTGACTCAGCTGGTGTCGTTCATGGAGGGCATCTCATCGGGCATGTCTGACCTACAGAGGGGCAATAGATCCATGGACTCCTCCCTGACGGCAGCAGTGTCCCTCCTCAGACAGTCCCTCACCCCTCCTGCCTCTGCTCCATCCACACTCCCCAGCACCTTACCCGTCCCAAGCACACACACACCGGCACAGGCACACACCAGCACACACACGTCCAGCACACAGACACACACGCCACAAACAAAACGCACACGCATGCACAGTCAGGGGACTGAAACCAGACTCACAGGGGATGGGGCCCTGGAACACACACACGCATCCACGAGCACTGCGCAGTCCTCAGTTGCCTCTCCCTCCAAAGCACCCTCCCTTGCCTCACCTGCAACCCCAAAGACCCAGCGGCTCTTCCTCAGTGACCTCGGCCTCTTCCCCTCCGATCCAGCTGATACAGCATTCAGGGGGAAGAGGAAGCCCACCCACACGGAGCAGAGTGCCCCTCGCCCCCGGACACCCTCCCCCAGGCGCAGACAGACTGAGTCCCCCACCCGCAAGTCCCCCGGAGTCGTAAGAGCAAGACCCCGCCGCCGCCCTGCAGCTCAGGCACCAGGTCTCCTTCCTCCATCCCTCAGGCCCCCACTCCACAGGTGCCCCCACCACACCCTGCCCCAGGTTCCCCCACCCACAGATATACCATCCCCAAGAGGATCCGGCCTTCTCCCCCTGCCACTTGCTCTCCCGGCACCACACCCCCCGCTGCACTTGTCTGTGCCACTGATGTGGTGAGGGTGTCCTCCCCCTCTGTCCAGCCCACCTTGCCTGTTCCCCATTCTCCTCCCCTGGTGGTAGGCACTGCAGTGGAGTCCACTACCACCCTGTCTGACTTGGGCACTGCAGTGGCGGACCTGTCCACTCCATCTGCAGGGTCCACTGCAGTCGTGCCGGCACCCACAACATCTGAGTCATGCCCCCCAGTTGTGCCGGCACACACCTTGTCAGACACCTCCACTGCAGTTGTCAGTGGCTCTCCAGCACCCACCACCCCTTCCCTGCTTCCTCCTGGTGAGCCCTGATCCTGTCCCTGCGGTGCCTGGCCTACCCCCCGGTTGCCCCTCCTAGTGGATTGTCCCTGGTTTTGTGCAGTGCAGGCATGCGTAGGGTGACATCTGCCACTGTCACCCTGTTTGGACTTTGACAATGGACTGGCCATTGGCCTTTGTGTTTTTTCTGGACTTTCAGTTTTCAATACACACATATGCTGAATAAAGCAACTTTCTGTTCTCTAGTGCTTATGCTTCTGATGTACATGTTGTTGATGATGCTAACCATGCCCTTGCTGCAGTGATGGTGATATTTGGTCTCATGATAATGAAGTGTTACTGTGCAGGAACCCATGTGGTCCAGGGGGAATGTGTCCTATCCTGTGGTGTATCCATGTCATCCATAGCAGCATCTGAGGGTGTCATGTGTTCAGTATTTGGCAATGGGATTTCCTACTTACATTAGCAATTTCACATCTGTGGCTTCCACCCCTGCACATCTGTTGTGCCTGCCATTGTTCAATTCGTCTACTTCCCTGACCGTGTGGCCATCTCCACTGGACATGCAGGTTTGGGCATCAATGGGGAAGGACTCATCTGTGTTGTCAGTGCAACATTGCTATACAAGTGTGTTGGATCTGTGCTGATGATTTCGTTGGCACTTCCATGACCAGGCTGATGTGACGGGAGCCTTCATTTGGTGCTAATTGTTGATTGTGTGACCAAGTGCTCAGCTGGCATGATGGGGCCCTACTGAGGCAACATATGGCACAGCTTTCCTCACACAGGAGTGGAGTCCCCTCATGGCAGTGTGTACTCCTGTGACATTGCCTGCGCCCAAGGTGTGTGTTGTATGAGCATGTCTGTGTGTTCACTTCCGTTTAGCTGTGCATGCTGTGATCCCTAGTGTTGTACCTGTTTGTGATGCTTGCTGAGTTGACCTATGTTCCCCCAAAGTCTTCTCCCTGGGTTCTCTGTGATGTGGGTGCATGGCACATTACTGGTCATCAGGGTGTCACCCATAGGTGTGTTTGCTGTCAGGGCTGAGTTTGTGTGCAGACGCAGATGGGTCACAGTCAGGTTTCCCCTTGGCACTTGTTGTTTGCCCCTGTCATGTGATTTCCAGTTTGTGTTATCTTTCAGTGATTGTGACACGTTGTGTGTGTGACTGCTGGCACTCCTCAGGGTCCGGGCTGCAATGTTGGTTGTTGTCTATGTGTGTTCTTTGTGGGTGACCTTGGCTTCTTCATTGGTGTGTGACTGTGGCTGGGATCCCATTGGTTGGTGTGGTATTGCCGTCATGTCCATGTACAGCGTAGTGTGCAGTGTGTCAGACATTCAGGAGTCTTGTTGAGTGGCCATGTGTGATGTGTTTCTGCACCTTGGTTCCCACCCACCACCCTGGAATAGTCATGGGTGCATATGCAATGTCACCAGTGCATGTGTGCTTCACTGCTGCACATTGTTGGAGGTCGAGGGGTGTGGTGTTGAGTGTGTGCAGATGAGAGTTGTTGCCCGGCTAGGCCCCTGCCTCCATGTTGGCCTTGGCTTACTGGCCGTGCTGATTGATTTGTGCTTGTGTAGGTGTGATGGTAGTTTGTTGCTCAGGACACATGACTGTGGTTCACAGTGTGAACGACATTTAGCTTTGTCATCACAGTGGGATTGTAATGCAGCCCAGGGTCACCACATTGTGGGGGCCCTGGGGGTAGTGCTGTGGTGTGTCTGTGTCTTGCTGTGTCAGTTGCTGTTCCTACGTGCCTGTGTGACATGTGTGATTTGTGCTCCCTCTCATCTGACAATGCCTGCTTGTTAAAGATTGCAGGAATCGCTGTTAGCATGAGCTGAAAGCCATTTTGTACTTGGCAGCCATTTTAGTTAGCCATGTGCTCGCCATGTGCTTTCTCCCTCTTCCAGAGTCTTGCACATGCTCAGAGGGGCCTAGCTGGTAGAATGCACCTGCTCCTAGTATAGAACTGTCAGGCTATTCTTACTGATGTAAGCAGTTTAGTCTCCCCTCCCACTTTGTGGAGCAAGCAAATTTTGTATACCCATATTAGTCAATAAGCATGCTTATATGTGCTAGGACCTCCCCTTGATTTTATGCTGACTATGTAACAAATGCATATATAAGGACCCTGTTCTCTGCACTCATTAGAATGCCTCCTACAGTGGCCTGCGGGTACCGTAAGACGCAATCTCCCTCATCTGAGGTTATTAAAACATGTTTTTTGATATTACAGCTTCCGTGCCAATCTTTTCTTTGTTGGTCTTAAGGACCAGATGTATCAGTGAACCCCTAAGAAGGTTTTTATTTCTACAAATGGCGCCCGAAAGTGGACCTCATCGGTGCAGCGGCTATCCAAGGGAGTGGTCTTGAAGGGAGACAGTAATCTACTGAGGAGTACAGGACAGGAATCTACTGAGGAGGTACCCTGCGCACGGAGATTGTTTGTCTTCCAGCCCAGTATATTTCTGGTCTTCCTGATCTGATCCTCCAAGTGTTTGCCGCTCCCGACTGAGAACTTCTTTGGCGTGAGTATTTTAAAACGACCGTTAGGTCACTCAGAACTTGGCAGTTGGAAGCTGGAGACTTTGGTTTGGTAAGGTTGCTGGAGCAACACTTTTGTTTGGAATGACTTGGCCAAGATTTTGGTTTGTTTGTTTGTTTTGCTGCAGCAAATGAAGGCAGGTAATGAGGAGATTTTTCTCTAACTTTGAAAACTTGAACGGCACACATTGTGTTAAGTGTCACTTGGAGTATAATATTATATATGCTATAATATTCTTGACATGCCTGCTTCTAGCACACTTCGTAGAAAGTGTTGCTGTCTTGGAGGTACCGATATGGATTTAGGAAGTACTCAGCTGACTCCCTCAGAGGGGATACCTAAATAGGTTTAGGTATAGTAAAAAGATATTTCTTCCTTGGTGACTAAGTACCCCATGGAACTAAATATGTACATAAAACGGATCCGGATCTGCGCACTTAGTAACATTCATAAGTGGTGATATGCAGAGCGCTTTTTGAGTGTTCTACCAGCCAAAACTGGCGAATTTGGTGTATTTTGGCTTCTTGACCATGGAACAGTTTTTTGGGCTACTTTTGAGAGCTCTTCTTGTAAATATGACTTACAATTAGTATTTACAAATAGTTTGGTCTTGCGTACAATTTGTAAGCTGTCTTAAAGTCCTAAGTGTTGATTTGTGGGTTAAATGTGTGTTTCAATGTCTATGTGGTTTGACATTGGTGATACTTGTGTGAGTAAATAGCGATTGCGCTCTTTGTGTAAGAATGGCTAGCTTTAAGCGCGCTGTGTTGTGTGTTCTGAGTGTATGACCCCCTTCTGTAAATGTCTGGAATGAGCTCAATGAGTTTGTTTATGTTTTTTTGCTGTCATCATTCTGTTATGCAAACTGTCATTTAGTTACTTACATATTAAATAAAAATCCAGAAATGAATTATATAACATATGCTAAACAGCTGCATGTTACTATTAAATTGACAGAGTAAGACACTATACATGTGTGCAAATTGCCACAATGCTAAAGATAAAATTAGAATTCGTATTCAATAGGATTAAAATAGGCCTCATACAGAGGAAGAAAAACGAAATTGTGTGTTTTGTAATCAATAGACTAAAATACAACATGTTACAGCATTTTCCTTAGATACATTGTATTAGACATTAAAAGGCATGCACATCATCTGAGTGAATTTGGTCGTTGCTGAACTAAATACACATTATAGAAAGATAGATTTGACTGCATTGAAATGCCTCAGTTTTTAAATAGACTGTGACATGCTTTTCTTTCAGCACCCGAGAAGAAAAGCTTTCCAACAGCTGTGTTTAAACTGACTAACTGAAAAGAAACTGTTTGACACAGCAAATGGGGATTTAACTCTGTCAGGGTATTTCAAATAATAAAGGGGTTTTTTCCTGAGAAAGGCGTGAAAATTCGACGCCTGCTGACAAACAACAGCTGCATAAATAGCATATGGCTATTCCTGATCATGGCCACAGACAGGAATGCTGAGTCAGCGAAATTTTAAGTCAGTGTAAAACTGGTATGAAGGCCTGCATTATTTTAAAAGTTTCAAAAAACCAGTTTCATTATTTTGGATAACAGAGAACAAAATTGAAAGTAGGGATTTCCTTTCTTAATGCCTTTTTTCATAAGTACCTCTGTGGTTCTGATGTTAAATAATAACTGTCCTTTAAAAAGTGGCGCAGACTTTTCATGTTTCAAGTAAGGCTTCTGTGCTTAGGGTTATACATGAATGCGTTTAAATATGATAGGCTACGAATGAAGCTTGCTTTTCCAATGTGGAATCATCAAAATGGTTGGTTTTGATTAAAAAAAAAAAATTAATTATATGAAAAAAATATATTATTAAAAATAAATGCTTTAAATTCGTTTTTTCATCTTTATAAAGCCTAATCATCATACTGTGAATTCCTAGCATCAAAGTTGGATTTAAGCAGTGCTGTACCGAAAAAAAAAGGAAACTTAAATGTGAAATGTCACTTTACCCAGCCGTACAAACCTCATTTTTATAAGGGTATACCTTATACATTTCTGATTTCCCATTCCTGGGCTATCTAGAGAACACTCTGGGGGTTCCTATTATGCAAAAATATTGTAGGATATTCATTTTTAAGTGCCCCTACCACCAAAGTCGAAATTGAGCTAAATTCACAATTTTACAAGCAGTTCTACCACTCAGGGCAGGTTTCAAACTGATCTCAAGCTAGAGCTGGTACACATGCCAGTATAGAACAAACAGCTGACCTCTGTATTACTAGACTGCACACCACACACTGTACACAAATGAAAATAAGTATACAGAAACCAGCAGACGTTATTATCCTACCTTTAAATTACTGGCAAACAGACCGGACAGGACTGCCTTTCAGCCGTGATTCTCCAGAGTTGCTTTGAATTACAAAAACCGCATGGCAAGCCTTGCACAAAAAAAATGACCAGCTGCTGAACGGGTCAAAGGTCGGAGTTCTGCATTTAGCAACTTAGCAGGGTGAAGGGTAAGGTTTGCTTGGCCACTTCGACCTCTGAAAAGTTTTTGAAAGACGAGATGACAGCGCAGAGAGAGGAATGAGAAGCTTTGCTTCCTATTTTTGGCAAACACACGTTTTGTGCAGTCATATGAAACGAAGGAAAAGCAGCCCTCAGTTGAGCATTGATCTGTCATGTATATAAAAATAATGGTTTTAGTTTAAAGAATACTGTGTAGGGGCTACGATAAGGAGGAAATGGATTTTAGTTTGCATTCATGCGCCCTCATGTTAATCTAGTACAATTGCTCAAGGAATTGATAACATTGGTTACTAACGCTTTCTACAGTACTCAATGTGCTTGTGTTAGGCTGAATCAGAGAATAGCCACTTTCTAAGATATCTCCTACAAGTTTGTTTGTGCCCAGTTGCTACAAATAGGGGTTGAAAGTGTTGACAGAAGTGAAACCTGTTTCAGGTTTTCCTACTGTCAAAATGGGGGAAGGAGGCTAGCTCCTCTACAAATTAAGGGTAGGCAAAATTATGTTTTCTCTCTTCTTTTTCTCACTCTTTCTTGAGTCTGTCTAAGCTGTCTAGGAAATGGCCATGTGACAGTTATTGGCTATTCTGTAATACTGTTTTAAAATTGTTAGAATTAATAAAATGATGAAACATATATACTATGTTACTGCCCATCCTGTATGAAAGAATGAGTAGAACAGATTGATGTTCCCTTATTTGATCTTTAAGGGGAACTGTATAGTGGGGGTTTCTGTTCAAAAATCTCAGGTGGCAACACTATTATTGTTTATGTTATTCTCATGTTCTATACAGTTTTGCAAGGGCATTGCTAGTCTTTTATTAGCTAGTCTCTGTCAATAAGCTGACAGCCCTTATTAGAGCTGGAGATAGGGTTTTTTTCCTTTTGAAAATGATGTTGCATAGTCCAGATCGTGAAAAGTAGAATGCAGGAAAGACGCTCATGTGATCCTTAGCAAACATTTTGAAGGAAAATATTGTTTTATAGGAGTTTGTTTGTCATAACATGTTCTGCTGGAGAAAATGTACCCACTATGTTGAAGTTTAGTTCTTTTTGCAATAAGAATCCCTGTTAAATTAGCAGTTTTAGATTTTCCTGCTGCGCCTATAACATGAGAGCATGGTCCTAAGCATAACATGTAAGAGAAATTATTTTACAAGTGTCTGCAGTCCTGTACAAGTAATGTAAAATCTATGAGTAAAAGTGTAGAACATTTCCTTTTTCTTGAGGGTTCTTCAGATTAGTAATATAGGAATACACCAATGTAAGTATTTGGAGTATGTCTGTATTGTTTTTCTCTTTTCCTCAGAATTTAGTAAATGAACACAGACTTCCTTGGCTGTTTGGGATTGGGTGATGTATTACTCTTGTCAGTTCACCAAAACGTTCCTTTTATACTTGCCAATAGGTCCAGGGTTTTCTACTCTCAGATAGATGAAGTGGTTCTTGGGTGCCTTGCTAATGTATGGGGCGCCCCAAGACTAAGGAAGTATTCTGTTGTTAGATTATTTCTGTGCCTTGTCTAAAGACCTCTTGTTCTGTCCACCAATAGATATTTGCTGCCTTACAACCATTGCCAGAGGGGCCCGGACATCAGATCCAGCCTGGGAGTCAGCACCAGTCCAGCCTACAGTCAAAACAAAAGGAACCAGCACAGGCGTTGCTGGCAACTAGGACCTCAGTGAAGGCAGAAGCACTGGGACGTGAAGTGTGTACCCCTGCCACTGTCTTGGGCGAAAGACGGGGTTACAAATCAGGATGGAGAAATCTTTGTGTGGATCCAGTTTTTGATGCCCAGCTGAGAGAGTCACAGAACGACAAGGACGGCAAGGAGGCTTTTGCTTGAGGTGACCCCCTTTGAAACAAGGGTTGCTTCAGGCCTTTGAGTCCTGGTCCCAAGTGAATGCAAGTCTACGCCTTTGTTTGTTGATCAAGGGATGCCTGAGCATATTGGCTACAATTTGTGGCCCCAACAAAAGAGCAGTGCGCCAGAGGTGCAATACAGGAGTTAGGGAAGGACTTGAGTTTAGGGTACAGGTGCTGTGCCCTTGGTGCCTGTTAGATTAAAGTGAAGAAAACTGGTGCACTGCCTGAGACACTGGACAGGATCATTGAGGGTATTTGCCCTGGGGGGGTGATTGCCCTATCCTGAAAGAAAGACTTTTCCTTCTCCGTGATTCTTGAGTTGCGAGTTGTGCAGCTCCACCGTGGGAACAACAAGAGCCTGCCTGTGAGGCTCAAACGGACACAGGGAGAAGACTCCCCTCTGGTTGGTTGTACTACAATTTCCCAAGGACTCTTTTTTTTGTTAGTAATGTACCCCTTTGGTCGTCCCATTTTTGAGGAGGAGCAGCCCTTTGCGGCTCCTTGTCCTAATTCCAATGGCCTTGTGTGGTCCTCCTGGTCCCCCGGAGCCAGGATTGTTTTTGTAATAATATGTCTGACTGCATTAATATTTTTTTTAAGAGTAATGTTTATTCTGCACGAGAAAAGTTCATCTGAGCATGTTACTTTACTCTTTCCTTAAGTATATTAATTGATACTTTAGCCATCATAAAAAATACTGAGAAAGTCTATTGAAAATGTTTTTATTAGGTATGTGCTGTTGGCTATTCTGAAATTGAAATAGATAGTCACTGAAATACATCAGAGCCCTGAAACTTAGAATTAGACTAGATGGTTTTGGTATTTGCTTTCTGCTTAGGGTTGGAAAAATATTGAGATTTCTGTTTGAGATAATAGTCATTATTCTCTCTTGCTACCTGTATGACCCAATGCTCTGTTCCCTTTGTACTCCTGCTTATACCTTATATATACCTGCTTAATGAAATGTTTAGAATGTAAATGCCCACCTAGCATAGGATATTGATGAATTTATGAGAAGAAAATGTGCAAAATATTTTCTATGTCTCTACTAGATCATGGGAATGTCTTTAGCTCATGCTAAAAGGATCATCTGTTAAAGATTGCAGGAATCGCTGTTAGCATGAGCTGAAAGCCATTTTGTACTTGGCAGCCATTTTAGTTAGCCATGTGCTCGCCATGTGCTTTCTCCCTCTTCCAGAGTCTTGCACATGCTCAGAGAGGCCTAGCTGGTAGAATGCACCTGCTCCTAGTATAGAACTGTCAGGCTATTCTTACTGATGTAAGCAGTTTAGTCTCCCCTCCCACTTTGTGGAGCAAGCAAATTTTGTATACCCATATTAGTCAATAAGCATGCTTATATGTGCTAGGACCTCCCCTTGATTTTATGCTGACTATGTAACAAATGCATATATAAGGACCCTGTTCTCTGCACTCATTAGAATGCCTCCTACAGTGGCCTGCGGGTACCGTAAGACGCAATCTCCCTCATCTGAGGTTATTAAAACATGTTTTTTGAAATTACAGCTTCCGTGCCAATCTTTTCTTTGTTGGTCTTAAGGACCAGATGTATCAGTGAACCCCTAAGAAGGTTTTTATTTCTACATGCTTGCCCACATAGGGGATTTGGATCCATGAGTTACCTTTGTGTGGCACTGTATGCACATCTGTATGATTGGTATTCAGGTCTCCTCATGTGTTGTGTGGTTGCCTGGGGACACTGGCACCCCCCCCTCACCTGTTGTGTATGATGTGCAGTGTGGGTCTGCCTGTTTGTGTTTGTGCATCTGCACCACTGCATTGGCATATCTTGGGTGTGCCATTGGCTGTATGTAGTTTGGTGTGTTTCCCCTGCTGTCCCTGGGACTCCTAGGTCATCGGTCAGCACAATGATCATGGTTTGTGTGTCCCATTGCTGCCATGGTATGGTATCTGTTCACCTCACATCTACAGTCTCCACAGGGTATCTGCATTTGTGTGCCCATTGGTGCAAATATGTGGGTCTGCATTCTGATGGTCACTTCTGTCATTGTGTCATTGATGAATGTTGACAGTGTCAGCCCCCATGGGTGTTGTTTGTCTGCACATGGCCAAAGGTATGTCTTATTTGCACTGCAGTATTTGCCTCCCCCAATTTATGTTGCAATGGGACACATGCACTACTTTGCCACTGATGTGTTTTATGTTCTGTGACCAGGAATCATCCATGCAGTTTGGCAGTTGCAGCTTTTTCTTTGTCAACACTTACATTTTGGTCACTGTGATGATGGGGGTTTGGACCCCATTGCCACAATGTTCAAAATGTGCTTCAGCTATGGACCCCACACTTACATTTTGGTCACTGTGATGATGGGGTTTGGACCCCATTGCCACATTGTTCAAAATGTGCTTCAGCTATGGACCCCACACTTACATTTTGGTCACTGTGATGATGGGGGTTTGGACCCCATTGCCACAATGTTCAAAATGTGCTTCAGCTATGGACCCCACACTTACATTTTGGTCACTGTGATGATGGGGGTTTGGACCCCATTGCCACAATGTTCAAAATGTGCTTCAGCTATGGACCCCACACTTACATTTTGGTCACTGTGATGATGGGGGTTTGGACCCCATTGCCACAATGGTCATGGCCTGCTTGCATTGTGGGGGCCACACACATATATGTGTGGCACATGTGATAGGGGGTCACATTGTATGTTCAAAGTCATGTTCAGTGTTGTAGGCATTTGACACAGTCTACACACGCTTGTCATGGTGTTGGGGGATGTATTTTTCTTGCATTCCCTAGGTTGTGGTGTGCTGGTTGTGTCATGCATTGTCCATCCTATGAGTGGGGGTGGTGTTGGTGGTAGGCATCCAGCCCCCATGGGTAGAGGTGGTAGTAGTGATAGGCATCCAGCCCCCTGGGTAAGGGTGGTAGTAGTGGTAGGCATCTGGCACCCCCCTGGCTAAGGGTGGTAGTAGTGGTAGGCATCCAGCCCCCCTGGCTAAGGGTGGTAGTAGTGGTAGGCATCTGGCACCGCCATGGCTAAGGGTGGTAGTAGTGGTAGGCATCCAGCCCCCTGGGTAAGGGTGGTAGTGGTGGTGGGCATCTGGCACCCCCTGGCTAAGGGTGGTAGTAGTGGTAGGCATCCAGCCCCCTGGCTTAGGGTGGTAGTAGTGGTAGGCATCCAGCCCCCTGGCTTAGGGTGGTAGTAGTGGTAGGCATCTGGCACCCCCATGGCTAAGGGTGGTAGTAGTGGTAGGCATCCAGCCCCCTGGGTAAGGGTGGTAGTAGTGGTAGGCATCCAGCCCCCTGGGTATGGGTGGTAGTAGTGGTAGGCATCTGGCACCCCCTGGCTAAGGGTGGTAGTAGTGGTGGGCATCCAGCCCCCTGGCTTAGGGTGGTAGTAGTGGTAGGCATCTGGCACCCCCATGGCTAAGGGTGGTAGTAGTGGTAGGCATCCAGCCCCCCTGGGTAAGGGTGGTAGTAGTGGTAGGCATCTGGCACCCCCTGGCTACGGGTGGTAGTAGTGGTAGGCATCCAGCCCCCTGGGTAAGGGTGGTAGTGGTGGTAGGCATCTGGCACCCCCTGGCTAAGGGTGGTAGTAGTGGTGGGCATACAGCCCCCCATGGGTAGAGGTGGTAGTAGTGGTAGGCATCCAGCCCCCCCTGGGTAAGGGTGGTAGTAGTGGTAGGCATCTGGCACCCCCCTGGCTACGGGTGGTAGTAGTGGTAGGCATCCAGCCCCCCTGGCTAAGGGTGGTAGTAGTGGTAGGCATCCAGCTCCCCTGGCTAAGGGTGGTAGTAGTGGTAGGCATCCAGCCCCCTGGCTAAGGATGGTAGTAGTGGTAGGCATCCAGCCCCCCTGGGTAAGGGTGGTAGTAGTGGTAGGCATCCAGCCCCCTGGCTTAGGGTGGTAGTAGTGGTAGGCATCCAGCCCCCCTGGCTTAGGGTGGTAGTAGTGGTAGGCATCTGGCACCCCCATGGCTAAGGGTGGTAGTAGTGGTAGGCATCCAGCCCCCTGGGTAAGGGTGGTAGTAGTGGTAGGCATCTGGCACCCCCATGGCTAAGGGTGGTAGTAGTGGTAGGCATCCAGCCCCCGGGTAAGGGTGGGAGTGGTGGTGGGCATCTGGCACCCCCATGGCTAAGGGTGGTAGTAGTGGTAGGCATCCAGCCCCCTGGGTAAGGGTGGTAGTAGTGGTAGGCATCTGGCACCCCCTGGCTACGGGTGGTAGTAGTGGTAGGTATCCAGCCCCCTGGCTAAGGGTGGTAGTAGTGGTAGGCATCCAGCCCCCCTGGGTAAGGGTGGTAGTAGTGGTAGGCATCCAGCCCCCTGGCTAAGGGTGGTAGTGGTGGTAGGCATCCAGCCCCCCTGGGTAAGGGTGGTAGTAGTGGTAGGCATCCAGCCCCCTGGCTTAGGGTGGTAGTAGTGGTAGGCATCCAGCCCCCTGGCTTAGGGTGGTAGTAGTGGTAGGCATCTGGCACCCCCATGGCTAAGGGTGGTAGTAGTGGTAGGCATCCAGCCCCCCTGGGTAAGGGTGGTAGTGGTGGTGGGCATCTGGCACCCCCTGGCTAAGGGTGGTAGTAGTGGTAGGCATCCAGCCCCCCTGGGTAAGGGTGGTAGTAGTGGTAGGCATCTGGTACCCCTGGGTAAGGGTGGTAGTAGTGGTAGGCATCCAGCCCCCTGGGTTAGGGTGGTAGTGGTGGTAGGCATCTGGCACCCCCTGGCTAAGGGTGGTAGTAGTGGTAGGCATCCAGCCCCCCTGGGTAAGGGTGGTAGTAGTGGTAGGCATCTGGCACCCCTGGGTAAGGGTGGCAGTAGTGGTAGGCATCCAGCCCCCTGGGTAAGGGTGGTAGTAGTGGTAGGCATCTGGCACCCCCATGGCTAAGGGTGGTAGTAGTGGTAGGCATCCAGCCCCCTGGGTAAGGGTGGTAGTAGTGGTAGGCATCCAGCCCCCCTGGGTAAGGGTGGTAGTAGTGGTAGGCATCTGGCACCCCCATGGCTAAGGGTGGTAGTAGTGGTAGGCATCCAGCCCCCCTGGGTAAGGGTGGTAGTGGTGGTGGGCATCTGGCACCCCCCTGGCTAAGGGTGGTAGTGGTAGTTGGCATCCGGCCCCCTGGGTAGGGGTGGTGGTGCGCATTCAGGCCCCTGTGTGCATATGTGGCATTGGTGATGGGCATCCCGCCCCTATGGTGCTGCTGTTGCTGGTGTATGTAAATTCTGCATCCCTCTGTGTGTGTGTGATGTGTCGTGTACGTGTTGTATGTGTTTTGTGGTTGGTGTCTGACTTACCTTCTGCGCCGTACGCGTCCGTGCCTGTTCCGGTAGTAAATGTAGAATATTGGTATGATCGGGACGAAGGGATTCATGGTTGGTTCGTGTCGTTCGTCTTTCTCGTTGCTTCGCGTCGTCCTCGTCGCTGGCGTGTTCGCCTCGTAGCCGTGGATCGTGTTGTGGCGTGAATCGGAGCTTATGTGCGCCTCTCCCGGATGCTTTGACGTGCCATGCGTAGCGACGGGTTCGGCGCGTACGGAAAGCGCATCGTACTTGTTCGGCCGGACGGGGCTGCATTTTCCCTTCCGTGCGACTCGTTTCTGCGTTTCCGGATTCGCCTCGGTCGGAGGACAGGACCTGGATTGGGTGAGTACGACTCGGCCGGATTCTGTGCTGTTGTGCGCATCGTACTTACTCGTTCGGTATGCTGTACGGATCGGTCGGGAAACAGGCATTCGCATGGCTTTTTTCCCGACCGAATGGTATTGGGTGCGCCTCCGACCGAGATCGGAATCGGCCCCTAAATGTATGTTTATGTTGTGGTATTCACAGTGGATTGTGTATATTTGTGTGAATGGTGTGATTAAACATTCCACACATCATTTGTTATGGGGCAGCCAATGAGTGGACCTACCAGTCTCTTACTCCTTTTAGAGTGGGATGGATGAGTGAGACTTTTGACCCCACCCCACTTTGTGACAAGCATCACTGATGGACAGTGGCTCCTCAGCATTTCAGGGCTTGAAACTGAAGCACCCAAGTCCAAGTCTAACTGTGACATGCCCCCCTCATCAGGAAAGGGAGGACCTCCAAGTGCTTTGCTGGGCTGAGAAGGTCACGTCTATCTACAGGACTGTGAAATCTTCAGCCCAACAAAGTTCAGCTCAGGCAGCTAAGATTTTGTGCATTTAGAACATTTACAGTCCCTGGCTCTCCGATCGGGACTTGGAAAACAGTGGGGGATCCCTCCACCCTTAAGGAGGGGCATCTACTGACACAAGAGTGCTTGATTTTTGCCTGTTTCGGAAATATTATATTATCTAAAAATTATTTTAGTTTCCATAGGAAAAGCGTTTTTTCTTTTGCTAATTACTTTAGCACAGTTTGATGAATCTTCACAAAATGTTCAAAACTAGTTTGCCTCTCACTTCTGTTTGTTTTCGGGTGATTAGGCAAGCAGGGGGCTATAAAAAGGGGTGGCCCCAAAGCGCGTTTTCCCCATGCAGTTTCATATAGGGATGTTAGACAAGACTACAGCCCAAACCGCTGAACGGAATTACATCAAATTTGGCAGAAAGCTAGATTTTGGTCTAGAAAAAAAGCTTCTTGTAATTGTGTGTACTTCTGTTCAGTAAATTCTTAGTAATTAGAAAAAAAAGATGTATGTATATCTAGAGATGTGGATCCAATGTGGTAGATCTGCGAATCCACGTGTCAACAGCAATGCCATGATTAGCTACCACCACTGCAACCAGGAAGTGGTGGCAGTTATCTTGGAATTTTGGACTTGGCCTGAGTCCCAAGGAAAATGCAAAAAAAAACACGAGGGAGCAGGATATGAATACCCTGACCCCCTAGTACTGGTGATGGGGTCTCACCGAGACCCTGCATGGGGCTAAAAACATTTTCTTTTTTAAATGTTGTGGCAAATTCGTGAAGGATCCATGTTTGTTTGTTTTTTTTATCCACCTTGGGTAGGCCAGTTCCCGGGGGGGGAATATATATATATATATATATTTGGGGGGTAGGTGGTGTGTGTGGCCCCCCTCCCTAGAATGATTTCGGCCCATGGACCCCATTCCCTGGGGCCCGGTTGTTTAGCGGAAGGGGGCCCTGTGGAATGGGAGAGTCCCTCTTGTGAGAGACCCTTGAACCCAATCATCTAGATATACAAGTGCGTTAGATCACTAATTTCTCAAAAACTACGGAGCGGATTTACACCAAATTGCAAAGCGTAGCTTTCTGGGCCATGATCTAGCTTCCTGCCAATTTGGTGTTATTCCATGCAGCTGTTTTTGTGGTAGCACTGCCTAAGAATGTCAATGTCTTACCATGTCATGCCTTTGCACTGCTTACATGATCACACGTGCAGAACACTAGCTGAACAGCGCTCAAATATTGAAAAGTCCAACATAAAAATTGGCCACCAAAACCACCAGTGGCATGAAAGTATGCCATATATTAGAAGTATTATAGCCACAGTCCACACATCAGGCATGACTTGTGCTAACCTCCTCAGAAAAGTAGTGAGTATCACTAGAAAATTATATTCTGTTTGCAACCCTAACAGTCATGTGTATGTATTTGTTGCTGCTTATCCTATACAATTAGGATAGAATGTTAATAAATGATCATTACAGCGTCCTAAAAATGTTTATGGTGTAACTCACTGTTCTGGTCATCCTGGCTGGCCTGGGCTCGCTCTAGGTCAGGTGCAGCTGTGCAGAACTGCTGTTCTCTTGCCTAACACTACAATACAACACTGTTCCCCTAGCAAGAGATCTGTTCTAGACACCAAACCAAGCACGTGTGTTCCTAGCAGGTTTTGTTGGGAACTGTAGGACGAGAATAAGGCTCATCCTCTTCCCCATGATCAAAGTGCAAGAGAACCTACCAAAGTCGAACGAACCGCGTAATGAGAAATTTTATATATGTTACTATTGATTTGCCATTTCTTTTAGCTATCTGTAGCAAAATCTCAGGTATATTATGCAGTTGTGTATATTTTAATATTTCGGATTATATAGTCATATTCTAATTCGCTTGTAATACGCATTTGTTGCTAGTGAACACGAGCACTTTGCTATTAACTATGCTTTTTGTCAGCATGTCTCACCTCTCAAAACACATGCGTAAACTCAGGCCATTTGAGTGTGTTCTGTGGAACTCGAAGGATTGGAATATATCTCAACACACCCACCCACGCATGTGCGCAAAGATGCTGTCGGGAGTCCTGGTGAGTGTGCCGGGTCACTCTGCCAGTGGTTGGTGGCGTTTTTGCCAAATTCTGCGCTCCAAGCAGAACACGGAGTGGCAAAACTCTGTGAACTCCATCGGTGGAGTTTACTGCCCACCCCTAGAGGAAAGGTGAACTATTAACCAGGCAGAGGAGAAAGCTGGCACAGAGAGCGAAACAATCCAGCTCCCCAAAGGATGCACAGTTTTAGAGGCCAGGAAGCCTGTTGAAGCCCTCACGGATGGTTGAGGCTGAAACACCACGCCTGCGAGTGTGGGAGGGAGAGAGAAATGGATAACTGTTCCCCCACCCCCACTAGCAGGAGTGCGGGCAGGTAGGGGCACTGTCTTGCACTTGCCACCTGGGGAGCCCAGAGAATAAGCTGCTCTTGGCCGATGAGAGCACAAAGCGAATGCTAGCTCTGGGCATCACAGGAGCTGCTCTGTGGAGCCAGTTGTATTTTGTACTAGAAGGAAGGGTACCTTTTCACTAAAGAACCTATACCAAACTGACCCGGACACCTTTGCTCTATTGTGCAACGTTGTGTGCATGGCTCTCAGCAGCCTGATTGTGCACTGACGTTAGGGAGAGAGGAGGAAAGTGCCATATCTCTGTGGATATGGATCTCTCCTACTCTCTTATCACACAATGCAGCAGAGCATTTATGCCTCCTGCGTTGTGTGTGAATTTATTAAATAGACCCCTAAATTTTGGCAGGTCAGACCAGCTCAAATTTATAAGGGGAAAAACGCCTGCTATTGAAACCATCTGAAACTCACTTGGATACACGGACCGGATGCAGGCATAGCAACACAACACACAGACCACATTGTGTATACTCTTTGAGGCAAGGCACGTTAACCACATAAGAAGACTGTATTGTTCATCCATTTACCACCATGTGTGGAGAAAGGTGACTCATTTGGAGCCTAGAAAAGGCACATGCGTGCGCGTCATAAAAGAGTGAAACATGTGGAGGCTGTAAATTTACTATGAGGAGGACCTAAGATTAACAATTTGCAGAAATTGAAGATTACTCCTACTTTTGGCTACATTTTCTTCTTTCTAAAAATAATTATTTGACAACAGTATTCTCAACATCTTAACTTTTATGAACTAATTAATATACATGTTTTTAGAGTGTAGATATACTATCTAAGGCTTATATTCTTTAATATCATCATTAAGTAGGAGCGACAGGGAGCAAAGTTCCTTTTATGTTTAGAAAAAGTATTTCATTTACAGACAAATGAAAACAACATTAGTTACATCTAGCACCAACGATGAGCAATAGGGACAATCGCAATTGAACCTGGGAACGGTATCCTGCTAACAACCAGTCGTGTATGACAATAGGCTGTCCAAAAGCAGGACTCAAGTTGTGAGCCACAGTTAGACATAATGCTAGAAGGTGGTCATCCATGATAACGTTCTGATGGAAGCTTTCACTTAGTTGCTCTACAGAGGTTTTCATTTCAAGTGGATGCAGTAGATTACTTTACCACTTGGATGGTGCAATACTCCATGTCTTTGAGCAAATACATTGAGCTAGAATGTCAGCGTGTAAGAAAATACCCGGTCTTGTGTGGTCACCTCCATCATTGCTTCTGGTTTTTGAACTCTGCACACTAGGATTCTTCTGTCCAGTCCTGAGTGTATTTTCACTGACCCATATAACGTGATATAATTGGCAAATCCCCAATTGGCAAACTTACCTCTCCAGTAAGGCCATAGTATATGGTGCAGGAAAATCAACCAATTGCATGGAACAGTAAATGTCTTCTGATGGAGTGTAGCACCCATTGTGCCATCCTGTTGGCTAATAATGAATAGCATGGCTTCAGATCTACATATGTAGCCTCACTGCTGCAAGATATAAATCTGAAGGCAAACGTCAAAATAACTATTTTTGACAAGAAGGAACTCTATAAATTAATTATTAATGAGTCACTCCTAGGTAGACCTTGTCAATCTGATGTAGGCCTTGTAGTCCACATGGCAGGATGAGTGGTATTTAAATGGGGAACAAGTAAAAATGTAATGCTTGCATGTTCCTACAGTGACCAGCAAAAGTTATTTTCACTGTTAGTGATGTCTCTGGTTCTTTGAAGAAAAAGCTAAAGTTCAGTTTGTATCCTAATTCTGAGATGGCTAAACCATTGCTCATTATCTTCATTAAAATCCATTTCAATGGTGAAGGTTGATTGTTGATATATACACAGGAAAAGTAACTTTTACAAAGAGAAGACTTCCCTTGCTGAACACACTGCAGACTAAATAGCATTATGCTGTCTGCAGCTGACCTGCCAGTGATGCTTTGATGACTAGTGAAATACTGCTCATCAGAACAGTGACAATGACTTTAATCTGGCAGGATGGCTCAGGGGAGGAAAGTGACTGAGCAGAATGCAAAATCGGATGTTAAGGAGGATCCAGGAACTTCACTAACTGGAATGGATCAAGGGAAGACGTAATTTTATATTTTAGTGATAAGTGAAGCCTGGAGAACAGTGGTCTTATGATTTCAAAATACAGTTTAGTATCCTGGCTGTAGTCTCCTTGGAGGAGCAAGTGGGACAGAACTGCTCACTACCTAAAACACACCCCTAGATGTGCTACTAGCACCCACCAGGAGCAGAAAGAATTTGGCATGATAGATTTTACTGAAAATGGTGCACTGATGAGGCAAACAGGATATAATAAAAATCCAGGAATGTTAGCCATTGGAAACGTTTTACCCATTGGTCATGTTATGTGCAGGAGTCATCTCCATCTACTTGGTCAGTGAATTGAGCAAAAGTACCACCTTACCATTATCACCTGGGTTAGACTCAGGCATAGCATCCCAAGGCTGGCATCATAGGGAGCGATTCTCTTTGTGGGGTATTAATATGAGAAAATCAGAATCATCCTGGTACCCAAGCCCACTCCTCCTGCAATCGCTGGCCCCCTTGGAAAAACAAAGCACACAACACGGGCTGCTAAGAGGGGCAATCGTCCGCACCCCTTCAGAAGCCACCAGGGAGAACCTACAAATAACAAGATCCCTCCACATTGGCTGTTTTGGAATTCATCTAACAGCAAGATCGGGAACCCAACAGCCTCCTTGGCACTCTAATAATAGGTCTTAACCCGTTTACCGCGGCAAACATTCCGCTGCGGGGCGGGCGTTCTAAAGGGTGGGCGGGGCTGCATTGGCCAACGGTCGTGCGCAGCACCAGGGAGGTAGTGCTTGCGACGGCCGTTGGCCGACGGGTGCACTTAACGGGTTAAAGGGACGCATGAAGCCCACAGCATAAAACTCCTGCCGTGGCACAGCCATTAAATCTCTGCTTTTGGAACAAGAATGGCCTCAGCAGCAAGATTGGGAGGACAAATTCATAACCTTCTTATGTGACTTGACTTCGATTTTCTGCTGTCACAGGAAACCTAGAGGCAGACTCCAACACCCCTCGTAGGATTCAAAGAATATAAAAACATATCCACAAAAGTCCTCAATGTGGGAAGAGAGAAAGGTGGTCTTTCACTTTACATTGCTATGGACCTGCAGTGGGCCCAAGAACATCTACACCTGGGCCTATCCTGGATCCAATGTGTTAAACTCTCAGCCCGCTCCCATCCGGAGCAGAATTTCACTTTGTTAATGTTGAATGTATACATTCATCCAGACAAGAAGAGCAAATAAAAAAACAATCAAGATTCTGACCAGCCTGCTTAAAACAATCCAATCCACTCATAATCTAACTCACATAGTGTTGTCTGAAGACTTCAACATGAACCTACTCCAATACTCGCACAAGAAGACCCCCCCACATTCTGCTAGCAAACCATAGCTATGCCAGAACAGATCAGAACAGAAAGGAGTGAATCAGGACATGGAAGCTCTTGCTATATACACTAAACGGGTGTTCCCTTTGGGACCAGCCGATAGCATATACCAAGCTGACAGATAGAGCAAACTCCATTCTTGATTACACTCTGGCAGACCCAGAGCTATTCTCATGGATCAATAACTTTACCATAATTCCCAGAGTCGAGAGTGATCACTATGCCCAAACCTTTATACTTAAAATCATTCCTCCCATGGCAGCAGTGGCAATTGGTCTATCCTCTTCATCTCAAACCTTCAATCTGAGGCGCTTCATATGGAAATATCCAGCGGTTCCAAAGAATATGGATTTTGCCATCTCCCACTTGGAAATGAGAGCAACCGCCACCCTATCTCCCTCACACTTCTGGGAGGGATTTGTTAAGGCTCTTAATTCCGCATTTCCAACCAAACCCCTCACAAAGCAAGCCAGCGGATCAGCGGGGGCCGAATGCTTCTTTCCTCAGCTGCTAAGAATGAAAAGTCAACTTAACAGATACATCAGAGGAACACTAACATTGGTCCCACAATCCAACAGAGAAAGTAAAATCAAAATCTCCACAATGAGGTAAGCTTACAAAAAAGCAATCTGGACTGCTAAACATAACTTTCTGATGGGCATTTGGATCAAACTGCTTCATGCGAGTAAACAAAAAAACTCCAAACCGTTTTGAGCCGAAATCAACAAACTAATTAATCAAACCCATCGACCCAATAACACAGAAATCACAGAGTGCCTCTGGTCAACATACATAGCTACAGTTTACACTCCACCAGAACTGAACCAGTCATCAAAGTCACAAGTGGTAGACCATTGGCCAAATCCTCCTGTGCCCAACAGCTCCAATCCTCCCGTGCACAACAGTCCCAAATCTCCCAACCACTTAAGTCCAGTAGCTTCAGATGTACCTCATCCAACACTGAATTACTCAGAGGCCCTATGTATCCTGAAAAAGCTCAGGCCTAAAGTGGGACCCGCGCTGAATGGCCTTCCTAATGCCTTATATAAATGAGATCCCTCATTTTGGGCCACCTACTTAACACCATTGTTCAACAATGCATACTCAATGAATTCCATTCCGGACTCCTGGCGTGGCAGCATACTCCATCCGATTTACAAATCAGGTGCTCACTCAAATCCTCCAAACTAAAGAAAAATTGCTTTAATCAACGTAGAGGCAAAACTTTACACCTAAAATTGCTCTTAGATCTGAAGACATGGGACAACCAGGCAAATATTAAAATAAGGAAGAGGGACTGGGGGCGCTTATAGGTCCAGCATACAAGCCCCTAGAACATATGAACTCAAAAAGGTATGCAGTTCCTTAAAGATACACGGGGAAGAAAAGGAGGAGTAGAGGATAGGTTGGTAAAATTAAATATCCAAAAGTAGGAGTGGGAGTCTCCCACTTTTAGAACTAGGGCCCTCACACACCCGGCAGGGTGTCATGCTTCATCATAGGGCATGCTCCTCGTCAGGCCGGCGCTGCAATACCTGATGGGCACACTATGAGGGGCTCTTCATCAGAGATTTTTGTTCACAGGCCGTAAGGTGAGGTGCGAGTTTAGGGCCGAGGAGTGTAGATGAGTGTAGAAGATGTGAGGGACTTGTAAGAGAAGTTACAAGGAGACTAAGTAGTACTCAAAATTAATTTTAATCAGTGAGTCTACTTGTCCAGGCTAAAAACTGAGTTAGCACTCCACCGGTATAATGTTCAGTGGTGCAGGAACACCTTCCTGCACAAAACCAACATTTGATGTCATTTTCCTCTTTCTATGTGTGCTGCAGAATGCAGCACACATAAAAAGAGAAAAAAGCAAGGAGAAATAAAAGTATTTCTGATCATTGCGCCACTCCTGCGCCTTCCTTGGGGAGGCGTAGGACTCTGATGCATTCCCAGCTTCACAAAACTTTGTAAATCTGGGAATGTGTCAGGTTCCATGAATGTTGCATGGGAACTCCCACAGCAACACCCATGGAACGCCCCCTTCACGCAGAGTAATACGTAAAAGGGGCCCATATTTGCAAGGCCATGAAGAGTCACGCAGGGTGGCTTTACGTGGTTTTGTAAATATGGGCAAGCACACTGCACTGCCGGTGCGTCAAAAAAAGTGATGCACCGGTGGCGCAATGGCCTTGTAAATGAGGCCCAAAATGTATAGCACTCAATAATCCCTAACATGAGTGTCCCATGTAGGGACCAACAAATAATACAACACTTAATAGACCTAGCTCTGGAACTCAGGGGCACATTGTAGCCTGTGGAAATGGCAAGGAGGGAGTTACATAGAGTAATATATGTATGTCACATAGTTATCTGTTCCTCTGGTGAGCCATAGAGCTGGCCATACAGGGAAAGGACCTCTTCAGCTTGCAGCTCCAACTCCTCTGCAGAGAAGGCACTGGCCCTCTCACCTGCTTGGCCTGGCATGATTGCTCCCAGAGGTGGCAAACAGCAGCTAAAGTGGAGGAGGTGTTGATACCAACAATGTCAGGAGGCAAGAGTGTTATTTTTCAAACTGCGTATCATGACCCGGAAGACGTTCGTAGTGAGTAGGGAGGCCACAGTACTTTTATCAGATTTTTTTTTTTTTTTTTTACTTCGTTGCAATACCCAGATAGCAACATAACCAGTCCGATTCTGTCAAATATAACAAAAGACGTTATGACACAAGTTACAGGCACGATCACGGCTCACCTGTATTGTTCATAAAACGACACTGGTTTTTAATGGCCACTAATTCATATTCCCCACTACATCGGTGACTCCTACGAACGCAATTGTGAAGGAATAGTACCACATAAAAAGGTAATTCCTGATTTTATTTTGACTCAGAAGAAAGTTAGTCTTCCCAATTGAATAAGGGACTAAAGACTTTTCTGTCTCCTGTATTTTAATAGAAAACTCTGTCCTGAAGAAGGTGGTTGATCCATGTCTCACCGAAACGCCGCGTCGACTACTGTGTAGTTTTCTTAGTTTTTAATTAACACTTTTGTGTTACATATCATGAAATTGTTTTTTAATTGTTTGTTGTACAGGATCCTTTGTGCTTAATTTTTAACAATTATGAATAAAAATTGAATTGTAATATGTTACATGCTGTTCTTTTGCCTTCCTGCTCTAAATGTATTCATTTATTATTGTAATTCCCTCGCAACTGGTTTTTGAATAACTGTTGTATAAATATTAATGTTGTCATACTAGTACACTGCATAACACAACACATGATCCATATAAATGTTTAGGTAGGGATCTGTTCAGTTTTTCTCTTGATTACCCTGTCCCTACTTCAGTTTATAGGGTTCCTCCTCCATTTTTTCAAATTTTTCAAACTGCAGCATACATGTACGTGGTCATCAGTGGAGACGGGCACAGCTATTGGCCCTCTACGTCACAATTACCAACATTAGCCAATGGCTCTGTCCATCATGGTTTAAAACGCCCATCGCTCGGTCGACCTCCAGCGGCAGGTTCAGAATGCCCAATATACGATGTCAGGAATCTGTCATTTTAGTGGCTGGAAGTGCATCACCACCCTCCAAATGAGGAGTTACATGTTTACATTGCCATGTAATTTCCATGGCACAAATCAAATGTGTAGTGCATTACTGTGCATAAACGCTATATTTGTGATGTGCACTGTACATCGCCGTTGACGGTATTTTGACTGAAAATATCCAAAATAAATTATTAAGGTGCTAATGATACATTTTTGGAAGGATAATTTGCACATTTAGGTTACAGACACATGTGAAGGCCACAATGGGGATTATTGGTGGATGTTGGACAGGAGCCAGTAATTATGGGAATAATGTGTAATGGTGTCTGAACCAGTTATGTTTTTTCACATTACCTTTTGCTACTCTACACATATGTTACTGTGGACACTGGGACCAATGTTCAAAATTGTTATCACTCCACCCATAGGTACCCTTGGGAGTGGGAAGAGATGACAGCCTCCAGTGTACCGCCCATTTCCAGACCTTCAGACCATGGAAGAAAGGGATATCATCAAGACGTTTTGTTTAAATAGGCAAACAATACTGGATTTATGTCATTAGTTGGAGCCAGATCTCCTTTCTCAAAAAACTGATCCCACATGTATCCCACCAATTGTGAAACGTATGGCAGTATTGCCTTTTCTGGCCACAGGATCCTTTCAATACATTGTGGCTATATCTGGTGGTATGTCACAACCAATGTTCAGTGGTGTACTACAAGACGTGCTCTCAGCAATGATGAGGCACATTGACAGCTATATCCAGTTCCCCGGACATGAGGATTTAGCCATTGCGAAGGTTAACTTCTATGGATTTGGTCGCCTCCCACATGTGGATGGAGCCATTGATAACACCCATATTGCCTTAGTACGACCGCAAGCCAGGGAACAGGTTTACAGTAACAGGAAGCACTTCCATTCCATCAACGTGCAAATTGTCTGCTTACCGGATTTGTATATCTTCAGCATCTGTGCCTGGTTCCCAGGATCAGCTCATGATTCCTTCGTACTGCAGAACAGCACCATACCACAGCTGATGTCACAACTACTACCGGAGAGGGTCTGGTTTGTTGGTAAATATGATCTGTCCTAACTTTATGCTGGTAACGTCAGGTAGTATGATCAGAAAGTGTGTAACTTAATGTTGCACTTATGTCTGTCACCCATCCAGGACACTCTGCGCATATACACTGTCCATGGTTGCTGGCACCACTGAGGAATTCAACAATGCTAGGGGACGGCCGCTTCAATGATGCCCATGGAAGGACACGGTGTCCAACGCCTTCCACATATTGATTTATATTGGAGTGGGAATAGTAAATGTCAATCCTTTAGTGCCCAACGCCTTCCCCAAATTGGTTTATATTGGAGTGGGAATAGTAAATTTCACCGATTAGTGTCCAACGCCTTCCCCAAATTGGTTTAGATTGAAGTGGGAAAAGTACATTTCACCCCTTCAGTGTCCAACACCTTTCATAAATAGGTTTAGATTGGAGTGGGATCAGTAATTTTCACCCCTTAAGTGTTTAACAATTTTTAACAAATTGGTTTATATTGGAGTGGGAATAGTGAATTTCACCAATTTAGTGCCCAACATCTTCCCCAAATTGGTTTAGATTGGAGTGGGAATAGTACATGTCACCCCTTCAGTGCCCAACACCTTTTTTAAATTGGTCTATATTGGTGTGGGAATAGTAAATTTCACCAATTAGGGTCCAACGCCTTCCCCAAATTGGTTTAGATTGGAGTGGGAATAGTGAATTTCACCAATTTAGTGCCCAACATCTTCCCCAAATTGGTTTAGATTGGAGTGGGAATAGTACATTTCACCCCTTCAGTGTCCAACACCTTTCATAAATAGGTTTAGATTGGAGTGGGATTAGTAATTTTCACCCCTTAAGTGTTTAACAATTTTTAACAAATTATTTATGTTGGAGTGTGATTATTTAATTTTATATTTTTATTTTCAAATCTTATTTACATGTAGTAGAAATATTGTGTTCTATTTTGTTGGTATTGGTGTTCATTAGTAATAAAAAATATAGTTGTACATTTGTAAACAATATTAATATTAATTGCATTGTTTTGTATAATTAAGGCGTCACTGTTTTGAGCATTTTCAAATTTTGAATGATATATATTTATCTGCAAAACATTTTTTATAAAGGTAAGTAAAACAATCATTTCTTTTTTTTTTCATTAGTAAAAACATCTAAATAATATATACATAGAATCTTGTGTTGTCCATTTTCAACTTTTATTTTCCATTGTTCAACAGTTTTTTTACTTTTTAATTTATTTTATACACATATTTTTGACATCCTTTTAAGAAATGTTTTTATGTATACATTAAATAATTGTATACATTTTATACTATTATTTAGTTTATACTTTATACATTTTTTACTTTTATCACAACATTTTGTGGCATGTTTCACATGTTTCATATATGTAAAAGTTTTTTCAACATTTCCACAATTTTTCCCATTCATTTCTATGGGGATTTTGGACCTGATTTGGATGTTGGGTGGTCGGGTCGCCGACAAGCCTTCAGTCAGATCACTGCATTACGATACCGGCAATCAGCCTAACTTCTGTAGGGCGCAAGACTGTCACCTCTGCCAGGATCAGAGATTCCAATAGGGCAGCGGTTGGAGTTGCCTCCCAGAATGGTGGCAGTGCTGAGGCAGGCACTGCCATCGGGATTACAATATCCCTTTCCGACAGCCTTTTCATGGCAGGAACACCACCATGAAAAGGTTGTTGGAAACAGAGCATAGGCCACAAACAGGGCCGTTGTGAGCCACTGAAGAGTGGCCCTGGGGGTATATGTAGTGCCCCCACACCTCTGTGCACCATGTGTCATGTGCATGGCACACTGGTGTGCAGGAGGTGTTGCCCGGTGGAGGCATGTCCGCGGCCCTTTTACATGGCCGCAGCTGGCCCCTTCAGCGTTTCAGACTGCCAACCTGGTAGTCACATCATAATGCGGTGCACGGACTGCCCGCATGCATGTCGGCGGTCTCCTGACTGCTGTAATAGCGAACGGCGGTCCGACCATCCGGCATCATAATGATGCTCATTGTCTTTTTTTGTATCATGTAGCGGCCTTTTTTTACAGCTACTTGCTATTTTGTAATCTATCTGTGTTGTTTTAGTCTATTTTCTTGTAACCAGGTCACAGTAAAGTGCTGCTGTTCATCGGAACAGGTAAAACCTTTCTTAAGTGTGTTTGTAAGGGTCTTGAGGGCGGGGTGTTTAAGGGGGAGCTATTGAATTTAGTTATAGTGCTGATTCTGTTTTTTTAATGTATTTAGATGTATTAGTGTTAGTGCTTTTCACTAGTTTGTTGTTTTGCGTAATGTGTTGCTCTTTTATGTTATATTATGTTATGTGTATTATATTTTGATGATTAACTGTTACGTATATGTATTTGTGGGAGTGTAGTGTTTTGTTGGTGAGATTTTTGTTTACTTAGCAGGTTTTTGTCTATGAACGTGTCCAATGGGGTTTGAGAGTTTACATTTTATTTCAGGAAATTATTTTTGGTTTATCATAAACCATTGCTTTTTATTTTGATTTCCTTTTCTTCGGTTTTCCAGAAGCAGTTTTGGTTTTTTTGTGAACACTTTTTGGAGGGTTTTATGGCTTCTGCATACTTTGGATTGGTTTGAGGGATTTGTATTGAATTCATTTCATTTTTTATTTCTTTTGGCTGTTTGGAGTATATTTTTCCATTTTTGGTGGATTACAATTTTTCTATTACTGGCTAAAGAGAAAGATCTGCAGCTACAGAACAGTAAGTTTCTTTATTTCATTTTCTTTTGGGTGGAAAATATCCTTTTATAATGTTTGTGCACATATTATGTGATTGTTAAAGGCATTGTTTGGTTTATGTGTTGTAATTAATTAATGTGATGGATTGAGTTGGTTTTTCACCTACTTTGTTGGTGACAATAACATTTTATTTTAAAAACTGTATGCATATTTTTATTACATCAGGATTTATTATACTTGGATTTTTAATTATTGTTTGACTGATATAATAAAATATATTTATTATTTAAAAAATATAAGGTTTGGCATGTTGGTTAAGAAATTGCCAGAGCTTTGGAGGACTTTGGTAGTTTACTATTTATTTTACAATATGCTTTTAACAATCATTTCTAAGTAATCTACTCCTTTGTTATTTATGAAGAGTATTACTTTAAATTGTAGCATATTGCATATTCTTTTGGTTTGTTTGCTAAGTTTAGAGCCAATTTGGGCAACAGATTGCTCCATTCTTAGTTGTTGGTAGCTTTGTTCTTTTTGCAATGCTTCTATAAATGTGTACAGTGTAGGTAGGGTTCTGCCTAATGTGGATTGGAATGCGTTGTGCCATCCTTCCACTGAGTTGTTTATTTTGGCTTCCTGTGCAAAGATGCTGTCATAGACATTCCACCATGGTACTTCCAATTTGGGTTAGCGTCTGTGTCCTGGGTGATGAAGTCTGCCAACTTAACCCCTTCCGTGCTTCCATCGGCCAACGGCCGTCGCGAGCACTACCTCGCTAGTGCTGCGCACGTCCGTTGGCCGACGCGGCCCCGCCCACTCTTTTAAACTGCCGCACCGCGGCGGAATTCGCGCCGCGGTTAAAGGGTTAAGTGTCTTCGAAATAGTCCATTAGGGGGCTAAGTTTCCCTGCATTTTGTTGGCAGAAAGAGCTTTCTATTAGTACATTGTAGTGGTTGGCTTCCTCTGTGACAGGGACATAGGCTAGTGCTATTATGTTTTTGATTTCAAAGGCAAATTTGCCATTTGTAGAATAGTTTACACTTAGTGCAGATTTTTGAAGGTGCCTTCATATACTTTGATTGAAATGAAAGCAACAGCGTTGTATGGCTGTATGAGGGTGAAATTCTAGAATGGTTTGAAACATGGCTTGATCAAAGTCGTTGATTATTTTTGTGGGGTATTCATTATTTGTTTTGTGTTTGATATGGTTTAGGAGCTCATAGTAAGTGCTACATTGGTTATTTGGTAGTAGAGCATATATAAAAGGGATATTTGTGTTGTGATATTCAACAGGTATGGTGTATATCTGAGTGAATGGTTTGGGACACATTTTGAAATTCCCCTCCATCATCCATGTTTCACATTGTTTCAGTTTTAGTAATTTATCAGCTGTAGAGAATATTAGTATTCGTTTTTCATTATTTAGGTTGTCATGTAAAAGGAAAAGTTCCTCATTATGTGTCATTGTTAAGTGTTCAAGTATGTATATGTCTTTGTATCTTCTAGGGGCAGTTGGGGTATCATTGGTGACTCCTTTAGTTTGTGCAATTAAATGTTTTAAAATGGGGATAGGTGGTAGTTGGCCTGTTATGTGTTCAGGGACTTTCAGGTAGAATATCTTTAAGGATTTTGCTTGTGGGCTCCTGGAAGCTAATGTGTGCTTCTCCAATGTCCTGAAATATTTCTCTTACTTCTACTTCTGTTACATTTGGGGGGGTTGTGCTCCCTTACATGAATTACAACATCATCTTTTGTAGTTGCCCTCCCATAGCATGATTAGAATAATATTAAGTACAATTCCAGTTTATTGTTTCTGTCGATGCAGTTTCTTGGTTGCAACCCATGTGACATAGTAACAGGTTTCCTTTTTGCGAAGTGATATACTTTGCAGTTTCTGTCATTGTACCTGAAAGTAGTGTAATAGTGTAAATATGTATAATATTTTAACATTTGTACATTTGTTTTTTACATTTAACCCCTTCCATGCTCATGACAGAATGGTTCCGTAATGAGCTACAATGCTTGAGTGTTCATGACTGAACCATTCCGTCATGTGCACACGAGCACAAATCCCCACCAGAAAGCTCTACCCCACCTACAGAGGCAAACAAAAAGGAAATCTCTCTGCTGGGATTCTGGGTAAGAAAACATTGGGGGACCCACGCAAGCCACGCCTCCCTGACTCCCCAGAGTGTCTAGTTTTCAGAAATGTCTGGGTTTGGTAGGTTTCCCTAGATGGCTGTCAAGCTCGGGACCAAAAACACAGATGCCCCCCTTGCAAAACCAGGCTGTTTTGTGTTAGATAATTTTGATGTCTCCACAATATGTTTTGGGCCCTTCCCTGCCGCAGGTACTTGGCCAACCACACAAGTGAGGTACCAATTTTATCAGGAGGTGTTCTTATGTGGAGCCCAGTGCTTTCTTTTCTGTTGGATGAAAACAAATCATGTTTCACTTCAAATGTTAATTTGTTGTCAGTTTGTATATGTTGAGGTCATTAGGTTTATTTTTGCTTGCTATTTAGGTGAGTTTATACCTATGTATTAATGTATGTATACTTGCTTTCTCATATCTTTTTGATGGTTTTTGATAGTTGTCATTTTCAGACAGCTTATCGCTGTCTCTAGGCATGGGTTTTTCTTTTAGGAAGTCTATGTAAAAAGATAGAAGTTGGATAGTTTTTTATAAATTATGTGTTAATTAACATTTTTAAGTTTAATAATATTTCTTGCGTCGTTTATCGTTTTTAAAGAAGTAAGTTGTTTAAAGTAATGTGCCTTTTATATTACTGATTTAATTATTTGTTTGATTTTATTGGTTAAAGTTGTTTATAGATTTATTTCATTGGTTGGTTTAGTTATAGTTCAAATTGTTTTTATTTGTTTTATCCTTCTGTGGTAAATGCTAATTTAGGTATTATTTTGATGTATAATATATACTTTGCTACTTTTGAATATAAGTTCTGTATATATATTTATTAATAAATAGTTGTAATTTAAATGTTTTTAATTCATGCTTATATTGTATTAGGTTTGTATTGTTATAATTTTTGGTATGTATCTTTTGTGGTGAAAAGTAAGTGTATATTTCTGTTTAACTCAAGTATCTGTACTAAACATTTTATTTTTGTTTTACTTAACTATTTTATGTTAAGTGTTTTTTTAAAATATTTATTAGTGAATGTTTAATTTTTTGGGTGATATTATGATTATCGATATTGTGTGTGCCAATATTTTTGACATATTATACTTTTATTTAAAGGTAACAATATTTTTGTATTCAATATTTTTGTTTAAGATATAGTTAAAAATCAATATTTTTAACAATGATATATTTGTTCTCGATATTCGTGGTTTTACTAATTAAGTAAAGGAAGTCGATATTTTTGTGATCAATATTTTCTTTACAATACTTTCGTGTTTTGATATTGTATAGATCAATATTATGTCAATGATATTTGCATTTCTATGTTAGAGGTTGCATCCCTTTTGTGAAATAGCAATGTGTGACTTTTTTCACTCTTTCCCCTTGCTAATATGTGAGGCCATGTTTCAAAAGAAGGGGATCATTTTCAGGGAACAGTGGGCTATAACTTCAACACTATTGGAAGTGCAACCCAATTTAAAACAATATATATTGCTTTTCAAGCTTGTGTGCCAAACTTTACATGTTTTATTGTTTATAGCATTACTCAGGCAAAATAGCCTTTTGCATTGACTCACATGACTTTAACTGTAAAAATAAAAAGTCCCCTTTGGGCTTCCAAAAACCTATACTACGTTTCCTGCCTTTTATGCTCCCTTTCCCCAAAGTGAATTTGCAGCTGGTCTTTGAGATTCAAAGATGTGGATCCATCATTTACTATGCTTATCATAATTTATGTCTCCAGGGTTTCTTCATTGATAACTTCCCCGGCTGACGTTTAATCAAATAAATTTGGCCATTGAACAAGAGGCACGTGTGAGATGCCTGTTGTCCATTTCCACGTAGCATAGCAACTGAAGCCATATTGTGTGGAAATTGCTCTGTCTTTCACCAGGTGGCTAGAGAGTCTTTCCACTGACATTGTTTCTCATACCTTCACATGCCGCTTACTCAGAGGTGATGTAGATTTTTGTTTCCAGCAGCATGCTGTGATCAATCTTGCTACAACAAAAGATTAAAACATAATCTTCTATTATTTTCCATAAGACTGTTTCCATTTTGCTGACAGCTTTACATTTTTTTAAGGGTAGAAACATGTTTGAATTTCGTAATGGGAAATTTGCTGATTAGTATATTCCCTTTAAACCTTTATCATTTTTCTACACCAATATCTGTCAGGTTGGCCAGTACCTCTTTCTATCTAGTTTGATGGTCATTTGAATAAAGACTCTGCAGAGCTGCTGGAATATGTTGTACCAGTATTGTGTGAAGCCCAGTTGTCCACTGAGTCCAATATCTGAAACTAAGAACCTGATTATGAGTTTGGTGGATGGGATACTCAGTATCAGACGTGACAGATATCCCGCCTGCCGTATTTCAATTCCATTATATCCTACGGAACTTGTAATACGGTGAGCGGGATATCCGTCACGTTTGTGACGCAGTAACCCATCTGCCAAACTCGTAACCAGGCCCTAAGACTTTGGTGCTTGCTCATGCTTGAATAACTCGTAAGTATCTTGCTGATCTATTTCCATTTTTGACATTTTTTTATTTCAACTGTACATTTCTTATGAACTTTTATTGTGTTCAACCCAAATATTTCTTCCAGGTCAATACAGTCATCTTTATCTTTTTCTCGAGACCATACATAGCACACATCTTTACCATTATGTGTTAAATGCAACATTTGTCAGCTTCTTGGCTCCATTTTCATTCATGCACCTTCCCATCCTTCTTTACAGCCCTTTTAATTAAATATTGATGGCATTGCACCTTGCACAAATCCTTTAAAGGAATCTGAAAGAATATATGTATCCTTATAATTTGAGTGTGCTGCAATAACTGAATATTTTAGTTGCTCTCTAACCAGTGCTTAATTCGTAACAGAACGAATGCCTATCCCAAAGCTGTGCTCAGATGCTAGCGGCCGGCACTAGTAAATGTTGGCACGCCGATTACCAAGGCTATGCAGTCTTCAGTGCCTCTCTAATACACTCCCTATCCCTTTATCTCACTCTTGCAAGTACCTGTTTTCTCCTTCTGAGATGGGGTTTCCGTCTTTCTATTGCCCAGTCTATCTCCTTTGTATACTTTTTTCTTTCTGGAGCTGGGGAAATGGTTGATGAGGAACAATTAGTGCCGGTCCCCAAAAATGAGTGCGGGTGGCCCCCACTGGCAACCACCAGCTCAAAGTAAGCACTGTCTCTAAATGTATTAGTCCCACATAATCAAGCACATTCCTGAGAAATACCCAAAAGTGTTCATACCTAAGCAATAGCCCATTAACATTCAGCTGCCTCGTACAATTGAATAATCTGACAGTAGGGGAAGAAATAAAAGCCATCCTAGAGTGTCTATCATGCTGATTAGAAAAAATTATATAACAATAAAAAGGATTAATTTTCTTTCAGAGACCTGTAGGCCCGAATGACGTAATCATTTCCTTCTTTAAAAGCATGGAGTGTGACATAACTAACACTTTATTTCTTCAGGACAATGATTATCTTTGCCCTGAATCTCACCTTCCAAAATGTTGAAAATGAATGAAACCTACGGTTCTAACAGAAGTAAAAAACAAATTCTTCACACAAATGTGACTCTCTATTTGTGAACTAAACTTACTGCCTACTGCCTACTGCCCTTGGCTATTATTATTTGTCCTTAAAGCCTGTATCCAAGAAGAAGTAAAATTTAACTTGCTATGCGTCAACACACTTTGGCAGAAAAGGCTAAGGTCGGGGAAACTTCATAAATTCATTAACACTGAAAACTTAAGAAAACTTTGCTGGCAAAATAAATGCACACTCCAATTGATAAACGCACATGCTGATGAAAGATTCACAGTATCTGTGTTTTAACTGTTACAGAGGTTCCCATTCAGATGCCTATAAATAGCCACCCTTTTCCCATATTAACTTGTACCTCAATGTTCCATGGTCCATTTAACCACGGTTTTGCCTTATTTTAATCCCTTGTCATCTGATCTCTCAGTAGACTCAACTCAGAATCATTGAACACTACATCGATCTAACTATTTCTGTGAATCTCCACAGAGTCTTCAATGGCTGATCTATCTCCCACACTCCCTACCTGCAAAAGTTGATCTTGAATGTATTTCCCCCAGACGTACTGATTCTAACTCACCCTGTACACTCATATATGTCCTGCAAAGCTCTTGGACACAACAACAGGCTGTTTGCAGCACTGTGTAAAATTAGGTAAACAGGTAAAGAAATAGGTAGACTAATGTTGAAGAATAATTTTCTCACATGAGCAATTAAGGGGCATATTTACAAAGTTACGCTGCCTTGTGTGAAAAGGAGATGGCAGAAATACGCTGTATCTATGAAGATATGGTGCATTTCTTGCTGTCTCCTAGCAGGCATACTGTGTGCTGCCTAGCACCAATGCAAGCACCCTTGTTTTATATTGCAAGGGTGCCTGCATTATAGGCAGAATTGTTTTTGTGCAGGAAGGGACAACTGCATGCATCGGAACGCCCATTCTCCACCCATAGAAATCCTCCCTAACTCAAAGTAAAGCCAGGCAACTCTATGCGCTGCCTTGCGTTACTTTGATTTTGCTAAACTATACAAAGCCATGCAAAGTGGCTTTGTTTGGCTTTGTAAACACCAACAACGATTTTGCTTCAGGCTGCACCAGAAAAGTGACACAAAGCAAAATCTGATGCAAAATCTTAGTAAATCTGCCCCTTAATGTAGGTTCTTAGCACTTTTGTTAGATAACAATTCAATTAGTATATATGCATAAAGTGGCATAGGGGCTGACAAAATTCTTATTAAGGACAAAAATAATAAACAATGGAAAGTAAAATAAGTCCATGAATGGGCAATTTAGTCTGCAGATATAGGGTGTGAATTGATGTTATGGCTTTAAGAGAGTCTTCGGAAACATGCTCCCTATTATTGATACTGGAGGAGATGGTGACAACATCCACAGTTTAGCACCTCATAAAGTAAAAAAAAAAAAAAAAAAAAAAATATATATATATATATATATATATTCACTGAAAAAACCATAGGTTTCAGGGACGTTATAGTTACAAATTAGCATTTAAAAAACCTTTGAAATTCACTGGAAAAACCATAGGTTTTAGGGACAGTTATAGTTAGTTGGACATTGCACTCGTACAAAACCCGTGAAATTCCCCGTTATAGTTAGTCCAGCTAACTATAACTCGCGCCCGCAATGCACTGCTGATGACGTCACATATTACATCACTCATGACATGGTCAGTGACATCACTGATGACATCACTGATGACATCTCAAATGACATCACTGATGACATCACTGATGACATCATCCAGTGACTGTGTGTTTCTCTAAAGTTTAAATATTTTTAATATATATATGAAAAGACGTATTGAAGAATGAGTGGGTGTGTAAGTGTCTGTATGGATGATTTAGTAGGTGCGTGACTGACTGTATAAGTGAGTGATTTAACGTATCTTACTGAATGCATGGGTTAGTGACTAAACTGGGTGAATGTCTGTATCCGTCTGTCTGTTGCTGTGTAAGTGGCTGCATGTGTTTGTGAATAGCTACATGAGTGTCTATTTGAGTTATTGAATGCTTGTGTGAGTATCTGTATGGGTGCCTGAGTGTTTGTGTGGGAGGGGTGTGTGCGACTCTGTGCATAGATGTGTGAGTGGGTGATTCACTGGGTGGATGGTTTCAAGAGTGCATCTGTGATAGACTGTATGGGTGGGTAAGTGTGTGTAAGAGTGTGTTAGTGAGTGAATGTATGTCCCAGTGGTACATGTGTGAGTAACTACATATGTGAAAGGCAGTATATATGTGTGTTGGAGTATATAAATAGCTATAAGCGAGAGTGACTGATTGTGATAGTGGCTGTATGGATGAGTGTGTGCTTGTATCAGTGATTGTATAAGAGCGTAAGAATGTGCTAGTATTTGTATGAGTAAGTGAGCTGGTGTGTGTATAACTGTATAGGTGAGTAAATGGTAGTGTGTTTAATTATTTGCATGACTGACTAGGTGTGTGAGTACCTCTATGGATGAGTGGCGGTGTTTGAGTGTCTATATAGGAGTATGAGTGCATATGATAGTCCTGTACTGAGTGACCGTAAGTATGAGTGACTGTACGGGTGAGTGAGTGGATGTGTGCGTAGACCTAAGAAACAGTGTGTGGGTATGTAGTTATTGGTGTTGGAGTGTCTATGGTTTTGCGAATGGCATTCTGTAATTTAGAGTGGGTGTATCAAAGGTTATATTAGGGTGTGAGAAGATGCATGAAATTATCACACGGATGATGTCATCAGTGATGTCATCAGTGATGTCATTTGAGATGTCATCAGTGATGTCATCAGTGATGTCACTGACCATGTCATGAGTGATGTAATATGTGACGTCATCAGCAGTGCATTGCGGGGCGCGAGTTATAGTTAGCTGGACTAACTATAACGGGGGAATTTCACGGGTTTTGTACGAGTGCAATGTCCAACTAACTATAACTGTCCCTAAAACCTATGGTTTTTTCAGTGAATTTCAAAGGTTTTTTAAATGCTAATTTGTAACTATAACGTCCCTGAAACCTATGGTTTTTTCAGTGAATTTCAAAGGTTTTTTAAATGCTAATTTGTAACTATAACATGTCTGAAACCTACGGTTTTTCAGTGAATTTCAAAGGTTTTGTAAATGACAATTTTTAAATGTATTAATTGTTATATAAAAATTTTTAATACTGATTTACTACATTTTTAGAAACAATTTTATATAACATATTTTATTTTTAAATTACATTGTAATTACATTATACATTACATTACAAAAAATACTTTCTCAGAATGAATTACTTTAGTTTAAATACTTTGCACATAGGCAATAGACTTTTAAGTACAGTAGTTACAGTTGTTGCAATGGGCAACACATTTTCAAACACAATGCAACATTCAGCTCAATGTGAATTTCTAGTTAAATGCAATTAGTTACTTTATGGATTACTTTTCTAACCACAGGACTGGATCCTAGATTCAGTCCTGGCACATCTCCTGTAAACAGTTGAGTAAAAGCGTTTTGGTTACACTCGTGATTTTTAAGGAATATTATTGTATTTTAAAAGTTGACACTTAGAAACTTTTTCTCATAGAATGACCAATGTTATCCTATGGAAGGAAATTCACTTAGGAGGTAAAAACTGTTATCGTTACTTTTTGTTACTCAGTGTTGGATCCTGGTTCCAGCACTGGTGCATCTCCTGTAAACAGTTGAAAGAATGCGTTTAAGTTATACAGGCGATTTTTAAGGAATATTTGTAGTTTGTGAAAATCGACACTTTGAAACTTTTCTGCTGAAAACCAGACAATGGATTCCTATGGAAGAAAATATAAGTTACTGGTAAGTACGGTTAAAATTACTTTTCAGGGTCAGTGCTGGGCTAAAAGATGCAGCACTGGGTTCTCTCCTGATAACAGGTGAGTAAATTGGAATTCGTACTTTGGTTGATTTTAGAGGAATATTATAAAGTTCCAAAACTCCACACTTAGAAGAATTTCCAAGTGAAACCAGTCAATGTTAGCCTATGAAGGAAATTCAAGTTACCGGTAAGTACGGTTAAAATTAATTTTGAGGATCAGTACTGGGCTGAAAGATGCAGCACTGAGGTCTCTCCTGATAACAGGTGAGTAAATCAGAATTCGGATTTCGGCTGATTTTAGAGGAATATTTTAAAGTTCCAAAAATCAACACTTAGAAACTTTTTCAGCAAAAAGCAGGCAATGATATCCTATGGAAGGAAATTCAAGTTACTGGTAAGTACGGTTAAAATTACTTTTGAGGATCAGTACTGGGCTGAAAGATGCAGCACTGAGGTCTCTCCTGATAACAGGTGAGTAAATCGGAATTCGTATTTCGGCTGATTTTAGAGGAATATTTTAAAGTTCCAAAACTCCACACTTAGAAGAATTTCCAAGTGAAACCAGTCAATGTTAGCCTATGAAGGAAATTCAAGTTACCGGTAAGTACGGTTAAAATTACTTTTCAGGACCAGTACTGGGCTGAAAGATGCAGCACTGAGGTCTCTCCTGATAACAGGTGAGTAAATCGGAATTCGTATTTCGGCTGATTTTAGAGGAATATTTTAAAGTTCCAAAACTCCACACTTAGAAGAATTTCCAAGTGAAACCAGTCAATGTTAGCCTATGAAGGAAATTCAAGTTACCGGTAAGTACGGTTAAAATTACTTTTCAGGACCAGTACTGGGCTGAAAGATGCAGCACTGAGGTCTCTCCTGATAACAGGTGAGTAAATCGGAATTCGTATTTCGGCTGATTTTAGAGGAATATTTTAAAGTTCCAAAACTCCACACTTAGAAGAATTTCCAAGTGAAACCAGTCAATGTTAGCCTATGGAAGGAAATTCAAGTTACTGGTAAGTACGGTTAAAATTACTTTTCAGGACCAGTACTGGGCTAAAAGATACAGCACTGAGGTCTCTCCTTATAACAGGTGAGTAAATCGGAATTCGTATTTCGGCTGATTTTAGAGGAATATTTGTATGTTTCAAAAATCAACACTTAGAAACTTTTCAGCAAACAGAAGGCAATGATATCCTATGGAAGGAAATTCAAGTTACTGGTAAGTACGGTTAAAATTACTTTTCAGGACCAGTACTGGGCTGAAAGATGCAGCACTGAGGTCTCTCCTTATAACAGGTGAGTAAATCGGAATTCGTATTTCGGATGATTTTAGAAGAATATTTGCACAATGGTGAAGGGAGGGGGCGGGGCCTGAGGTGACATCTGTGCAAACGCGCCCCGTGGTGCGTTTTAAGTTGGGGGATTAAGTCCCCTTGAATCCTGAGGGTCCCTAGGGGCCAACTAGCCCACCAGGAACCTCCAATATGCGCCAGGGGCTGCGTTGCAGAGACGTGTAGAGAGGCCACACCCCTTTTACACCTCTCTGCAACGCAGCTCTGTGGCGCTTTCTGGATGTACCTGTTGGACTAGTTGGCCCCCAGGGACACTCAGGATTGAAGGGGATTTAATTCCCCATCTTAAAACGCGCCACGGGGCCTGTTTGCACACATGTCACCTGAAGCCCCGCCCCTCCCTTCACCACTGTGCAAACGCGCCCCGTGGCGCGTTTTAAGTTGGGGGATTAAGTCCCCTTGAATCCTGAGGGTCCCCGGAGTCCAACTAGCCCACCATATACCTCCAAAAGCGGCACAGAGCTGCGTTGCAGAGAGGTGTAAAGGGGCGTGGCCTCTGTACACCTCTCTGCAAGGCAGCCCCTGGCGCATACTGGAGGTTCCTGGTGGGCTAGTTGGCCCCAGGGACCCCCAGTATTCAAGGGGAATTCGTTCCCCTCTGCAAACGCGCCAGGGCGCGTTTGCAGAGTGGTGAAGGAAGGGGGCGGGGCCTGCGGGCCCGATCGTTTAAAAAAATATATATATTTGTCCCCTGAAGGGGGGCTGTGTGGCCCCCTTCCTTTTTCTCTTTTTGGGCCCTGGGGACCCCATCCCCCAGGGCCTTACCCCTTTTTAAATTACCAAAAAAAAAAAAACGGGAAGGGGGCCGCGTGGCCCCCTTCCCTGGGCCTGTATTGGCCCCGGGGACCCCATCCCCGGGGCATGGCCTCTATATTTATTATTTTGAGGGGGCAGCGTGGCCCCCTCCTCTGGCCATTTTAAGGCCCCGGGGACCCCATCCCCGGGCCGGCCTTTCCATTGTTTTTTTTTTTTCTCTTTTTTGGGGAGGGGGCCGCGTGTCCCCCTCCCGGGCCACTACTTGCCCCGGGGACCCCATCCCCGGGGCTGGCCCTCTCCGTTGGGGACTGTGGGGGTCCCCAAACCCCCACAGTCCCGCCGGCTCCCCGTGTCCTACGGGAGCCGGCATTGCTTACACATGGGGAGCTGCTAAGATGCAGCTCCCCATGTGGAAAGCAATCTGCTGGATATTGGAAGAGAGAGCAGGTTTCCTGCTCTCTCTTCCAATATCCAAAGCAGTTTACTATGGCAGGACGGGAGCCGCGAGGCTCCCATCCTGCCATAGCAAACTACAGTGTCCCGGGGGTAGGCACCCGGGACACTGCAGGAGCCGGCCCTGGGGGTGGTGGTCCCCAGGGCCATCAAGGGCTCCAGGATGGGGGCCGCGCGGCCCCCTCCCATTCAGTACACAGCCCCGGGGAGGTGGTGGTCCCCGGGGCTCTGGGGTCCGTAACGGACCCCCATATTAAAATGTTTAGTGCCCGGGGAGGTGGCGGTCCCGGGGCGTGTGGGGGCTGGAGCCCCCCACACAGGTTTTATAATGTATTTAAAAAAAGCCCCGGGAGGTGGTGGTCCCCGGGGCTGCGGGAGGGCTCAGAGCCCTCCCGCACCATTTTAAAAAAGCCCCGGGGGTGGCGGTCCCCGGGGCTTGGGAGGCCCTTTGAGGCCCCCACACATTAAATTATCCCCCCCACCATGCCCCCGGGACTTGGCCCACCCAAGCAGGATTCGCGCACCCTGAGCGCATCCTGCCGATTTTTAAAAAAACTTTTTTTTTTTTTTTGCCCAGGGGGGCCTTGTGGGACCCCCAGAGCAAACCTAGGGGGTCAGGGTGTTTCTACCCTGCCCCCTTTGTGCGCTTTGCGCACTTGTTTCTGTCCCTCGGTTCTACCGAGGGACAAAATGGCTGCCAACATTTCCTGAATCGGAATGTTGACAGCCAATTAACATGCAGCTCGTGATCGGGACGGTGCGCGCAGGGTGCGCTGAGGGTACGCGGACCCTACTCGGCCATAGATATCACTAACTTTTTACTTTTCATTTTCTCAGCAACTACTGAACGGATTTACACCATTTAACAAAGGGGTTCTTTCTGAACCAAGAACTACCTGTTTGCCAAATTTGGTGTAATTCCGTTCAGCAGTTCAGGCTGTAGCCGTGTCTAAAGTTTCCTATGGAAAAATGCATGGGGAAAACGCGTTTTGGGACCCCCTTTTTCTCGGCCCCCGCTTGACGAATCCCCCGAGACTTTCAGGGTAGGAGCGGACCGGAGCGGGCCACAAAGTTTGAAAATTTTGCGAAGATACGTCAACCGGCAAGAGAGTTATTTCAAATAGAATGTCGCGGATTTCCTATGGATAATAGGTTGTAACTATAACTATCTACTGGCGACCGCCAGTAGATAATATATATATATATATATATATATATATATATATATATATATATATATATATATATATATATTAGATGTAGTTCCAAATGATACGATCACTCAAAGTTTGTGGACAACAGCAGTTGTTTAATTTTACAGTAACGCGTTTCGCTCGCACAACGAGCTTGCTCACACACTGAATGACAGGAAATTGCTGCATACATAGGGATGCATGGAAAGGAAAAGGGGACTGGCGAAAGATTTCAACAGAATGGCATCCATATTGGAAGAGCTTAAACATAATGCTAAACATATATATTGTGCTAAATACCATATATCACAAGTGCTGACATTTAGCTGCAGTTGCTAAGTCTATTGTTAGACGTCCTTCTAATATGATTTAACCCAACTGGTCCAATTAGGGTGAAATTCTGAAACATATGTGTGCATTGGTAAAAATGTAGCTACACCTGATTTGTTAATAAAGTTTTGTGTAGAAAAATACACATGCTATAAATGCAGCAGCATGTAATATGCTTGCGTGTCAGCGATGAACGTCAGTATCTATTTTGGACAATCATAGAAAATTATTTCAGATGTTCTTTCTATGACATAGTGTCGGGAGAAGCATGATATGGACATGTAGGGTTTTGCCTACAGAAACTTTGTTTAGTGTGTGCATTTATGCTGCCTGTGCTATATAAAATAAAATACAAAATATGCGCGCATTTACAAGGCCCAGATATCAGTATGAAAGATATTATGTGTTCATAATGCACATATACACTGACGATAGTTAGTATAGATTTCTACTCTGCAAGTGCTCAAGTTTGTCATAATGGTATTATGACTGGCCTAGGGCGCATGGAAAAATATTTACAGCAAGTGCTATATTAATACAAACACACATAATCTCTGATGTTGGATTGCCATTCCTACTACAAATGTCCCCCAGATGCAAGCAATACCTTGGACCATCAGAAATGAATTCCACCAATAAGTGGAGTACACAAATTGACAAACAAACAATTAAGGCAATGTAGCCTTACCACTTGCCTCTCAGAATAACAAAATATTTTGAAGAACAAAAGTGCAATAGAATAAAGAGATGTCTCTTATCTGGTAAGTGCTGCCCTACCCCAAGTGCAGATGCGACAGAAATAACAGAAGAAAAGGGTAGGGGGGTGAGTCGAAATGTCCAATCCTGGAGTCGGCCCCTTCCTTTTCTCCTGTGGTTAAAAAAGAGAGAAAAAAGAACCATAAATGTTACAGTAAGATTAAAAGCATTAAATACAAATTTTGTTGCAATATATACATGTAGAACAAATTACGGTTTCAAAGCAGTTAGAACAGACAAAGTAAGATCCTATATGTAACCAAAAGATGTTTTCCTTTAAAAAAAAAATTGGTGTCAAGATTTTGTTGAAAGTTGTATGTACCAAAAGGTCCAACAAAGAAAAGACAACCTTATAGGTCTGCCTCTGTGTATTATGTCTAGCTTTCATAGAGGTGGATACCTAGTTCCTCATCTTGGTTGTGTCCCCCAGGGGTCTTTGTTTGGAGGTTTATGATATGCCAGGATTCTTTTTTGCGTAGGTGAAGTACCCTATTGCCACCCCTGTTGTTGGGTTGTATGTGTTCAATAGCAAAGTATGTAAGAAGTGAATTGTTTGGCAGATGGTAATCTGCAAAATGCCTTGCAATCGGATAATGTGGGTATTTATTGCTGATGGCTCTCATGTGTTCAAGAACTCGTTTTTTAGCTGCTAGGGTTGTGCTTCCATACATAGCGTAGTTTGCACGGATATTCAAGTATGTAATTTACAAAGGTCGAACCACATGTGAGATATTGAGTAATGGTTTTTTCTCCTGTGTGTGTCTGGTAGGTCTTCCTCATGGTGCTGTTACGGCATGCTTTCCAACCATTGGGGACAAACTGCCTAGTCGACCGCCCATCACATACAGAAAGGGCAGAAACCTGAGGGACATGTTAGTAAGAGGAGATATCACAAACACACACCTCAATACCCACATCGGCTTGCAGGGATTTCGTCATCTCTGGCGGGACTTGTCGCATCACCCAATTCAAAATGGTCAGTCCGGGGAATTGCATGATGCTGTTGATGGTCGTGGTCAGCCATGCCCCGAGGTTCAGGCCCAGCCGGAGGATTCCCACCTTGAGTTAAGACACCACCGTTCCTCACCTCCACAACCTTCCGAGCTGTGCTTCATCGTCACCTCTGGTAGGCCTGGCCCCATCATCGTCCTTAAGATGGCGAATCTCAGTTACGGGGGCCTCACTTGACTGTCACTTCAAGCAAGTGAACCAGTAGGCCCTCTAGGAACTATGGCCCTACTTGAAGTCCACTGGCGGTGGTGGGGAGCCTATCATCCAGTCCTCATCAGGGGCCACTGCTCCCATGGGCTTATGGTCATGTTCCGGGTCTCTCCACCCTGCCAGTCACTGCACTCAATCCGCCCAGCCTCACTGGCTACTGCAGATCATGGAGGTTACAGGTTTAGGGGTGCACTCCCTCTGTCAGAGCCACTCACCTGATCTCCAGGTCTTCCATTAGGGAGATGTCTGGACCCAAAACCCCCTGAAACTCTTTCTAGCTACAATGCTCTTTGTAACAACTGGGCTGGAAAGGGCGTCAAGGGGAAGGGGGTTGGGAAGAGAGAAAAAGAAAAGAAACAACTGCACGGGTCCTCAGGACGTCACGCACTTTCAGGTTGCAAGAGAAGGCTCTTTGTATCCACTCTTTCTGTGGTGTGGAGATATAGGAGTAAACGCTTGAACTGTGAGATCAACAACAATTACTACACTCCTTTTATAACCCTAAATGACTCTTACAATCTTTCAGGAAAAAAGAAACAATGACAAAAAGTATACATGCCTAGATTATCTTTATCTCATGAGCTATTCCAGAGTGAAGCCTTTTTGATGAGAAATGTTCAATAGACTCCTTATCTTTTCTAATGTACTGTGTTAAAAGCAAGAACAAACAAAACTTAAAGATACAGTACGTTCTTATTCCTATAAATTTGTTAATAACACTCTGATAGAATAATCACCTATTAATTAGGTTCTATGAATGATGTCCCAAGGAATGTGCAAATACAACAATCACTTTATCTTTCAGCGTATTTTTCCTGTTATTTAACATAAAAGAAAAGTCCAGAATTCGTAGTCCAATGATATAGTTATATTGTTCGTAAAAGAAAACACTATGTGATTGTTCGTGGGCAATAAAGTTTTAAGGACTTGAAGAAGTTTGTAATCGCAATGATTATTGTACTCAACTAAACGAGGAAGTTCTGTAAATTATGTAGCTGTTCGTCAAAATAGAAGAAAAGAATACCTGAAGTGTTCTGCCTTTTCTGCGCTGCAAGACGAGAGCTTGAAAGGGCTTAACTCACGTTCTTTTTGTGTCTTTGTAGAAGATGATTGAGAGCAGGAAGTGGATCGCCTTACCCAAGCAAGAACGGAAGTCAAGCTAGACAGAAAACAGGAAACAGCAAAGCCTACAGTGAATCTCCTGCAAGCTGCCAATGAGTGAAGGAGCCGGAACTAAAGATGTGCCATCGCTGGAGCACAGGTAAGTCTCAGAAAGATCAGAGGCCAAGCATTGACTTTACCGCTCCGCATGATTTATAAGCAAGTCACACATGCTGAGTTGCATGCGGAGGGTGGGGAGGAATTGACAGTTTCCACGTGTAAATGATAGCACATTCCTTTATGGAAATTAGACTCGTGTGTTAACCGCTAGCTGACAGCACATGCAAATCCTCATAGAACACATAAATTACAATGCATATTCTTCCTGAATAAAAAATAAAACAAATGAACAAAATTAAAAAATTAAAAAAAACAAATAGACAAGTGTGCCTCTAAAATGTCATACTCTCCTTATCTACAGCACACAAGAATCCTGTCCAATGATTACACAGCAAATGCACAAAACACATATATCCTCCATGTTCAACCTAGGAAGTATGATCCTTATTCAGTACGGCAAAGGAAACCTGTACTGGTGCTGAGATTTGTGAGACCCTGACAGTCACCCCACCCAAAGAACGCCTCACAGGGCATGGCTTGTTATGATGGCGTAAATGAAACTGTCGCACCAATATAGGAGCGTGAACATGGGAAGCCAGTTCCCATGAGTTCTCTGCTGCATCATACTCTTTCCATGAAATCAGATAATATAATCGTCCTTGCATCCGTTTGGAATCTAGTATGCGTTGCACCTCATATTCTAGATGTCCATCAATATGTATAGGTGGTGGGGGTGTCTCATGATGTGGCTTTAGTAGGGATACATGAAATGTTGGATGGATAGGATATTCATCAGGTAAGTCTAATTTTACAGAAACTTGAATTATGATCTGTGTGATTTTAAAAGGACCTATGTATCTGGGTATAAATTTTCGTGACCCTTCTACTTGAAGATTTTTTGTTGATAACCTTACTTGATTCTGCTGGCTTATATATCGGAGAAGTTTTCGTTTTTTATCTGCTCTTTTTTTAAAGAGGTCTTGTATTTATTTAAGGATACCTTCGCCTGTGTTTGGATATCTATTAACTGTTGAAGTCAGTCAGTGACTGCAGGAACTAAAGGAGTGGGTAATTATACTGGTAAAGTTCTTAGGTGATATCCTGTGAGAAAATAAAAGGAAGTACAGTGAGCCCCTGCGTGCACACTGTTATTGTACACAAATTCTGCTATGGGTAAGGCTATATTCCATTCGCTAGTAACCGTGGCAAAAGACAGTGGAGTATTTGCTCTAAGGATTGTTTGACCCTTTCTGTTTGACCGTCCGATTCTGGGTGATAGGATTAAGACAGAGCTACTTAGATACCAAATGTTTTACCTAATGCTTTGCAGACTCGTGAGGTAAATTGACTGCCTCAGTCTGAGATGATCTTAGATGCACAATCTTTTGTAAAGAAATAGCACTAAACTCTGTAGCTGTGGGCACCTTTGGTAATCGGACAAAGTGAGCCATTTTTGATAATAAGTATAAGATTACCATAACTGTAGTATAACCTCCAGATGGGGGAAGATTTGTTAAAAATTCAACACTCATTTTATGCCAAGGACTGGGTGGTATTGGAAGTAGTTGTAACAACCCTGCTGACACTTGGTGAGAGAGTTTCTGTCTGGCACAAACAGGACATCTAGCAACATACCTTTCAATATCTTGACGCATGGAATTCCACCAAAATTGTTTCTTACAATTGGCTAAGGTTTCGTGGATTCCTGGATGCTCAGCCAGAGAAGAATCATGCACCCATCCCAAGACCTGCTCCCTTATTTCCTGTGTAGGTAAGAAAATACAAGATTCATAGTAAAGTAGTCCATCCTGTATGGCATGATTCTTGTGAGATAGCCACTCCTGTATATTTACCTTTCAACTCTGTGCTCGTAATGTGTTACAGAAATCTTCTTCTAAGGTTGTAACTGCTGCCATTTTCTCAGAAGGAATGATGTTGGGTTGTGCAGAGTCAGTGATATTGGATCCATGTCCAAAACGGGACAAGATGTCAGATTAGACCTGTTTTGTTCCTTGCCATATGTAATCAGAAAATCATATTTGGTCACCGGGTGTTTAGCTCCCATGAGATGATGTTGCCATGCTTCAAAACAAATTTTAATGGCGAGAAGTTCCTTCTCTGCCACAGTATAATTTTGCTTAGCTGGAGAATAATTTTTTAGAATAGAATGCAATGGGATGTAATTGACCATCAATTGGATGTCTCTGAGATAAAACTCCTCCAATAGCCACCTGTTAAGCATCTGTTTCCACAAAGAATGGTTGATCTGAGTCAGGGTGTTCTAAAATTGGAGCTGATGTGAATTTTTCTTTTAAAGTTTGAAAGGCTTGTCAGGCAGCCTCTGACCAGATAAAAGGTTGTCCTTTGCACAACAATCGAGTGATTGGAGCCACAAAATCAGAAAAAATTTGGATGAAACGTCTGTAAAAGTTCACGAAACCCAAGACACGTTGTATATCTTTAATACTATTGGGTTCTGGCTGATTTATTACTGCTTCAATCTTACTTGGATCCATGGAGATACCATTTGGAGACAAACTGAAACCAAGAAAATCCACTGTGTAGGCGTGAAATGTACATTTCTCTAATTTGACAAATAAATGATTTTCTCATAAACATTGGAGAACTGCCCTTACCTAGTGAATGTGTTCTTCCTCATTTTTTGAATAAATGAGAATGTCATCAATATAGACGACCACACTGACATCCCAAAAATTATTTTAATACCTCATTAATGAACTATAGAAATTCCGTTGGGGCATTGCACAAGCCAAAAGGCATGACGTTGAACACAAACAGACCACATTTTGTTTGAAAGGCCGTCTTCCACTTATCACCCTCCTTGACTCAGATCAGATGGTAAGCTCCCCGGAGGTCTACTTTGGTGTATATGGTTGAATACTGGGATCAATGGCAATGGATATTTATTTTTAATAGTAGCCTTATTGAGACTGTGGTAGTCGATGCATGCTCTCAAATCTCCACCCCGTTTTGGTACGAAGAAAAGAGGGAAGGACACTGGTAAGGTAGAATGCCTGATAAAACCTATGGCCAATAGTACTTCTAAATATTATCACAATTACTGGGTCCCTTCGTCCGTAAGGGCATATATTCTGATACAAGGTAGAGGAGCACCAGGTATAAGGTCTATCCCACAATCGTAGGTTCTATGCGGTGTTAATGGGATTGCTTTTACTGGATGAAGCACATACTTAAGATCTGGATATTGCAGAGGAATTAGGGTTAATGGGTCTGAAACAATGGCACAATGTAATGGAGAAATCCACTCTGCGTCAGTATCTAGATAGCAATGAGCCTGACAATACCCAGCATCTAAAGTGACTGTCATACATTCCCAATCAATTTTGGGATTATGAGTGGTTAACCAAGGTACAACTAATATCACTCCAAAGGTAGGGGTATTGATAAAATCAAACGCCAATTGCTCCGTGTGACCATTTGAACACACTAACATGAGGGGAATAGTGTAATATGTAATAAGAACTGATGATAAAGCATATCCATCAACTGCACGCACTGGTTCTGGTTCAGCCTTTAACACTTTAGGTATACCTAGTGTACTAGCTAAACTAAGGCCAAAAAAGTTGCCTGTTGCACCTGAATCAATTAACACGGGTAACACTTGTCTTTGTTGGGTGGTTAGTATAAGGGTGACCTGAATAGTGAAATGACAAGGTATTCATGCAACTGTATTTGGCAAATATTGGAAGATCTTTGGAAGACCTTCTCTCGACTCGACAATCTCCTTACTAGTAGAGAGTGTTAGTTCTCCAGAGCTGCTACTATGAGAGTGGAAAGGACTGCTACTTTCTTGATATTTGGTTTTGTAGGGCAAAATAACCCACCTTGCCTCAATACAAACATAAATTTAACTTCCTTCTACGCTCCTTCTCTTCAGCTGTTAATGGACCCTTAATCCCCCTATTTCCATGGTTTCTACTTCTCCACTCTTACATTCTGTCTCTTTTTGTTCTGCCTTAAGCTGATTCAACTGTTTCTGGATGGCTAGGAAGAAACTCCTCCAACATAAATATGTTCATGGTGAAAGACAAGTCAAGAAAATAAATGTTTGAGAACTTATTTTTGCCACACATATGTAGATTATTTGCAACGCTGACATTCTTCTTGTGTAAATGTAGGGCAACCGGAGTGTTCAGGGAAATCACAGACTAGCATTATTCTCCAAAAGTAGTCCTAGGACTGCCATTGTATCCCATTTGTTTCTAAATCTGCTTTAAATGTGTGGAAAAATGAAGAAGATGTCTGAAATTGTAATTAATGTTTGTGAACAAGCTCCTCATACAATCTTCCAAAATAAATACATTGGATATATTTTGTAAAGATATTTACTTTATTGACTAATAAGTAGTATGATACATATCTGATTATGTTTACTTCACTGATGATGCTATATCTGTAAGCAGTACAATACTGATTAGTAAGGCTAGATTTACAAACTCAATTGTCTCATTTAGGACTGCTTACACCAGTAAATATGTGTAAATTGCTCTTGCATAAGGTACACCATATATACAAAATGTTGTGAGTCAGTAAATGAATGGTACTTGATTTACTTCAGCCTTGGAAACTTAAGCAATCTTAAATCTCCTCTTTGGTGCATATGTGAATGTCCCCACAGGTATTTCACTGAAGTGGTTAGGGGAATCTTTGGTACACACCCACTCACTTTTAATCATTTGATATTCACAAACTGATTCTTTAAAATTCCCACACTTATCTGCACCATTAAGATACAACTGAAAGATTCATACCTAATTGTTACAGAAAGTATGGGAAGGAGTACCTATTACCAACATTTCACAAGGGGTATGGAGGATGAAAGAACAAGCTGAGGAAAAATATTTTGAGAGAAGAAAGAATTTTGTTTTTTTCCATGCATTCACTAAATGAACAAACTTATGGATATGATTTTTTATTTTTTTTATTTTATCAAATTTCATACTGTTAGGACTGTTGCTTAAGACAGTTATTAATTATTCATGTTTGAAAAGGGAAGGATGGTGAATATCCCCAACAAGCACAAGTTAAGAATAGACTTAGGCCCTTATTTGGAGAGTGTTGAGTGACCCACTGGCCCTTCAGTTTAGTGGTGGTTATGCCTCAGCACCCTTGGTAGAGGACCATCCACTAACTCTAAAGATGCCAGCCTAACTGGCTGAGATTTCTGTACCTTCATTGGAGCAACCACCATGTCAAATCCATTGAAGGGGCTGATGCTTTTCTGGTGAATTCCGATGTCTAATGTGCATGCTGGGTATTGTGTTCTGCATTAATTGGAGGGGGTGCTCTGGCAGAAAAAGATAACAATGGTCTGAAACAAAAGAAGCTGTCTCTCTGTGTGTGAAGGGTGGTGTGTGTGGTACCCCTACTCAGATCCACCTTATGTTGAATGTTGGTCTCTGGCAGAGATAATGTGTGATGGTCACCCATCCTACCTGGGGTGAGTGACTGCCACTATGACCCTCCACCCTCTGGTGGATTAACCACTGGACCAATGACTTCTGCCCGCATAGTAGGTGTTCCATGAGGTTGCCAGAATGGTACATCAACTATTTTATGAAAGATGCACTATAGTGCCAAACTGTGAATTAATCCAGTAGTCATAACTTAAGAGAGTTGTAAGTCACACTTTTAAATGTATTGGTAAATAGTGCACATAATGTTTGCTCCTAATAGTCTTACAGCTGGAAAAAGGGGCAATGTGCATGTGTGTGCACTATTCTATATTTTCAATGATGTTAGAACTAGTAAATCAGAGGAAAAACAAGTGCAAAGATATGCTTGCAAACCATATGCACTGAATATTCAATCATACATCTCACAGTTGAACATTTCCACTGGTTATGTTAAAGGAGTAGTCAGGTAAATTTAATACAATTGTGACATACCTTAACTCAGGTATAACTTATTAACTATTGACAAACAAAGGTTCTGGTGAAAAAACCTGCAGAAATTGTAGAATAGAGCACTTGTCACCCGAATTTCCACATGGGATGTATGAAGAACACACTTATTAATCTATATCTGACGTTAAATGAATAATGTGTATTTTTCCCAAATTTAAATTTTATAACATACATAAAATGCACAACTATTAGGCTGTGAAAGTAGATATGCATGTGTGATATATATTGATATATATATATATTTTTTTTTTTCACAGAAAAAACCAAAGGTTACAGGGATGTTATAGTTAGGGCAGATTTCATTTGTAAACAAACTGTGAAATTCAGCAGTTATAGTTAGCTGAGCTAACTATAACTCGCGCCCCTGCAGTGCACTGCTTGTGACCTCACATATTACATCAGTCGTGACATGGTCAGTGACCTCACTTCTGAGGTTGCTGACGTGAGTATATCTTCCAGTGTGCTGATATACAGGAGTTCCACTCTAATAAGCTTGTCACCAGGCAAAATACTCAAGGAGTCCTGATTTATACCCTCAGTCGGTCTCTCTCAAAAATTGATTTACTGATACTTAGAGAAGTATAGGTGGCTGGGAGTAACACAAATGAATTCATATATCGAAACTCCAGTCACTGTGTAGATTAGGTTTTTATATTCCTGAAGAAAAACTGCTAGATCATTCATATGACTAGATTAGGCTTGAAACATGTAGACCTGCAGCTACCTTAGATAATCACTTCTAGTAGGTAGCACCACATATTTTAACGTAGGCAGTAGGACTCAATCATTAAAATATTTCTGTAGAGTACACCTTTTCCTATTTTTATCCCACTCTCTCACATATTTACTTAAGATACACCAATCTACTATTTTACCCACACTTCACCACTCAGCTTATAAAAGATGTCAGGTAAAGAGTCCCCATTGAGGGTGCCTGTCGGGCATTGCAGCACCGGCCTGCTGTGGAGCAAAAGCCCAATGAAGAAGCATGACACCTATCTAGGTGTGTGAGGGCATTTGTTCCTACAGAGTAATGCTCCCTGCAGTCTTTGTTGAACTTAAATGACTTAAGCAGACAAATCTGTGCTTACATGGAAGTGCATACCTCGGTGATCATGATTAGCTAATCGGAGCATGTAGGCTGGACCTTTGTGTGCTCCGAATCTCTCTCTCTTAAAATATATGGTCAGTGACATCACTGATGACATTACTGATGAAAACTCAAATGACATCACTGATGACATCATCCACAGAATCACTGACTCACCCACTCACACCCAATAGAACCTTTCATATACCCACTCCTACACTACCATTCCCAAACCCATTCACAGACCCATACCAGTACTTACACACCCACTCATTGATTCATAGATCTACACACACATCCATTCATTTACACATACAGCCACTTATACACCCACTCATTCACTAATACAGCCACTGACATATCCACTCATACAGCCATTCACACAATGAGTCAGTCACCCATACAGCTACTCGCACACCTAGTCACTCTCCCATACAGTCAATAACACAGCCACTTACTCACCCATACAGATACACACATACCCACTCACTTACTCATACAGATGCTAACACATACTCACTCACCTATACAGTCATTGGCACAAGCACACTCACCCATACAGCCACTCTCACATTCACTCACTCACCCATACAGTCACTATTATATCCTATCACTCACCTATACTGCCTTTCACATACCCAGTTACTCACCCATATAACACTGACACATCCACTTACTCACACACACAGCCATATACACACTCACTCACCTATACTGCCTTTCACATACCCAGTTACTCACCCATATAACACTGACACATCCACTTACTCACACACACAGCCATATACACACTCACTCACCCATACAGCACCTCACATACGCACTCATTAACCCATACAGCCACTGACTTACACACTCATTCATCCATGCAGGCAATCACACACCCCTGAACCCACCCACACAGACACTAAGACAACCATACAGGTACTCAGACAATCAATCACTCACCAATACAGTCACACCGATACCCACTCACACACCCATGCAGCCACTTAGACAGCAACTGACAGACTGATACAGAATTCAGACACCCAGTCACTCACCCATACATTCACTGAGACCACTAACCACTCACTAATGCAGCCAGTCACACACCCACTGAATCATCCATACAGGCACTCATACACCCACTGATTCACCAATACATCTTGGTATCTTTTTAACACTCATAAACATTTTAAAAACACTCATAGTCAATGGATGATGTAATCAGTGATATCATCAGTGACGTCATTTGAGATTTCATCAGTGATGTCGCTGACCATGTCATGAGGGATGTAATATGTGAGGTCATAAGCAGTGCATTGCGGGGGCACAAGTTATCATTAGCTCAGGTAACTATAACTGCTGAATTTCACTGGTTTTGTACCAGTGAAACTTGAGCCTACCTATAACGTCCCTGTAACTTTTATTTTTTTCTGTGAATTTCTAAGGTTTTTTTAATGTTTTTTCCTAACTATAACATCCCTGTAACCTTTGGGGGCATATGTACAAGCCCCTATCGCCACCACAATGTCACTTCTACCGACGTGGTGGCGATAGGGGCTGCACCTTATGTACAAGGCAGCGTTAAGCCACTTAACATGGCTTAACGCTGCCTTGTACATAAGGCCATCTTTCACGCTATTCTTAGCGTGAAAGGGGTGGGCAGTGGGTGTTGCGGTGGGCGTTCCACCACAACACCTATTCATTTTGACGCTGACCCCTATGTACAAGGGTGGCGTACATAGGAGGCAGCGCCAAAATTAAGACCAGGTACATCCTGGTCTTAAGTTTGTGAAATGAGGAGAAATGCATTATTTCTCCTCCTTTTTGCTTTTTCCATGTGTGCTGCCTTGTGCAGCACACATGGAAAAAGCAAAATGCCATGGTTTGTTTATGTACAGGAAGGTGTCCCTTCCTGTACATAAACAATCTTTAAAAAAAATGCCATTTTGTCACTTTCATGTGTGCTGCATGAAGCAGCACACATAAAAGTGACAGAATGGCATTTTAGGATTGTTTATGTGCAGGAAGGGACACCTTCCTACACATAAACAAACTTCCCCTGCACACAGACACTCTTGCACTATGGTGCAAGGGTGCCTGCGTTGGTGCAAAGTTGTTAAACTTAGCTCCATCGCAGGGGGAAAAGCAAAGCTGCACCACATTCTTGTAAATATGGTGCAGCCTTGCGTTTCAGAAGTGGCGGAGCATGGCGTTAAGCCAAGGAGGCGAACACCGTGCTCCGCCACTTCCTTGTACATATGCCCCTTAGTTTTTTAAGTGAATTTCTAAGGTTTTTTACAGTTTATTTCCAAACTGTGACCTGTAACCTTTGAGAATTAGTATGTTGGTGGGTGAGTAAGTGTGTGAGTGTCTGAATGGGTATGTGAGTATTTGAGTGGGTCTGGGAGTAGCTGCATAAGTTTCTCACTGGGTGAGTGAGTGATTGATTTAGTGTCTGAAAGGATCTGTGGGTGTGTGCGTGAGTGTTTGATAGGGTGTCTGAGGGGGTGCATAAGTGTCTGAGTGGGTCTCTGAGTAGGTGTGATTGTGTCTGAGTTGGTTTGTGAGTGCCTCCATGAGTATATGAGTCAGTTTGTGAGTGAGTGCATGAGTGTGTGAGTGTGTATGTGAGTCTCTGAGTGGATCTGTGAGTGGGTGTGTGAGTCTCTGATTGGTTCTATGAGTTGGTGTGTGAGTCTGAGTCGGTCTGTGAGTGGGTGTCAGAGAGTATAAGTGGTTCTGTAAGTGGGTGCATGAGTGACTGTGTAGATCTGTGAGTGGGTGTACATGTCTGAGTTGGTCTGTGGATAGGTGCATGAGTGTCTGATAGGTCTCTGAGTAGCTGTGAGAATGTCTTAGTGGTTCTGTGAGTGGGTGCTTGAGTGCCTAAATGGGTTTGTGAGTGGGTGTAAGAATATCTGAGTGCAGCTGTGAGTGGGCCCATGGGAGTCTGAGTGGGCCTATGAGTATATGTGAGATGTCTGAGTAGGTCTGTGAGTGGGTGTCTGAGTAGGTCTGTGAATGAGTGTGTGAGTGTCTGAGTGGATCTTGCTGTGGGTCTGTGATTGCCTGAGTGTGTAAGTGGGTATCTAAGTGTCTGTGTGGGTATGTCAGTAGCTGTGTTAGTGACTGGGCCACAACAGAACTGTACCTTCCCCTTTTTCAAAATAGATTCCACAGTCTTAAACAAAATATTTATCCAAGTGAATAACTTTCTACTGGTTAATTCTGAAGTTCTACCTCCTTGGGTAAATGTTCACTACATATTCTATACAACAGCTGTGTAATGGAGCATGAGGTGGGTATGTAATTTCAGTAAGGTGATTGTTCCTCGAGCGTCTTCATCCACAAATCTGTGATAACATGAATCCTCATCGAAATAACACAGCGAAACTACAAAGAGATGAATCTCCACCAAACAGGGGTACTTCCCCTTCAATTAAATAAGTAAGTTTTTCTTTGTTTGGTGGAGATGTCCTCATATTCCTCTGCACAGAAAATTGGTCATCAAAATTGGCAGGAAGCTCGCTTGAGGGTCTTTTGGTAAGCTGTCCATCAAAGTGGGAAAAAGTGGGAAGACCTTTACATACTACTCAGAAAAACAAGGCATGGCCAAATGGTGCGGAGCTTGCAGATGATTTTTGCCATTTGTATACTAAAGGTCATTAAAAGGGAGAATATTGGACTCTGCTCTCACCAGGAGATGTCGAAAAAAGAATCAGTTGCCACAGTCACCACTGATCAGATTGCGCTCCAGTAAATCAATGATGGAGTCAATTCTATTAAGTATTTCAGATAGTTTTTCAAAGTGAAATACAAGAGGAAACACAATTGCATTGCCTTCACCAGTGCCCAAGAAGTTAGGATTGTTTGTGCTTTACTGACGTGGAGCTTCAACTTGGGCACCTGCTAGGTTTATATTTGTAACTGCTCTCCGAGGTTTATTTTCCGTGAAATGAGCACCAGGGCGAGAATGGAACCTCATTTTTTCCAAGAAGATCCCACAGTTTTATTACTTTCCATGGGTAGGGAGCGGTGCGGCCCCCCTAGCCAGGCCAAATCTGGGCAAGGCGACCCCATCCCCCAGGGCCCAGCCGAAATTCAATGAGGGAGGGTTGTTTTTACAATTTGATTCAATAAAACATCCCAACAGAGATGAAATGAGATCAGTAGTTTCTTGGGTGGCGGCTAAACAGAGATCTAAATCATAAATACAGAGGAATAACAGAGAAAAATATTCATGCAATTTAAATGGAACAGATTTCTTCAGGAATTTCGTAACATTTAAAAATATCATAATGATCAGTATAATTCATTAAATAAAATGAGTTATCAAAAGTTCCATCCTTATTTATAAAAAGGATAATTATATAGGGAAAACAGTTATACATATAAAATATTCACCAGCAGCTAAGCAGGCTATCATCAGATACTGCTTGAGGAGCTACATAAGGTGTACTCTACACATCTTTTCTGTATGAGCCAAGCAGCATGTAGATACTTGGTAACACTAATAACTACCACTTCTCTGGTATCGAACTTCAGGATTCTTAGGGCCACCTCATATCGATTGAAACCTAGTAGTTTACACATAGGCAAGATCCACTTCTTTCAGTGGAGATTATCGGTCTTGCAAAATAGGAAAAAATGATGCATGATCTCTGGAGCGAACCTACAACTGGGGCACCGATTGGTCAAACGCAAATTGGTGCCCCAAGTAACAGTGAAGCTAAGGATAGGAAGAGATTCATATCTGACTTTTAGGTACGACTGCCTGGTCAGGGAACGTAGGATTTTATCAAAGGACATCTCATAGGCTGGGGCAGTTTTAAAATCTAGAAATCTATCTGCCAGACTATCTGGTTTGTAACACTTGAGATCCTCCCTCCATAGATATTCTCTAAACCTATTCTTGATCAGAGGCTTAGATATTTCAGCAACTTTAGCAGGTTATCCCAAAGTGAGCACAGGTCTAGTGACTAAAGCATATTCTTGATATATGCTAGCCAGGGAGTTTTTAAATGACCCTGAGAGCCTAGAAGTTCCCTAAGGAGGTATCTATATGATCCTAGTTCTCCAGTGGAACAAAGCCGGTGCCAAAACATTTGAGGTCATAGTTGCACCGAGAGCGAGTTTGGATAAAGGCCCAAGTCTAGAAAGAGTAGAAGCCATGGTGTGCTTTGGGAAAGATTTACCATGGCCCTGAGAAATTTACTTTTCACTAGCAGAATCTCTCAAGTGCCTACATGATCCCAAAGCTCAGTGCCATAGAGAGCAGAACGTTTGGATTTAGCTTTATAAATTTTGATGGCTCAGGAAAGATTCTTAAATTTAACCACTGCTACTTCCTGCTGTAATTTCAGTACACTTACTTAACTGGGTCTTCCATTCAAAGTTATGGGTCATGTTCACTCCCAGATAGGTAAAATCTAGGATTAGCTCTAGAGATATACCCTGCACCGAAATTCTGGATCTCACAGCCTTGTATGGAGTAGGCACCATAAATTTAGTTTTGCTGATATTTATCTCTTGCATTGCAGAACTCCAGGAAACTGCATAGTATAGCCTGTAAGCCTGCTGGGGTCTTCGCAATAAGGAGGGTGTCATCCACAAATAGTAGGGTAGAGATATTAGTTGCACCTACTTTCGGAGCATCATTATTCAGAAGTCAAGAAACTTGGCCAGGTCATTGATGTACAGGGAAAAAATAGATGGAGCCAAGACAAAGCCCTGGCATATACCTTTTTCGGTTTTAGAGGAATTGGTCAGCTATCCCTTGTTCCCATGCCTGACTCTTACATGATTATCCACATGGAGCCTAATAAGCACATCCATATTAGGGTCCGGAACCCCCATGCAATCTAGTAAATCCCAGAGTTCACCGGGGGAACCAGGTCAAATGCTGGTTTTAGTAGTCAAACAAAGGCCACATATAAGTGACCTTTCCCTAGCACACTGTTTTCCAGTGTATATATATATATATATTCACTGAAAAAACCATAGGTTTCAGACACGTTATAGTTAGAAATTAGCATTTAAAAAACCTTTGAAATTCACTGAAAAAACCATAGGTTTTAGGGACAGTTATAGTTAGTTGGACATTTCACTCGTACAAAACCATAGAAATTCCCCCGTTATAGTTAGTTCAGCTAACTATAACTCGCGCCCCGCAATGCACTGCTGATGACGTCACATATTACATCACTCATGACATGGTCAGTGACATCACTGACGACATCACTGATGACATCTCAAATGACATCACTGATGACATCACTGATGACATCATCCAGTGACTGTGTGTTTCTGTAAAGTTTAAATATGTTTAATATATATAGGGAAAGGCGTATTGAAGAATGAGTGGGTGTATAAGTGTCTGAATGGATTATTTAGTACGTGAGTGACTGACTCTACAAGTGAGTGATTAAACGTATCTTACTGAATGCATGGGTTAGTGACTAAACTGTGTGAATGTCTGTATCCGTCTGTTTGTTGGTGTGTAAGTGGATGCATGGATTTGCGAATAGCTACATGAGTGTCTATATGGGTTATTGATTGGTTCTCTGAGTATCTGTATGGCTGCCTGAGTGTTTGTGTGGGTGGAGTGTGTGTGGCTCTGTACATAGATGTGTGAGTGGGTGATTCACTGGGTGCATGATTTCAAGAGTGCATCTGTGATGGACTGCTTGGGTGGGTGAGTGTGTGTATGGGTGTGTTAGTGAGTGAATGTATATCTCAGTGGTAGATGTGCGAGTAACTACATATGTAAAAGGCAGTATATATGTGTGTTAGAGTATTTAAATGGCTATAAGTGAGAGTGTGTGATAGTGAGAGTGGCTGTATGGATGCGTGTGTGCTTGTATCAGTTATTGTATAAGAGCGTAAGAATGTGCTAGTATTTGTATGAGTAAGTGAGCTGGTGTGTGTATAACTGTATAGGTGAGTAAATGGGTGTGTGATTAATTTTTTGCATGACTGACTAGGTGTGTGAGTACCTCTATGGATGAGTGGCGGTGTGTGAGTGTTTATATAGGTGTATGAGTGCATATGATAGTCCTGTACTGAGTGACAGTAAGTATGAGTGACTGTACGGGTGAGTGATGGATGTGTGTGTAGACCTAAGAATCAGTGAGTGGGTATGTAGTTTTTGGTGTTGGAGTGTCTATGGTTTTGAGAATGGCAGTCTGTAATTTAGAGTGGGTGTATCAAAAGTTATATTAGGGTGTGAGAAGATGCATGAAATTATCACTTGGATGATGTCATCAGTGATGTCATTTGAGATGTCATCAGTGATGTCACTGACCATGTCATGAGTGATGTAATATGTGACGTCATCAGCAGTGCATTGCGGGGCGCGAGTTATAGTTAGCTGAACTAACTATAACGGGGGAATTTCTATGGTTTTGTACGAGTGAAATGTCCAACTAACTATAACTGTCCCTAAAACCTATGGTTTTTTCAGTGAATTTCAAAGGTTTTTTAAATGCTAATTTCTAACTATAACGTGTCTGAAACCTATGGTTTTTTCAGTGAATTTCAAAGGTTTTTTAAATGCTAATTTCTAACTATAACGTGCCTGAAACCTATGATTTTTTAAGTGAATTTCAAAGGTTTTTTAAATGCTATTTTCCAACTATGCCTACAGAGGTAGGACATGTGAAGAAAGAAGAAAACACGCACAGAAAAAAGCAAAAGAAATGCAGAAAGAAGCAACAGAAGTCCACAAAGACGAAGAAAAGTGCAGGAAGAAGCAAGACATGTGCAGAAAGAACCAACAGAGGAGCAGAAAGAGGCCTTGTTGCAAAATCATCCTGTGCCCACAACTTTTTCAGACAGGTACTGGTGGTAACTGACTCTGACTAACCAGAGCCAGTGCTATGGTAAAAGACTCTTAGAATACAGTGAAAACACCTACATACACTAGGGAACACTATGCGTTGGGGTACCCCTGTGATTAGCATGACCTCCTCTGCAAGTCCCTAGTACATAATAGGGCAGGGGGATTAAACCTACCTCTTAAAACGCGCTACAGGGCGCGTTTGCACAGTGGTGAAGGGAGGGGGGCCTGAGGTGACATGTGTGCAAACGCGCCCCGTGGCACGTTTTAAGTTGCGGGATTAAGTCCCCTTGAATCCTGAGGGTCCCTGGGGCCCAACTAGCCCACCAGGTACCTACAGTTAGGACCACAGAGCTGAGTTGCAGAGAGGCGTTCCGAGGCCACGCACCTTTTTTCGCCTCTCTGCAACGCAACTCTGTTGTGCTTACTGAAGGTACCTGGTGGGCTAGTTGGCCCCCAGGGTCCCTCAGGATTCAAAGGGAATTAATTCCCCAACTCAAAACGCACCACAGGGTGTGTTTGCGCACATGTCACCTGAGGCCCCGCCCCTCCCTTCACCACTGTGCAAACGCGCCCCGTGGAGCGTTTTAAGTTGGGGGATTAGGTCACCTTGAATCCTGAGGGTCCCTGGGGCCCAACTAGCCCACCAGGTACTTCCAGTAAGCACCACAGGCCTGCGTTGCAACGCCTGTAACAAATTGTGCAGTTGTGTATAGGTAGTGAAGAGGGTCGTGCTGGGGGTAGTGTTTTAGGGTTTAGGGTAGTGCAGTGGTGTTTGTGTAGTGTAAGGGGTCATGCTGGGGGTAGATTTAGGGTTTAGGGTAGTGCAGTGGTGTTTGGGTAGTGTAGGGAGTCGTGCTGGGGGAGTGTTTTAGGGTTTAGGGTAGTGCAGTGGTGTTTGGGTAGTGTAGGGGGTACTGCTGGGGGTAGTGTTTTAGGGTTTAGGGTAGTGCAGTGGTGTTTGGGTAGTGTAGGGGGTACTGCTGGGGGTAGTGTTTTAGGGTTTAGGGTAGTGCAGTGGTGTTTGGGTAGTGTAGGGGTTCGTGCTGGGGGTAGTTTTTTAGGGTTTAGGGTTTAGGGTAGTGCAGTGGTGTTTGTGTAGTGTAGGGGTAGTGTTTTAGGGTTAAGGGTAGTGCAGTGGTGTTTGTGTAGTGTAGGAGGTCGTGTTTTAGGGTTTAGGGTAGTGCAGTGGTCTTTGGGTAGTGTAGGGAGTCGTGCGGGGGTAGTGTTTTAGGGTTTAGGGTAGTGCAGTGATCTTTGGGTAGTGTAGGGGGTCGTGCGGGGGTAGTGTTTTAGGGATTAGGGTAGTGCATTGGTGTTTGGGTAGTGTAGGGGGTCATGCGGGGGTAGTGTTTTAGGGTTTAGGGTTTAGGGCAGTGCAGTGGTGTTTGGGTAGTGTAGGGGGTCGTGCTGGGGGGAGTGTTATAGGGTTTAGGGCAGTGCAGTGGTGTTCTGGTAGTGTAGGGGGTCACGCTGGGGGGAGAGTTTTAGGGTTTAGGGCAGTGCAGTGGTGTTCGGGTAGTGTAGGGGGTCATGCTGGGGGGAGTATTTTAGGGTTTAGGGTAGTGCAGTGGTGTTCGGGTAGTGTAGGGGGCCGTGCTGGGGGTAGTGTTCTAGGGTTTAGGACAGTGCAGTGGTGTTCGGGCAGTGTAGGGGGTCGTGCTGGGGATGGTGTTTTAGGGTTTAGGGCAGTGCAGTGGTGTTCGGGCAGTGTAGGGGGTCGTGCTGGGGGTGGTGTTTCAGGGTTTAGGGCAGTGCAGTGGTGTTCGGGCAGTGTAGGGGGTCATGCAGGGGGTGGTGTTTCAGGGTTTAGAGCAGTGCAGTGGTGTTCGGGCAGTGTAGGGGGTCGAGCAGGGGGTGGTGTTTCAGGGTTTAGGGCAGTGGTGTTCAGGCAGTGTAGGGGGTCATGCTGGGGGTGGTGTTTCAGGGTTTGGGGCAGTGCAGTGGTGTTTGAGCAGTAAAGGGGGTCGTGCTGGGGGTGGTGTTTCAGGGTTTAGGGCAGTGCAGTGGTGTTTGGGCAGTGTAGGGGGCGGTGCAGGGGGTGGTGTTTCAGGGTTTAGGGCAGTTCAGTGGTGTTCAGGCAGTGTAGGGGGTGGTGCAGGGGTGGTGTTTCAGGGTTTAGGGCAGTGCAGTGGTGTTCGGGCAGTGTAGGGGGTTGTGCAGGGGGTGGTGTTTCAGGGTCCAGGCAGTGCAGTGGTGTTCGGGCAGTGTAGGGGGTCATGCTGGGGCTGGTGTTTCAGGGTTTAGGGCAGTACAGTGGTGTTCGGGCAGTGTAGTGGGTCGTGCTGGGGCTGGTGTTTCAGGGTTTAGGGCAGTGCAGTGGTGTTCGGGCAGTGTAGGGGGTTGTGCTGGGGCTGGTGTTTCAGGGTTTAGGGCAGTGCAGTGGTGTTCGGGCAGTGTAGGGGGTCATGCTGGGGCTGGTGTTTGAGGGTTTAGGGCAGTGCAGTGGTGTTTGGGCAGTGTAGGGGGTCTTGCTGGGGCTGGTGTTTCAGAGTCTAGGGCAGTGCAGTGGTGTTCGGGCAGTGTAGGGGGTCTTGCTGGGGGTGGTGTTTCAGGGTTTAGGGCAGTGCAGTGGTGTTCGGGCAGTGTAGGGGGTCGTGCTGGGGCTAGTGTTTCAGGGTTTAGGGCAGAGCAATGGTGTTCAGGCAGTGTAGGGGGTTGTGCTGGAGGTGGTGTTTCAGGGTTTAAGGCAGTGCAGTGGTGTTTGGGCAGTGTAGCGGGTCTTGCTGGGGGTGGTGTTTCAGGGTTTAGGGCAGTGGTGTTCAGGCAGTGTAGGGGGTCTTGCTGGGGGTGATGTTTCAGGGTTTAGGGCAGTGCAGTGGTGTTCGGGCAGTGTAGGGGGTCGTGCTGGGGGTGGTGTTTCAGGGTTTAGGGCAGTGCAGTGGTGTTCGGGCAGTATAGGGGGTCGTGCAGGGGGGTGGTGTTTCAGGGTTCAGGGCAGTGCAGTGGTGTTCGGGCAGTGTAGGGGGTCGTGCAGGGGGTGGTGTTTCAGGGTTTAGGGCAGTGCAGTGGTGTTTGAGCAGTGTTAGGGGGTCATGCAGGGGGTGCAGGGTTTAGGGTAGAGCAGTGGTGTTCGGCCAGTGTAGGTGGTCTTGCTGGGGGTGGTGTTTCAGGGTTTAGTGCAGCGGTGTTCGGGCAGTGTAGGGGGTCGTGCTGGGGGTGGTGTTTCAGGGTTTAGGGCAGTGCAGTGGTGTTCCGGCAGTGTAGGGGGTCGGGCAGGGGGTGGTGTTTCAGGGTTTAGGGCAGTGTAGTGGTGTTTGGGCAGTGTAGGGGGTCGTGCTGGGGGTGGTGTTTCAGGGTTTAGGGCAGTGCAGTGGTGTTCGGGCAGTGTAGGGGGTCGTGCAGGGGGTGGTGTTTCAGGGTTTAGGGCAGTGCAATGGTGTTTGGGCAGTGTAGGGGGTCGTGCAGTGGGTGGTGTTTCAGGGTTTAGGGCAGTGCAGTGGTGTTCGGCCAGTGTAGGTGGTCTTGCTGGGGGTGGTGTTTCAGGGGTTAGTGCAGTGGTGTTCGGGCAGTGTAGGGGGTCTTGCTGGGGGTGGTGTTTCAGGGTTTAGGGCAGTGCAGTGGTGTACGGGCAGTGTAGGGGTCTTGCAGGGGCTGGTGTTTCAGGGTTTAGGGCAGTGCAGTGGTGTTCGGGCAGTGTAGGGGGTCGTGCTGGGGCTAGTGTTTCAGGGTTTAGGGCAGAGCAATGGTTTTCAGGTAGTGTAGGGGGTTGTGCTGGTGGTGGTGTTTCAGGGGTTAGTGCAGTGGTGTTCGGGCAGTGTAGGGGGTCTTGCTGGGGGTGATGTTTCAGGGTTTAGGGCAGTGCAGTGGTGTTCCGGAAGTGTAGGGGGTCGTGCAGGGGGTGGTGTTTCAGGGTTTAGGGCAGTGCAGTGGTGTTTGGGCAGTGTAGGGGGTCGTGCTGGGGATGGTGTTTCAGGGTTTAGGGCAGTGCAGTGGTGTTCGGGCAGTGTATGGTGTCGTGTTGAGGGGTGGTGTTTCAGGGTTTAGGGCAGTGCAGTGGTGTTCGGGCAGTGTAGGGGGTCATGCAGGGGGTGGTGTTTCAGGGTTTAGGGCAGTGCAGTGGTGTTCGGGCAGTGTACAGGGTTGTGCTGGGGCTGGTGTTTCAGGGTTTTGGGCAGAGCAGTGGTGTTCGGGCAGTGTAGTGGGTCGTGCTGGGGTGGTGTTTCAGGGTTTAAGGCAGTGCAGTGGTGTTCGGGCAGTGTAGGGGGTCTTGCTGGGGGTGGTGTTTCAGGGTTTAGGGCAGTGGTGTTCGGGCAGTGTAGGGGGTCTTGCTGGGGGTGATGTTTCAGGGTTTAGGGCAGTGCAGTGCTGTTCGGGCAGTGTAGGGGGTCTTGCTGGGGATAGTGTTTCAGGGTTTAGGGCAGTGCAGTGGTGTTCGTGCAGTGTAGGGGGTCGTGCTGGGGGTGGTGTTTCAGGGTTTAGGGCAGTGCAGTAGTGTTCGGGCAGTGTAGGGTATCGTGCAGGGGGTGGTGTTTCAGGGTTTAGGGCAGTGCAGTGGTGTTCGGGCAGTGTAGGGGGTCGTGCAGGGGGGTGGTGTTTCAGGGTTTAGGGCAGTGCAGTGGTGTTCGGGCAGTGTAGGGGGTCGTGCAGGGGGTGGTGTTTCAGGGTTTAGGGCAGTGCAGTGGTGTTTGGGCAGTGTAGGGGGTCATGCAGGGGGTGGAGGGTTTAGGGCAGTGCAGTGGTGTTCAGCCAGTGTAGGTGGTCTTGCTGGGGGTGGTGTTTCAGGGTTTAGTGCAGTGGTGTTCGGGCAGTGTAGGGGGTCGTGCTGGGGGTGGTGTTTCAGGGTTTAGGGCAGTGCAGTGGTGTTCTGGCAGTGTAGGGGGTCGGGCAGGGGGTGGTGTTTCAGGGTTTAGGGCAGTGCAGTGGTGTTTGGGCAGTGTAGGGGGTCGTGCTGGGGGTGGTGTTTCAGGGTTTAGGGCAGTGCAGTGGTGTTCGGGCAGTGTAGGGGGTCGTGCAGGGGGTGGTGTTTCAGGGTTTAGGGCAGTGCAATGGTGTTTGGGCAGTGTAGGGGGTCGTGCAGAGGGTGGTGTTTCAGGGTTTAGGGCAGTGCAGTGGTGTTCGGCCAGTGTAGGTGGTCTTGCTGGGGGTGGTGTTTCAGGGGTTAGTGCAGTGGTGTTCAGGCAGTGTAGGGGGTCTTGCTGGGGGTGGTGTTTCAGGGTTTAGGGCAGTGCAGTGGTGTACGGGCAGTGTAGGGGGTCTTGCAGGGGCTGGTGTTTCAGGGTTTAGGGCAGTGCAGTGGTGTTCGGGCAGTGTAGGGGGTCGTGCTGGGGCTAGTGTTTCAGGGTTTAGGGCAGAGCAATGGTTTTCAGGTAGTGTAGGGGGTTGTGCTGGAGGTGGTGTTTCAGGGGTTAGTGCAGTGGTGTTCGGGCAGTGTAGGGGGTCTTGCTGGGGGTGATGTTTCAGGGTTTAGGGCAGTGCAGTGGTGTTCCGGCAGTGTAGGGGGTCGTGCAGGGGGTGGTGTTTCAGGGTTTAGGGCAGTGCAGTGGTGTTTGGGCAGTGTAGGAGGTCGTGCTGGGGGTGGTGTTTCAGGGTTTAGGGCAGTGCAGTGGTGTTCGGGAAGTGTATGGTGTCGTGTTGAGGGGTGGTGTTTCAGGGTTTAGGGCAGTGCAGTGGTGTTCGGGCAGTGTAGGGGGTCATGCAGGGGGTGGTGTTTCAGGGTTTAGGGCAGTGCAGTGGTGTTCGGGCAGTGTACGGGGTTGTGCTGGGGCTGGAGTTTCAGGGTTTTGGGCAGAGCAGTGGTGTTCGGGCAGTGTAGTGGGTCGTGCTGGGGTGGTGTTTCAGGGTTTAAGGCAGTGCAGTGGTGTTCGGGCAGTGTAGGGGGTCTTGCTGGGGGTGGTGTTTCAGGGTTTAGGGCAGTGGTGTTCGGGCAGTGTAGGGGGTCTTGCTGGGGGTGATGTTTCAGGGTTTAGGGCAGTGCAGTGGTGTTCGGGCAGTGTAGGGGGTCTTGCTGGGGGTAGTGTTTCAGGGTTTAGGGCAGTGCAGTGGTGTTCGTGCAGAGTAGGGGGTCGTGCTGGGGGTGGTGTTTCAGGGTTTAGGGCAGTGCAGTAGTGTTCGGGCAGTGTAGGGTATCGTGCAGGGGGTGGAGTTTCAGGATTTAGGGCAGTGCAGTGGTGTTCGGGCAGTGTAGGGGGTCGTGCTGGGGGTGGTGTTTCAGGGTTTAGGGCAGTGCAGTGGTGTTCGGGCAGTGTAGGGGGTCGTGCAGGGGGTGGTGTTTCAGGGTTTAGGGCAGTGCAGTGGTGTTTGGGCAGTGTAGGGGGTCAGGCAGTGGGTGGTGTTTCAGGGTTTAGGGCAGTGCAGTGGTGTTCGGCCAGTGTAGGTGGTCTTGCTGGGGGTGGTGTTTCAGGGTTTAGTGCAGTGGTGTTCGGGCAGTGTAGGGGGTAGTGCAGGGGGTGGTGTTTCAGGGTTTAGGGCAGTGCAGTGGTGTTTGGGCTGTGTAGGGGGTTGTGCAGAGGGTGGTGTTTCAGGGTTTAGGGCAGTGCAGTGGTGTTCGGGCAGTGTAGGGGGTCGTGCTGGGGTTAGTGTTTCAGGGTTTAGGGCAGAGCAATGGTTTTCAGGTAGTGTAGGGGGTTGTGCTGGAGGTGGTGTTTCAGGGTTTAGGGCAGTGCAGTGGTGTTCGGGCAGTGTAGCGGGTCTTGCTGGGGGTGGTGTTTCAGGGTTTAGTGCAGTGGTGTTCAGGCAGTGTAGGGGATCTTGCTGGGGGTGATGTTTCAGGGTTTAGGGCAGTGCAGTGGTGTTCGGGCAGTGTAGGGGGTCTTGCTGGGGGTGTGTTTCAGGGTTTAGGGCAGTGCAGTGGTGTTCCGGCAGTGTAGGGGGTCGTGCAGGGGGTGGTGTTTCAGGGTTTAGGGCAGTGCAGTGGTGTGTGGGCAGTGTAGGGGGTCGTGCTGGGGGTGGTGTTTCAGGGTTTAGGGCAGTGCAGTGGTGTTCGGGCAGTGTAGGGTGTCGTGCTGAGGGGTGGTGTTTCAGGGTTTAGGGCAGTGCAGTGGTGTTCGGGCAGTGTAGGGGGTCGTGCAGGGGGTGGTGTTTCAGGGTTTAGGGCAGTGCAGTGGTGTTCGGGCTGTGTACAGGGTTGTGCTGGGGCTGGTGTTTCAGGGTTTAGGGCAGTGCAGTGGTGTTCGGGCAGTGTAGGGGGTCGTGCTGGGGGTGGTGTTTCAGGGCTTAGGGCAGTGCAGTGGTGTTTGGGCAGTGTAGGGGGTCATGCTGGGGCTGGTGTTTCAGGGTTTAGGGCAGTGCAGTGGTGTTCGGGCAGTGTAGGGGGTCGTGCTGGGGCTGGTGTTTCAGGGTTTTGGGCAGAGCAGTGGTGTTCGGGCAGTGTAGTGGGTCGTGCTGGGGTGGTGTTTCAGGGTTTAAGGCAGTGCAGTGGTGTTCGGGCAGTGTAGGGGGTCTTGCTGGGGGTGGTGTTTCAGGGTTTAGGGCAGTGGTGTTCGGGCAGTGTAGGGGGTCTTGCTGGGGGTGATGTTTCAGGGTTTAGGGCAGTGCAGTGGTGTTCGGGCAGTGTAGGGGTCTTGCTGGGGGTAGTGTTTCAGGGTTTAGGGCAGTGCAGTGGTGTTCGTGCAGTGTAGGGGGTCGTGCTGGGGGTGGTGTTTCAGGGTTTAGGGCAGTGCAGTAGTGTTCGGGCAGTGTAGGGTGTCGTGCAGGGGGTGGTGTTTCAGGATTTAGGGCAGTGCAGTGGTGTTCGGTCAGTGTAGGGGGTCGTGCTGGTGGTGGTGTTTCAGGGTTTAGGGCAGTGCAGTGGTGTTCGGGCAGTGTAGGGGGTCGTGCAGGGGGTGGTGTTTCAGGGTTTAGGGCAGTGCAGTGGTGTTCGGGCAGTGTAGGGGGTCGTGCTGGGGCTGGTGTTTCAGGGTTTAGGGCAGTGCAGTGGTGTTCGGGCAGTGTAGGGGGTCTTGCTGGGGGTCGTGTTTCAGGGTTTAGGGCAGTGGTGTTCGGGCAGTGTAGGGGGTCTTTCTGGGGGTGATGTTTCAGGGTTTAGGGCAGTGCCGTGGTGTTCGGGCAGTGTAGGGGGTCTTGCTGAGGGTAGTGTTTCAGGGTTTAGGGCAGTGCACTGGTGTTCGTGCAGTGTAGGGGGTCGTGCTGGGGATGGTGTTTCAGGGTTTAGGGCAGTGCAGTAGTGTTCGGGCAGTGTAGGGGGTCGTGCAGGGGGTGGTGTTTCAGGGTTTAGGGCAGTGCAGTGGTGTTCGGGCAGTGTAGGGGGTCGTGCTGGGGGTGGTGTTTCAGGGTTTAGGGCAGTGCAGTGGTGTTCAGGCAGTGTAGGGGGTCGTGCTGAGGCTGGTGTTTCACGGTTTAGGGCAGTGCAGTGGTGTTCGGGCAGTGTAGGGGGTCCTGCTGGGGCTGGTGTTTCAGGGTTTAGGGCAGTGCAGTGGTCTTTGGGCAGTGTAGGCGGTCGTGCTGGGGCTGGTGTTTTAGGGTTTAGGGCAGTGCAGTGGTGTTCGGGCAGTGTAGGGGGTTGTGCTGGAGCTGGTGTTTCAGGGTTTAGGGCAGTGCAGTGGTGCTCGGGCAGTGTAGGGGGTCGTGCTGGGGGTAGTGTTTCAGGGTTTAGGGTAGTGCAGTGGTGTTCGGGCAGTGTAGGGGGTCGTGCTGGGGCTGGTGTTTCAAGGTTTAGGGCAGTGCAGTGGTGTTCGGGCAGTGTAGGGGGTCGTGCTGGGGCTGGTGTTTCAGGGTTTTGGGTAGAGCAGTGGTGTTCGGGCAGTGTAGGGGGTCGTGCTGGGGGTGGTGTTTCAGGGTTTAGGGCAGTGCAGTGGTGTTCGGGCAGTGTAGGGGGTTGTGCTGGGGTGGTGTTTCAGGGTTTAGGGCAGTGGTGTTCGGGCAGTGTAGGGGATCTTGCTGGGGGTGATGTTTCAGGGTTTAGGTCAGTGCAGTGGTGTTCGGGCAGTGTAGGGGGTCTTGCTGGGGGTAGTGGTTCAGGGTTTAGGGCAGTGCAGTGGTATTCGGGCAGTGTAGGGGTCGTGCTGGGGGTGGTGTTTCAGGGTTTAGGCAGTGCAGTGGTGTTCGGGCAGTGTAGGGGGTCGTGAAGGGGGTGGTGTTTCAGGGTTTAGGGCAGTGCAGTGGTGTTCGGGCAGTGTAGGGGGTCGTGCTGGGCGTAGTTTTTTAGGGTTTAGGGTAGTGCAGTGGTGCTTGTGTAGTGTAGGGGGTCGTGCTGGGGGTAGTGTTTTAGGGTTTAGGGTAGTGCAGTGGTGTTTGTGTAGTGTAGGGGGTCATGTTTTAGGGTAGTGCAGTGGTGTTTGGGTAGTGTAGGGGGTCGTGCTGGGGGTAGTGTTTTAGGATTTAGGTTAGTGCAGTGGTGTTTGGGTAGTGTAGGGGGTCGTGCTGGGGGTAGTGTTTTAGGGTTTAGGGTAGTGCAGTGGTGTTTGTGTAGTGTAGGGAGTCATGCTGGGGTAGTGTTTTAGGGTTTAGGGTAGTGCAGTGGTGTTTGGGTAGTGTAGGGGGTCGTGCTGGGGGTAGTGTTTTAGGATTTAGGGTAGTGCAGTGGTGTTTGGGTAGTGTAGGGGTCGGGCTGGGGGTAGTGTTTTAGGGTTTAGGGTAGTGCAGTGGTGTTTGTGTAGTTTAGGGGGTCATGCTGGGGGTAGTGTTTAGGGTTTAGGATAGTGCAGTGGTGCTTGTGCAGTGTAGGGGGTCGTGCTGGGGGTAGTGGTTTAGGGTCTAGGGTAGTGCAGTGGTGTTTTTGTAGTGTAGGGGGGTCATGTTTTAAGATGCAACGCTCCAATACCTGACCAGTCTGCACTACATAAAACTGCAAAAAAACTAAAAATAAAAAGTGTTTTGCACACTTTTGTCATTGGGCTATATGTGGGCTACATCTGGGTAATATTTGTGCTACATTTGGGCTCTTTTTTCACTGGAGGCCATCTTGGAAGACTTCTTTGTTATGAAGTTTCCTAATTTCCTCATTTACTGCAGTCTCCTCAGTAGGAAATGCTTTCAGTTTTTTACTTTGATTCCATCAAGAAGGCATTCAGATGTGTCTCACATTTGCCATAAATTCAGAATGTTAGCACTCTAGTTGCTCATTAGATCACTGTAGTAAAGCTACTGCTCACCAGGGAGTTAACTGGAAGTCTGCTGCTGGTATTGAAAGTGATTGTTTCAGTCTGCATGTCAGAATTTTCTAATGAAATAGAAGAGGATTTGAGATCTCACTTAAAACATGCCCTAATTTTTCTTTCTGCAGCACTAACCATAATTTCTATTTCAAAAAGAACCCCTCATTTTGTTCCTTTTTAAATTAAATGTTTTAAGTGTTACCGGTTTATTCCAATCAAGATGGCTTCAGGGGTGCCATACTTTTGTCATAAGTAAGGCTGTTAGCGCTCTAGTTGTTCTTTAGAACACTCTGGGAAGCTGCAGTAGAACACAAAGGCATCAACTGGCAGGCTGCTCCTGTTGAAATATAACAGGAAGATATTTGAGATCACACTTGAAACATGTCCTAATTTTTCTTTCTACAGCACTAACCATAATTTCTATGACAAAATGAACCCCATCATTTTGTTCCTTTTTAAATTAAATGTTTTAAGTGTTACCAGTTTATTCCAAACAAGATGGCTTCAGGTGTGCCATACTTTTGTCATAAGTAAGGCTGTTAGCACTCTAGTTGTTCTTTAGAACACTCTGGGAAGCTGCAGTAGAACACAAAGGAATCAACTGACAGTCTCTGCCCTTGTTGGATGTACATGTTTTACTGAGAATGTCAGACTTCATTCTCACATGACTGAGAAAGATAATGTGAATTTACAGAAAATATGCTCTCATTTTAGCTTCTGGAGCACCTTCCAAAACTCTATGGGACAAGCATGTGAAAATAGTTTTCTCTCAAACATGATTCATGATATCCCAGCAGAAGGTTTTTCACAGGGTAAAATCACCTTAGAACACACCACAATTCCTGAAATAAGTATGGTACCATCAACAAATGAATTTTAATGTAACTAAAGTCTGTTATCACCCTTTATAGTTCTCCTTTTGGTAACCCTCAAAATCTTTGATTCATTACAATGCATTTCAATGGGGTACTATCATTTATATTGGTCCCAAGATGGCTGCCAGCAATTCCAGGATGAAGTGCTGACAGCCAATCAGATCTCACGATGACATGTGTGGTTAGGCTCCGCCCAGATATATATGTGATTTTACTTTTGATTTTCTCAGGAACTACTGAACGGATTTACACCATTTAAGCAAAAGGCACGACACTGAACCAAGGGCTACCTCTTTGCCAAATTTGGTGTAATTCCGTTCAGCAGTTCGGGCTGTAGCTGCGACTGAAGGTTCCTATGGAAAAATGAATGGGGAAAACATGTTTTGGGACCCCCTTTTTTCTCGGCCCCCGCTTGAGGAATCACCCCAAGACTTTCAGGATAGGAGCGGACCGGAGCGCCCCAACAAGTTGGAAACTTTCGCGAAGATTCGTCAACCGGCGCCAACGTTATTTCAAATAGAATGTTGCGGATTTCCTATGGAAAATAGGTCCTAACTATAACTATCTACTGGCGACCGCCAGTAGATAATATATATATATATATATATATACATATACATATTATCTACTGGCGGTCACAATGCAGCTCTGTGGCGCTTTTTGGAGGTACATGGTGGGCTAGTTGGACTCCAGGGACCCTCAGGATTCAAGGGGACTTAATCCCCCAACTTAAAACGCGCCACGGGGCGCGTTTGCACAGTGGTGAAGGGAGGGCGGGGCTTCAGGTGACATGTGTGCAAACAGGCCCCGTGGCACGTTTTAAGATGGGGAATTAAATCCCCTTCAATCCTGAGGGTCCCTGGGCCAACTAGCCCACCAGGTACCTCCAGTAAGCACCACGGAGCTGCGTTGCAGAGTGTGGTAAAAGGGGCGTGGCCTCTGAACACCTCTCTGCAACGCAGCTCTCTGGCGCATACTGGAGGTATCTGGTGGGCTAGTTGGCCCCTAGGGACCCTCGGGATTGAGGAGGAATTAATTCTCCAACTTAAAACGCGCCACAGGGCGTGTTTGCAGACATGTCACCTCAAGCCCCACCCCCTTCCTTCACCAGTGTGCAAATATTCTTCTAAAATCAGCAGGTCTACGAATTCCGATTTACTCACCTGTTATCAGGAGAGACCTCAGTGCTGCATCTTTGAGCCCAGTACTGATCCTGAAAAGTAATTCTAACCGTACTTACCAGTAACTTTAATTTCCTTCCATAGGCTAACATTGACTGGTTTCACTTGGAAATTCTTCTAAGTGTGGAGTTTTGGAACTTTATAATAGTTCTCTAAAATCAGCTGAACTACGAATTCCGATTTACTCACCTGTTATCAGGAGAGAACCCAGTGCTGCATCTTTTAGCCCAGCACTGACCCTGAAAAGTAATTCTAACCATACTTACCAGTAACTTGTATTTCCTTCCATAGGAATCCATTGTCTGGTTTTCAGCAGAAAAGTTTCAAAGTGTCGATTTTCACAAACTACAAATATTCCTTAAAAATCGCCTGTATGACTTAAACGCATTCTTTCAACTGTTTACAGGAGATGCACCAGTGCTGGATCCAGGATCCACCACTGAGTAAGAAAAAGTAACGATAACACTACTTACCTGCTAAGTGAATTTCCTCCCATAGGATAACATTGGTGATTCTATGTGAAAAAGTTTCTGTCAACTTTTAAAATACAATAATATTCCTTAAAAATCACTACTGTAACCAAAACGCTTTTACTCAACTGTTTACAGGAGATGTACCAGGACTGAATCTAGGATCCAGTCATGTGGTTAGAAAAGTAATCCATAAAGTAACTAATTGCATTTAACTAGAAATTCAGCATTGAGCTCAATGTTGCATTGTGTTTGAAATTGTGTTGCCCATTGCAACAACTGTAACTACTGTACTTAAAAGTCTATTGCCTATTTGCAAAGTATTTAAACTAAAGTAATTCATTCTGAGAAAGTATATTTTGTAATGTAATGTATAATGTAATTTAAAAAATAAAATATCTAAAAATAAATAGTTTAAAAAAATGTAGTAAATCCGTATCAAAAAAATAAATATAACAATTAATACATTTAAAAATTGTCATTTACAAAACCTTTGAAATTCACTGAAAAAAACCATAGGTTTCAGACATGTTATAGTTAGGAATTAGCATTTAAAAAACATTTGAAATTCACTGAAAAAACCATAGGTTTCAGGCACGTTATAGTTAGAAATTAGCATTTAAAAAACCTTACAAATTCACTGAAAAAACCATAGGTTTTAGGGACAGTTATAGTTAGTTGGACATTGCACTCGTACAAAACCCGTGAAATTCCCCCGTTATAGTTAGTTCAGCTAACTATAACTCGCGCCCCCGCAATGCACTGCTGATGACGTCACATATTACATCACACATGACATGGTCAGTGACATCACTGATGACATCACTGATGACATCTCAAATGACATCACTGATGACATCACTGATGACATCATCCACTTGATAATCTGATGCACCTCCTCACACCCTAATATAACCTTTGATACACCCACTCTAAATTACAGACTGCCATTCGCAAAACCATAGACACTCCAACACCAATAACTACATACTGACTCACTGATTCTTAGGTCTACACACACATCCACTCACTCACCCGTACAGTCACTCATACTTATGGTCACTCAGTACAGGACTATCATATGCACTCATACTCCTATATAGACACTCAAACACCGCCACTCATCCATAGAGGTACTCACACACCTAGTCAGTCATGCAAATAATTAAACACACTGCCATTTACTCACCTATACAGTTATACACACACCAGCTCACTTACTCATACAAATACTAGCACATTCTTATGCTCTGATACAATCACTGATACAAGCACACACTCATCCATACAGTCACTCTCACAATCACACACTCTCGCTTATAGCTATTTATATACTCCAACACACATATATATTGCCTTTCACATATGTAGTTACTCACACATGTACCACTGGGACATACATTCACTCACTAACACACTCTTACACACACTTACCCACCAATGCAGTCTATCACAGATGCACTCTTGAAACCATCCACCCAGTGAATCACCCACTCACACATCTATGCACAGAGTCGCACACACCCCACCCACACAAACACTCAGGCACCCATACAGATACTCAGACAACCAATCAATAACTCATATTGACACTCATGTAGCTATTCACAAACCCATGCAGCCACTTACACAGCAACAGACAGACGGATACAGACATTCACCCAGTTTAGTCACTAACCCATGCATTCAGTAATATACGTTTAATCGCTCACTTATAGAGTTAGTCACGCACCTACTAAATCATCCATACAGACACTTATATACCCACTCATTCTTCAATACGCCTTTCCCTATATATATTAAAAATATTTAAACTTTACAGAAACACACAGTCACTGGATGATGTCATCAGTGATGTCATCAGTGATGTCACTGACCATGTCATGAGTGATGTAATATGTGACGTCATCAGCAGTGCATTGCGTGGGCGCAAGTTATAGTTAGCTGAACTAACTATAACGGGGGAATTTCACGGGTTTTGTACGAGTGCAATGTCCAACTAACTATAACTGTCACTAAAACCTATGGTTTTTTCAGTGAATTTGTAAGGTTTTTTAAATGCTAATTTCTAACTATAACGTGCCTGAAACCTATGTTTTTTTCAGTGAATATATATATATATACACACATATATATATACACATATATATATTATATATATATATATATATATATACACACACACATATATATATTATATATATATATATATATATATATATATATATATATATATATATATATATATATATATATATATATGTGTATTTATATATACTGGGTAGTTATAGTTAGGATTGTGTTTCCATAGGAAATGACTTTTTTGTGTTGCAAATAACTTTGGCACAGTTTGACAAACCTCCACCAAACGTTCAAAACAAATGCTACTTTTTGATTAGTTTGTGCTTAGAAAGTTCTGGGGAGATCCATCAAGCGGGGCCATGAAAATAGGGGGGTCCCAAAACACATTTTCCCCGTTCATTTTACCATAGGACTTTAGACACAGTTACAGCCCAAACTGCAGAATGGATTTACACCAAATTTGGCGGAATGCTAGATCTTGGTCCAGAAAAAGTACTTTTTGTGATTTGGTATATATCCGTTCAATAGTTTTTGTATATCTCATGAAGCGGAGGACCGCAGAGCCGACAGATCTCCTGCTGCGATCTGATTGGCTGCCACTACATTAACTCAGTCCTGAGTCCTAAACAAAATGCAAAACAAAGACATAGGGGGCAGGGTAGGGATACCCTGACCCCCTAGGCCTGGTGGTGGGGTACCAGAGGGACCCTGCCTGGGGCCAAAAATTATTTTGTTTTTAAAATTTTGCAGTAAATTCACAGAGAATCCGCAAATCTGTGGCAAATTTTTAAAAAAGAAGTGAGGGCTTCTGTGCTTCTTTTTAAAACCCTTAGGCTGGGCCAGGGCCAGGGGGACAATAGTAGGTTATTATTTTGGGGAGGAGGGCACATGGCCATCCTCCCTGAGCCTCTGAGAGACCTTGGGGACCCCATCCCCCAGGGTCAATGTTAAAAAAGAGAGGGATTGTCTGGCCCTCTACCGAGCCCAATTAGGCCCTAGGGACCCCAACCCCTGGGACTGAAATGTGGCAAAAAATGGAGGGGGGCACGCTGTTTCCCTCCCCAAGCCTCAAAAAGGTCTCAGGAACCCCATTTCTCGGGCTGTCACTTAAAATAAAAGGGAGGGGGGTCACGTGGTCCCTCTTCCCTGCCCCATTAAAGACCCCAGGGACCTCATCCCCCTACTGATTGGCTGCCTGCATGGGGTGGACACAGTGCCTAGCCACAGGCCAGACCCTGAGTATGACCTCATAGCCAATTCAATTGTGCGTAGTGAGGGAGGGCTTTATGTATTTATTTATTTTTGTGCAAATTATATATAGCGCAAACTCGACCCAAAAGTATTGGAGCGCTTTACATGAGCACCAGTTACGTTACACAAGGACACATTTATTTTTGGTAGGCATGGGGAGATTAAGTGATTTGCCCCAAATCACAGGATGCTGAGCCAACGCCGAAGCTCGAACCTGGTTCCCCAGCTCCAAAGTTGTCAGCTGTGGCCATAAACCCATAACTTATTGTTAAAAAAATCTAGAAATTCACTGAAAAAAGCAAAGGTTAAAGTAACATTATAGTTAGGTGAAAAGTTCAGTTACAATGTAAAACACTGAAATTCACCAGTTATAGTTATCTCAAGTAACTATAACTCATGTCCTTAAGCAAATATGACTTGTGCCCTCACCATGCACTGCTAATTACCCTACATATTACATCACTCATGACATTTTCTATGACATCTTTGATAATATCGCTACAATATTTGCAATCAAATTACTAATGCAAAAACTGTGCATGGCAGGGGCGCAAGTTGTAGTTAACTTAGAGCATAGTTATAGTTAGTTGAGATAACTATGCCTGGTGAATTTCTGTGGTTTTTGGAGGTTAAAATATTGCATTTTACCTAACTATAAAGTCTGAACTGAGCGGTTCTTCATATGAAAGTTTCCACCATTGCTTCTTGTATAGGGTTGAATTGGAATTACCTCCATATCACCAATGTGCACTTTAGTTGTTCAGTTAAACCTGAGTCGTAGTGAAGGATCGTGTTTTATTGAAAACAATGTTTCTTCAAATTACGAATAAAGGACATCGATAAAATGATGATGATAAAAAAGACACTGTTAGACTTGAAAGCCTAAGTTGGAATTCCCCCAACTTTTTGCCTGCCACCCTCCATTTTCTGACCTCAATTTTGCTGCTTTTAGGTCTCTCAATAAATCAATCAAAAGGATTTATAAGGCACTGCTTGTCACCTGAGATGGCTATTCAGGCACTGGTGGCTGCACTGCGGGTTGCTTCATGAACAGCCAGGTCTTGAGTCCCTTCCTGAACTATAAGAGAGAGAGGGTGAGGCCCGGAGGTGAAGGGGGAGGCCGTTCCAGGACTTGGCAGTGAGAGAAGGAGAACAAGGTGCACCCTCCACTGTTGCTTCGGCAGATGATGGGGTGTGAGTGAGGGAGAGGGAGGCGGAGCGCAGGTGTCTGGAGGGTTGGTGGAAGGACATGCCTTGGTTGATGTACATTGGTCCTTGATCGTGGAGGGTTCTGTAGGCATGAATCAGCATCTCGAATTGGCATCTCTTTTGGATGGGGAGTAAGTGAAGCTTCTTGAGGTGGGGAGTGATGCAGGTCCATTTGGGGAGGTCAAGGAGGAGTCTGGCTGCTGCGTTCTGAATGGTCTGCAGTCTGTTCAGGAAGTGATTGCTGATTCCCACGCAGAGTGTGTTGCCATAGTCCAGCCGGCTGGTTACTGAGACTTGGGAGATGGTTCGCCTAGTGTTGACGGGGAGCCATTTGAAGATTTTTCAGAGCATGCGAAGAGTGAGGAAGGTGGCAGATGAGACTGCGTTGATCTGGCTATTCAAGATGAGTTTGCTTTAAAGGATGATGCCATGGTTGCTTCATGGGGAGGTGTTCCCAAAGATCAGTACCTCATTTTTGTCAGTTTTGAGTTTCAGGCGCTTGTTTCTCATCCAGTCGGCGATGCTTGTCATGCATCTGGGGAAGTTGGCTCTTGTGGTGGCGGGTCTTCTGATAATGAAAGGATGAGCTGGTGTCACCTGTGTAGGATATGATGTTCAGTCCATAGGTTCTGAAGATGTTGGCCAGAGGGGTCATGTAGGTGGTGAAGAGCATGGGGCTGAAGGATGAACCTTGAGGGAAGCCGCAGATGATGCTCTTGGGTTCCGAGGTGAAAGGAGGTAGGCGGACACTCTGGGTTCTCCCGGAGAGGAAGTAGGTGATCCATTTGAGAGTGTAACCTTTTATTCCGATGTGATGCAGCCTCTTGATAAGGGTGTGGTGGGATACGGTGTCGAGCGCTGAGGAAAGGTCAAGGAGAATCCGGGCTACTGTTTCTCCCCGGTCAAGGAGGGTTCTGATGTCTGTGGTGGTGATCAGGGTGGTTTGGTGCTGTGGTTCGTGCAGAAACCGGATGGGTACGTGTCCAGCAGGTTGTTTTTCTCCAGGTGTTCAGTGAGTTGTTGGCTGATGGCTTGCTCAAGGACTTTAACAAGAAAAGGGAGCAGGGATATGGGGTGGTAGTTCTTGAGTTCATTAGGGTCAGTGGACGGTTTCTTGAGAAGGAGTGTGACCTCCGCATGCTTCCATTCTTTGGGAAGGATGGCAATGGTGATGGATGCATTGAGGATGGAGGTGAACGTGCAGGTGATGTTTTTGCTTCAGAGGTTATCAAAATGGTGGGGGCAGGGATCCATGGGTGATCCTGAGTGGATTGAGTTCATGATGACTGTGGTGTTCTCTGTGATTAGCTGGTCCCGGGTGGTGAGAACGAGATTGGGATTCGTATCTGTGGGAGCGATGAGGGTTTGGAGGTCAGTGGGCCAAGGTTTGAGGGTTTTGAAGATGGTGGAGATCTTGTCATGGATGAAGTCAGGCAGGGTGTTGCAGAGTTCCTGGGAAGGGGTGATGGGGTTTTCAGTGGTTTAGGGGTTGGAAAATTCTCTGACAGTGCTGAAGAGCTCTTTGCTGCAGTTGGAGCTGGCTTCGATGCAGTTGACTGTGGCATTTTTTTTTCATTTCTTGTAAGAGTTGGTGGTATAGGTTGAGTGCTGTTTTGAAGATGCCTCTGTGAGTGGTGGATCTCTTGGGTTTGGGGGTTTGACGGGGTGACTTTGTCAGGGCAGTTGGTGATCTAGGCAGAGAAGTTCTTGACCATCTGTTTGAGGTTGTTTGCTGTATCAGGATGGTAGTGTTGAGGGCATTGGTCCATTGGCTCTCTGAAACTTTGCTCAAGCTGCAGAACGAGGTGCTGGGTAGTTTGGTGGTGGTGCCGGGGTGTCCTGAGATGAAGAAGTGGACGATGGAGTGGTCAGTCCAGGTAAGCTCTGTAACATGGCTGTTCTTGACTTTGTTGCTGGCCATGAAGATGGGGTCCAACGTGTGTCTGGCATTGTGGGTGGGGCTGGTGATGAGTTGGATGAGGACGATGTTGTTCATGCTTTCCAGGAGGTTGGCGGTGTTGGGGTCGTCGAGGTCGTCGAGGTGGAAATTGAGCTCAAGGAAGATGAAGTGTTTAGAGTCGATGGTGAGCCAGGAAATGAAGTTGGGAATGGCATTGCAGAAGCTGGGGTGCGGTCTTGGCAGTCTGTAGGCGAGGGTGCCTCTGATGGTGGGTCTACCATTGGTGTGGAGTTAGAAGTTGAGGTGTTGTCATGTTCAAGGTGGTGTTGTCATGGTGGTGGTGCAACGGATAATTTCTTTGTGGATGATGGCGAGTCCACCTCCGTGGTTGTTGGTGGGATCCCGGTGTACTATCTTGTAGCCGTGGTGGCTGGCTGAAGTGATGCAGAGAGCAGACGCAGGGTGGAGCCAGGTCTTGGTGATGAAGATGGCATTGGGGGTGGGAGAGATGATGGTGTCCCAGATCTCAGTGGGGTGCTTGCAGAGTGATCTGTGTTAAACTGGAGGCAGTGGTGTAGCTCTGGATTGGTCGTGGTTGCCGTAGTAGGTAGGGTTGTTTTATTCTCCTTAGGGTGTCCATAACAGGCTTTCCAAATATCATATCCTTATATAGGCACAATTCGCCCTGCCCTTATATAGGCATAGAATCCCAGGCCTTATTTAGGCATTAAACCGTGCACTCCAAATACAGGCATGGTCTCTGACATCCGTCCACCCTAACGTCACAACGAGTTCATGAAGAACAGACCCTTAGGCTGCGGGAGTTTCCCTAGCTCAGGACTATTGATTTCTTCAAGGCCTCATCTATTATGCATGAACCATTATTCCTTAGGGGTTCATTCATGACGTCTTTCGTTGTCCAACTCACGTCAATGCTAACATTCCTAAGGTACTCTCAGGTATAAATATACCTTCCCTAGCCCCTGTAAACCAGAGGAGACCTCGACTTCAGAGGAGCCCGTATCCCGGCCTGATGCACTGAGAAGACGCTGCCATTCCCTGCACGCAGAGAGCCCAGCTTCCAGCTTCCAGTGATCTGACTTCCCTTGCGGGGTGTTGGAGTTCGAGTCTGGCAAAGAGATTCCAACCTCTCTCATTCTTCAGGTATGGAGCTGATAAGAACCTAGAGGGACTCTTGGCATACTAGGCATACTAGACTTAACATACTCTTAGTATACCATAGTAAGGAATACTTCACCTACTTCTTCCCTCTTCCTACACCTAGGTTAGGTTAGGTACACTGGGGTAGAACTAGCTTAGCACCGCATCGTATGAGTACTCGCATTTTTAGTCTGTGTTATTTATGTAACAGCATTTGTACTAAAAGATAATGCTATCGCAGTATTATTTATTTCTACTGCTCACCCTGTACATTATTTATCTCGCATACTGTCTTGTGATCGTAACAGCACATTATACTTACACCAGAAACAAGACTGTTCAATAAATCTTTTATTGAAAACGCCCGTCTATTATTTCTGTGTAACTCTGAGGAAAACTAAGCATGCACGACTGAGCTGAGTGAAATAGTTATCTAGTGTTTCCACGACTCTGGGACACGTTCTGATTCTAAAAGGAAAACATATTGGTCATGTTTTGCGGCTGCCAGAAACTACTCCCTTCTTGTTGTCAAGGAGTTTCTAGTGGCCTCTGAGTTAGCTGGCACAAGTAATTAAGTTTAATATACTCGATAGGGACATACCGACCTTAGTCCTATGTCAAACCTATATGATATATTATTCCAATGCGCAGAGCCTATTAGGGAAATAGGAGCTACACTACATGGCGCCCAACGGTTTGGTTAGGCAGTAATTCAACTTTAGATACTGAGTAACTCAGCCGTGCTATTTTCTCTCAAAGACCCCTACCCATATACTCCAAAAGACGTCTGGAGTGGGCAGCGCTAGGTATCCGCCAAGGCTACATAGGGAAGCACCCTATATATTAGCTGTTTGGTTTGCTCAACGTTGAAAGATACAGTGTTCCAAAATATTGTGCACCTTATCTTTGTTTCCTTGAAACTTGTTCTACATTTAAAAAAAAAAAAAAAATGCCTGACGGTAACAATGACACCGAAAACGGTGGAACTGTGGCTGATCCAGCCCAAGCAGTAGGTTTTAACCTTACAGGTTTAAATGAAACTGAGGAGGGTGTTATACACATCCCTCAAAACTTAAGAAGAGCCATAACTCTAAAACTTATAAAACATGGCCTATCGCCAAGAGGAGGTAGAGCAGTTTTCGTGATAGAGGCACATGAATCATTTCAGACAGAGGTATTCTATTCATGGGTACTACTTCCGGAATGCAATCCAACATCACAAACATTTCACTTCTACAAAGAAGATGATCTACCAGAGGAATACATTCCTTTCGAGGATATTGAAATTCCATTAACATACCAAGAGCATCAGCTCTGGTTTAAAGGCGCCCTAAAACATCACAAAAACATTACCAGGCTCGGTCCACTAGGTAGACCAGGAGCAACATGGCCGATTTTAGCCGGCTACACACCTCATCCTGAACTGGATATAATGACAGATGAGGAATTATATACTCAAATAAAAGAGTTAATACAAATTTACAGACAATTGGTCCAATATGTCATGCAGACTTTTACAGTCCGACCTCTATTGACATATCCAAATCCAACTCCCCAACAGGGGAATACACTAAAAATTACACCACAGACTCTATATTCAGTCATGGGTAAAATGCCCACAAAACGTGAGCAAATTCCGTTTTGGATAGCTCAAAAAATTACTCAAATCGAAGCAGTATTTCCAAATACTAGCCCACATGAGAAACACAGAATCCTAACAATCAGTTTACCGATGGGGATAACACCACAACTGGAAGACTGCACCACTTGGGGCTCAGTCTTTGCTGCCATCTATACTAAAACACATGGTGTTCCGTCAATTGTGGTAATACCTGATGTCCTAAAACAAATTCAAAATGAATATGGGGCAGAGCCTGCTCTAAATTTAGGTATGAAGTTACTGAAAAATTTCGAGCAGGTCTCAACAATAATATTATCTAATATTAAAGGGGAGGCAGCAGCAGTGGCAATCTGCCAAAAATTGAGGGAATTCGATGTTACAGAACATCAAACTGATCTACCCAGAATTATAGAACAATCTTATGCAGAATTAGGCAGAGATAGTTTGGGTGGAAGACCACTGAAACCAAAACTATCTGAAAGTCCTGAGAAGGACTCAATAAAACAAACTCCTACATCTTCTAAAAAGAAGTGGGAGTCTACTAAACAAAAATCAAACGAGAAACTTTCTCAATCCCGAGGTAGGTCTCCTCAACAGGAGCCCTCTGAAAGGAGGTATAACCTCAGGAATAGGGATAATTTAAGAAAACCTGATAGGTATCATGATACTGATACACGTTCCTCTCGTCCCTTTCAGATCTCACCACAGACTTCGGAAAGAAGAGGACGGACGGAACACAGAGAGGAACGCGTGACATCGAAAGACGACAAACACGCTCCAAAAACTAAAGTAAAACCTCAATTCTCCAAAAAGAAAGTAGCAGGTCTAAAGATAAAACATGCCGAGAATACTGAGAACGCAACTCAAGAATGGAGAATGGGCTCAGACCATGCTGGACAGTGCAGCAGAAGTCACAATAGTTCGCCAGAACCTGAGGGAACTTCTGGAGATAGTGGACTTGAATGAGTACATCACAGTTGAGACTGTAGACACCAGGGTTAGTACTCCACAAAAGTTATAAGACATAACACTCCGGATGGAGGGAGACAAACCTAGACAGGTGAAAGCACTTTTTGGGGAAAAACTATCAAAGGGCTATGACATACTTCTAGCAGAAAAGGACTGGCCACCACAATTTATCAGGGAGTTCCCACACGGCGAGGACATAATTATGCCTGCCTTCTCCAACCATATACCAATGCATCTAAGATATACATATGCCAGGAAATGGGCAGTGGCCCAGGCCCCAGCATTATATAAAAATCATGTAGGATGGGATGAAGATTCACGTCACCATAAAATACATCTGAAACATGAACCAACTGCACAACGGCAGTATCCTATTAAGCAAGAAGCTAAAAACAGGTCAGGGAGATCTTAGATCAACTTGAATACCAAGGGGTGATTGAAACATGCACCTCCTCAATGAACAATCCTTTGTTTCCTGTCTCCAAACCAGACAAAACATATCGTCTAGTTTTGGATTACAGACATCTAAACACTTGTTCTAAAACTTTTGCAGTGCAAAATGAACATAGCACAGCATTAATGAATAACATTGTGCGTAAAAAATATAAAACAACATTAGACATCTCAAATGGTTTCTTTTGTCAAAACATAGCACCTGAAAGCAGGTACTTAACAGCATTCTCCATAATGGGGACCCAGCGTCACTTTTGTCGACTCCCACAAGGGTTCAAGAATAGCCCAGGTTTATTCTCAGCGAGGGTAATGGAGTTACTACAAATTTATGACAATGAGGCATTGTCCTATGTCGATGACATATATCTGACAGACGATGACCTAGTAAAACACTTGAACAGGGTGAGCACCATTATACTGGGATTCGCCTCTGAGGGTTACAAATTCAACTTTAAAAAGTCCAGAATTGCCCATCTCAATGTCCTATTTCTAGGATATGAGCTTTCAAGTGAAGGCAAGAGCTTGGCAGCTAACTTTTTAGAAAAGTGTGCGCTGCTCCAACCTCCAAAAACGCTAAAAAACTTACAATCAATCCTGGGTTTCTTAAATTTTGGAAGAACATACATTATAAACTATGCAGAAAGTGTTAAACCTCTCTACGCATTAATCAAACCTGATTTTTCAATCAAAAACTGGACACAGGAACACACAGACATTTTGCGTTCACTCCAGGCTAACATGTTAGCAACAAATCACTTACAAACACGCGTAAGTGAACGAAATTTGGTGATCCGAATAATTTCGGGTCAATGCGGATTCACCTACTTAACTTTCAATGAGGGTGAAAAAATACCAATAGCGTATAAATCACACTTGTACAAACAAGTGGAAATGCGCTTCAGTTCTACTGAAAAAATTCTAACAGCAGTTCAAACCGCTGTAGCAAAAGAAAGAGCCTTAGCCCAAGGGAAACGCATTATTATCATAACCCCAGTACCTGCTTTAGAAGCGGTTACAAAAGCAAGCATTCCAAATGCTAAGGCATTGCATCCAAGATGGATACAATGGGTTAATTCTCTTGCTGCAACAGATGTTGAATATGTTTTTGATCCGGATTTAAAAACACAAGCCTTCCTGCAGTACGAACATGAATGTCCCCTGCCCACTGAAATTCTGCCTCTCGATCAGTACGAATTCATAATTTATACTGACGGATCCGCACAACCCGCAATAGGGGGTAAGCAAGCTTACAGTGCAGCGTGTGCTATTGTTAAAGGTCGCATGCGAAATGGCATCTTCAGACCTATGGTCACTAAAACGCAGTCTCTAGGAGATTGTACAGCTCAGCGAGCTGAACTACAAGCATTCAAACTGGCACTTGAAAGTACAGATCGAGAATTCCCCACACTAATCGTGTGCGATTCATTTTACTGTGTGCAGTCATATAATGAATATATACAAAACTGGCTTGAAAATGGTTTCAAAGATGCGAAAGGTGGCACAATAAAGCACAAATTGCTTTGGGAACAAGTAGTTCAGTTGAAAAATGAACTACCAAAGGCTCACGTGATCCACACACTGAGTCATCAACGTGATGGCATTCACGTTGCAGGGAATTCATTGGCTGATGAAGCCGCAAAGGGGGCTGTGCAAACGGCTTCCGTAGCTGCGATCACTCGTTCAAAAACAAAAATAGACGTTGAGATAATGTTGGCTATCAATGCTTCAAGCAAAGGCAGCAGTGCAGCGTTACCAAAAAAGTTTCCACTCAAGTACTCTTATGTAATTGATGCGAACAACGTTCCTTTTGCTCGAATCCCTGGAGTGGGGGATAGGGTAATACCAAACAAGGAACGTAGATTAGGACTAATCCTAGCAGCACACGAAGGGATAGCTTCTGCCCATGCAGGTGTTTCTGCAACAATATCTTTACTCAAGCAAAGATATTGGTGGCCTGGCATTAGAAAACAAACAAAGAACTATGTTTTAGAATGTGATATATGCCAACAGATGAAAGTTTCCACAGTGAAACGTCCTGCGCAGACACCCCTGTTAATTTCAGATAAACCATTAGCTTGTGTTTACCTTGACCACTGCGGTCCCTTACACAGGGACGGTAATTATAAATATATCATGGTAGCAGTGGATTCATGCTCTAGGTTCCTATGGTTATGGCCTCAGCGCTCAGCTGACGCTCGAACTGTTATAAAAGATTTGCAAGTCTTTATCGGCATATACGCAATAGGCACGCTACATTCTGACCAGGGTCCTGCGTTTAGCTCTCGGGCTTACAAAGACGCCATGGCCAGTCTGGGCGTTGCATTGCGGTACTCCTCTCCATTCCATCGTGAGGGAAATTCGGTTGTGGAAAGGAAAAACCGGGACATAAAGCAGTGTATAACAGCTAGAGTATTAGGTTCGGGTGACGGGTGGGTCAAACACCTTAGTGGAGTTCAACGTGCACTTAACAATCTGCCAAGAAGTTCTCTAGGGGGGGTCACTCCATATGAGGTCCTATTTGGGACAAGAATGTGGGTACCAGACTTAGAAAACGTAGGCACAGTGGTGGAAAATAAACCCTTTGATATCAAAGATCGTTTGGCTGTTTTACAGGACTTAAACAAATTAAGAACCAAACAAAGCAACGTATTCCTACAGTCAACCACCACTGGGGATCAACCGACTGTCCCAGCAAGGCCTGTCTGGATTCCAAAAGTTGGGGATCTAGTCCGAGAAAAAATTGCGGACAAGAAGGAATTTGGACCTTCTTACAGACAACCAGTAACTGTCCTAGCAGTTCAAGGAACAAGAACAGTACTACTGCCGCCCCTTGCTGGAAGAAAGGAGAAAAGATTTGTGTCTATCGACCTGATCAAACCACAGTATGTGGCCAATACTAAATAGTAGGCCTCGTGGACTCCGACCTAGTAGCAAACGCACTCCTCTCGCTACTATCCAAGAGGTTCATACTGAAAGACTGATAACAATCGAGAATTCAGCTGAAACAAATGAAGGACTATGCAACAACGCTATGGAACTCATACCTCTTGAAGAACAAGTAACAGTTCGTCCAAATACACCTGTCTACACCAACGTAACAAGTGATGAACTGGTTCCAGTGATTTCTACAAATCCTGATGCAATTCAAACAATTGACAGAACTGCTTCTGGCTACTTCATTAACTTTGATACGTTCTCAGAAGATCCAAGTGAACCTGAAACAACGCCAGTGTCATTGAAATACAAGCAGCAAGTACAAGACTATCTTCACTTTCTGAAAAAGACTTATTTGGTTTCTCCATGGATTGAACTCTGGATTACATCTGGACTTTTTGTTTTCCTGCTCTGGCTAGCTTTGGTAACAACAGTAAGCGTGCATCCCATGTTCACATGGATGTGGCAGATACATCCATGTGAACACTGAAGGAAAAGACGTAAACGTACTTTTGAAACCTCATAAATCTTCCCATCGTGAAGCAAGAGACTTGTCATCAGTGAACATCACAGCTGTTCCTATACACGATGGTATAGTGTGGGACAAAACAGATTTTGATATATTCGGTCTGACGGAAGAATTGAACATTCCACATTTGTTTAAAATTTCACTAAGTGATTTAATCACGTCCAGTACCTATTCTGATGATTGGGACTTTGAGACTGTGACTGATATTATGTTTGACCTAGAAAGATCTGCTGCATTTTCTAAAAATGAATATTTAGAGGGGTCATCAGACTATGAAGAACTGTATTGTTATAATCACTATGGTCATAATTTTTTGCATAAATCTGCATATCCAAGAAATGTGTTTATGTTTAACCAATGGGAACATTGTCCTACACCACCTAAAGGTAGTTCAAAAACATTTGCAGGTAAATTTGCATATTTTTCAGGTTACAATACATCTGATCCAGAAATGTTTTACTATAAAAATGTAAACAAAACAGGTCTGAAAATTATGTTAACAAATACAAAACAGATTTATTCTGCATTATTTAATGCCCAACTGTCTAGACAGGGTTTCGACTTTTGGAAAGACACAATAGACACAAAAACGTTGTGGGGTACTAAAGAATGGCAAGTACAGGGGATAGAAGCTTTATTTAGAGCCTGCATCATCCCTGAACAAATAATGTTTTTGAATGAAACTATCCAACAAACATCTTGTCTTGGATTAGCCAAGATAAAAGATATGAACACACCTTCTGTACCAACTCCTGCAAAAAATAATGTAACACAGGCAGTGGTGACAGTCGACAATATACTACAGCTCAACAGATCTAATCCTGATTGGAAAAAATGGTTGATCTGGCCCACAGACAGGAAAGATTCCTGAATAAAACTCAGGGCTTTACTATTCATAGGCCAGACCCAAGATACGTCCAAAGACAACATCCGGGGGTAGTAACAACATACAGTGTAGGGAAGTTATGCCTCGATTGGCTGCATACCTCTACACTACAGGATGTAAAACAACACTTATCCTTACTTGCAAAAGACGCAGATCTTAGGGATTTCTTGCTTGGACCAAGAAAACCGCGTCAAAAACGTTTCATATATGCCGGCATTTATGCTGCTTATAATGAAGCTTGGAAGGTGTCACAGATAGAGGCCGCAGAACGAATACGTGAACTTGATCGTATTAATTTAGAGAAAACACTCTCTGTGGTCAACAATGGGTTAACAACTTTGTCCTCCAGAATATATTCATTGGACAGCATTGTATCCTCTGCTATCGACATTCTAGAACAAGATTTGGCGATGTTACAACAAGGCCAATCTCAAATACGTTCTATTATGTTATTAAGCTGGACGCTGCAATCATTGCGAGCGGGCTATGTGCCCTGGCGTTTCATCAACACAACGGCTCTGTTTGCAGAATACAATCTAACTGATAAGCAGATCAAAATGGCACAGAGAGGAGCAAAATATACAGTGCTGAGCATTAAAAAACTGGAAAAGTTACCATTCACAGTGGCAGAAAAACCAGCTACAGAATGGCTTATTCGTGGCAAAATTACACTACCTGTGACTACTTTTCAGTTTCAGTATTGCCTCAGACAAATGCAAGCAGGCAAATATGAAAGGTTGGGTAAGGAATACATTAAGACATCTTGGGCTTTACCGTATACATATAGATGTTGGAGCGGGGATCGTGAAGTGTTTTTAAGCGGTAAAAACTGTAAATGTGCACTAAGCGGTCCACTTATATGTCAGGACATTTCCTTGCACGGGGCTTGTAATGGTTCTGTGGCAAATTTGTCTTGCCATCAGCAGGGTACACCAGCTGCTGTGATTAATCCAACGTTCGGACAACTTTCTAATGGGAGTTACCTCATGTTGAATGATCAGAGTTGCTGTGGCATGCTGCCAGGCATCCCATATCTAGTAACGGTCAACTCCAGGGTCACTTGCTGTATGCAAGTATTGTTTGCCCCAATAGACACAGTCAGGGAGTCGCCTTTGTGGCCTTCGCTGAACGTCTCTTTTATAAGATTTGATACTTTAAGCAGAATGAAAGCCATGCTTTTACAACAAACAGTGCCTTTAACCTCGGCCAAAGAAACCTATGATCTGCAAATTGCAAGGACTTCGGCTGAGATACAGACTTTAATACGTACAAACTGCCCTATACATTTCGTGGAAATGATAGGACGAATTTTCAACATGTCTGATACAACAGGAATTGTACATGTATTTAAGGGCATCTGCTCGGGTCTGTTAGCACCTTTCCAGGCAATACTCGGAATCATCCCGAACTTTCCACATTCGGTGTTTGGTGGCATACCATTAATTCTAGCACTCGTTGCCGGAATTCTATTTCTCTTCCTGCTATTTCGCTATGGCCAGCCAATTCGCCGACATCACTCCGAGCGACATGGAGAAAGCTCTCCTTGAACGAAAGTGCCGTGAGCAAATAGTACAGCTTTTGGGCATAAATCGTCTACGGGACCTTAATACCACATGGTTCCTGTCCTTTAGACCAATCTGGCAAGATTGCATCTTACCTGTTCTACGATGCCTGCTATGCGGTGTAGAATGCGTGTTGGACACCTGTCTAACACTTCCATCGGATGCGCCAACGGACGTCGATACTCTGCTGGACCAGATAACGGCCCATGCTATGTGTTGTCCCCAGCGGCTTCCTATCCTGATGACAGCATTCATTGAGATCTCACAGACGCTTCCGGCTGCTGCTGAGGTACGAGAAAGAACTACAGGCACACAGGTAACAACGGACGCGAACATTGCGACAATTGAAAGCAATGTTTCACATCTCTGTGCGATTAACCTGCTTCACGAGGTGTTCCAACTCACACCAACAACAGTGGATGATGTTTTGTCTATAGAAATAGATGATCTAATGTTTACACCAGACCCGTAAACTGACTCTGATTTTTATGCCTGAAATGATAAGCAATGCTTCGAATGTACAGTACCTTTTTGCATTCTAATATGTTTGGTTTTTTTTAAATGCCTTTTTTAAAATGGTTTTATGAAATATTTTAGAAATATGCGGTACTCCATTTTTATGTTTAGCATTTATGTATTATCGTATACACGAAAGAGGAGTGGGTGTTGTATTCTCCTTAGGGTGTCCATAACAGGCTTTCCAAATATCATGTCCTTATATAGGCACAATTCACCCTGCCCTTATATAGGCATAGAATCCCAGGCCTTATTTAGGCATTAAACTGTGCACTCCAAATACAGGCATGGTCTCTGACATCCGTCCACCCTAAAGTCACAACGAGTTCATGAAGAACAGACCCTTAGGCTGCGGGAGTTTCCCTAGCTCAGGACTATTGATTTCTTCAAGGCCTCATCTATTATGCATGAACCATTATTCCTTAGGGGTTCATTCATGACGTCTTTCGTTGTCCAACTCACGTCAATGCTAACATTCCTAAGGTACTCTCAGGTATAAATATACCTTCCCTAGCCCCTGTAAATCAGAGGAGACCTCGACTTCAGAGGAGCCCGTATCCCGGCCTGACGCACTGAGAAGACGCTGCCATTCCCTGCACGCAGAGAGCCCAGCTTCCAGCTTCCAGTGATCTGACTTCCCTTGCGGGGTGTTGGAGTTCGAGTCTGGCAAAGAGATTCCAACCTCTCTCATTCTTCAGGTATGGAGCTGATAAGAACCTAGAGGGACTCTTGGCATACTAGGCATACTAGACTTAACATACTCTTAGTATACCATAGTAAGGAATACTTCACCTACTTCTTCCCTCTTCCTACACCTAGGTTAGGTTAGGTACACTGGGGTAGAACTAGCTTAGCACCGCATCGTATGAGTACTCGCATTTTTAGTCTGTGTTATTTATGTAACAGCATTTGTACTAAAAGATAATGCTATCGCAGTATTATTTATTTCTACTGCTCACCCTGTACATTATTTATCTCGCATACTGTCTTGTGATCGTAACAGCACATTATACTTACACCAGAAACAAGACTGTTCAATAAATCTTTTATTGAAAACGCCCGTCTATTATTTCTGTGTAACTCTGAGGAAAACTAAACATGCACGACTGAGCTGAGTGAAATAGTTATCTAGTGTTTCCACGACTCTGGGACACGTTCTGATTCTAAAAGGAAAACATATTGGTCATGTTTTGCGGCTGCCAGAAACTACTCCCTTCTTGTTGTCAAGGAGTTTCTAGTGGCCTCTGAGCTAGCTGGCACAAGTAATTAAGTTTAATATACTCGATAGGGACATACCGACCTTAGTCCTATGTCAAACCTATAGGATATATTATTCCAATGCGCAGAGCCTATTAGGGAAATAGGAGCTACACTACAGGGTGTTGGTCATTGTGCATGCGGGTGCTCGGGTGTTGCAGGAGAAGAGGCAGTAATGACAGGTGTAAGGTCCAGCCGTAAAGCACACAGAGGTGCGGCAGCAGCTGTTGTCATGGAGATTGGGGTACAGGGCTCGGAGCTCGGCGGCCAAGTACCTGTGGGTGGTGGGAGAACCAGGGTTCCTGGCGCAGGGCATGGTCCAAGCGCAGACGGACTTCCCTTTGGCGGCGGCCTCCATTAATTAGGTTATGGGAGGAGGGAGGGGTGCAGGGAGGCTGGGGTCAAATTGAGGCCTCCATTAAGTATGTCCTGGGAGGAGGGAGGGGTGCAGGGAGGCAGGAGCGAGAAAAACAGGCAAGAAGGGTGAGCAGCTGGACAAGAGCAAGGGGCGAGGACAGTAAAGCTTTCGCAACAGCCAAACAAAGTCAAGAAAGTGAAGCAGACACAATGTTACAGCAAGCACAAAGCAGGAATAGCAATACAACCGGGCAATACAACAGAAAACAGATTAAGAATTGAAAGAAAAGGTTACAATATGAGGCGCGGGCCGGAGGCTAATCCCCAGAGAAAGAGCAGAGTGAAGACACAGCTGACAGGCAGGCAACAGGGGGGTGCACATCAGCATTGGCAGACCTGCAGAGCAAGCGGCAGTGAGGGGACGAAGATCAGGGACATATTCAATGGGGTCAAGCTGAGGCCTCCATTAAGTAGGTCCTGGGAGGAGGGAGGGGTACAAGGAGGCGGTAGTCAGGAAAACCGGGTGGGAAAAGTGAGCGGCAGGAAAAGAGCGAGCACAGTAGAGCTTTCCAGCAGTCAAACAAACTCAACAAACTGAAGCAGATACAATGTTACAGCAGTCCCAAATATCTACAAAGCAGGAATAGCAATACAACCGGGCAATACAACAGAAAACAGGTTAAGATGTAAAAAAAAAAGCTACAATATGAGATACGGGCAGGAGGCTAATCCCCAGAGAAAGAGCACCATGATGACATAGCTCACAGGCTGGCAAAAGGGAAGTGCACAGCAGCGTCAGGAGACCTGCAGAGCAAGCGGCAGCAAGGGGAGCAAGGTCAGGGACCTACTCCCCACTGTGCACTTTATCACTGCTGACCAGTGCTAAAGAGCGTGTGCTCGCTCCGCTGAACATGTTTATATTAGCTTAACCCCAATTGGCATATTTAATTTACTTAGAAGTCCCTAGTAAAGAGCACTTCAAGTGCCCAGCTCCTGTAAATTAAATGCTACTAGTAGGCCTGCAGCACTCATTGTGCCACCCACTGAAGTAGCCCTCTAGCCATGGCTCAGGCCTGCCATTGCAGAACCTGTAGGTGCAGTTTAACACTGCCACCTCGACCTGGCAAGATAAACCTCTTGCCAGGCCTAAAGTTTCCCTTTTTTACCATATAGATCACCCCTAAGGTAGGCCCTGTATGACCCACAGGGCAGGATGAAATATATTTAAAAGGCAGGACATGTACCATTAAGTTGTACATGTCTCTGTAGTGAAAAACTCCCAATTTCATTGTTCACTACTGCAAGGCCTCTCTCTCCCATAGGATAACATCTTTTAAATGTAACGCCCAATTGTAAAGAGATAGACTATTCAAGTTCGGTGTCACTGAACTCACAATTTAAAATCACAACTTATGGTGAAGTTGGATTTTAAGCTACAGTTTAGCAAATAGCACTTTAAAAAAGATGGCATCTACTTCCTTTAGCCATTCTGTGCCTGCTGCTTGTCTCTGAATACAAGTTTCGGGTGGGTGACAACTGGGTTTTGAGCATTCCCTCTAGACAGCCACAAACAAAGGGAGCTTAGGTGTGACTGATGGGCCATCCTGTGCAGGATGGGAGGGAGGGGCTGAAACTTGCACCTGAATAGGTGGCGTCCTGTCCCCACACAAAGGGCAGCAAAACCCCTGTAGTGAGTCAGGATACCAGGGCAGGAAGGGAGAACCTCTGTGCACTTCAAAACTTTCTTTGAAGTTACCCCCACTTTAAAGGCACAACTGGGTATACATACTGGACCTCTTATTTATGTATTTATTTATTTAAATGGTTTTGTATAGCGCTGGCTAGACCCGGAGGTATCAGCGCACTTTCCAGATGCAAGGGCAAGGCAATAACAGTGGGACAGTAGTTCCATGCGAATACAATCAAGTACATGGGAATCTCACCATCAAAGAGCAGGAGGGAGGCACAAGTCTTAGGATTCAAGGATTAAATACAGTTAAATAAAGTAGGAGAGGTTAAACATAGGAGCACACAATAAAATATAACAACAAACCATTTGTAGGGTAAGAGGGGAGGGGTAACATAAGAGAGGACAAGACAACTAAGCAAAGTCAAGGGAGAACGCGAAATAAGAGCTAACAGACCAGAAGTTAGAGTCGACAAAATAGATGAGAGACCAGGGGGAGCAAAGGCAGGTGTAAACAATAAGTAGCACACAGGGAGAACGAAAGGTCAGCAGGTTAGCAGAGAGATAGCCTGTTCAGGTGAACAAAGGATATCAGGATCAGAAAGAATTATTGACTTAAGAATTTGTTGAGGAGAAGTCGTTTAAGGTCTCTTTTGAAGCCGAGGTAGGAGGGGTTGCATTGAAGGTCCATCGGAAGGGCATTCCAGATGCTAGGCGCATTTCCTGAGAAGGAGCAAGACTTTTTTAGTAGTGGGGGAATGAGGAGAAGGGCATTAGAGCTTCTCATCGTTCTGGTGGTTCCCGCTCTTGTGAGTTTTTTGGTTAAGTAAACCGGAGATTGAGAGTGAAGAGCTTTGTGGGTGATGCAGGCAGGCTTGTCGATGCATCTTCCTTCGATGGGGAGCCATTTAAGGGATTTGAGGGCAGGCGTGATGTGATCAAAGTGTTTGCAGTTGGTAATCAAGTTTAGAGAGGACTAGTGATTGAACGACCCATTTAAAGTCATCTTGCAGTATGAAGGGTTTGACTTTTTTTGAGGTGTTTAAGAGTGAAAAGGCTCCTTTGGCTGCATTGTTGATATGATCCTTCTGAGTCAGAATTCTGTCTAGGATGAAACCTAGGGATTTTGCAGAGTTTGAAATATTGAGCGGACAGTTAAGGGTTGAGGTCAGAGGTCCAGCCTTGGATAGGAAGATGGTTACTTTTGGGGGAGAATAGAATGATTTCTGTTTTGTTAGGGTTCAGTTTTAGATGGTTGGAGTAAAACCAAGATTGAATCTTGCTTAGAGTGTTGTTTAGATGAAGGACATCACTGTGTGATTTGATTTTGTAGTAGAGTTGCGTGTCATCAGTGTAAAGGTGATAATTAATCCCTGCTTGTTTCAAAATGATAGTAAGGTGTTCCATGAAGAGGTTGAAGAGAGAGGGGGAGAGAATTGACCCCTGGGGGATGCCCAGGGAGACAGGGGTGGGATTGGAGAGGCAGGAGTTTATTTTAATTTATTGAGTTCGGTGTTGGAGGTAGGAAGTGAACCAGTTAAGGACAGTGCCATTGATGCCAGAGCGGGACTTGAGAGATTCAAGTAAGGAAGAATGATTAACTGTATCAAATGCAGCTGAGAGGTCCAGGAGGATAAGAAGGCAAGCCTCTCCCTTTTGTAGCGAACGATGAATGTCGTCGGCAATGTTCAGCATGGCGGTTTCGGTACTGCAGCCTTTCCTGAAACCAGATTGAAAGGAGTCAAGTAAGTTGTATTTGCATATGTGGCTGTCAAGTTGAAGTAAGACACATTTCTCTATGGTTTTGGCTAGGAGTGGGAGGTTAGAGATAGGACGGAGGTTACTGGGATCATTAGGGTCTGCCTTAGGATTTTTAAGGATGGGAGTGATTTGCCCCAGTTGAAGGGAGGTTGGGAAGCACCCAGAGGCAAAGGAGGTGTTAATAATTTTAGTCCAACATAGGGCAATGATGTGGTTAAGGTTATGTATTAGCTTAGCCGGGAGAGGGTCTCTGGTATGAGAGGTCGGCTTTAATTTCGCAATGATATTGAAGACTTCGAGCTCGGTCATGGGTTTGAAATTTGACCTGGAGGCGTCATTTTTCAATAGTGTGTTGGAAATGCTATCACCTGAACCAGTTTGAGTAGATTGGTAAAGGAAAGGATAAGGAGGGTGGTTAGAAGTGGAGAAAGGGGGGATGTTAAGAGAAGTTTGGGGATTGGGAAAGGTCAAGACTTGTGGGAAGGATTGATGAATTTTTGTAATTTTGTCCGTGAAGAAGTTGGCAATTTCCTCACATCTTTCTTTTGAGGCAGTCGGTTCGGGAGGGGCAGAAGAAGTTTGTCTTCTGACGATGTTAAAGAGTTCTCTGGGTCTATTTTTAGCACGATCTAGTTGGGAGCGAAAGAAGGATGCTTTTTCCATGAAAATTTGCTTCTTGTATGTTGATCTTGTAGATCTGAGAAGAGCTAAATGAGTAGGCGAGGGATGTTGTCTCCAAGATCTTTCTGCTAGTCTAAGTTGTCTTCGTTCCAGATTGAGGCAAGATTTAGATTGGATTGATCTTTGTTGTTTTAGTTTAAGCAGTGCGACTTGGTCAAGGACATCAGAAATAGCCTTGTTGAAATGTTCAGTCAGCTCATTAGCGTTTTTGGAGTGCGGGAGAAGTTGCAGGTGGGCTTGAATTTTTGACTCGAGTTCCATAAGGGTGACTTGTTTGAGGTTTTTGGTCCATATCTTGGGTTTGTTATTTAATACTGGGTGAGGTAAGACGCTGGTCAAGATATTAAAAAGAATGAGGTGGTGGTCTGATCAGTCAATGGGAATGATGTCCGTGAGGGAGACAAGGTCAGTATTAGTGATGATTGCGTCGAGGGTGGCACCTTTGATATGGGTAGGTTTGTTGCAGAGTTGCTTTAGGTCATTCATCTCAAGTAGGTTAGCGAGGCACCTCACAGTAGGGTCATCAGCATTATTCCAGTGAATGTTGTAATCTCCTAGAAACAAATTCTTTGAGTCAGAAAGGGAGCAATGAGTAAGAAGGTCAGATAACTCCTCAGCAAAGGGTAGAAGCTCACCCGGAGGGTGGTAGATATTATGCAGTTTGAGAGGAGGGGAGCCTTTGACATTGAGTTCAACGCTGAGGTATTCAAAGGTCAGGTATTCAGCTTTCTTCAGAAGAGAGAGTTGAAACTCAGTTTTGGGGATTATGGCTAGGCCACCACCTGTTCTATCAGGTCTGTCCTGTCTAATGATTGAATAGCCAGGAGGAGTGAGTAGGTCCAGGATGGCCATCGAGTGGTCTTTGAGCCAGGTTTCCATGAGGAAAGCGATGTCAATAGCCTCGCTGAGGATGGTTTCAGAGATCTCCTTAGCATGTAGTGCTGAAGATCTGCAGTTAAAGAGCATGCAAGAAAGAGGATTAGGATTGCCATTGGCTGATTATTTGAGGGTGAGGATGGTGGTGAGTTGTGCAGGAGGTCTAGGTGAGTTGATAGAAGAAGGGACTCGGTTAACGCCCACTAAAACTGGAATGTTGGAGTAGGGGAGAAGATCAGTCGCCTGAGACTTAGGGAGATAGGAATTGTTAAGGGTGTTAAGTTCAACAGTAGAAAAAGGGCAGACAGCATGGTAAGGCCTGTGAGCCCCTCTGCAAAGGGGGATGGTCGGCCACTGGGTATGTTGAGAGAAATTGGGAGAACTAGAGGGAGAAGTATCAGAATAGTTTGGGTGTGCCCGGGAGTTAAGGTTAGAGAGATCCCCTCTAAGATGAGTTAATTCTGTAGCCAGAGAATTGAGTTTAAGTTCAATTCTGTTCAGAATCTGTGCTATAGAGTTTGGGGGGATTCCCACAGTGAGGGAGGTGGGGGACGAAGTTGGGTCAGTGTTAACTAGGGAGCGAGATCCCACAAAGGGAGGGTAATCAGCAACGGGGGAGGGAACCAACTCATTGGGCAGGAGGTCAAAGAAATTAGGACTAGTATTTAATAAGCTCTGAGTGATATGCTTAGAATCAGCCGTACGAGCTGAGGAAGAGTTAGGAGAGTGGGGGCAAGAGGGAGTATTCAGGGAGTAAACCTCATCATTCGTCTTTCGTTAGAATTTGAGTAACTAGATAAAGATGAGAGAGCAGTAGGAGACCGAGAAGAAGGCAATTGTATAGGATGCGTGTTTGAGGGTGGAACTGGGAAGAAAGAAGGCACAGGAGGAGATCGATTGTTGGTGAGAGTGGGTGAGGGAGCGGTCAATCTTGGGAGAGGGGGGGCTGAAGGTCCCACGCTGAGAAGAGAAACCAAGTCTGAGGATCTGCGGAAAGCCCTCGACAACAAGGGTGAAGAAGGAGTATCGCTGGGAGGAGAGGCAGCACCTCTAGGATTCAATGGGGTGGGACTCGGGGATGAGCCCAAGTATCTATGAGGGGCATGAGATATTTCACGGATAGAATTAGAGATAATGCCCATTTGAGAGGGCGGAGACGTCGGTAAGGAGGGCAAGGCACAGCAGTGAGAATCAGATGGGGTGATAGGGATACAGGAACAAGTTAGGCAGGGCCTTAATGAGGATGACGGGATAGGAGGAGGGAGATGAGACTGATCAAGGAGAGAGAGTTGAGTCACAGGGGAGCAAGGCAATTGGGGAGATAGGGGTTTTTGGCCTGGTTGCAAGAGCAAATTGGCCATATTACTGAACTGGCTGTCAAAAATGTTGAGGTGGGGGTCAGCTGCTTGAATAAGAATATTACCAGTCCTGAAAATAGATATATCTCTTTCCCCATTAAAAGAAGAGGAGGGGGTAGTAGTCAGTTTAACTCCACACGTAATTTTTATAGTTTTAGTGATAGGAAGGCGGAGAAGAAATATGTTTTTCCATTTAGTCAGGCGTTTGGAGTAGAAAATAAAGTCAATTTTCTTCGAGGAACAAGACAGACTGAGGTAGGTATCCACTATTAACGTTTCAGGGTGAAGTTTCAATAATTTGTGTTTGAAATTTTTCTTGGCATTCTTAGAAATATTCGACGGATATAAGATGCTCCAGGAGTTAGGGCCATGTCTGGCTAGAGCGGGGTCCGGGGAATTGTGGTGGGACATTGTTGGAGACAAGATTCAAAACGAGAATAGAATAAAAGCCGTCTAGGACAGGAAGGGATTAAGTTTGAAGAACGTTATACAGTGAGGTTTCAGTAAGAAAAACGTTAGATAGGGAGAGCATCAACACAATACAATAACACACAGGTAATATCAAAGCATCAGATGGGGTTCAGTACTACCAAACCTCGGATACTATAACTGTAAACACAATACAATAACCATTCACAATAACGCAATAAAACACAGTACAATAGTACACAGTACACCAGTAATATCACAGCATCAGATACTATAACTGTAAACACAATACAATAATCTTTCACAATAACACAATAAAACACAGTCAAATACCACCCCAGTAATATCAGAGCATCAGATGGGGTTCATACTAACAAACCTCGGATACAATAACTGTGAACACAATACAATAACCTTTCGCAATGACACAATAAAACACAATACAATACCACATCGGTAATATCAAAGCATCAGATAGTACTGTAGGGGAACCCCTAGGTGACCGCTGTAGTCAGAGAAAGGGCAGGAGCCAAATTAAGGTAGGGACAGGGAAGGAGGATAGGGAAGAATCCGAAGTATGGTAGAATAGCATAGAACAAATAAGGTGTGTAGAAATGAGATTAGTGAGTGATGAATAAAAGAAACAACGAAAAGTTACTCTCTGTCACCATGACTTCAGTACACTTCTAGGCCTGGGGCTACTCTGCCAGGAAAACGACTTGCTGTGCTGCTGAAAAGATTGCCACTCTGCTGGACTGTTGCTTTGCTGGACTTCTGCCTTGTTGTGCTCTGGCCTTGCTGAGCTGCCCTGCTGCCTGCTGTTCTCCTGCCTGGGTAAGAAAGACTGGACCTGCATCACTTTAGCCCAGAGTGAGTCCAAGGGCTTGCTGGCTTGCCTTCTGTTCTAAGACTCGGGATATCAAAGACTTCAACCACCTTCATATGCATCTGGACTCTACAGGCTGTCGGTTTGTCCTGTCATGTGGGGCAACCCCAGTCCTGAACCCTTGGAAGTAAGGCCTAAGGTGCTTCTACAACCAGAATCGATGCATTTTCATCAGAACTGGTGCTTCCTCGCTTTTCCGTGGGTCAAAACCAGCGCATCCTCGCTGAAGCAGGGATCGGAGCGGGTGCATCGCTCTCAGAACCAGTGCATCTCCTTCGGAATCAACGCATTGCCTGCTGCAGTAGCCACCCATCACCTTCGGAACCGGTACCTTGCACTCAGAACCAACACATCGCCTCCATTGCATGGAGAATCGAGAGGCATCTCGCCCACTGCGTGGCTCGACACCGACGCACCACTTTGGCTGCACCTCGCATCTTCTTCAACATTGACGCAAGCTCGGATCAAGGTACTTTGGTTCAGCTGGCCCAAGTGGGTCCCTGTATCTGGCCCACAGTCCATTGTGGTTGGCCTGAACTTTTGAGTTTGCTCCCATCCAGCTCGACCAGATAACCCATTTAAGGGTTTATTGCGCCTAAGTGCTATTTTCCATTTATTCTTTAAAAATTCATATCTCGACTTCTACTTGTTGGATTTTTGTCATTTTGGCCTTGTTTTATTTGTGGACTCCTTTTGTGGTGTTTTCACTGTGTTACTATTTGAAATGTTGCACAAATACTTTACATATTGCCTTGTAAGTTAAGGCTGACTGCTCGGTGCCAAGCTACCAGAGGGTGAGCGCAGGATCATTTAGGGAGTGTTCTGACTTATCCTGACTAGGATTGTGGTTCCTGCTTGGACAGGGTGCATAACTCTACCAACCAGAAACCCAATTTCTAACAGGCACCTCATCAAATATGTGTCCTTGTGTAATGTAACTGGTGCTCATGTAAAACGCTCCAATACCTTCGGGTCGAGTTCGCGCTATATATATCTGCAACAAAATAAAAGTATATAGCAAGCACTGGGATCATTAAGGGCTCAGGGCTTTTTAGGTTTTGACAGATGGGATACTCCATCAAAATGAGATGGATATCCTGTCACCCCTCTTACAAATTCCAATACGATGTAATGCACTTGTAATATGGCAGATGGGACATCTGGAAAGATAATAGGGTGCATCTCAACAAAACAGTTGAAACAGATCACAATAACTGCAGTACAACACAATAAAATCACATTGCAATCATGCAGTGCAAAAACACAGCAACACAAAAAACAAGAGAGCAGATCACCACCACAGCAAGATGCACACAAGAAATATGCACAAATATTGTTGTCACATGTTATCATCTCCAGAATCTTGTTTTCATCAAATGATGATAAAAGTTATTTGCACAAAGCTCTGCTTTAACTTTCCAACAAGGACATGAAATAGCAAAAGTCACAAAGGTTTTGTGATTGGTCACAGGTTCTTCCGTTCTTCGTAAGTCAAGACTTGGAAGGTCATTAGGATGGCGGGCGGACTTCAGTCCGCCCGCCACCCTAGCGGTGCTGGGACCGGCTGCCAGACGTGCGGCGGTCCCGCACCTCCAATTAGGATGCGACCGCCACCCTGGCGGTCGCATTCCACATACTTGTCATTGCGGCGGGTGCTGCTCTGAGCAGCACCCGCCGCAATGCCGAAGAGGCATGTTGTGCATTGCCATGCACAACGTGGCAGGCACCGCGCGGTGCCTGCCACCTTGTGCATGGCAGTGAAGGGGGGTACCGCAGGTACCCCCCAAGTGCAGCTTCTCACCCCCCCAACCCACCGGGGGCCCGCAACATCCGCCGCGGTACCCCCTGCCATTGTAATATGGCGGGGGTGAATCGGGTGGAGATGGGGGGCGGATCACCACCGCCTGGCTGGCGATGGCGATCCGCCCGCCATCCTAATGACCCCCTTAGTTCTATTGTTGCTGTGTAAGAAGTGCGAATGAGCAGTTGAAAGAGCAAGGCTATATAAAATATAAATAAATACATAAATTGTTCATTATACTTTTGAAAAGGTATGTGAACTATCGAGTTTATTTACCTCTTCACCCACCACAGGGTAGATTACAAGAACGGCTAGAAAAATAAGGAGCTAACACAGTAACTGTTTTGCATGGTCATTTCAAGCTCGAGTCAAAACAGAAACTGACAAATTGCCATCATAAGCTATTTCCAAGGGTTTCCTGCGTTGTGTTGTCATTTTCTGCCAGCTTTCCGGCTTCAAGGAATATTTATTCAGTGTTTGGAGCAAATCAGAGAAGAGGCTTGCTAAACCTCGGAAATTAAATATGACAGGTTGTACTGTGCATTTAGCATCACCACCATGGTATTGTATCTGGAGGGTCAGTTTCACAATTTACCCTTTCCAACTCTAAGCCCTGCCCTTCAGCAGAATGCCTCACCACCCACTCAACATCATTATCGTTCAGACTAATACTGAGTCACGATGACGACCCTTGGCAAAAGCACTGAAGAAAAGCTTCAGGGGGAGTCAGGCGACATCATCTACATTATGACTGAGACACACAGTCTCGAAGGCTAATGAGTCTAATTGTTTTAAACGAAATCATTTGTGAGGGTAAGAAAAACGCAGAATAATTGGATTCTCTTTCCTAATTTTTCACCTAGAGGCCACGTTCAAAGATGCAGAAACTTGCATTTTCTGGAGAGTTTTAGTACTGAAACAAATGTGGAGCTCCAGTTCAGTTTTGATTTCCAGACCAGATTATTTTTTTTCTATCCATAATAGTAAGAAAAGTGTAATAACGATTCTCCTAAAAGATTACCCAAACTTTATTTTGAGACCCCATCAGTGCAGCTATTTGGTCTCACCGCAAATACAAGGTGCTCCTATTCTTTCTGATTTCACTTATTCGACCATAGCCCCGTAGGCTGTTCTTTCTCCGATTTGACCTTTGTATATAAAAGTATTATAATTTAGACATACAATACAAGTTTAACGTGGGTTAGGCGAATTCTCTTGCAGAATGTGATAAATCATAATGAATAGTTGGCCTTTCTCTTCATGGGAGAGCATGATTTAGAGGCACGGCTCGGTATGTGTCGACATTGTTTTCAAAAGTTCTGAGCCCTCTGTGTAGAGTAGTTACCTGCTCAAGTGATATGTGGACCATAATATTTTGGAGTAGATACTTTTATCTTCAGAGAATAATGGATAACTAGTATGATGCTCTAGGCCTCTGGGGCTAGAAAGTATGGAAGGGAGGGCAACAATAGGGTCATTCAGCCAAAATACTACTATGCACTAATATTTGAGCATAATTTGGAGTAAAGTCACTTGGATGGTGTTGGCATTGGTACTAACCCTGGGCGTAGTTCGCGTAGTAGCGCTACGAGTAGCTACGCGAAGTGCACTTCGCACTACGTGAGCTACGCGTAGCACTACGCGAACTGCGTAGTGCGGTAGGAAATGCTGGTCGCAATGATTTCACAGTGCCGGATGCTTGTCCGCACTGTGCAATCATTGCAAACGGCATCTTGCACAGTGCAAGCGGTCGTTTTCTGCCGCTCGAGTAGATTTGTACTTGAGCGGCAGTTTTCTCAACGTGGACTGGTAGTTTCTCATCGCGAGCGGTCGCGAGCATACGCGACCACTCGCAATGAGAAACCTGACCTCCTCGCGTTGAGAATCTCGCCTGGAGGTTTATTTTCCACGCTCGCGATCGGCAACTTGATGTTGCTGATCGCGAACGCGGAAAAAGTCTCGCAGGGATGTCATTTTGCTCGCTCGCGGTCGCCAACTTGACGTTGAGGGCCGCGAGCAAGCAAAAAATGCCCGCTACGCTATGCGTTTTTGCACTGTGCTACGTGCAATTCGCGTAACGCGTAGTTGCGCAAACTACGCGAGCGTAGCGTAGTTTTCCGCCCAGGCCTAATTGGTACAAACAATAGTGACCTTGATTATGGGAATATGCCAAATGGATTGTAAAGCACATGGCATACATACCCCATGTATCAGCTTGTCTGTGTGCCAATAGTCTAGTGAATACCTGAATGCTAGCTGCATTGCATATCACTTTTGTTGCCACGAGCAACACAGTGAGTGATCTGGTGAATCCCTGGCTGACTCATCTGCCAAATAAAAATAAAGCTGAATATTTTGACAGCGCAATATTGTAAGACACTAGGGGGCAGATTTACTATTTTTTCACGTAGCACTCTGCAGAAGCCACAAATGCTGCGCTACGTGAAAAGGAGAGAGGAGGAGAGCACCCTATTTAGTAAAATAAGGCACTCTCCTCCCCTCTCACTAGAGCCAGCACTGAAATCATCTGCTGTGCGCTACTGAGACACCTCTGCGCCATGGTGCAAGGGCGTCTCCATGAGTCTAGCATAGGTTTTGTACTGGAAGGAACACAGGGCCGGCTTTAGCGCTGGTGGCGCCCTGTGCGACAATGTTTGTTGGCGCCCCCCCATTACCACCTCTGCCACAGATTCCCTTACTGTCACCCTTTAACAGTGCCCCTCAAGTCTCCATAACCACTGTCTCTCAGATTCATTTAGTTTTATAGCACCACTCATACCAGTGTAAGGTGTCAGAGCACTTTACATCACACACACATTGCATAGAGACAATCATATGTGTGTAAATCACTGTATTGGAAATGTTATATCAGACAGGACTACAAGGTGTGGGAGTCACATGTCATCCATACTGGTAGGCAATATAGTTTGAGTCCTTATTCTGGAAAAGAACAAATTCACAATTTAAAACGTAACACCATTGTTAGGAGTTCTCTTTTATAATAAGAATTGTTTTCTACCCAAATGAGCCATTTTTGAAAGATTAGGATAATGAAAGACTGGGTAATAAAACATATAGCTATACCATATACCTTGCAGTTTGCATGCAGATTTTTTATGACAGTTAATAGCTCAATGTTCTTTATTAGGAATTCGACTTAGAAACTACAAGTAAGAAAAGAATCAGTAACCTACTAACCTATTTACATTCTATGCACTTTGTTATCTGCATGGTACACGTTCTTAGCAGCAGGCATTTTAACCTTCTGCGCTACCTTACCATGAGTGAAAACTTCCACTACACAAACCTCCAGTCTCTTCCCAGGAAGACAATTAATCACCAGAGTTATCTTGACATTTAAATTGATGCCTGAAAATTGCAGGAGGCCAGGAACGCAGCAGCAGGAGCTTTTAAAATGAAAATTAACTTGCAAAAATGACGCCCCCACCCCAAGTCAGAGCCAGGTGCGGTGGCACAGATCGCACCGCCCTAGAGCCGGCCCTGAAGGAACCCTTCCAGTCCAAAACACTATGCACAGACTCACTTTAACCATTTTCCCACTTTGTATGTGTGCTGTAATGTGCAGCACACATGCAAAGTTGGAAAAGGAAGGAGAAATGAAAGCATTTCTCCTTCCTTGCGCCGACTTGAAAAAGGCGCAGTTTTCTCATGCTAAACCTAATCTACTTTATTTAGTAAATTGGGTTTAACATGCAAAACTTTGGGTGGTTGCACGGGAATGCCCATGCACCACCCTTGGTATGCCCCCATGGCGCAAAGTAAATAGTGCTTCGCATTATTTTTCTGTTACTTTCAGCGCTAAACAAGTTTTTTTTGCTTTTTCACTCGCTGGAGCCTGAAGCTTGTTAAGCTGTCCTCCGCCACTATATCTGGACAATGTTTTGATATCTTTTTTTTAATCTGTGGCATATTTTTGATATTTTCTTTGCGGGTGCGTGCCTCCCAGTGTTATTGTTTCCTTTGGGAATTATCTTATTTTGATCGTACTTGGTCTGAGTCAGTATTTGCTATTTCCTGGCTTGCTTACCACATGTTTTATGGTGAGGGATGTCTTTTTTTAGGGGTCCCACCATTGGTGCAGTTTGGGTGTTGTGGGCTCTTCTACAAGCAAGGAAAATGGCCCCATAGGTTGGTATTTAAATACATATGTGATTGGGGTGCTGTAAACCCAACACTCTGCTGGATTCCGGTGTTACTGCACCTGGTGCACTAATGACGGATGCTTCCCTATTTACGGTTTTACATGTTCCTCATTCTACCTTTCCTTTCTTTTCTCCTCGCTTTCTCCACCCCTCTCTCCTTTCATCTCCTTCCTCCCTTTCACCGTCTCCTCTCTATGTCCTGTCTATGTCCTGGCCAGGCGGATTGAGTTCAAGGCTCTCTGCCTGGCCTTTAAGATCCTGAAATTTGCCACTCCAGGAATCCTGGCTGATCTGTTGCTGCCATATGTACCGACACAGCAACTCCGTTCCTCGGGGCAAACCCTGGTTGTGGTCCCCCAGGTAAGGAGGGCACGCGCTGGGGGATGCGCGTTTCGCACTCTTGCGGCTCAACTCTGGAACTCGCTCCCTACTCAGATCCGCAGCCTGAACAATTACCTAGTTTTCAGGAAGACAGTCAAAACACACCTTTTCCCTCTGTTGTAGTCTGTCCTGCCTCTCCCCCGTTGGTCTCTCACTGCTGTCAGCGCCGGGACGCCCCTTTGCTGGGGCAGCTGTCGCGCTTTACAAATATTATAACATAACATAACATAACATCTCTCCCCGTCTTCTGTCTCTTTCCTCCCTTCTCTCCTGATATCCTTGTTTCTGGTCCCTTTCTCTTTCCTTTGACCGTCTGATTCTTCTGTGCTTTTTAGCATAAATTAACATTACTGCCCTTTGGGTGAACAGTTTCGTTATCTCAAAGTATCCAGCAACAGTCGTGATGCGACTACCTCGATCATTTACACACTGTAGCTGTCCATCCTGAAGGTAATCTTGCCAGCATTATGCCCACAAGGTCATAAGTTAAGCATGATTTGTGCGTGGCTACTGAGGATTGGCTGAGACTACCTTTTTTATACTGATAATGTGAAGGTAGCAATGAGTAAGATAGACAAAATTGTATGTATCAGATTATTTATTGGAGGTTGTATGACATTATATTGAGGTCAATAATACAGACCTACATAAATATCATATCTAGGACATCACCTACTGAGACATTGTCATGGTAAGTATAGAATTGAAATGCTTAACTCTTCACCTTCTTACCTATTCTAATGTAGTGCTTAGTTCAATGTAGTAGATTTGACATTATTTTCATGTAATATAACAAATGCGATGTAGTGGGGCTAAGTATACTCCTCCAGGAAATATTAATTACACTGTTTCCTACTTTTCCTTATCACAGTCCTAAATCACTCCATCCCACTGTCCTCAACTGCCAGTCATTGAGTTATTGCGTGGATATTACAAACAGGACATCTTGGTCATTGATCAGGTATTTATGTCCTCATGGTTAGTGGGAGGGCGAGGAAAGAGGATGTGGCCTAACGGCTAGGGCGATCGACCTGGAAGTTGGGGAACTGGGTCCGAATCTCGACAGAGACGCTCAACATCCTGTGATTCTGGGGACATTACTTAATCTCCACCTGCCTAACAAAAAAAAAATGAATTTGCCTATCAGTAACGCAACTGGTGTTCATGTAAAGCACTTTGATACCTTCGGGTCTAGTTCACCTATATAAAACAAAAAAAAAAAGAAAGTTGGAGAAGCTAAAAATGTTGTTTGATTTGAAGGCATAGCACACTATCAAATTCACTGACGAGTCATGATAATAATGTAATGACTGTAACTAGAGTTTTTAATATGGCCGCTACTACAGTGATTCCACCGTTATGGGGAAGATCTATTATAGTACCAATCTATAAGAAGGGCAATGAATCTGAAGCAAAGAATTACCGCCCAATATCACTTTTAGATTCTTCAGTAAAAGTGATAGGTAAAGTGTTACTCATGAGACTGGAAGATTGGGCAAGTGAACACTCGGGAGTGGGAACCATAGAACATTGTGTGAACCTTGATCTATTAATAGGTAAATACACTCGGGTCAAAGGTGGCAGACTGTATCTCTGCTTTGCAGATTTGAGCAGTGCTTTTGATTCAGTCGACCTCGCTATTCTATGGTCAACCCTAGTCTCCATTGGTGCGCCTAGACCGATAATTTGTTTCCTTGCTAGGCTAAATGAGAAATTATCGAGTACAGTCCGCTTTGGCCTACGAGGCGAATGTGCTGAAAATTTTAAAGTCCAAAGAGGCATTCGTCAGGGCAGTGTTCTTGCCCGTCTCTTGTTTTTTTGTTCGTAAATGGGGTGGATAAGGCCTTAAAAGCTATTAAAGCAGATGCCCCCCAAGTCGCCAGGAGTCCAATACCAGTCTTATTGTACGCAGACGACACTGTTTTGGTAGCTAGGACCCCTATGGGCTTACAATGTTTAATGAATACTTTTGGTGATTTTATAGCTGCAAGAAAACTGGTGGTTAACAAGAACAAAACCTATACAATGATCTTCAGAGCCAAGCATAAGAAATGTCGTAATTTTTTTAAGGCTAATACCACGGTAGTTACAGTCGATACTTTTGGTTATTTGGGTATTACCTTTACAGGAAATGGCTCATGGTCACACGAAATTAACAATGTTAGTGGTAAGATGAGTAGGAGTGCCCATGGAATTTTTAGGTTCTCAGCAAAGTTGGGCACCTGACCTATGCAAGACATGCTTGTAATTTATAAGGCTATGGTATTAGCTACCGCCACATAGGGGCCGGGGGATAGGGGGCCATTATAAGAGTAAGGTTCTTCAGACCGAGGAAAATAGTTTCCTCAAACGTTCGTTATGTCTCCTTACCTCCGCCTCTACAGAGGTAGCACACAGAGAGGTTGGGCTGCAGTACCTAGCAGGTATAATTGCACTTCGCCCCTTGTTGCTCTGGCACGATATTTGAACCAAAGAAGAAACATGTTTTACTAAGTCAATTATTGAAGACTGTCTGTCTCTGGATAAAGCACTGTGCATCCCTTGGCTAAGTTATATTAATTCCACCTACAACTGAGCTGTTCGAGATACCAATTCAGCATAACCCTCAATCGATAATAAAATTCTCTAAATGGTCTATCAAAGATAACTTTATGTTTCATAAAAGGGAAGCCAGGGTGAGAAGCGGTATGGGAGGGGAACTAACTGTTGCATTTTATTCCTGACTTGCACTGAAGGAGGGTTATTTCACTCATGTTTCAAATTTAATGCACCGATTTGTATTAATGAGATTTAGATTAGGGATTATCCACCATTTAGTTGCCTTTCCTCTTATGGAAACTTGCCCATTGTGATTCCCTGTCCTTGTGACGGCCAGAGCAAACAAAGCACTATACATTTTATGCTGTTCTGTGTTTTTTATTCTAACTATAGGTGTCATTATTTAAAACTTCTTTTTAATTGCACAAGATATTGGATAGCATATTGTTGCTTTGAAATTTCAGCTTCAGTTGAATGATGCTAGGGTTTGCCTTAATGTTGCACTTTTTATCTCAAAACCAATCAACATACGTAAAAGTATTGTTCTTTGATGCTGTAAGAACCCTATGGAGACCGGATGGCAGCCTTTTAGTAACTTTTAAACATGTACCTCTGGTAGGGACATATACGATTGTGATCAACTGTCACTGTTTTGTTTTTAATTCTCAATTTTAAACATGTGTGATTGTTTTATTGCGACTGCTTTTATGGTTGCTTTTTTAACACACCGAATAAAGTTTTTGAATTGAATTGACTGTGACAATGAAATGTATGCCTATGTGTCAAAATACCATACAGTAATTTTAGCATCTCCATATTTGGTGGTGTAGATTCTGGGGAACTTCCATGTGATTCCTTTCTCACATTTGAGTAATGTGTTCACTTTTTGCCACTCATGTTGCTTGTAATTGTAAACATTATTAAGAAACTAAAAGGCTTTGTACAAGCAGATGCACTGAAAACAGCGCGTAAAACAAATGCAATATGCAAGTGCAAAGGTCTAAATGGTTTTCTGTAGGCCCATAGGCAGGGCTTTAAGTGGGAAAAAAAAACTGGGGGTGCTCTAAAAGGGGCGTGGCAACTTTCTTAAAGGGGTGTGGCCTATCCAAGTAGGGGCGTGGTCTAAATCAAGATAACTAGCATTGTGTGCTTAAGAAAATCATGAAGTCGCATCCAGCAAAGGATAATAAAATAGGCAAAAAGGTATATTTATTAAGTATAAGCCATAAAATACCATACGTTTTGCATTACATTCGTGTACTGTCACCACCAATGTATTCGGCTTGGAGGACTCCTGCTCCTAGCGTGTGGAACGTTATTTCAAAACTAATGTGACTGAGATGTTTTTCAAAAATGCCCCAGCTGCACTCGTGGAGTCAGAGAATCACCCAAAGTAGCGTTTTCCCATATATCACAACTGTAAAACACCTTCTTATTACACTACAACGGATTAGTTGGGGCAACTAATGTGTAATTAGAGATTGGCTAATGTGTAGGCGATAAGAAATTTTGTATATTTCCCTTCACATAAATGCGATGAAAATGCAATTAACTGTAAGCTGTAAAACAACATTGTCATTTGCGTACATGACTGCTATACTACGAATGTATCGTATTGTTTACTATTAAAATGCAAAATAAAGTAAAAAAAAAAAATAGCGTTTTCCCAATCACAAAAATAGCGCTTTCTCAAATCACAAAAATAGCGCTTTCTCAAATCACCCCCGTGATTGCCATAGTCAAGTCACCAAGCTTTAATCACCCCTGCGGCGGCCCGCCGGTAGCGCTTGTGATCACAATCTCCCCCCCTGTGCAAACTCCGGTCACGTGTTGGAGCCGGTTACCTTAGGATGTGAAGGGGGCTCTGCGGTCCGCGCTGATCTCCGGTGAAGCCGCTTTCGCCGGTGGGACGCGCCTCGGCCTCAGGTTCAGCTCCTTTCCTCGATGACGAGCACAAGGGAACCCCGGTTGCTAGGGGGCGCCTCTCCAGACTCAATGTAGCTCCGCCTGATGAACCTCCGCGTTGCTGGGGGAAACCCTTGTTGCTGTGACCAATCCGAGCGCGGCTCGGAAATGACGATCCCGGGCCGGCGGTGGTGAATACCGGCAGGGTGTTTTCAAGGCTCCTTCTCAGAGCGGCGAACCCGGCCTCGGGCACACAACACAGCTCGAGGGGCTGCAGGCCGTAAAAGCAGGGTCATGCCGGTTCTAACCAACTGTTGTTGTGCCGATGGCTGGCACGATGACGTAGGTGGCGCTGCGTGTTCAAAGAGAAGGGAAATCCCGAGAGAAAGTGTCTCTCTTCAAAGGATTTCCCTTCCTGCTACAATGACGTTACGCCTTAAGCAGTGTGCGCGCATGCTCACCCGAAACACCAAACAAAAACCGGGACGTCTGGTCACCCTACCTTTGAGGCCCAAAAATAGAGCCCCCTAGAGACCCCTTTCGAGGACCCCAAAAAAAACTGGAGGTGCTCAGACCCCCACAGACCCCCCTCCCACTTAAAGCCCTGCCCATAGGTAATAACCTGAAAATACAAAATATGAATTCATTAGTTTTGTTTATTGTTTATGGAAAAAGCTGCAATTCTGATTTCTGGGCAATCATACGTTTACCAAAGATTGGAATTCTGAGCTTAGAAAAAATCGTTGCACTCTGCGGTTTTCTCCTGACAGCTTTCGACAGATCCAATCTAATGGCATGTATAGTTGGAAGGAGGTTGAAAACAGAGAAACCTCGTGGAAACGGACCTGTTAAATACCAATTTTGCACGTTTTGCCTCATTTCCAAGTGAAGAATGCGGAATGGTAAGCATTTATCAGACCTGCTATATACCTCACCGCGTGGTAATGCTATTTACCGGGTGTGGTTACTATGTCTCCCTTTTCCAAGCTACCAAGATACAGGATCTTGGAGTGATTGTTTGGCCCTGTTGCAAGGAATAACAACATTTAAATATGTAGATCTAAGTGTTGACGAGGGCCAGACACATATTTAAAAAAAAAAAAAAAATCAAACAACCTTACAAGAAAGCACCCAAGGTTATACTGACACAGAACCTGTGTAGGAAAAGGCATTCTTTAATGACAATATGAGATTTCCCTTCAGAGGCGAGGAGCTGTACTGCTGTGAGGAGAAAAGCCTCACTCAGCATTGGAGGCTGAAACATTTTGACGTGTATCCTGGCAAATGCTATTTTTAGTTTTGCTCCTGATGTGGTTTTGCATGGGATGCGAGGAACAGATATTTTGTAATGGTTTCGTTGATATGAATGGAAAAAACCTTAACATACTTTATGTAGCGTCACTGAATGCTTATTTCTAAAGCTTTCAGTACCTGAAAATCCCCCTTGCATTCACCATTACGGTTGGATTTCAGGATTCATGTTAAGTAACAAGACCTAGCGCAGGATGACGTAAACAAAAATCAATATTCCTATTTCGACTATGCGGAAAAAAATATGAACATTGATTTTTGCTGCTGAAAAACATCATTGCCTGCTGGAAAACTAAAAGAGCAAACCTTTCCAATGTGTAATGCGGTGCTAAAGAGCACCTCAGTATACATTTCCACTGCCTTCCCAGTTGATGTTATTAGCCTAAATAAATACTCGTTCTGCAGAAATGCTGCATAAAGTTTGAATTTGTGCACTACTTATATACCATACATATTATAGTACCACTATATTTCTTTTTTAGCCTTTTTCAAATGTCCCATATTTTCGTATGCAAAAGTAAGAGAAAAAAAATGTAAGCAGTACTTTAATTGCAACATTGGGGGTTTTGCAGGAAAGTGCCTTTCTGGTTGTGGGTTGACCCCAAAAGTTCCCTTTAAAAATGAAATAATGATGTGCAAGTACTACCACTGCGCCCATGCATTCATGACAAAAGTAGGTCACCCACGAGGTGTTTGCTGTTAGTGTCCTGTGACCAAGGTCTGTGTAAGGAGTCAAGAAGGATCTCAAGGTCCCTCCTGGTGCTCACTCCATTGGTGGAGCTCTGGAAAGCCCCTCGAGAGGAGGCCCACTACTATTGCCTTTGTAATTACATGTTTTTCTTATTGTAGCACGTTTTTCTCACATACATCAAGAAGTCATTGGTAATTTATAGAAAGTGTGTGTTCGTCTTTAGCTTCTGAACCTCTGTAATTTGCCAGAGATCATTAGGAGAGAAAAACAGTTTCCCCAAAAGATAGTCCATTAAATCCCAGCAGAGGATCATAGTTTTTCACAGGTGAAATATTCAAGCAAATCACCACAATTCCTAGAATTGAGATGGTGTTACCAATAAAATATTTATATTGAAGCTAAAATCTGTTATCACCCTTTTTACGGAAGTCAGTACTTTAATATATATTATGCATGGTTCAAGGAACTTATTGATGGTTATGCACTAGTTTGCCATAGGGCCCCGTGCTTTAGCCCTCGCCCTCTGGCTCCACTTTGGTCAATACCTACCCAGGAGTGCCCTCCTCCTTGGATAATTTTGCTTAAATATAGCTCCCCAAATACCGATGCTGTGCTGGCAGGGATGATAGCTAATAACTTGAAAAAAAATCACCTCAGGCAACTTGTGCATGCCCACTGCCAAGCCCCAGGTTTCTTGCCAGAGACCTAGCTCCTCATTTCAAGCCAGTGGCTAAGCTAACATTCATGTTTTTTGTGGTACACCTCTTCCTGCCCTGGCTCTATCAACATTCAGAGCCACTTATGTTAAATGTGAGCCTGATTTCTCATTAAAGCACAGTCTCGATTTTGTCTGAACAACTTCCAGAGGGCCATGGGGCAAGCAGTTACTGGACTCCCTCGTGGGAGTTGAGGCCCTTTAATTTTTTTTCCCTTTACTTTACCAGTGGTACTATGCAGTAGAGGTGGAGATGTCTGTATGGTAAAGCATAGTGGAAATTAAAAAGGGTTAATTTAACTTGAAAAAAATATTTAAAATATTATTCTGCTAAATATATATGTAAAATAAGTTTATATATGCATTTTAAATTGAGAACATAAGAAAAAATGCTACAGCACTATTAACTTTATTTAGAATTTATTCCTTAATCAATTTAAATATATAAATTGTATTACAATTATTAATATATAATATATGAATATTAAATATTTTATTATGCATTAATAATTGCTAAATAATTTAAAGTCATTGAATTTAATTTTAATACACAAAACTTTACATTCCTGTTTAAATAAAATAAACATTACAACACGTTATAATTAAATATTACATAGGTACCTGTTTTAGATTGTTTAACATTAAATTAAATATATTGATACTTTAAACTATTTAAAATAATTTAGTTTAACACTTTCCTATGGGTTTTTATTTAATTTAAAGTCCCAACCTTCCTTATTTTCTCTGGGAGGCTGTTGTACTACCAGTGATTTGCCATCTATGGTGCTTGACTTACTCCTATTTTGTGGAGTAGTACTTTAGAAGTACAGGTTGTGTATAGTACTTTGTAGTGTGTTTTGCAATACTATTGTAGGACTACAAGACATACTACAAAATGCAGTTTGAGAATCAGGCCCTATAAATTGTTTACAGTCTCTTTGACTTTTTGACAGACATTATACATTTTTTCTAAAACTTAACTTCCTTTGAATGAGTTTTTGTTGAATTCAGAAAGGAGTAAATACTGTAGCTAGTGTTAAAGTAACGTGTCTCTCATTGATACTCTTAGACAGTATGATATATTCTTATACAAGCACTTCAGTTTCAATTTGCAGACGCACCTTTTACAGATGGCTGAGATCTACTCAGTTAGACATTTTGGTACCATGCACCTAACATAAATCTCAATAAGAGTAGTCGTTGTTCAAATCCAAAATTATTTGGATAGAGAGACTGGCCTTTATTAAAATCCACACTCTCTCAGTGGCTTAACATAGCCCCCCGCAATCCCCATGGTGCAGGGGAGCCCCCAAACTCCCAGGGCCCCCTCAGCACAGTACCCTGACTGGAGAGCTTCTGATTGAGTCCGTAGGGAAGGCCCTCCATGAACCTTGCAGGGAGTGGCCCTCAAGTTTTGTTACGGCACTGCACTCTATATCACTTTTTTTTGTAATTACATTGAGACCCAAATTTCAGACTCTCTAAAACGGTCACAATATTAGGTCCAGTCACTCATTAAGAGTGGTTTGGCTAATAGGCCCGACTTTTCCTACTTCCAGAGTTAATGATACCAGGGATAAAAGTCAGCCAGAAAAATAAGCTGGATTTTCCCACCTCCCAAGTGTTACAAATACCTAGGATATCGGAAACTCCTACTAGCACTTCCAGGGCTTGGGAAAATTGTACTATTATGAGTTGGACCACGAGGACTAAACAATTGAGGGAAAGGGGTAATTCCATTTTCACTTCCAATATTAATTCTTCGTCTTTCTACAGACTTTAACACAGCAATTCTGTCTATTATTGGCAGCCAAAATCTCCCCATTGAAATAAAAAATCTTATAATTCTAATGCTGCAGATAAAAGTAGGTACTACCCGATCAGAATGAAGAATTTAGGCATCTTGAGTGCGGCAGTATGTAAGTGATCTGTCTTTTACATCGTTGTCTTAGAAGTAGTGGCATATTATTTTCAACCATCCCATTCCGACTCAATGGGGCATATTCTCAAGGACTTATCGCCGAGTTGGCGGCACTTTATCGCAGCCAAAGTGGTGATAGATTTATCGCCCTATTCACAAGCTGGTGCTAACAGCCGATATCACCAGTTTACCTTCGATAGCAGCCGCAAAAAACATCACCACGGATGACACCGGCAACTAACGCTAATGAGATGCAGAGTAGGCGTTTCCGTGCAAAAACCCGCGACAACACCACTTCGCAACATTCTCAACGACCAGCCAGATCGGCGATAAGATCACAAAACATGCGATAAGGCGCGTTAGCAGCAGGGAATTAACACCTGCTCTTTCCTGGTATTAAGTTGGACGATAACCTGCACCAGAAATGGGAGCCCAGCCCACAGCCACACCAGAAGAACAACAGATACCATGGAGCTACTGATCATGCAGCCGGACACCCAAGAGGGCCACAACACCCACCGCCACCCCCCCCAGGATCACCCCCCCCGGGCCCCACCCCGGACAAAGATATTTTACATCAACTTTAAGAAATCATGAACAAAACAATTCGCCTGATGTCGCACAAGTACAACTATTAACATTCATGTGTGGTCAGAAAAAGGAGAATCATTCAATCATCTTTGAATTTCCAAACAAATTATTTAATTCAAATGTAACTCAAAACAACTATTCGGAAGAGTCATGGCGGGTCTTTTCTGGACAATCTGTAAGACACAGCCTGCAAGACAAAATTCAAGATAAGAAGGTGTGTCATGCGCTCATCAAAGGACAGAGAGAGAGAGAGAGAGAGTGAAAGAGAGGGAGAGAGAGAGAAAGGGGGAGAGAGGGAGAAGGAGAGAGAGAGTAACAGAGGAAGAGAGAGAGACAGTGAAAGGAAGAGAGGGAGAGGGAGAGAGAGTGCCAACACTGCGGACCCAGGCCTCACTGCTCACATGCTGCCACCGGTGTGTCTCCAACCACGTGCTAGTATACACTGCAGTCCACCAGGTCCCTTATCTGAAACAGAGTCCAGATTTATGAATGGCAGAGTTCATATCAGTGCACACGCCATCATCGCTTGGCCGCCCCTGCGCACACAGGCTGCTGCACCCCAGCCCCTCCCGCCGCCCAGCGGTGTTTGCCCACCCCTGCGCACCCAGGCCTCACTGCTCACCTTCTGCCACCAGCGTGTCTCCAAGAGGGCCCACCACGTGCCAGTGCAAGTTCCAAGCCCGGGGCCCGCAACCTTGGCAGCCTCCACATCATGCAGCCCCGCGGGCCACCAGGTCACACACGTGATTCTGGGTCTTGATTTTGCAATGGCAGAGATCATATCAGTGCACACGGCATCATCGCAGGCTGCACACCCGCTCAGCTCTATAGGTGCCACTAACTCTGTGAACCGCGAGGCAACGCCACGTGGCGGTAGGCCTGCGCTGCCCACTGGCTCAGGCCTACACTGCGGTCCAGCAGGGCTCACACAAACCCTTACCAGTCCGGACCGCCAGGACGGCGCATCATCGCAGGCTGCCCCTACTTCAGTGCACCGAAAGTCACCGTCCCGTGGCGGTAGGTCCATGCCAGCCGCAGTGTTTCCAGTGCCACCAACTCTGTGCAATGCACGTCATGGACCCTTACTGATTGAGTCTCGTGATATGCCAGGCGGACGCAGCCATGTCACCTCCGGCAGTGGGGAAGAACTGGGACACGTAGCGTTGTCGTCCCCCCCTTTATACGTAAGCCGAGTGGGCTGGGTCAGCGTACGCCAGGCCAGCGTAGGGGTGTGAATAATTATCCCTGGGCTCTGGGCGTGGTTCATTTCTGGGCTGGACAGGAAACCAACTGATGCGTGTGTCTCTGTTGCAGTGTATGCGCCACACGGCCAGCAATCGACAAAGTTGCAATGTTGCATGCACCCGGAGGGTGGCCGCGCTCGAAGGGATTGTACAAGGAACGCTGGGCCGCTCGGGCTCTTGGCTCATGCAGGCCAATTGTTGTGTGTGTATCGCTATTGGTGCACCATAAGCCTAAGGCCTAGCCTCAATTGCAGCGCGAAAGCCACATCACATTTCCAGAATGCAAGCAGTAGTCAGACTAACATTAGGGATGAAAGCTCCTTTGTCTCAATACATAAGGCGGAAGGACATCTGCACCTCCAACCTTGGTCTTGCATGTGGCAGGCACCCCCTGAGAGAGATACCATAGCAGATGATGACGACTCCCACACTACGCACAGCGCTAATGAAAGACCAACGTATCCACACCCCACACACAGAAGTCCTTGCTCGAGGTACTCTTGCATGGAATGCCCTTGTCACTCACGTACACAAAAACCCATACGTCCAAACGTTGCACACACATACGACTCATTGCTCCGAGCTGTGGCATATCATCCACATAACTGCCGCAGGTCAGAAGAGTGCCGGTTCTACGAGAGCCACCAACGCAATGGCAGAACATCCCGGGCGCATGCACAACGCCTGTCACGTGGAACTGTACCGTGACCAAATGCTGCCTGTTAGTGTCTGATGCATTGGTCTGCATGTTGTGGCCCTTGTCTTGCCCGTACTGACACGCACATGGCAATAAAGTCTATGCAACTTCACTAGTGTTCAACTGTGATGAGTGTTGATTGGAATGACAAATCGTGTGCCTCAATGAGCATTGTCTGTACACAGGGAGGGACTGACTGACGCATTTCACTTAGGGGTGAGTCCCTATTGCCAGCTCCACCTCTGTGAGCCAGACATAGTGGTTGGGATAGTTGCTGATAGGCCTGTGCTCTGACGTGTCTTCAGCAATGTGAGTATGGTGTCCATATTCTTGCCATGTGGATCAATGTGATCCATCACTACAGGCTGTGTCCACCCAATGGAGTGTGAGTAGGTATGCGAAGAGATGTTCTGTTGTCAAATGTGATGGTGGACACTACTTTAGGCCTGCCAACGACTTTGACATTTCATACCCAGCCCTATTCCTAACATTGCGTGGGGCAAAGTTGAGGAATTGCACGATTGTTGTTTCAGGGCAATGAGGCCACAGCTAGTGCACACATCTCCAATCATCTCACTTCCTATGTGTGTCACGGTCAAACATGCGCATTGCTTTAATTTCCCAGGGTGTACCTTTTTGGGCAATCAATGTCCTTACATTCATCCATACTTTCATACTTGATCGATTATGGACATGACACATCTGTGTGAATTTGAATGATTTATTCACATTCGGTGGAGTGTCGGAGCTGGAGCAGTACATGGCCATGCAAACCCCACATTACATTGTAGCCCAGTGGAGGGCGAGCCAGAGTCATTTAGGGAGTGACAAGTTCATCAGAAGAGGAAGAGTACAGTCCGCAGTCTGATTGCTGTGTCATTGGTAAGCAAACAAAATATGGCAGTCCATGTCGAGGTCCAAGGTGAGTGTCGCAGAGTGTTTCGGGGGACAGTGGGAGGTGTTGTTACAGGGCATGATGCAGAGGGCAGAACCAAGCTGAAACAGGGCATATGGCGGAGAAGAATGCTACTGGCTCCTTCTTACTACAAAGGTGGAATCACCTGCATCTTCGTCCTCTATGTCATCTGTCTGACATGTGGGTGCTGATGTTTGGTCTGCAGCACTGTGTGCCACTGACACATCAGGGGCCTGAGATGTGTGTGTAGAAGTACCAGCAGCATTCATCAGCGACTGCCTTAGTGGCAGCAATGCGATGATGAGGATCTGCAGGGCATGGAAGATCCCAACAACTTTTCGCTGGTGTGCATCCGTGGCAGCCATTCTTTCCGCATGCATCCGCTTCATGTTCTCCATTATCCTCAGCATCTGTGCCAACTCTCGGCTGACATCGCTGAGGCCACTCTGACAAGACAGTTGTTCTCCTCCCAGAGTCATGACTCCAGCGATGTCGGGCATGGATTGTTGGACATCATGGAGTGAACTGTGGGTGTCAGTTAGGGAGTGTAAGTGGTCCCTGATGGGACTTAGACACCCACGTATGTCATCTAGTTTGGCTGCCATGAGGTCGAACCCCACCCGCACCTGTTCAGCCACCTCCTTCTGGCAGTCTAACACATGGCCTTGGAATGCGATGTGTTCTTCGGTGAGGTGCTGGGAGCCAGCCGTGGTGGTGGGTGCTTCCTGCTGTGTGGTCTGTACAGGGGGTGGGGTCTCCTCGATGCAGCTGGGCTGCCCTGCTCCTGGAGGTGGGTTGCCGTAGCTGTCCATGAGCTGTTGTAGGGCGTTGGTGTCGAAGGTGTGGAAGTCCTCTTCATCATCACTGATGAGTTGTCTGGTCTGCTCTGTAGGAGGTGTTGGTTGTCCCTCTGCAATGTGAAGGGTAGATGCATTTTAACATTGTGTTGACATGTATGTTGACACATTGTTCAAGTTTACATACAGACTGCATGACAATGTACATTGTTACTGTTTGGGAGGAGCTGACTATTTGATGCGGGACAGTGGACATTTGAACTACATCACGGATGTGAGGTTGTACACGTACATTATCATCTCACAGTTTCCTGCTATGCCAGATGTGATTGGCCAGTTTCTACGCACAAGCGGAACCAGTTGTGTCCCCTGTTCTGTAGTGAGAGTGGTGCACTTTGTACCACATTGTCGTCAATGATGATGTGCTGTTATTGCTATGTGTGTGTGCTGCATTGTGAGAGAGTCGCCCCTGCAGCTGTGATTTTGCTGCCCCTTATCCCTTTGAGGCGGTGTGCCTTTGACTTCTGTGCTTCTACAGTGCTGAGATGTTGCAGACTTGGCTAATTTTGGCTCTAGTTCGGATTTTGGACTCTTGGGCATGGTTTATCCGCAGATGTGTTGTTGACATCAGGGGTTGTTTGTGCACGTGGATGTGTCAGAGTGTGACCTGCTCCTTTACGGATGTGTTCCACACTCAGCCACCTCAGTGTCGTGGCGTGCACCATGTCATGATAATTGGACTGCAGCCATGCTGTTCGTCATGCAGTGTCACTTGCATTGTCAGTGTGGCTCGCAGACACGCTGCTTTGCTGGTTTTGACACGTGTGCATGGGTTGGTTGTGAGATTGGTGCTGTCTGGGGAGGGACCCCTTTGTGCCCATAGTGGACGGGGGCCTACTTGCTGTTTGTATGTGTGCTGCAGTGTGCCAAGGGGATCAGGGACATAATCCAGAGTCATTGTGGGTGTGCAGTGTGCTCTACTTAATTGTGCATGTGTGCCATTGTGCCCATCTCCGCCCGTCTCCCCAGTCCCTGTTCGGTACTCACCCTGGTGCTGTTGTGTCAGGTCATGTTGAGCAGTGTCCGGACCCCCAACTCCTGCCACCGTCTCCCCACTGATGACTGTGGCCACCATTTCCTCCATCTCATCTAGCTCCTGGTGTTCCGCTGGACTGCCACCTCCAGTCTGCATTGCTGCCTGATGGTTGTCAGCGAGTTTCTTCTTGGTTTTGCGCTTCGCATCATTCCAGCGCCTCTTGACCTCTCCAATTGTCTTCCTCCCCACTCCGACTGCATTCACCTTGTCCAGGATGGACTGCCATATTGCATTTTTATTTGCAAATGACACGTTGGAGGTGACGAACAGTTGGTGGTGTTCTATCACCTCCGTGATGATGATCCTGTTTTCCTGCGGACTGAACCTCGTCTTCCTTGTCTTCTTCTCCTTGCCCTTCCAGGACCCCGAGGTCCCAGGCTGGTCCTCCTGGGGGCTTGTGGGGTTCTGGTTGTCCTCTGTACTTGCTCCGGCTTCCTCCATGGTGCTACGCAGTTTGAATTATTTTGTTGGTGTTTTTCGGTGCTTTTTATAGTGCATTTTCCCGCATGACACGTGGGAATTGCAGGCCTGTCACTGGTTATCGCTGATTTTTTTATCGTGGTTGGCCACATCGCAACTTTTTTCACGTTCGCGTTTCGCGTTTTTTTGCCATCACGGTAATTTTATCGCGGCATTTGACGCGTTAGCGTGAGACTATCGCATGGTACCGCCCTGTTGAGAATACAACGTTAACACAGCGTTATTTTCACGTGATAGACTGCGATGTGCAAAGTTGCGTTAAGCTAATTTTGCGATAATTATCACACGTTCTTGAGAATATCCCCCAATGTACATTAGCCTCTTCTCTGGAATGCTGACATTTGCTAAGTCAATCAAGGGCAGTGGGTAATTTATCTTCCAGTGCTGCATGGAATTAGGGAGACAATTCTCAATGCTGCCAAGTTGTGATATTTGTTAATTTGTCAAATGCTGAATATGCCTTTAACGTAAAACATACAATGGCAAAGCTAAACTGCCCAGCAATTTGTTGAGGGAGGTGTTTGGTAATAGGCAGACAATTTTGGGGCATATTCACAAGGACTTATTGCCGAGTTATTGCCACCTTAACGCATCAAAAGTGGAGATAGATTTAACGCCCCATTCACAAGCGGGGGCAAACTGCAGACATCGCCAGTATTCCTGCGATAACTGCCGCAAAATTTATCTCCACGGGTGACACCACCAACTAACCCTAATGAGATGCAGAGTAGGCGTTCCCGTGCAAAAACTTACGAATGCACCATTACACCACTTTCACAACGAACTGCCAGATCTGCGATGCGAACCAAAAACAGGTGATAAGACGCGGTAGCAGCAGGGAATTAACACCTGCCTTTTGCTGGTGGTAAGCAGGACGACTACCTGCAGCATGAAAGGGAGCCCAGCCAAGAGCCACATCTGAAGACCCACAGATGCCATGGAGACAATGATCTTGCAGCTCCGAGACCCGTGAGGGCCACAACACCCACCGCCACCACCCCCAGGCCCGCCACCACCCCCAGGACCCATCCCGCCCCCGGACCACCACAGAGGCAGCGTACACAACGACAGCGGACCCACCTTAAACGCACCAGCCGCACAGACTGAACGCCAGAGGAGGACATTGCCCACTACAGGCCCAAAAGGACAACCATCCCCCGCATCCTGACCCACATCGCCCACCTGCTGACGGTACCAACACAGCGGACAACCAACATCCCTCCGCAGACAAAGCTGCCAGCTGTGCTGCACATGTTGGCCTCTGGTACTTTCCAATCCACAACTGCCAGAGTCGGAGGAGTCTCACAGCCAGCCCCATCCAAGTTCATCACACCTGTCCTGGATGCCATCATCAGCCTGGTACCCCAGCACCTCTACTTCACCCACACTGCGCAGGAGCAGCTGGAGACCAAGCAAGGCTCCTACGCCATAGCTGGATTCCCTCAGGTGTCGGGGGCAATTGACTGCACACATGTACCCCTCGTGCCCCCTGCCGACACTGCACACAACTACCGCAACAGAAAGCACATGCATCCCAGGAATGTGCAGGCAATAGTGGACTACCCGGGACTCCTCAAAAATGTCGTGGCCAACTCCCCAGGCAGAGTGCATGATTCCTACATCGCCCGACAGTCCATCACCAACCAGCGCTCCCAGGATGGCATCTATGGAAATGCAGTGCTCGTTGGTAAGTACCAAATGAACACACCACACACCTCCACCCCACAGTCATGCAACTCACGACACTGGCAATGGGCACGCAGCAGAACTACATGCAACATGCCACACAACATGCCAACCAACCAGACACGACAACACGACTCCATTGGGAACCTGGGCTTGCCATGCACACAACCCAGCCACGGCATGGCACCACAGCCACACAATAACAGAATGTGAGGAGAGGCTTGGAGCAGGCATGTGCGAGAGCGGCAAGTGACTAATGAATGAGAACCTACCCAATGCCAGGTGTGGCGTGGAGGTGCCGGACAGACTCCAATGAGCAAACCATGGAAATGGCCATGTGGACATCAACTGCTGGTGCATGGAGTGTAGTGGCCAGTGGACGCTACCATGTCCCCACAGGCTGTGGGGCAGAACGTGGAAATGTCGCACGTTACGTCCCCCCCTGTATGCGCGGGTGGAGTGGGTTGGCCCTGCGTATGCCAGGCCTGCGTAGGGGTGTGAATAAAAACCCTGTCGCACTGGGCGTGGTTCTCTTTCGGAATGGCCAACGTGTCTGCCAGGGCGGCGCCGCTCAGCCCGCCACGAGGCCGGCGCCGTGCGCGGCGGGGCCTGCGTCCCTGTTCGCCTGCTGCACCCCGGGCCGCTGCTCCCCAGACCGGTCATGCCTGCCCCAGCGCACCAAGGAGGCTCCGCTCACCTGCCAACACCGGCGTGTGTCAAAGAAGGCCCACCATGTGCCGGTGCAAGCTCCAAGCCCCAGTCCTATGACCTTTGCAGCCTCCACAGACCATCGCTGGCCTCCACGACGCTGGCCCACAGTACTCCTTTCTCATTGACATACTTCACCGGCGTACTCTTCGGCCCAGTTGTTGGCACATGTTGTACTGAGTCGTGAGTTAAGAATGGCAGTGACCCCAAGTCTGTGGCAGCGTCCACATCACTGTACTCCCTCCGATCAGTGAAGCCAAAGTCTGCATCGCAAGCCTGCGACACGTAGTGCCACTAACCCTGTTCAACGCAAGCTGGCGACACGTGGTGCCACTAACCCTGTTCAACGCAAGCCGGCGACACGTGGTGCCACTAACCCTGTTCAACACAAGCCGGTGACACTTGGATGAGGGCTCAGGCCTACACTGCGACCCAGTAGGTCCCACATGTGGAACTGTGTCCTGAGTCTTGAATGGCAGTGACCCCAAGTCCGTGGCAGCGTCCACATCACTGAACTCCCTCGAATCAGTGAAGCCAAAGTCTGCATCGCAAGCCTGCGACACGTGGTGCCACTAACCCTGTTCAATGCAAGCCGGCGACACGTGGTGCCACTAATCCTGTTCAACGCAAGCCAGCGACACGTGGTGCCACTAACCCTGTTCAACGCAAGCCGGCGACACTTGGATGAGGGCTCAGGCCTACACTGCCACCCAGTAGGTCCCACATGTGGAACTGTGTCCTGAGTCTTGAATGGCAGTGACCCCAAGTCCGTGGCAGCGTCCACATCACTGAACTCCCTCTGAACAGGGAAGCCAAAGTCTGCTTCGCAAGCCTGCGACAGGTGTCTGTGGGCCCGTGCTGACCGCTGCCCCCGGCCTACACTGCGGTCCAGTAGGTCCCACATCCAGCACTTAGTCGTGATTCATGAATGGCAGAGTCCATACCAATGAACGCACGGAGAGGAGTAAGAGGAAGATGCAGCTCAGTCCGGATGAAAGCCGGATCCTCGTCACGGAGGTGACCGAACACTAGCAACAACTGATCTGGTGCCACCAACCCTGTTCACCGCAAGTCCGCATCCCGTGGTGCCACTGAACCTGAACTACGCAGGCCGGTGGGACCATCCAACGTAAGCCGGCGACACTCGGTGAATGGCCCCTGCTGACCGCTGCCTCAGGCCTACACTGCGGTCCAGTAGGTCACACATGTGGAACTGTGTCTTGGGTAAGATATGGAGGAGTCCACACCATTGGACACGCCTCAACGCAGGCGGCATCCCCTATCAGCACTGGTGCCACTAACTCTGTGCGCAATGAGTCATGGGCACTTTCTGGTTGGACTTTGGTGGCGTCTGAGTCCATGGCCTGGGGGTTTTCTGCATCATCATCTGGCTGGTTCAGATTTGGTGTTCGACATGTGTCTGTTCTATTCATCTCCACCATAGTGACTGTTTCTGCGTGGTTCTGCACTCTGTATCATGCCCTGGGGGTACACCTTCCACTGTCCACTCCGCGACAACCCCCTTTGTCATCTACAAGAACCTGCTCTGCTCTCGTGACCCTGCCCAAGTGCACCGCAAGTCAGCCGCCCATGTTGGTAGGCCCGTGCAGTACGCTGTGCCTCCGGGGCCACTAACTCTGTGCGGCTCAAGTCATGGGGCCTTTATGGTTGAATGGTTGTGTCCTTAACGATGTACACTGTTGTCGTTTTTTGACTGCACCAGGCACTCCATGATGGCTAGTGTACACATACCCCACACACATCTAACACAGGTGTCACTCGACATGTGAGCCTGCTAATAAAAGTGGCAGGGTGCACGTGCCCGTAGCCATTCACACCATCTAAGCAAGTGTGTCCGTGTGGTTATTATGTCAGCATGATGGGCCCGAGCCCTGCAACATCACAGTGTGCTGTCTTCAGCGGACGATACCATGTCACCTCAGCAGTGGCTGAGACCTTGGACATGTAGCCGCCCGCCCCCCTGCATGCACAAGCGGCGTGTGCTGGTCCGGCGTACGTCAGGACAGCGCAGGGGTGTGCTGATTCGGCAGGGGGATCAGGGCGTGGCTCTGGTCTGGCCTTGAGCAGGAAGTGCGGTAAGCATGTCTCTGTGTTGGAGTGTTGTCGCCACCGGGGCCACAGTAGTCGATGTTGCAATGTAGCATGCACCCGGAGGGCGGGCCCGCACGTACGGGGAAATGTAGGAGCGCAAGACCGCTCGGGGTCTTGGCTCATACATGCCAAGTGTTATGTGTATCAGTCCTGTGGCTGCATAAGTCAGATGCCGAGCCATTCGCAGCGCGATCACAGCCAGCCATGGACTGTACACCTGTGTCCGCCCTGTCCAGACCATTGGCCTACACTCACGTGGCCGCACAGCCTCAACGGCCAGCTTCACAGTGTTGTTGGCATGCCGCTGGACATGCGCAGACAGGCATGACAATGGGGTGCCGTAGGAGTGCACATGATACAACCGTGCAGCGCACACAAGTGTGGGGGCTCATGGGAGGAAGGAGCAGCTGTGAGGCAACGTGACACCCAGTGTGGCCTCTCATGTGCCACGTGCTCGGCATATCATCCATGATTCCCTGGGTCGCAGACATCCCACCCCACCCATGACAGGCCTCTGCACATCTCCTGTATGCAAGCAGATGGTAGGGTTACTGCAGGGATGAAAGGTCCTTTGTCTGAACTATCATGCGGAAGCACATCTGCAGCTCCGAGCTGGGACTTGCATGTGCCCAGCACCCCCTGACAGATACAATAGCATTTGCTGGTGACTCCCACACTACGCACTGCCCGACGTGAGACCAACGTGTACACATCCCACACACAGAAGTCCTTGGTCGTACTTAGCGTGCGTGAAATGGCCTTCACATGTACTCCCACCCCACCCCAGGCCTGCACCCGTTGCACACAGACACTGCTCATTGATCTGAGCTGTGGCATTTCATCCACAGGACTGGTGCGGGTCAGCACAGTGCCGCTTCAAGCAGAGCCACTGACGCAATGGCAGGACATCCCGGACACATGCACGACTCCAGTCACGTGGACCGGTACCGTGCACGTCTGCTGCATGTACTAGGGGCACTGCCATTGGCAGTGCTGTGGATCAGATACCGGCTAAGCTTCCGCCTTGCCAACGTCACCTGCATTCAGTCTGTGTTGCATTGTCGCACATGCATATTCGAGTGGACCATGGATGTCTGCCTCTCCAACGTAACGGTAGCTGACCTGGATTTCGACATGTGTGTGCGCCCCCTGTTGGCCCACGACCAGGAGTGTCACTGCGATGCCCGTTTATGGCATGCCTGGATGATTGGCATGCATGCTGGCAACTGGACCTGGGAGATTGCACGACTCGTCGTGTGCAGTGACCACATTGAGCCGCTCCCCTATTGGGCTTTAGTGCCAACTGGGGCCAGGGGTTGGAGTCAGCACATCTGTCCGGGACAGCTGATGGGTTACGTCGCCGACATGTTAGATCTAGTCGACAACGAGCTCTCATTGGAAATGTTGGCCTACGCTGCTGCACTCGCGTTCATGGACGAGTGACAACGTACCTGCAGCCACAACTGAATGTGACCCATTGCACGTGTCCCAACGCCTGGTTGCATGTTGGAGATCTGGTCACATGTCCCAAGACGACAGTGGACATGGATGCATTGGCCTGGACTCCGGATCCTTGCGTGGACAACCAACGCGGGTTGGCACTGACTTGTGTGGGTGATGGACTCCCCGGGGTGGATATGGGTGCTTTCCAACATTCCTCATTCAGACATGCTGCATGTCATGGCACTTCTGTTGGCCGTACTGACACGCAATTGTTGATAAAGTTTTCGCACCTTCACTTGTCTCCAACTGTGATGAGTGTTGAGTTGTATGCCAATGTGTGTGTCACGGCCTATCTGGGTCCCTGCCATACATGCATTGCTACCCCATCAGGGCTGTGGGTTTGTACTTGTGCATTATCATGTCCCTTTTTCATGCTTTGCCAGATGCGTATGGCCATTTACCGGCCACAAGCGGGTGCACTTGTGTCCTGTGTTCGGTTGTGCAAATGTTGCTGTTTGTGCCACATTGTGTTCGATGTTGAGGTGCTCTGCTTCCTATGTGTGTGTGCTGCATTGTGTGTGAGATGTCCCTTCAGCTCTGATTTGGCTCATCCTTCTCCCTTTCAGGCAGTGTGGTTTTCACTTCTGTGCTTGTTCAGTGGTGTGATATTGCCGTGTTGTGCGACTTGTGCTCTTGGTTGGTGTTGTTACTCTTGGGCATGGTTTGTCTGCAGTTGTGCTGTGCTTAATTGTGCATGTGTGCCATTGTGCCCATCTCCCCCCATCCTCCCAGTCCCTGGTCGTTCCTCTCCCTATTGCTGTTGTGTCTGTTGATTTTGAGCAGTTTCCGGTCCCCGACTCCTGCCACCATCTCCAGACTGATGTGGTGGACACCATTTCCTCCATGTCATCCAGCTCCTGGTGTGGCGCTGGACTCCCACCTCTGGTGTGCATTGCTGCCTTCTGGTTGTTGGCGTGTTTCTGTTTGTTTGTGCGTTTCGCATCATTCCAGCTGTTCTGGTTTTCTTCCATTGTCCTCCTCCGCGCTCCGGCTGCATTCACCTTGTCCACGATGGACTGCCATGTACAATGTTTGTTGCCAATGGGGCTTGTGGGGTTGTGTACTAGCTCCGGCTGCCTCCATTGTGCTTCACTGTTGTTTTCTGTTTGGTTTGTCTTCCTTTTTCCTGCTTTTGCTGTGCTTATTCCCGCCTGCCGTGTGTGTGTCACGGGCCTGGCGCTGCTTATTGCTGCTTTCCTCATCGCGAATGGGCTCATCGCATGTTTTTTGGTGTTGGGGTTTGTGTTTTTATCTCCGTCGAGGTGGTTGTATCGCGGACATTGGCCGCGTTTTCGGCAAACTATCGCATGGTACCGCCGTGTTGTGAATTCCACATTAACACAGGGTTGTTTTGCCGTGATAGACTGCGATGTGTAAAGTTGAGTTAACATTTTTGGGAGATGTTTAGCGCACGTTCTTGTGAATATCCCCCTTTGTGTGTGCTGCTTTCATAGAAAGAAAATTCCATAGTGAAGTAAGATCATGAGTCACAACAATATTAAAGATGAGAGTAGGGCTCCTTTTCTCAACAGAGTCCATTCGGCTGGATAGGCTGCCTGTAGCCTCATAAAAGAGTGTTATGTAAAAAAAAAGCCAGAAGATGATGTTTAGACTGTAAATGGTTAACTTAGAAGGCCTATGGTGCAAAATATTACATTGCAGATACTTCTGACAATGGGCTTGGATTTTCATTGGATCTTGAAGAAACCCTGTGTGTGCATGGATATATGATTGGTGAATAAAATCTCCTCTTGGTAGCAGATTTATTTCTAGCCACTGATCTCTCATAGTCCAGTCTAAACATGTCAACTGGCCTTTTTTCAGAGCAAGTATCAGCTGCTTGTTGAAGCCATGTAACAGCAAAAGGAGGCCAATTAAATTGACCCTTGCAGAGAAATTCCAGTGATTGGGTGTTGCCAGCACTCAAGAGTCCCTCAGTATTGTTTCCTCTGCAGCCAGGCAGGTTGTTTTTATTTCTTGATGGTATTCCCAGGGCCAGGTAACTTCTGTGGAGACGGTGGTGAGTTGGCATTATTATTTTGTGTCTTAGCTTGTGATTTCTCACACCCAATCGTAGCAGCATTCCCATGGAAAACTCACCTCTTTTTTCAGCACTGTCTCTCATTCAAGATGCACATAACTTTCCTCCCTCTGGAAGGACATAATGTTCCCTTTCAGAAACACATCTATTGAAATGTGGGTACCTCCCCTCTCTCTATGCTGGCCCAGAAAGAATGTCTAATTTGGGATCTGTACTTCAAAGGTAGAGCTGTTTATTTTGCCATCCATTGTTGTTCCCCTCCTAGATGACAAATCAACGTCAAGCAGTCACTATTGCCAACAATTTGCCCTTTCTGCTCTAGATAGATAGGTATTACATGGGTAAGCCTACTTATTGAATGTTTGCTAGTGCTTTCAGAGCTCCTATTTTACAGAAAAGAGGTTTTTACTTTGAAATATTGATTAGAATTTACCATACTGAATTCATTTACAGCATATTTAGCTTCTCTAAACAAATATAAAAGGCAAATGGATGGTTAACACAACATTTCTATTTCTTTGAGTGCTGGTGAAAAAGATAAATTGCTTTCACTGTGACAGTGCAGGCCTCAAATTAATATTCATCACACACTCCAGCCATGGCTGACATAAGCATCTACTGATGAATCATCCCCAGTTTTGTAAATAGACATTGGAAATGCAGAACACTTCAAGCAAAAAGTTACACTGTCTCATATTACACTTTATTTCCTTCTTCAAATATGTCATGTTAACCCTGCTCTATTGTGTGAACATCCTACAACAGAAAAACTAATTTTAGAATACATATTTGCAATTTTCTTACAATGTGCTGGAGTCATGCAAGTCGCCAATTAGGGTCCAAAAATCAACCACCATTTTGTGGTTGACTCTCAAATCACTTCTGACTCGAGTGTCAAGGCTAAAAAAATCACTTCTGATTCGAGAGCTTCGTCATAACTCCAAAAATCACCTCTGACGAAAACGTTTCATGATAGCCAAATCAAGAAAGGCAAACACTTTAAACAGTGGCGGCAGCCACATAGAAAAAGTGGCGGGGGGGAAATGTAGCCAAACACACATGAGCACCGAGAGAGAGCACATAGGTTAGTTTAGTTTAGCTATTTATAAAGCGCCTGGTTACACCGCCGGTGCGTCCCCGCGCTATAATGGTACTCTGAAAGAAAGGAAAAACAATGACTGCAGAAACACCCCAATATCCCTTAAATTGTTACGCTATTGGAGAAGAGCCAAGTCTTTAGCTGTTTGCGAAATTTCATTTCGCATTGCTCGACTCTTAAATCCATTGGGAGAGAGTTCCATATCCTTGCTGCTTGGTATCTAAAGGATTGGGCCCCCATTCTGGCTTTAAAAACTCTGGGAATAGTGACCAAAGCCCTGTCCCTGGATCTTAGATTTCGACTCGGGCAATACTGCACTAGCATGGAATGCAGGTACCTCGGACCTTTTTTTTGCAGTATACGATGACCATAGCACAAAGCCTTGAACACTATTCGTTTCTCCACTGGCAGCCAGTGTAGTTCTGTCAGTGCTTTCTTTATGGAGGATCTTCTTGGCAGGCTGAGAACCAGTCGCGCTGCTGCATTTTGTACCTGTTGGAGTTTTTTTAATCCCTTCTTTGTGGCCCCCAGGTACAGAACGTTGCCATAATCCAACTGTGAGGTAATCACTGCATGTACAATGGTTTTCCTCGTTCTTGTAGGCAGCAGGTCTAGAATCTTTCTTAAGATTTTCATGGTTCCATAACATTTTTCTGCAACTTTACGGATTTGATTATCGAAAGTCAGATTAGAATCGAACCATACTCCAAGATTTTTTACTTCTATTTTTGGAAGAGGAAAATCTCCCAGTGAAACCGGCCACCATACTGGTGACCAGATGGACGGAGTCTTGCCCATAATCATCACCTCCGTTTTGTTACCATTGAGCTTCAGGCAGTGTTCAAACATCCACTTAGATACTTCTTCTAAGCATCTAGAAAATTGGATTGCCGCCTGTTCCTCTTTTTGAGATAGCATAACAATTAACTGAGTGTCGTCGGCATACGACACAATAGACACCTTGTATTTCTCAACTCGTTTGGCAAGGGGTCCTACATATAAATTAAATAAAGTAGGACTCAGAATGGATCCCTGCGGAACCCCCTGAGGCAGAGGCATTTCCTTAGATCTAAAAGATTGCTGTTCAACTTGGAAACTCCGTGCTGACAAAAAAGATGACATCCATCGCCAGCCGTTTCCTTTGATACCACACTCCTCCAGTCTCTGGAGTAATATCGTGTGTGAGACAGTATCAAATGCAGCACTTAGGTCCAGCATAATCAACGCGACTGTTTGACCTTCATCTGCAAACTTTCTCAGCGTTTCCGTAGCCATTAGCAACGCCGACTCAGTTGAGTGATTGGCCCTAAAACCCGATTGAGAGGGGTGGAAAAGATCATTTTTGTTGATATGATCAACAAGTTGTCTATTCACTAATTTTTCCGCAATCTTTGCTACAAACGGGAGTAGGGAAATTGGGCGTGAATTTTCCAGTACGAGCTGGTCTATAGTTGATTTCTTTTTCAGAGGTCTGACTATTGCCTGTTTCCATTTCAGGGGGACCTCTCCTGTTTGAAATGAACTTTCAATAAGTTCCGAGATATATGGCATGATCAGATCCTCGCCCTGCATTAATCTCTCTGGGTATGTAGGATCCAATGGAGATCCAGATTTAATACTTCTTGCAGTGGTTTTCAGTGCTTCTAGCTCATGTGTTTTAAAAACCTCCAGGGGTTCCCCTCTAAAATTAGACAGACATTTCATTTCTGTGTCCAACCCTAATTGTGCTTCCACTGGGAAGGAATCATATATTTTAGACACTTTATTAGAAAAAAGTCTGCCACTTTATTACAGTACTCCACAGAAGCACTTGTATCATTGTCCGCACTCTTATAGGTTTCCAGAGATTTCAGAATAGCGAACATTTCTTTGTGGGAGTTGCTGGCTTTCTCAATTTTATCTGTATAAAAATCACAACGTGTTTTTTTTATTAGGGTATGGTATTTTTTCAATTCCTCTTTATAATTCTGTTTAATCCTGTTGTCATACTCTTTCCGCCATGCTCGTTCGATCTTTTTACAGACTGACTTTGCTTTTTGTAGGGTCTCATTATACCATGGCTGGGAGGCTTTTTGTCTTCTTGGCAATTGTGTAGTCCATGGGGCTGTCTCATCCAGAGCTTGTGTAACCCATGATTCAAATGGACTGTTTGCTTGGTTCACCTCTTTATCTAATGTAATATTAATTTTCTTCAATGCCTGTGTAAAGGTATAAGGGTTGAAGTTGTTCCATTTCCTCCTCCTTATCCTCTGTATGGCTACATAGCACACTCCTCCTCCCCCTCCCATGACCCAGCCCTACCACTCCCTGCACACCATGGTTGAGCAAACTGCTTAAAAATAAAACAATAATGAAATATTGTTTTATTTTATAACTGCTGGCTCTGAGCTAGTGGGGCGATGCTCCATTGCGGAGGAGCTGCCCCTGACTTTACCAATCACAAGCAACAACCAAGCTCTTGCGCCAAAGCCCTCCTGTGCATGCTTGAAGAGTATCACTGTGGGACACTGCAACAGGCAGGGAAACGGGTACAGTACCTAACTATGTGCAAGGTCCTGCAGGAATCATTGCAGTGCATGGATAAAGGCCATGTGCAGCAGACGTAAATCAACAGCATGGAGAAGGGTACAGAGCTGGCCACTGCCCAGGCCCTTTTCGGATGCCCCTGCTGAGTGGCTTGGCCAATGGCAGTGGGTTAAGGGAGGACTTGGCTACAAGCAAGGTCTTTCCCCCATCCCCTGCTCAGCAACTGCAAAGGCCGGTCACCACAGGGGTAGGCTGATGGCAGTGGCAGGGTGAAGGGCCTGGCTGCAGGCCCAGATCTGTGTCCAAACCCTACTCCATGCGGCCAAAGACCATGCACAACTAGGGTTAATAAATCACAGAGGTTAAGGCACAGGTCGGTGCTGAAGGACACGCCATGCATCCTGCTCAAAACACCAATTAGCAAACAGCACAGAAACAAAGGAAAGTGCAAGAAAAGAGAAGGACAGGATGGGTAGCACAAGTTATGCTATGTGTTATGTGCCATGGTAACCATAACTGACACATGTCAGGAGTCTTTTATATTTAAGCCAGAACCATTAATCAGTTTCTAACTCTCCTTTTTCATTGAATACATCAATATATGGATATTCGTATCTATAGTATATAGGTAGATGTGCAGACTGAAATGTGCTATTTAGGCGAAACGTCGAGTGGGAAATTTTGCTTCTCTCCTCCTTCAACACTGGTAATAAATAGCATATTAAAAACAGCCATCTGCGTATATAGTTTGTACCATGCTGTTTTGTCATGAGTAAAGGCTATACACAAAGTTTCTGAACTGGAAACCGGACACAGGGTTGAATCCACGCATTGAGGTAAATTCACACAGGACAGCCTTTGTGAAAGTGTTAAAATCACTGTAATATACACCATCTGTGAGATAAAGAGTGCTTTCTTATGTCATTTACGCTGTGCAAAATATATATACAAAGGAATCATACCTCAGATTCAAACCCAGATACCTTGTTGTAACACCTTTCTGATATTTGATTTGTTTTAGCATGTACTCCATTGTATGGGCTGTACTTATTTTATTCATTCCCTTGAGCTCTTCCTTGAGCATGCAGTTATTTGAGCCAGGGCTGCTGAACAAATATTCTGTGATACTGCAATAAAATACAACGCAAAAAAAGAAAACCTAGTGAGTTCAATTTGAAACATGGTTTCCCTCTGGAAAGTATCTAATTGCTTCTTGAATGTCTTATGTGTCCTTCTAGTAACCTTATCTAACAACTCAAGCCACACATTTGTTATTCTGTAGGAGGCATAATACTCCCAGCCTGTTATTCACAATAGGCAACTAATCATAGATGTGCTGTGAAAACAGATGGGAATTCTTCTGTTTTCTATGAATTTGTCCGAATATAAAACGCGTCTAAAATATAGGCCACATCGGTAAATGGGAATGAAATCCTTACTCAATTGGATTTGCAGCTCCTGGTGGAAAAAAACATATTTTCATCAAGTTTCATACTGCGTCTTCATTTACAAATCATTATTCTGTACTGTGTCTCTTTCAGTAAAATAAACATTGCTATTTATAATAAAGCTCACTATGAACTGCCGAAAAAAATGGATTGCCATCATTCATACGTATTGAAAGAGAGTTTCCCAATAGCAACTCACATTTATTAGCAAGTCTTTACATGTATTTTAATTGTATAGTCTTCTGTCCATACTTGAAAATTGATTTTTAAAAGATAAATAGTTCCTAAGGACTTTGATTTACCAAATAACCAGGGGAAACGGTAGTGACATGTTTCAAACATTCAACCACTGAGGACATCGCAGGAAATGACATCACATGACCATTTGATTCTGATGATTTTAGAGAAAGTGTTCTCATATGACCTTTGGCCTAGTGGCATTAAAGGAGTGATTTCTGAAGTAAAATAAACACAATGAATGAAGGATTAATCATTAAGTGCAAGATTAATAAAATAAAGCGACCGGTTACTAATGCAGACTTATAATCTTTTTGTACAATATATACATATTAAAGGAGGTAGTGCATAGTATGCCATGAGTGCAGCCATTCTATGCCTGGAGTGCTACTATGATACGTTGTGTTGCTCATCTACACAGAACAAGCCGTCATGACACATCCCCAAATATATATTCATAGCCCCACATGCCTAGACATAGCTCAAACTGCCCAGGCCCAACCAAGGGCCAGACACTTACCCAGTGCCCAGGCGCATCCTTCAGTTCTTCAACACATCCTCAAGTGAAAAGACGCAACCAATCCTGCAAGATTTTATCATATTCCAAATAGGTATCGCATTGGCAACAGCAAAGCAGAGGCAGGTAATCAAATGACTGAACATAAGTCAATTTGATGCACGTATAATCTGCCAGGTCACTCTAGGATTTGGTTTTCTTCTGAGAAAAGGCACATATAAAGTTCAGCAAAATAGAAAATCAAAGGAACTCTGCTTAAGTTGGCACCTTAAAATGAGGTTTTTGTTATATCCCTGCTGCAGAGCAACATTTTAATTCATTGGAGTGTGTACTGAATGCACTTCAATAGATTATAAATAAAACATTCTAAAATAGCATACACATTCTAACGACTTAAAACACCCTACTAGTGTTCGGATCCCTATTTTCTTTCTTTTCCTGACACTGACTTTGCAATCTCGGAGGAAAAGGCATTGCAAAGGTATTGCCAGGGGCAACAAGGAACAAGCCAGGGGGCCTGCAATTGCCAATACTTGATACCCCTCTATGACATCTAAGATATATTGAAAACCGAATTTGATAGTGTAGCAAATCTGCCATTTCTGTATGATTACCCACGACCTTTTGCCTTTTTGGAGACTCTATTTTTGCTGTTTTTTAAACTCTGTGCACTTTACTCCTACTAAAAAGGAGTAAAGTGCCCATGTTACCCCTTTAGATATGCTTTTTTATATCCTTCATTTGGCATTTTATAAACACATGACAACGACAACAAAGCAGTGACTCAACAAGGCAGAGTTCAATCGCTGCAGAGCCACTTCAAGCTCACATCAATTTACACATTATAGCAATAAGATACATTAGGGGAAGCAAAGACACATTTCGTCGTCATAGTAAACATCACAAAGCAAATGCATTCAGTTCTTAATACCCAGGCACAGTCTTACCCCCCCCCCCCCATCGCTATGTTCACCCTTCACTACTCGTGGAATCCTCCTCCTCCTCTCCTCTCTCCTGGTTCAAAAACCTTTGACATTACAAACCCCAAGCTTCTAAGTCACCTGGAAGTTTGCCATCCTATCTGACTTGACGCATGTGTGTTTTCTCTGCCTCAGCTCCTTCTGAGACATCTGTACCCAAGCTCCTCCGATGGATCTCTAACCCCTATCCAAGTAATGTCCTCCTCGCCAGCACAGGTTCCAGTTGCATGAACGGGATTGTTATTTTTTCGCTTCTTGGGGAGGATTCGATAACGCAGCATGCACAGCTGAGGCATGAGCACACAGGTTCGGGCGACAGTCTGGTTCAACCAAATAAGCGCCCTCTCCGAGAAGGCCTCCACCTGCCAGCAACCCCACTCTAAATGCATAAAATCTGCCTTCCCTGCAGCACAATGGGGACACATTGAGGTGCACTCAGGATTCATTTTATTCAGGTCACATAAGTGCGATCCATGAAGTTAAATTGAATTAATTTGAACCAGGCATTACTGGACACTGTCTTCAATAACTCACACATCTGAGCCCAGTCGCATCTGAAATAGGGGTACTGTAGGAAAGTAGGATCTGCTTCTTATGGTTACCCCCACTTTTTGCTTCATGTTACACTGTTTTTGACTAGTCTGACTGGGATCCTGCTAATCAGGACCCCAGTCTATCTGCTTTCTCCCTAAAATGTTATGTCATGTACTTAGGTACACTCCAGATTGGATACTGGGGTACCCTTGTCAGTCCTTAGTATATGGTACCCATGTTCCCAGGGCATAGGTACCCCAGATGCCTCCCATTGGCTGAAGCATGTATTATGCCACCTATGAGAGGCCATGCAAAATGGATCTACAGGCCTGCCATTGCAGCCTGTGTAAGTTGGTGCATGCACCACTTACTTAAGATATAGGTGTACTATATCTGAGGGTCACTATACTTAAAAAACTATATGTCACCCATATAGCAAGCCTTGACAATCCTGAAGGCAGGGTGCTTGGTTCTAAGTGAGAAGGTGCCACTGCATGAGCAGGACAACCCTGCAGCCTACGGAGTCCATCCTCCCGGGTTTTTAGTGCTGCAGCCAGTTACGACATATAGAGTGGCATTACGGGACTGCGTGATCACCAACTCTAAAACAGCTGAAAGTAACCCTATCATGTTTGGCGTCAAACATTGTGGAATCATACCCCCACACCAGTAACCGGTGTGGGAGGTATGATTCCACCCCTCAGAAACTAGCTTTGTGAGGTCCCTGGTGTTCCCGTTACCAGCCTTCTAGTCCCGGGCAGCCCAAAATGGTTGCTGCCGACCAGAGACACATTTCTGCCCTCCTGCTGCTGAGCCAAGCTCGAGCAGGGAAAGGCAGAACAAAAGGCATCCTGTCACAGGGAGGTGTGACCACCTCCCAGACAGGATTTAGTGTATTAGGCCTGGGTGAGTGCGCTTGACAGCAACCGAAAGTCTGCATGAGGGGCACATTTGGTGTCCCTGTGCATAGTCCAGTTCAAACCAGTCCTGGGAGATGTTGGCTCCTGCTCTGGCGCGAAACTGGACAAAGGACATGGGCGTAACCTCCCCACTGTCCAGACCCTCCCCTGGGAGGGTCCCCTGAATCTGTCCAACCCTCTACCGTGGGTACAAAAGGGCTTACCTGGCTGTAGGACCCTAGATTCGGCGTGGACAAGAATCTGATCAAGAAACCACTGACCTTCGACCATCTTGACACTCTGGACTTCGCTGGACTTTGTTTGGGCCTGACTTCGTCTCACTCTCCGGCCAAAGTATCGTCTGTGCCCATGCTCCATAGAGGCTCCGTGTAGGACCTGTGGAGCACCAAGGACAACTGAAGATATCTCCCTTGGAGTGAATCAGTCACTCCCCTGCAACTGCAGGCACCACATCTCAACTGACCGGTCTGCTGCTCCTGAGCTCCTACGGACTCCAAAGGCTCCAGCAACACAGGAGGTGGGTTTGCAAGTCCCTCGAGGTCTGAGCTGTCCTCTTACCAAGTTTGAGGTCAGAATCCCTCGTGGGGGCTGCAATACCCGTACCCGTGTGCACCGCGTACTTTTGCAAGTGCATATGCTTGTTGGCGTTCCCAAAACAAGTGCACTGGGCCCCATGTAGCCCCAACCTCTGGCACCATTTCCACCAAAGAACTCTGGCCTCCTTGCACCGAGTGCTCCATGGGCTGTTGCTTTGTGAATCTGCTCAAGGTTCCCTCGCGCCTCCTGTGCCTCCGGCCTGTGGGTCCTCTTGAGGGTCAACACTGCTTTTCTTGGGCTCCCCTGGTTGCTCCAGGCTTTCTCCGATTCCCCTGTGTTTGGTGAGTCTCCTGGGCTTTGCTGGTCCGAACCGTAACCTTTCTTGATCATCTTTGTGGGTTGCCGCTGCCAAGGCTTGTTGGTGCTCCCGCCGGACACAACCCCTCAGCACTTAACATCCTTTGTGGGACAGCTCGTATTTGGCTCCTGGTTGTCCTCGACATCTCCTGGTCCTGGTGGCTGCAGAGTCAAGAACCCCCCCAACACACCTGAAGCACCCAACACCTGTTGGCATTCTTCTACCGAGCCCCTGGTCACTCCTGAGTGACCCAGACTCTGTCCCCTCTGCTTTCAGGTACTCTTCATCAAGAATCCACCTTTGGATTCCAACTGACACTTTTCTTCTTCCCAGCAGTGGCTCTTCTTCGAAGTCCTCCATAGAGATCGACAGCGGTTTCTGACGCCACTTCAGGCCTATGCACCCAGCTTCCCTAGGATAGGTAACTCTAGTACTACGGTATTCACGGGTGGGGTGGCTCTCCAACCTCCTAACTTCCAGGGGGTTTCTTCGAAGTCCACTCAGAAGGGTCCTTAAACTTTAAAACTGCAAACGCGACTCTCCTATAGAATTGTACAGCGCACGCTGTCGTGTTCCCATACTGCACCCGTCCTCCGTGGGGTCCCTACTTACTCACCTTGGGTCGTTCCTTGGGGTCCCAGCAATTCTACATCCTCTAGACACTGTCTTGACTTGAGTCGTGGTTCTTATACCACTATTTTAGTATATGGTTTGGTCTCCCCCTGGAGCCCACTGTGTATTAGTGCTACTTACGATTGTTTCTGTGCTACAGTATTGTGTGCTTTGTGTTTATCTGCGTGTAGCAGATACTGTGACGTATTTAGAGTGTGTTATAATAATAAATACATATTTTTATAACTACTGTGTGGTTCTCCTTTCATTTAACCAATACAATAAGGTGGCATTCTGGTAAAACAAGCTGCTTAACATTCCTTCAAGACTAAGCCTGAAGGCTGCTCTCCACAGCTACTACTTGGATAGCTTTCCAAGGTTAACTTTGACCTCTTAAATCACCATAAGGGTTGTTTGGACTGGTGCAAGGTGCCCACTTTAATTAGTGGACAGCATATACCAGGCCAACTTCTCACATTGGTGTGCAGTGGTTGGGATTCAAGCCTGCATTGTTTTACCAGATAAATCTTTGTATTGATTAACTGAAAACCACTAAGTACTAGGTACATATAATACTAGCTTAGAATAAGTACGTTCTACTGATGTAGGGTTGGGTAAGTCAACGGTCTAGCACACCCTTTCTCCAACCTCAGAGAGTTTAGTTCCCACTAGGTTAGGTAGGTGCAACCCCTCACCACACTTAGTATGTCTACTAAAGGAGATGCCAGTGGCTCTCTGCCCTCTAGATACAGTGAGCTCTCATTCGAAGAATTGAAAGCCCTGTGTGCCTCTAGAAAGCTGAAGACAGGGAGAAGTGCCAACACTCAACGTCTAATAGAGATGTTACTGTTAGATGACCTAAGGAAGACTCCTGGGTCAGATGAGCAGGATAGAGTGGGTGGGACAGGGAATGAAGACAGGTCAGGAGGTGACACCTTTTATGACCTAGAATCTAACCCTGACCAAGGGGACCAAGATGGGTCCCAATTGGATAGCTCAGATCTCCCAGGAGTCAGTGGAGAAGGCCAAGATGGCCCCCTCTTCACCCCTCCTGGATGAGTGCAGAGTTTACCAAGGAGATCTAGATCTCCCTCTGCAGAGTCAGATCACTCAGGACAGTCTGTAGGGACCTCTGTATCTAGCAAGAGGGACCACTCTTTTGATAGTGAATACCAATGTCTTGAACTTGAGAAAGCTAGGCTTAGGCTCAGGCAAGAGCAATTGGCCCTGGACAAAGAGTCCCTAGAAGTCTAGAGAGCTAGAAAAAAGTTGGGACTAGAGTCCCATGGTGGCAGCAACCATGTCACTAGAATTAAGGAACATTCATTTGAAATAGGAACCTGAGCAAGATTGTCCCTCCCTACCATGTTGGGGATGACATCCATAAATGGATAACAGCTTTAGAGAGGGCCTGTAAACTTCAGAGGGTCCCTCAAGAGCAGTGGGCAGCTATCTTGTGGCTCTCCTTTGCTGACAAAGGTAGAGATAAGCTCCTCACTGTTAGAGAAGAGGATGCTGATCACTATTCCATCTTGAAGAGTGCTCTCATTGATGGGTTTGGCTTAACCACTAAACAGTACAGGGTTAACTTCAGAGACACCCAGAAGACACAGAATCAAGATTGGGTAGACTTTTTGGATAGTGCCATTAAGGATCTGGAAGGCTGGCTGCTTGGCAGCAAAGTGAATGATTTTAAGGGATTGTACAATTTGATTATGAGGGAGCAGATCCTTAATAATTGCCAAAATCAGTTGTTGCATCAGTACCTGGTTGACTCTGATCTGACGTCTCCCCAAGAATTGGGAAAGAAGGCAGATAAGTGGGTCAGAACGAGGGTGAAGCAGAAAAACCAGAACAATGGTGGTGACCAAAACAAGCAAGATACTAAAACTCCAGATAAGGGTGGCGATAAGAGTAAAGATCAAAAGCTTTAATCAGGGCCCAAAAAACCTGCATCTGGGGGGGAGAAACAACCCAACAAATGTAAAGGCAAAAAGAAACCTTGGTGTTATCTCTGTAAACAGAAGACACATTGGACAAGAGATTCTGATTGTCCAAAAGCCAAGGAAAATCCTCCTACCATCACTGCCCCTAAGGCAACTGCACCCCTAGCACAAGTGCAGGTGGTGGTACAGGGAACAAGGGATTAGTAGGTTTAACCTTGGGCTCTGAGATGGGTTCTGGCCTAGTCAGAACTCCAGCTCAGGCGGTGCTAGTCTGTGATGGTGGTATGGATCTTGCCACCTTATTTGTCAGTCCCAGTAACCTGGGCAAATACAGACAACAGCCTTTGATCAATGGTAAGGAGGCCATGGCATACAGGGACGCAGGTGCAAGTGTCACTATGGTGACAGAGAATCTTGTGGGCCCTGACCAAATCATACTTGGAGAAATGTACCAAGTGACCAATGCTAACAATGTCAGGACTGATCATTCTTTGGCAGCTGTTAATTTTAGCTAGGGAGGGGTAACTGGCCCTAATTAAGTTGCGGTTAGCTCAGACCTTCCAGTGTAGTGTTTGTTGGGCAATGATTTGGAGACTTCAGCTTGGGCTGAGGTAGAGTTAAGGACTCATGCAGCAATGCTGGGCATCATTGCAGATGTGTTTGCTGTGACCAGACCCCTGGCCAAGCTGGCTAACACTGAACAGGCCTTGGATCCTGGAACAATGGACCAAGGGCCTTCCAAGAGAAGGAGCAGGAGGGGTAAGGCTGTGACTTCCCCCCAGACTCAGTGTGAGGATCAATCTCTTGAGGGAGATGATCTCAGTCCCTGTGAAGGAACTGTCTCAGGGGAACTGGAACCTTATCAGGTTGAATTCTTGGGGACAGGGTGCCCTTCCAGGGCAGACTTGAGTTTGGAGCAGCAAACCTGCCCCTCTCTTGAACCCCTCAGACAGCAAGCTGCTGCTGATGCTGCCGGGAGTGTCAGTGGATCTCACAAGATCTATTGGGATGAGGGACTCCTATACTCAGAGGGTAGAGACCCCAAGCCTGGTGCCACCAGGAGGTTTGTCATACCTCTGAGGTTTAGGGGCTTCCTACTCAGCCTAACACATGACATCCCCTTGGCAGGACACCTAGGCCAAAGTAAGACTTGGGACAGGCTTGTCCCTCACTTTCACTGGCCTCACATGTCAGAAGACACATTGGAGGTTTGTCGCTCCTGTACCACCTGTCAAGCCAGTGGTAAGTCAGGTGGTACCACAAAGGCCCCCCTCATACCACTACCTGTGGTGGGGGTTCCCTTTGAGAGGGTTTAGATTGATATCATTGGTCCCATGAACCCTCCTACTGCATCTGGGCACAGTTACATACTAATGGTGGTGGACCATGCCACTAGGTATCCAGAGGCTATACCCCTTAGAACTATCACAGCTCCTGTGGTGGCCAGGGCCATCCTGGGAATTTTTTCCAGAGTGGGTTTCCCTAAGGAGGTCTTAACTGACAGAGGAACAAACTTCACGTCAAGTTATATCACTGCAATGTGGAAGGAGTGTGGAGTGACCTACAAGTTCACCACACCCTATCACCCATAATGCAATGGGTTAGTTGAAAGGTTCAACAAAACCCTCAAGGGCATGATCATGGACCCCCCCAGAACAGCTTCGGTGAAAATGGGATGTCCTGTTGCCCTGCCTTCTCTTTGCCTACAGAGAGGTCCCACAAAGGGGGTTGGCTACAGCCTTTTTGAACTTTTGTTTTGGCATCCAGTTAGGGGTCCCTTGTGTTTGGTGAATAAGGATGGGAGTTATCTCTCAAACCTCCCAAACAAGACATAGTTGACTATGTACTTGGTCCCTGCTCCAAGATGGCTGAGTACATGAAGAAGGCAAGTAAAAACCTTGAGGCAAGTCAAGATTTGCAACACGATTGGCATGACCAAAAGGCTGTAATGACTGTTTATAAGCCAGGGCAGAAGGTGTGGGTGCTGGAGCCTGTGGCCCCAGCAGGTCTCCAAGATAAATGGAATGGACCCCATACCATTCTTGAGCAGAAGGGGGAGGTCACCTACCTGGTAGACCTTGGTACTCCCAGGAGCCCCCACTGGGTGCTCCATGTGAACAGGCTCAAGCCATACATTGACAGGGCTGACATGGGCTTGCTCATGGCAACTGATGAGGGACAGGAGGAAGAGAGTGACCCACTCCCTGACCTCCTCTCACAGAACCCTAATGATGGATACGTTGATGGTGTAGCTTTGGCAGGCAGCCTCACTGACCAGTATCAAATTGATTGTAGGAAGGTCCTCAATCAATACAGATACATGTTCTCTCTGACTCCTAGTCAGACCACCTGGTGTACCCATGAAGTGGACACAGGTGAAAGCCTACCTGTTAAAAATAAGATTTATAGGCAGCCTGACAATGTCAGAGACTGCATCAGGACTGAGGTCCAAAAGATGCTAGAGTTGGGAGTAATTGAGCCCTCAGATAGCCCTTGGGCTAGTCCAGTGGACTTGGTACCAAAACCTCACACCCAGGGTGGTAAAAGAGAGATGAGGTTTTGTGTTGACTACAGGGGACTCAATGCAGTCACTAGGACTGATGCTCATCCAATTCCTAGGGCAGATGAGTTTATTGACACTTTGGCCTCAGCCAAGTTCTTGAGCACATTTGACCTCACTGCTGGATATTGGCAAATCAGACTACCTGAAGATAGCAATCTAAAAACAGCATTTTCAACCCCTAGTTAGCATTATCAATTTATTGTGATGCCCTTTGGTTTGAAGAATGCACCTGCCACATTTCAAAGGCTGGTGAATAAAGTCCTTACAGGCCTGGAAGCCTACAGTGCAGCATATCTTGATGATATAGCTGTCTTTAGCTCCACGTGGGAGGATCACCTGGTCCACCTGAAGAATGTTTTGGAGGCCCTGCAGAAAGCAGGCCTCACTCTCAAGGCTACTAAGAGCCAGATAGGGCAGAGCAAGGTTGTGTACCTGGGCCACCTTGTGGGTGGAGGCCAGCTTCAACCATTACAGAGCAAAATCCAGACCATAATGGACTGGGTTGCTCTCACTACCCAGACTCAGGTCAGAGCTTTCTTGGGCCTGACTGGGTATTGCAGGAGATTTGTTAAAGGATATGGGTCTATAGTGACTCCCTTAAATGATCTCACATCAAAAAGAATGCCCAAGAAGGTTAAGTGGACAGTTAGCTGTCAGACGGCATTTGATGATCTCAAGCACGCCATGTGCACTGCTCCCATTCTGCAAAGTCCTGACTACTCCAAGCAATTTATTGTCCAAACAGATCCATTTTTGGTTTGGGAGTAGGGGCTGTGTTGTCACAACTTAATGCAGAGGGTCAGGATCAACCAGTAGCTTTTATCAGCAGAAGGTTGACCCCCAGAGAGAAACGTTGGTCAGCTATAGAGAGGGAAGCCTTTGCTGTCTTCTGGGCCCTGAAGAAGCAGAGGCCATACCTGTTTGGCACTCACTTCATTGTTCAGGCACACCATAAGCCCCTCCTATGGCTAAAATAGATGAAGGGTGAAAACCCCAAACTTTTGAGGTGGTCCATTTCCCTACAGGGGATGGACTATACAGTGGAACATAGACCTGGGAGTAACCATGCCAATGCAGATGGACTCTCCAGATATTCCCACTTAGAAAATGAGGACTCAACTGGGCAAGGTTAGTCTCATCTCCTTACGTTTGGGGGGGGGTTGTGTAGGAAAATAGGATCTGCTTCTTATGGTTACCCCCACTTTTTGCTTCATGTTACACTGTTTTTGACTACTCTGACTGGGATCCTGCTAATCAGGACCCCAGTCTATCTGCTTTCTCCCTAAAATGTTATGTCATGTACTTAGGTACACTCCAGATTGGATACTGGGGTACCCTTGTCAGTCCCTAGTATATGGTACCCATGTACCCAGGGCATAGGTACCCCAGAGGCGTCCCATGGGCTGACGCATGTATTATGCAACCTATGAGAGGCCATGCAAAATTGAACTACAGGCCTGCCATTGCAGCCTGTGTAAGTTGGTGCATGCACCACTTACTTAAGATATACGTGTACTATATCTAAGGGTCACTACACTTAAAACCTATAAGTCACCCCTATAGCAGGCCTTGACAATCCTGAAGGCAGGGTGCTTGGTTCTAAGTGAGAAGGTGCCACTGCATGAGCAGGATACCCCTGCAGCCTACGGAGTCCATCCTGCCGGGTTGTTAGTGCTGCAGCCATTTACGACATATAGAGTGGCATTACGCGATCGCGTGATCACCAACTCTAAAACGGCTGAAAGTAACCCTATTGTGTTTGGTGTCAAACATTGTGGAATCATACCCCCACACCGGTAACCGGTGTGGGAGGTATGATTCCAGCCCTCAGAAACGAGCTTTGTGAGGTCCCTGGTGTTCCTAGTACCAGCCTTCTAGTCCCGGGCAGCCCAAAATGGTTGCTGCTGACCAGAGACACATTTCTGCTCTCCTGATGCTGAGCCAAGCTCGAGCAGGGGAAGGCAGAACAATAGGCATCCTGTCACAGGGAGGTGTGACCACCTCCCAGACAGGATTTAGTGTATTAGGCCTGGGTGGGTGCGCTTGCCAGCGACCGAAAGTCTGCATGAGTGGCACATTTGGTGTCCCTGTGCATAGTCCAGTTCAAACCAGTCCTGGGAGCCATTGGCTCCTGCTCTGGCAGGAAACTGGACAAAGGACATGGGAGTAACCTCCCCACTGTCCAGACCCTCCCCTGGGAGGGTCCCTTGAATCTGTCCAACCCTCTCCCGCGGGTACAAAAGGGCTTACCTGGCTGTAGGACCCTAGATTCGACGTGGACAAGATTCTGATCAAGAAACCACTGACCTTTGACCGTCTAGGCACTCTGGACTTCGCTGGACTTCGTTTGGGCCAGACTTCGTCTCCCTCTCCGTCCAAAGCATCGTCTGTGCCTGTGCACCGTACAGGCTCCGTGTAGGACCTGTGGAGCATCAAGGACAACTGAAGATATCTCCCTTGGAGTGAAGGAGTCACTCCCCTGCAGCCGCAGGCACCACATCTCAACTGACCAGTCTGCTGCTCCTGAGCTCTTACGGACTCCGAACACAGGAGGTGGGTTTCCAAGTTCCATGAGGTCTGAGATGCCCTCTTACCAAGCTTGAGGTCAGAATCCCTCGTGGGGGCTGCAATACCTGTACCCCTGTGCACTGCGTACTTTTGCAAGTGCATATGCTTGTTGGCACTCCCAAAACAAGTGCACTGGGCCCTGAGTAGCCCCAACCTCTGGCACCATTTCCACCAAAGACTCCAGCCTCCTTGCACCGAGTGCTCCGTGGGCTGTTGCTTTGTGAAACTGCTTTAGGTCCCCTCGCGACTCCTGTGCCTCTGGCCTGTGGGTCCTCTTGAGGGTCAACACTGCTTTTCTTGGGCTCCTCTGGTTGCTCCAAGCTTTCCCCGACTCCCCTGTTTTTGGTGAGTCTCCTGGGCCTTACTGGTCCAAACCGTAACCTTTCTTGACCATCTTTGGGGGTTGCCGCTGCCAAGGCTTGTTGGTGCTCCCGCCAGACACCAACCCATCAGCACTCGACATCCCTTGTGGGACAGCTCGTATCTGGCTCCTGGTTGTCCTCGACGTCTCCTGGTCCCAGTGGCTGCAGAGTCAAGAACTCCTCAATGCACCTGAAGCATCCGACATCGGTGGGCATTCGTCTACCGAGCCCCTGGTCACTCCTGAGTGACCCAGACTCTGTCCCCTCTGCTTTCAGGTACTCTTCATCAAGAATCCACCTTTGGATTCCAACAGACACTTTTCTTCTTCCCAGGAGCGGCTCTTCTTCAAAGGCCTCCACTGAGATATATATATATGTAAGTAAGTCCGTTTTTATATAGCGCAGCTACTCACCCTTACGGGTCTCAAGGCGCTGGGGGCCGTAGTGGAAATTAAGTGAGCTATTGCCCAGAGTCACATGGTGCTGAGCTGAGCTGCCGCCGGAGCCGGGGATCGAACCGTGAACCCTGTGCTCCGAAGTCAGCTGCCCTGGCAGCTGCACCATGGACGGTGGTTTCCGACGCCAATTCAGGCATATGCACCCGGCTTCCCTGGGATAGGTAACTCTGGTACTATGGTATCCACGGGTGGGGTGGCTCTCCAACCTCCTAACTTCCACTGGGTTTCTTCGAAGTCCACTTAGAAGGGTCCTTAAACTTTAAAACTGCAACCGCGACTCTCCCATAGAATTGTACATAGCACACGGTCGTGTTCCCACACTGTGCCCGTCCTCCGTGGGGTCCCTACTTACTCACCTTGGGTGGTTCCTTGGGGTCCCAGCGATTCTATATCCTCTAGACACTGTCTTGACTCGAGTCGTGGTTCTTACACCACTATTTTAGTATATGGTTTGGTCTCCCCCTGGAGCCCACTGTGTATTAGTGCTACTTACGATTGTTTCTGTGCTACAGTATTGTTTGCTTTTTGTTTATCTGCGTGTAACAGATACTGTGACATATTTAGAGTGTGTTATAATAATAAACACATATTTTTATAACTACTGTGTGGTTCTCCTTTCATTTAACCAATACAATAAGTTTGCATTCTGGTAAAACAAGCTGCTTAACATTCCTTCAAGACTAAGCCTGAAGGCTGCTCTCCACAGCTACCACTTGGATAGCTTTCTAAGGTTATCTTTGACCTCTTAAAATCACCATAAGGGTTGTTTGGACTGGTGCAAGTTGCCCACTTTAATTAGTGTACAGCATATACTGAGCCAACTTCTCACAGGTACCCAGATCTACCTCCTAAGCGTTCCGCACCCTCAGCGCTAATTGTATCAGCCTGAAGTACCTTAAAAATTAATGAAATGAGATGTCACCTTGTCATAATCACCCGCATAATATAGGAAGTGCCCCAGACCCAACGCAAACCAATGCTGTGGTTCCTCAAAAGACATAAAAACTTCACTTGGATATAGTCGCCGCTCGCATGACTCGCGGGTGGGGGGGTGCACGGGGGTTCGCGCGGGGGGGTTTAAAAAATAAATTAAAAAATGTACCTTACCGGGTCCTGCGCCGCCTCCGATCCTGGCCAGGTCCCGCGCCCGCGTTTTCCTGTTGCTTTCCTGCTCTCCTGCCTCCAGCAGGAACAGGAAGCAGGCATCCTCCCTCCCCTCCCCTAAGCCAATCACACCGCTGCAGTGGCAGCGTTGTGATTGGTGCAGACGGCGCCCAGCCGGGCACCTGTAGGGAGGCCATTTTCTCTATGTAGGCTGCATGCATCCCAGATGGATTACAAAAGTTGTGTAAATCTTGCATGAAACAGTTTCTGTGAACATATATTCCATAGCTTATTGAATTTATTTCTTAATGTTCAATTAACTCTTGTTTTCTCACCTCTTCATGTCTATGAATTCACTTCCAACAATGATTATTTCAAGCAAAAACCTCAATGCATGTATAACCCCTGGTCCTTTATCAGGAGGTAATTTTCATTAAGGAACAAAAGAAAAAAAGAGTGCAAACATTCGATTTCCTTGTCATACTTCAAAAAAGTATTCCCATCAATAAATAATCATAATCCAAGTGAACACCTTACCCTTGCTCATGGGTTCTCACAATCCATATCTCCAAGTATGTCATAAGAGAGATATGAAGCTCAGTAATGTGAGAATATACTTTGATCTGAAAAAATGGGAAATTCAAAGAAACGAGTGAATATCAACATGTGTGGTCTGTCAAAGAAAGTGCACCCAAAGTTTCCTAGAATTCAAGATGCTCACCCATACTTCGCGAAGTGAATTGCCTCCACAATAATGAAAGCGAATATCCAGATCTCTTTGTGGTTAGCCGGCGTTTATGTCCTGTGAAAATATGGAATGTATTAACGCCAAGTGAAGGGCATGTTACTGAAAATAATCAAGTGCCCCGAGATCACCAAATGGTGCATGTTTATGAACATCATCGTAATGTAACGTGAGCGATGCATGCAAATTAGTCAAGAATCAAGGCTGAAGCATGAAACTTACTCATGCAAAACTAAATTCTGAGTGTACTCAAAAATCCTCCGTATAGTGAAAAAGAAATCCATGCTAATCTTAAGCATCGGAAAGTTAAATTAATAATGCGTGTGATAGAAAATGCAGAGATTTTTTAAAGAAACACGTGTGTCCCCGAAATCCAAAGTGTGAGTCAATAATACTCTGCTTCATGTCAATAGACCAAATGTCACCCCCTGACATTAGTCAGGTTCTATATATTGTTGTAAATCTCCCTGTGCAAGTCACGCTCCACAGCACTTAATGCAACAAATCGTGGCAAAATAAAATGCTTAAAATTAAGGTAACAGAACACACTTACCCAGCGTCAGAAGTTGAATGCCTGATCGGTGTGCTAGTAATGTGCCAATTAAAAGCCGTACGAAATAGGAAAATAAAAATAAAACTATATTGCGACTATGGACGATAGAACCAAAAAGATGTCCGCTATGTTGTGATGGCTCATCGTAAGAAGGATAACTCAAAGTTTGCGATTATAAAAAGATTCTATCAAATGGAAATCTGATCCAGAACCCTCCAGAGTAATAGAAATAATGTGCTTAAAGAAGTGTGTAGATTCCGAGACGATACGAAAGTATCATGAACTGGAACAGTAAACAAATCCTGTGTGGTTACCCTCATCCTGTAACAAGGATTACCAGTGATCCAGTGTAACCGATGGTTCTAAACAAGGCAATACCTGTGAATCATTCATTCCCCTATCTGATTTATAATGTGTTCACACTGTGTTGACCTAGTAACATGTAACCATACCAATTTACACATCTATAGGGCGTTGTCATTGTATTGTGTTGTTTTATCGGTCCAATCTGTTCATAACAAAGAAAATGACTTATGTTGGTTCAAAACATGTCATGAATCATCCCAATATTGAGCAGTAGTACAGTTTATAAAGGTCAAACCAATGATATAAGTGTCCCCTAGTTCCTTCGTAGGTCTTTACAGGAAACATGAGTATTCCAACCTGTCATTTGATCCTGTCGGTGGCAATGTGTTTAATCATCTTATCCAGTAAAATTCCCTCCATCGCACAATCTTCCTACTGTCCAATTTGTCTCTGATGTGCACATGTTCTAATATTGTGAATCTCTGTTGACTGATTTTATGTCCCAACAAATTAACATGGGTGGCTACGGATGATTTTTCATTCTTCACCCTTATGTTACTTTTGTGGTCTGTCATTCGCGCTTTGACTTTTTTGTTCTATTTTCCCCATGTATGCTAGGCCGCAGGGATACTTTAACATATATACAACATTTTTGGTCTTGCATGTGGCATTGGTCCTTAAATTGACCTCTGGATGGACGGTTTATCTCTGATCCCGTTATTGCAGTTGTTGCTGTTGTAACAAGGAATGGTACCCTTGTATTTTTTTTATCCATTTTTGATGAGTGTAATATTTCTTTCAAATTTTCTGATAATTCATATGCGGACATGGGTGTTTAATTGGTATTCCTCTGAAATCAGATTTGGATTGTAACATTGGCCAGTATTTCAGAATGCTTTTTGTGACCCTTGCACTCCTGGTGGAAAACTCTTGTTGATTCTTTTGTGCGTGGTCTGTTATAAAATAATTCTTGTTGGCTTCTTTCTTTACCCTTGTCACAGCCTCCTCAAGGATATTCTGTAGATAATGGCTTTCTTTAAATTTCTCAAAAATCATTGTTTTCCATATGTTATATGTTTCTGACTCTGCCGTTATTCTCCTGATTCGCAACTCTGAGCATGGCAAATGTTTTTTCAAGGAAAATTGATGAAAACTTGTGAATTGTAATAAATTGTTCCAATCAGTGGGCTTCACAAAGATGTCAGCCTTAAAATGTTCATTCATAAAAGTTACTTCAACATCCAGAAAGGTAATCCGGGCATCATGTGTCTCATGTGTGAATTATATACGTTCATCCAGAAGGTTCATCTTTGTTATAACTTCTTGTGGTTCTATACTGGTGCCTTTCCATAACACAAAAACATCATCCATGAATCTGAAATACATCTTCAATTTATTGGTCCACTTGTTGCTGGAAAAAACATGTTCCTCTTCAAACATCTGCATGAACAAATTCACATAGCACGGTGCTGAAGTTTCCCATGGATGCCCTAGACAGCTGAATATAATACTTTTCTTCCCAAAGGAAGTAACTATGATAGAGTGTGAAGTGCATTAATTCTAGTAGAAATATCTTCAAGGCGTCATCTAGAGTAGAATTGGTTAATGCTCGCACCACGGGCACCAGGCCCAGATTGTGAATACGTGCCACCATCATACCAAGGTATCAAAACTTCTCCGTATTCCATCTCAACCACAGATCCGGCAACCGTTCCCTGGGCACATGAGTCAGTGATGCCAGCAGAAACACCAGAGACTTTCATTTATTATTTCAGAAGCCAGACACCACACTAAACTCACACAGCAGCTACAATAATGCTGCCACCTATGTGTAGGGCTCACTAATATAAAACAACACATCATCAGCATAAAGAGATATGATATGCAGAAAGTGCCCCACCTCAATGCCCCACTCACGCAATACCATATGGACCTGCACCACCAAAGGCTCCACCACCAAAGCAAAAAGCTGGGGTGACAGAGGGCATCCCTGTTGTGTGCTACTTTCAATATCCCACTGATCAGTCCTATGCTGGCCCACGCTAACCCATGCTCCAGGGCCAGTATACAACAACTGAATACATGCTCGAAACTGCAACCCAAACCCCATGACTCTCATAACCTCAAAAAGTCTACCATATCAACGCCTTTTAAATATCAATTGAGGCCAATGCCAAGTCCTCCTGCCTGCCCTCGAGTTCATGAAGTATGTGAGCTAGACGCCTCAGATTCATTGTTGTGCTATGGCCAGGAATGAACCCACACTGGTCTACATGTACCTGACACCACCATGCTCAGATGACAAGCCAATAGTTTACAGAGTATTTCAATATCAGTGTTTTCATCAGGAGCGGTCAGCACCATGCAGGATCGGAAGTGTCCTCCATATTTGGCAGCATACATTTAAGCCCTCACACATGCTAGGCAGGAGCACCCCTTTCTCCTTAGCTTCCACAAGAACCTCCAATAACGGCTGTGTCAGCCACACTGTAAAACCTTGATAATATTCAGTAGGGAAACCATCCCCACCAGAGCCTTGTTCTTTGGGAGCAACTGCAGGCCAGCCCTTACCTTTTACAATGTAATTTCTGCATCCAGTTCCTCTGCATCTATTGCACCCAGCTGGGGCAACTCCAGTGGGGTCAGAAAGGCCCAAATCTGAGCCACCAAGCTACGAGTGCCCACCTATATGCCCCCTCCAGGTGCCGCTGAAAGGCTGCCACCACATCTACCTACGAGCATACAATCACCCTGTCTGGCTCTACCAAATGTATCACAGGGTGTGAGGCACCCTCCCTCCAGAGCAGCCAAGCCAGCATCCTACTCGACTTGTTCCCCTCCAGTTGTAAGCGCTGACTATGCTGTGTAAGCGTATACGCATCTAACCTATCCCACTTAACCGCTATATTCCTCTGTGCCCTTAAATATTTCCATTGAGTCTCTGGATTGGCCTGGTCCAGTTTCTGCAATTCCACTAGTTCCTCCTCCTCTGCACGCAACTTGCACAGTAACTGCCTGCACACCCTGTACGTCATGTCCATGCACTGCCCTCAGATCACTCCCCTCATAGCATCCCACTCAATTGCACAGGTACCGGTGGATCCCCAATTAGTCTGCAAATAGACAGTCATGGACTGCTATAGCATATCTCTGTCCACCATGTCCAGCAAGGCATCCATCAGAAAGCGCCAATTCTGAGCATGTGTAACTACTCCCCACAATCCATCTCTTCAAGCACCGGTGGATGACCCAACAAGAAATGGTCTAATTGCTGCACCCTCTGCATGACCTCTACTGGCAACCCAGCCAACAGTATCCTATCCAGCAAACTGACGGGATGATGGGTAAGTGAATGACGGGTACAGGCGCTGTCCACAGGTCTACAAGGCGTCCACGCATCCAACAGCCCCAAACTTTTCATAATATCACACAACAATGCAATCATATGTGGCTTCATGTCATCCTTGGGAGGACTCTTGTTCTACTTACCATCCAGTGCTATGCAAACAAATAAAGGACGGAATGCTGAATAAATCATTTATTCACCCCCAGTCAAGAGATCAGGGTTAAATCCATTGTTCTTTTGCTCACCCTGCAACTCCAGTATAGACCCAGCAATATGCAAATCAGTCTTGACCCTGTTCCTCATGGGAACAGTCCAGCCCAAACTGCCAAGACAGGTTCTCCCCGGACCGGAAAAAAGCATTCGGGACCGGTTTCAGGGTGTTACCCCTCATCAGCCAGGCTATCTTGAATCCAGCGGCACAGTGAGCAAGGGACCCACGTCTAGGCATACCCATTCCACTTAGGGAGAAAAGTGCTACATAAACAAATGATGGACGGAATGATGAATACATCATGCATTCACCCCAAGTCAAGAGATCTAGGTTACATCCATTGTTCTTTTGCTCACCATGCCACCCCAGTTTAGACCCAGCCATATGCAAATCAGTCTTGACCTTGTTCCTCATGGGAACAGTCCAGCCCGAACTGCCAAGCCAGGTCTTCCCTGGACCAGAAACAAGCATTCTGGGACTGGTTTCGGTAGTGGCATAGTGAGCAAAAGAACAATGGATTAAACCCAGATCTGTAACTCTGTCCATCATCTTGTTGTGTTTGCCTCTTCCCGTCCTGGATACAATTGAAATCTCCCAACCAAATGAATGGTCCAGAAACAAGCATTCTGGGACTGGTTTCGGTAGTGGCATAGTGAGCAAAAGAACAATGGATTAAACCCAGATCTGTAACTCTGTCCATCATCTTGTTGTGTTTGCCTCTTCCCGTCCTGGATACAATTGAAATCTCCCAACCAAATGAATGGTCCATCAACCTCAGAACCCATCAGATCTTACAGCCTCAAGTTAAATCGGGGATCATCAATATTAGATGCATAAATATTAAGCAATGAAAGAGCCATCTCATCAAGACTACTCTGCAGCAAACATACCTCCATTGCACATCAGCCTCCATATAACTAGGAACAAACGGAGTCCCCATGTCCACCCAAACCAGAACACCCCTGACATAAGATGAATAAGAGGTGTGAAACAACTGCCCCTTCCACTTCTTGGCCACCTTATCAATCTCTCCAATAAAAAAATCCGAGCACTCAAAAAATGATTCAAATATACAGTAATGTTTCATAATACTTGTATGGTAGTTGACATTATCTCAAATGTTCAATGGGCTCACGCTACATGAACACACGGAGTACTCTCCGGAGAGTTAGGGATTTTCTAAGACAAACGATACACAGCTTTGGCTTCTACTGAATCTAGGCATTACAGTGCCATGACGGATGGTATAATACTCGTGTGGAGGTTTCCACATACTTCGTTTTGATCAGCCCTGAAGAAGTCGCGGTCTTAGTGACCTATCGACGAAACACGTGTTGGCTTGCTGTCTCTGTGCTGTGTACCCAACAGCCTGTTGTTGTGAACAATTGTATTGGATTTCTGCTCATTGAACATTTGAGATGATGTCAACTACCATACAAGTATTATGATGATTTGGAACACTATTGGGGCCTGAGCTGAAGATTTTGGATTAAAAAGGACTATCAATACGACATTACTGTATATTTGAATAATTTTTTGAGTGCTCGGATTTATTTATTTAAAATATTTTTGCTCTTCATTGGGAGGGCATGTAGGATTGTGAATGGTAACCGATCCTTTCCTTGGTGCACCACTTACATTTTTTCTTGATTTATATACTGTCCCCTATACTAAAGTGCAGTGCGCCCATTGTTGAGCTTTATACCTTATTTCTCTTTGCATACCTTATCAATCTCCCCATCCATGAAGCGTGTCTCCTGGAGACAAGTGATGTCAACCCTGTGACACTTCAAAAAGGAGAGGACTCTATACCTCTTAACATAAGTACCTAGACCCCGTACATTCCAGGTAAGCATCCAAAACCTTCCTCCCATTCGTATGATATACCATTGTCCCACTACTCCATCTCCCCTGTACCTCAACAACCTGCTACGTAAGCACACCGGTACCATGTGCCAGGACAACACAACACCCCGATTTATCAAACTTGGATTAGGACCCCAACAATCCAACCCCCCAGCTCCCATCCAACCACCCCCACCAAAGGCTCCCAGTACAAGAGTACAATAGCACACCACTGATCCCAGAGGGGTGGGTCCACTCAGCCTTTCATTCTTCTGAGGTCGGTAAAATGAGTACCATTGAGTTGGGTAACAATAAACATCTGTTATTCAGCGCCAAGATACACTTGTGTGAATGTGCTCTTTACACATACACATGTTATGTTATGTTATATAAACTTCAAGCCCTAGAGTAAAGAAATGCATAATAATAATAAACATCACAGTACATATAAATGAAGAACATCATTATCAAATAAAACATGTCCCCACCAGCAAGCTAAAAACAACCCTCCTCATCTGAGAAATCAGACCTAAACCGAGAGGAAAAACTATTGCCCTATCCCCTCCTCCCCCTGGCTCACACCAGAGAAGACTGGATCCTTCCACCTGCAACCAAAATATCACAAGACAGATTATTACAATGCAGCAAGATTAGTCTCCAGTACAATGTCTGCTGAGTGAAGCTGAGAGTCATTCAATATAGAGGCCACATCCCCAGTCGGGTACACCGCCCCCTCAACTCACAGGGGAGCAGTCTCAGCCACTCACATGGTGCCATCTGCCTGAATGGTGACTCTATGCAAATTCTGAGACTCACCCACTAGCAATCCCCCCTTCAGTGCAGCACCTTCAATCACCCCAGCTCTTGGCACACCAAAAGGGCCACATACTCCCAGGCCATTGGTCGATGCCCCATCCCATATCTCCAGCCAATCCCACACATCCTGGAGTCTCTCAAAAAAGTGCGTCTTCCCATTAGCAAGAAGATTCAACTTGGAGGGGTAAAGTAACATGTACTTTAGGCTCATGGCATGCAACTTCTGTTTGACACCAAGGAATGACTTGCGTTGCTCCTGAGCTTTTCTCATATAGACTGGGAAAATGGCAATAGCTCTCAGGATCTCCTGTTCCCGAGCCACACTTAGGATACAGTCCCTGTCCTTATAATTCAATATTTTGGCTATGATAGCCCGCAGTAGTCCCCCAGGATGCAGAGCTGGCACCAATGCCTGGCATGTCCACTCAACCACAAATATCGTAGAAAGGCTGCCTGTCCACAGCTTGATCCAAGTTCCAGGAAGTCCACTGCCAATGAGCCATCCACCCATTGTGGAAAACCAAGAAACTGTGGGGTACAGCACCCAGAGCGCCCTTCTGCATCATCCACTTGGGCCTCCAACTCCCTAGTGACTGTCACCATCCTAGCTTTAATGTAGAGACCTCACCCTGTAGTGTCCAGTGTCCCTTTGTTATTTTCAGCATTCGTCACCTACTCAGCTACTTTCCGCAAATCAGCTCAAATGAGGTTCACAACAACAGATACTGTTTCAAAACACACACCCTGTATAGTTGCCAGTAATTCGGCCCACAAGGACTCACCCTGGTGCTCCAGGGGACGCTCCGTGAATCCGCACACCCCCAATCAATCAGCCACTGTGACAGCTGCCTGAGGGAGGCGTACTGTGTGATAGTGTTAGGTGGAGGGGACTTGTGATGCTTGTCTTCACCTATGATTACGTCCAATAGGGCCACACACTTTAGCCCTGAAACTCCAGACCCCCAACTCAATGAAAATCCAGCTCAATCGACCAATTCTAGAAAGCGTTCAGCAATTAGCCCCCAAGACAAAGGAACTCAGGTCTGCCCCCGGTCACTAGAACCAGCCACAGGCATCTGTGTCCCCCCGTGCACACCAATACATCACATCCAATAGTGAGAGCCAAACAAGAGCAGGTCCCCCTAGTTGCCTTTCTCTCCAGCCACCCAGGGTGTTCTCACCTCAGCAATCTCCTCCTCTGCACCTGACTGCAGGTCCTCTGGCCCCACAATGGCCCACTTACAATGTATCTGCCAGTACAAGCCTCCTTAAGCACTCACATCTATGGCTCCCCAGCAGGCAGACTCATTCTATATAGGCCCAAGCAGTGGTCAAAGGCAGTAATGTCATGTCTGCCCCCAACTGAGTTTTGGGATCCACCCTGGGCTCCAGCCCCATCCCGGTGCCATCGCCATCTCCATACTGGAACTCCATGTCATTTTTGGCGGCACCCACCAGGCCACAGCAGCCCAAGGCTGTAAATCAGAAACCCGCCTTCACATATTTCTGGCACTGTCTCTTCCTCTCTCAGGGGAGCCTCACCTCCCTCTCAGGCCATCGTGAAATGTCCCCAGACACAACAGAAGTCATCAATAAGGCATGTTCTCCACCTCTTTCAGTCCTTGCTGGCGGTTCCAAAACACCTCTGTAGGAACCAGCAGTCCCCCTTTGGTGGTTTCACCACACCAGGCCCCACGGCCTACACTGATAACCTCATGGCAGCAGGCGAGCGTGTGACTGAGGCGAGTGGGGTCCCCAGGATCGCATGGCCCTCCCAGGAGCACCTAAGGGCACCACAGGAGCCGCCTCAGTCCCGGGCAGCACCAGCAGCCAGATCGTCCAAGTCTGCAGCTCTGGGCCAGGTCACTCCCAATATGTGCCCCACACTGAAGCACACCCTCACAGCCTCTGATAAGCCAACAAATCAGCTCCAGGGCACAAGGATTAGCCGCTGGTCTCCCCTCATGCCACCTATACCACAATTAGTGCTCCAGGGCACAGGATAACAAAGGATTACAGACAGGCTTGCTGGGAGGGGCAAGCTCTATGTCCAGTCGGCCATCTTGCCAGGCCAGACCCCCTCCTTAGAAATGGTTAAAATGACTTACCCCTGATTGACATATTTAACTTACCTACAAGTAAGCCTGGGCGTAGTTCGCGAAGTAGCGCTACGCGAAGCTTCGCAAAGTGCAGTTCGCACTACGCGAACTACGCGTAGCACTACGCGAACTGCGTAGTGCACTGTTCGCAATGATTGAACAGTGCCGGATGCTTGTCCGCACTGTGCAATCATTGAAAACGGCATCTTGCACAGTGCGAGCTGTCTTTTACTGCCGCTCGAGTAGATTTTTACTCGAGCGGCAGCTTTCTCAACGCAAACTGGTAGTTTCTCATCGCGAGCGGTCGCGAGCATACGCGACCACTCGCAATGAGAAACCTGACCTCCCTGCGTTGAGAATCTCGCCGGGATGTCATTTTGCTTGCTCGCGGTCGCCAACTTGACGTTGAGGACCGCGAGCAAGCAAAAAATGACCGCTGCACTACGCTACGCTACGCTACGCGTGTTTGCACTGTGCTACGTGCAATTCGCGTTGTGCGAAGTAGCGCAAACTTCGCAAACTACGCGAGCGTAGCGTAGTGCTTTGCCCAGGGTTACCTACAAGTACCTAGCATGTGGTGTAGGAAATACACCCAGGGCCTGGAAGTTAAATGCCACCGTCCAAGGCAGCAACTGTTGTGCCATCTGCCAAGTGGGTCTTGAAAACATGACTTCAGGCTTACCCTGTGGAGCCTGATTGCAGCAGCAGCCTAACAACCTGCTGCCAAACTTGCCAAATATGTTTTGACAGGTGGGAAACACTGCTTTTAATTATGAATAAGTCACCCCTTGATACACCTTATCCCCCACAAGGTGCAGTGCTGAATATTTAAAAATGGAACATGTCCCTCCAGTGACTAGATCCCCCTCCCCCTCCCCAAAAGCTATTTTCACTGGCAGGGCCATAGCTTCCTTCTAGAAAATGTCAAAGTACATATTATAAACTTTAATCTATAATTTTTCACAGGAAACAGCTAAAATAGTAATTCAAAGGCTATTTATTAAAATTCCAACTCATTGGTTAAGTTAGATTGCTAATCTATATTTAGGAAAAGTACATTTTTGAAAATTGCCTTTTCCTTGCCTCAGACTTCTGATGGCTAATATCCATTAAACTGCCAGCATCTGTCCAGCAAGTACTTGTTCTTAATGAGATGTGAAAACTGCTCCCAGAGCAGAACAATGGCTTAGGCCTGGTTACAAGATGAATTGAGTGTGGGGCATTTGATCCTCATCAGCTCACAAAGGACAGTTAGGGTGGACTGAGGAATTTCATTAGCTTGGAGACAGAGATGAGGTCTGCCCATTCATAATTTAGAGAAAGAAAATAACTGAAGAAGGGAAAATCTTTCTCTCCAAGACCTACACCAGCCAAGCTGCCTCCAAACCCAGTGGGAGGGAAGCTACCTCAGAGCTGGTTTGGGGTAGACACCAGGGAAGGGACTATTGATTTCCCTGGCTACCCTTCTGGGTGAACACAAGAGCTCTGCACAAGAAAGAAAGGGTTTCTCCATCTTGCATTTTAGGAGTGAGGGGCAACGTGGGACTGTTTGTGGTAGAGCAAACAGGAACTACAGGAAAAGTGGCTAGGGTTGACTCTGGGATTTTTTTCCCCATTGAGTCAGAAAGCGGTTCTTAACTGCTTAGAAAAATCAATAATATAAATACATTTAAAAAGTGTATATAAATAAAGGAACAAAGTACAAAATACATTTTTTTAAAACATTCCACAAATGTGAAGAAATTTGAAATTGGAGGCTAAAAGTTAAGTTAGTTTACTCATATTGATTTGTGGGAGCAGTGGAAATGCTTCAGACAGAATAACGCATGGAGAACTTAAAAAGCCCCAACCTTCCAGCTAAATTAAATATAGGTTTTTTTATGATCGTGAATTGAATAAAATATTTCTTCAGTTAAGAATGTGATTGATGAATGTTTGTTTGTGCATGTTTGTATATTGCTTTGGGATTTCAAATCATTGAAATCGCTCAAAGTGGGGACCATGGCTTCCAGTAATGATTCTGTGTAGGACCTCAAATTCCAATAATGATTCAGAGGGTCCCACGATTCCAGTAATGATTAAATGGGGATCCCCAGAAGTCAAAAAGTTAAGAACCCCTGGATTATGGAATGTCCAGGAGTCACCCCCGCCTACTGGCTGGCTAATCATATATGTGACACCCGATGGAACCCTCCTCAGAAGATTTTCTCGACCTTTGGAAGATCAGAATAGGTCTGAACCTATAACCTGCTGTCTGTGAATTTAGAGGAGCTATGGAGGTCTGGATCTGTTCCCTCATGTAGCCAGGAAAACAAAGTGAACTGCAAGGGCCAGTTGGCTGACATCCAGTGTGGCTACCGAGACACAACAAGCTGCAAGAGACCTTTTTCCTCCAGTGGCCAGTTAAATATTGACATCTGAACCTGAACTAGACTTTGGTGGTGGACCCAGATGTAGTGAGTCTTGGCCTCTAAATGCCGTCCGTGAGGTCCTGGGAGTCTTAGAAGTGACCTAAAGGAGCTGCTCCAGAAAAACTGAAAAGTTGGGACTTAAAACTTTTTGGACCAGCAGCACCGCCGAGGGGACTTCACAACAAAGTTATTTGATTTTGATGCACTTTCCTCTGATACAGCTTCAGGCTTGCCCTGCTACATGATTTTGAACTTCCTAAAAAAGACAGAAGGTGAAATCTTTGAGTGGAATGAACCCAACTGATGTATCTGACTCACACTCTATTGCAGTTGGCCTCAAATCACACCTTGGTCTATGTCTACCGCTTTCTTTGACTACCATTGTTGCTTTGTGATTTTTGCCCCTATTTGTATTGAAAACTTTAAAAAAATATATATATTGTTCCTCTTTTTGGGTTTTTGAGTTTTTGGTGTCATTTTGGTCACTAAAATGTACTCTTTTTTTCTAATTTGGTTTTGGATTTTGTTTTTTTGATGATTTGACTTTATTACTGTTCTGGTACTGCACAAATACTTCCTTGCCCTAAGTTAAGCTTGTCTGCTCTGTGCCATGGCTACCAGGGGTTGAGCTCAGTTTAACTTAGTAACTTTAAGGTTCACCCTGACAAGTTAGTGTTATTGTTCCTTTAGGTGGCCAACCACGCGCCTAGATTAATAATCAATTTTCTTATATAACTTTTGTTCAAACACCCGTTCAAGATTTGCTCATTTCCAGTTCTTTGGGGAAAAGTATTATGATTAACTTAACGACCTCAGTACAGGAATTATTTATTGTGTATAGTTTCACTAAACTATAGCTCAGGAAAATGTTATCTGAATGTATTCACTACACTTGGGCTATGCCATGTTGTTAAGTAGTAAATACGCCCCAATTAGCAATTGGCAATTTCAAACTCTACCACTTGTATCAACAGGCGCTCTAGAAACAAACCTGAGTAGTCTTGGTAAGAAAACCCAATATTGTTTAATAACATCTGAGGACTTTGTCTTGTCCTAATCCTGACTGTCAGTGAGGTATGTCCATACCTCCTCAGACAGGTGGCCTCATGTCTACTGACACCTTGGAAAAAAGAAAAAGTTATCAGCCCACCAGCCTTTGTCCATCACTTACTCCAGGAAACATGGTTGCCACTTCTCTCATAACATTCACAGTGTGTTTTCCCCTTTATCAAGACCTGCTATTAGACGTGGGCTCGTATAATTTATTTTATTGAATGTAGAAATGGATAAGAGCCCATATTGAGGTTTGCTCTTTGCTGAGCAAGGCCTGACCATGCACCGGATCATTGGATACCTACTGGGCTGTTTGCCTGGAGTAGGTGAGGACTATCTTGGAACAAGCTTGCAAGGTTAAGGAGGACTAGTGCACCTGCTGTGGGAAATCTATGGCCAGAGCAGTACAGAGGTAGGTGTACAGTCACCTCTAACATCTTTGGTTGAACTTCCTTTATGGGCAGAATCTGGCAATACCTATGTTTGTAAGTGGCACTTTTTGTGCATATATCCAGAGGAGATGTGTGGTAATCAGATCTGCTGGCAACCATGATTTAGCAGAAACAATTCAGTCTCTCTCTATCTCTCATGTTCTCCTTTCTGTGCTAGCTATTGATCTATAATTAAAATTCATTAAATGTATTCCACAGTTGATTAAGGAAATCTGGCATCTGTGAGAAGTTGGCCTGGCATATGCTGTCCACTAATTATAGTGGGCAGCTTGCACCAGTCCAAACAACCCCTTATTGGAGATAGGTTAAAGACAACCTTTATTGAAAGCTATCCTAGTGGTAGCTATGGAGAGCAGCCTTCAGGCTAAGTCTTGAAGGAATGTAAAGCAGCTTGTTTTACCAGTCTATAATCTCTTGAGTGACCAAATGAAAGAGGACCACACCAGGTATATATTCAAAATATATGTATTTATTACTAAACACACCCCTCTAGTCTCTTTATGAGGCTAGAGTTCGAAGTACATAAATTATAAGTTAGTTATCTACAGTAATAGCACAAATACACGTTTGAGCCCCAGGGGCGTACCAAACCATATACCAATAAAGTGGTATAAGAACCACGACTGAGCTAGACACAAGGCCTAGAGCCTGTAGAAATGCTTGGGCCACAAGGAACCACCCAAGGCAGTGACACAGGGGACCCACGGGGGACGCGTGCAGTGTATGAACACAGCCGCGAACCACCGTTAACTTCTATGGGGAAAGTCGCGATTAGAATTTAAAAGAAAAGGGACACTTAGAGGAGGACTTGGAGCAAACCCTTTGAGAACTAGGCTGTTCTAGTGTCAATACCCACGGGAGCACCGGAGTACTCGAGTTACCTCACCCAGGGGAGCCGTTTGCATAGGTGTCTTTCGGGGTCGGGTTTCGTCGTCGCTTTCTATGGCGATCTGCTGCAAAGTGCTGCTGGCGACCAAGTCGAAAGTGTTCGGGTGGATCCAAAGGTGGATCGAAGATCTGACGAACCTGAAAGCAGAGGGGACAGAGTCTGGGTCACTAGCCAGTGACCAGGAAGGCGATGAGCAGATGCCCACCGATGTCGAGTGCATCAGGTAGGTTGATGGTTGTCTTGACTCTTCAGCCATGAGGTCCAGGAGGCATCGACGATAACCAGGAGCTGGATTCGAGCTGTACCACGACGTCTGTCAATTGCAGGGGTGTCAGCGACCGGATTGGACCCAACAAGCCTTGGCAACGGCAAGTCTCGTGGAAATGGAAGAAGGGCGATGTTGCAGACCAGCAAGGACTGGGGGACTCACCCAGCAAGGATAAGTCAGGGCACACCTAGAGCAACCAGGGAGCCCAAGCAGAAAAAGATTGGCCTTCAGGAGGGCCTACTAGCCAATGGACTAGCGACCGCGAAGGAGCCTCAAGACGATGCACGTGGAGCTGGCTCACAGGACACTCGTGGAGTGGAGGCCAGTGATCTTCGGTGCAGTTGGTGCTGGAGGCTGGGGCTACTCGGAGCCCAAAGCACGACTTCGTGGAAGACCCAGAAGAGGATGCACTTGCAAATGCATTCGGTGTCCAGGGGTCATGGTTCCACGTTACCCACAACAGCTACAGGCCTCAGCTTTTCTGGGGACTCAGGGCAGCCTCGGGTAAGTCTGGAAATCCACCTCTGGTGATGCAAAGACTTCGGCGTCCGACGGGAGCTTCAGCGATGCAGACTGGACAATTGCTTCTTTGGTGCCTGCGAAGCAGGGGAGTCACTCCTTGACCCCAAGGGAGATTCTTCAGTCCTCTAATCTGGAAGTAGAGCGTCGAAGGTCCAGGATTCTGTGTCAGAGTTTCGTCCAGGTTAATCTAAAGTCCTAAGGACTGGGGTCCCCTACTTATACTAAGGTAGGGGGTTGGACATACTCTGTGGCCCCACCTATGGGAGGGTCAGGGCAGAGGGGTGGCTACACCCCTTTCCCTTTGTCCAGTTTCACGCCAGAGCAGGGGCTGGAAGCCCCTGAGCCGGTTTGAACTGGGGTATGCACAGGGACACCAAGTGTGCCCCCAGTGCAGGACTTCAAAGCACCCGAGAGTGCTCCCGCCCAACCCCAATACACACTATCCTGTCTGGGGAGGTGGTCACACCTCCCTGGGACAGGAAACCTATTGTCCAGGCCTCCCCTGCTGGAGTTTCGGTCAGCAGCAGGAGGCCAGACTCGTGTCTGTGGCAGTGGCATCCATTTTGTGATGCCAGGGCTCTGGAAAGTCAGTACCGGGTATACCGGTGTGTACATGTCTTTCCCTCTAGAAGGGTGGAATGCTACCCCCGCCACCAGAACTGGCGGGGTAGTATTCCAAGATGTTTGACACCAAACACGACATGTTTCCGTGCAGCCATCCCAAAGTTAGCATTTAACGCGAGGTTATAATGCGCTTAAGAGTATATGGTCAGGCTGCACTACAAACAGCATCAGAGAAGGGTCTCCGAACGCTGCAGAGGGGCCCAGCTCATGCAGGGGCACCCTCTCACATAGGAACCACGCACTCTGCCTTCAGGATTGATAAGGCCTGCCATAGGAGTGACTTATAGGTTTATATGTGTGTATGTATGTAGTGATATAGGTAGCCTATATCACAGTAAGGGGTGCATGCACCACCTTACCTAGGCTGCAGTAGCAGACCTGTGGTGTCAGTTTGGATGGCCTTCCAGGGGTGGCACAATACATGCTGCAGCCCCTGGTAGGCCTCTGAGGTACCTATGCCCTGGGTACATAGTATACCATATACTAGGGACTTATAAGGGCACTCCAGATTCCAATCAGAGATGTGCCTAAGACACATGGAAACCATTTTAAAGAGGAAGCAGCTAGGCTGGGGTTCTGATTAGCAGGGCCCCAGCCAGACTAAGGTCGAAAAACAGTGAAGCAGCAGCAAAAAGTGGGGGTACCCATGTGAAGCAGATCCTACTCTCCTACACAACCCCCCCCCCCAAACGTAGGGAAATTAAACTAACCTTGCCCAGTTAAGTCTTCATGTTCTAAGTGGAAGTACCTAGAGAGTCCATCTGCATTGGCATGGTTACTCCCAGGTCTATGTTCCACTGTGAAGTCCATCCCCTGTAGGGAAATGGACCACCTAAGCAGTTTGGGGTTTTCACCCTTCATTTGTTTTAGCCATAAGAGGGGCTTATGGTCTGTTTGAACAAGGAAGTGAGTACCAAACAAGTATGGCCTCAACTTCTTCAGAGCCCAGACCACAGCAAAGGCCTCCCTCTCAATGGCTGACCAACGTTTCTCTCTAGGGGTCAGCCTTCTGCTAATAAAAGCTACTGGCTGATCCTGACCTTCATCATTCAATTGTGACAGTACAGCCCCTACCCCCAATTCAGATGCATCAGTTTGAACAATGAACTTCTTGGAGTAATCAGGACTCTGTAGAATGGGAGCAGTGCACATGGCCTGCTTCAGGTCATCAAATGCCTTTTGACAGCTAACTGCCACTGAACCTTTTTGGGCATTTTCTTGGAAGTTAAGTCATTCAGGGGTGTCACTATTGATCCATACCCCTTGACAAATCTCCTATAGTACCCAGTCAGGCCTAAGAAGGCACTCACCTGAGTCTGGGTAGTTGGAGCAGTCCAGTCCATGATGGTCTGGATCTTGCTCTGCAGTGGTTGAACCTGGCCTCCACTCACAAGGTGGCCCAGGTACACAACCTGACTCTGCCCTATCTGGCACTTGGTGGCCTTGATAGTCAGGCCTGCTTTCTGCAGGGCCTGTAAAACATTTCTGAGGTGGACCAGGTGATCCTCCCAGGTGGAGCTAAAGACAGCAATATCATCTAGATATGCTGCACTATAGGCTTCCAGACCTGTAAGGACTGTATTCACCAACCTCTGAAAAGTGGCAGGTGCATTCTTCAGACCAAAGGGCATCACCACAAATTGATAATGCCCACTAGGGGTTGAGAATGCTGTCTTTGGCTTTGCATCATCAGCTAGTCTGATCTGCCAGTAGCCAGCTGTCAGGTCAAATGTGCTTAGATACTTGGCTGAGGCCAAAGTGTCTATTAGCTCATCTGCCCTTGGTATTGGATGGGCATCAGTCCTAGTGACTGCATTGAGACCCCTGTAGTCCACACAAAACCTCATCTCTCTTTTCCCACCATTGGTGTGAGGTTTTGGCACAAGGACCACTGGACTAGCCCAAGGGCTATCTGAGCGTTCAATAACTCCCAAATCCAACATCTTCTGGACTTCTGTCCTGATACAGTCCCTGACATGGTCAGGTTGCCTATAAATCTTATTTTTAATAGGCAGACTGTCCCCAGTGTCCACTTCATGAGTGCACCAGGTAGTCTGACTGGGTGTCAGTGAGAATATGTGTCTGAACTGATTGAGCACCTGTCTGCAATCAGTCTGCTGCTGGGTAGTGAGGCTGCCTGCCAAGGCTACACCATCCACTGACCCATCACCAGGGTTCTGTGAGAGCAGGTCAGGGAGTGGGTCACTTTCTTCCTCCTGTCCCTCATCAGTAGCCATGAGCAAGCCCATGTCTGCCCTGTCCACATATGGTTTTAACCTGTTGACATGGAGAACCCTGTGGGGACTCCTGGGTGTTCCTAGGCCCACCAGATAGGTAACCTCACCCTTCTGTTCAACAATGGTGTGGGGTCCACTCCATTTGTCTTGGAGAGCTGCTGGGGCCACTGGCTCCAACACCCACACCTTCTGTCCTGGCTGGTAAACAGTCAGTACAGCCTTTTGGGCATGCCAGGCTTTTTGAAGTTCCTGGCTAGCCTCAAGGGTTTTAGTTGCCTTTTTCATATACTCAGCCATCCGGGAGCGGAGACCAAGTACATAGTCCACTATGTCTTGCTTTGGGGGCTTGAGAGGTAACTCCCATCCTTCCTTCACCAAGTACAATGGACCCCTGACAGGGTGACCAAACAAAAGTTCAAAAGGGCGGTAGCCAACCCCCTTTTGAGGCACCTCCCTGTACGCAAATAAAAGGCAGGGCAAGAGTATGTCCCATCTTCGCCTAAGCTTTTCTGGGAGCCCTTTAATCATGCCCTTCAATGTTTTGTTGAATCTCTCAACTAAACCATTGCATTGTGGGTGATAGGGTGTGGTGAACTTGTAAGTCACTCCACACTCCTTCCACATTGCTTTTAAGTATCCAGACATAAAGTTAGCACCCCTGTCTGATACAACCTCCTTAGGGAAGCCCACTCTTGAGAAAATTCCCAAGAGGGCTCTTGCCACCACAGGTGCTGTAGTGGTCCTAAGGGGAATAGCCTCTGGGTACCTGGTGGCATGATCCACTACCACCAGGATAAACCTGTGCCCAGATGCTGTTTGGGGATCCATGGGACCAACAATGTCAATCCCCACCCTTTCAAAGGGAACCCCCACCACAGGTAGTGGTATCAGGGGGGCCTTTGTAGTGCCACCTGCCTTGCCACTGGCCGACAAAACTCCAGCGACACAGGAGCGACAAAACTCCTTGGTGTCTTCAGACATGTGGGGCCAGTGAAAGTGAGGGACAATTCTGTCCCAAGTCTTGTTCTGGCCCAGGTGACCTGCTAAGGGAATGTCATGGGCTAGGGTCAATAGGAAGCCCCTGAACTTCAAAGGTATAACCAACCTCCTGGTAGCACCAGGCTTGGGGTCTCTACACTCTGAGTACAAGAGTCCATCATCCCAATACACAGTATGGGGACCACTAGCTTTCCCAGCAGCCTCAGCAGCAGCTTGCTGTCTGAGGGGTTCAAGAGAGGGGCAGCTCTGCTGCTCCTGGCTCAGATCTGCCCTGGAAGGTCCCCCTGTCCCCAAGAACTCAACCTGGTCAGGTTCAAGATCCTCTGGGACAGTTCCTTCCTCAGGACTGAGATCATCCCCCTCAAGATACTGATCTTCCTTCTGAGCCAAGGGGGAAGGCACTGCCTTTACCCTACTACTCCTCTTCTTGGAGGGCACTTGGTCCATTATTCCAGAATCCAAGGCCTGTTCAGTGCTAGACATTTTGGCTTGTGACCTGGTCACAGCAAACACATCTGCAGGGATGCCCAGCATTTCTGCATGGGTCCTGAGCTCCACTTCTGCCCAAGCTGAAGTTTCTAAGTCATTGCCAAGCAAGCATTCAACGGGTAGGTCTGCACTTACCACAACCTTCTTAAGGCCAGTTACCCCTCCCCAGGAGAAGTTAACAACTGCCAGAGTATGGTCTGTTCTGACGTTGCTAGCATTGGTCACTTGGTACATTTCACCAAGTATGATCTGCCCAGGATTCACAAGGTCTTGTGTCACCATGGTGACACTTGCCCCTGTGTCCCTAAATGCCAAAGCCTCTCTTCCATTGATTAAGGGCTGTTGTCTGTACTTGCCCAGATTACTGGGACTCACAGAGGAGGTCATATCCATGCCTCCATCACAGACTAGGACAGCCTGAGTGAGTTCTCTGACTAGGACAGAGCTCATCTCTTTACACAGGGTCAACCCTACTAAACCCTTGGCTTGTGTAGTCCCACCACCAACTGTAACTGCACTAGGGGGAGCAGGTGCCTTAGGGGCATTGGTGGGGGCTGGAGTCGAGTCTTTGGACTTGGTGCAATCACTGGTCCAGTGGGTCTTTTGCTTACAGACCTTGCACCATGGTTTCCTTTGGCCTTTCCCTTTGGTAGACTGTGAATCCCCACCTGAAGAAGATTTTTGGGGGCCTTGTGAAGACTTTTGATCTTTACCCTTCTCCCCACCCTTATCAGAGGTTTTCGAATCTTGCTTCTTAGGGTCACCACCTTGGTTCTGTACCTTCTGCTTCACCCTGGTTCTGACCCATTTGTCTGCCTTCTTTCCCAATTCTTGGGGAGAGGTCAGAGCAGAGTCTACCAGGTGCTGATGCAACAGCTGATTTTGACAGTTATTAAGAATCTGCTCCCTCATGATCAGATTGTACAATCCTGTGAAGTCACATACCTTACTGCCCAATAACCAACCTTCCAGAGCCTTGGCAGAACAATCAACAAAGTCCACCCAGTCTTGAGTCTGTGCTTTTTGGGTATCCCTGAACTTTAACCTGTATTGTTCAGTGGTTAGGCCAAACCCATCAATTAGAGCACTCTTCAAGACTTTGTAATTATCAGCATCCTCCTCTCTAACAGTGAGGAGCTTGTCTCTACCTTAGTCTGCAAAGGAGAGCCACAAGATTGCTGCCCACTGCTCCTGAGGGACCCTCTGTACTTTACAGGCCCTCTCTAGAGCAGTTATCCATTTGTGGATGTCATCCCCACTCTGGTAGGGAGGGACAATCTTGCTCAGGTTTCTATGGTCATAAGACCTTTCCCTATCTTTGGGGAAACTGCTGCCACCATGGGACTCTAGTCCCAACTTTTGTCTCTCTCTATAGAGATCTAGGGACTCCCTGTCTATAGCCAATTGCTGTTTCCTGAGTTCAAGCTGAGTTTGCTCATACTGAATCAGTCTCTTTCTCCTCTCATGAGAGGATTCCCTCCTATGAGAGGAGACAGAGGTCCCTATTGAGGTGTCAGAGTGGTTAGACTCCTGAGAAGGAGACCTAGACCTTCTGGGCACACTCAGAACTCTTCCTGGGGGACAAAGGGGAGGTCAGTCTGATCCTCCCCTCCTCCTCCTCCACAGGAGGAATTGGGTTTTCCAGGACAAGGTCATTTTCACCTTCCTGGCCAGTTTCAGAGGGGGGCCTGGGTTTCTTCACCCCTGGCCCCTTCTTCATCTTCTGCCCCACCCTCTTTGCCTACCCCTTCAGACCCTAGGGGCCTGCTGAGATCATCAGCTAGTAACACCTCCCTGAGGTGTTGGGTGCTGGCACTTTTGCCTGCCTTCAACTTCCTAGTATTGCATAATGCTCTCAATTCCAAGAATGGGAGTTTATCATACTTGGAGGGAAGAAGCCCACTGGCTTCTGGCAAGGACTCACTGGGTCCTGGCTTTGAAGACATTACTAGTGAGGTGTGGTGTATGCACTACCTACTCTAGTGTGGCCTACTAAACTCTCTTGAGTTGTAGAAAGGGTGTGCTATCCCTTAACACATAACTCTAAGTTCAGTAGAACTTACTGTATTACTAAGCTTGATTTATATGTACCTTAGGTACCCTTAGTGGTTTTCAGTTGATCAATTCAATTGAGATTATCTGGTAAAACAATAGCAATCTGGAATCCCACACGCTGCACACCAATGTGAGAAGTTGGCCTGGCATATGCTGTCCACTAATTATAGTGGGCACCTTGCACCAGTCCAAACAACACCTTATTGGAGATAGGTTAAAGACAACCTTTATTGAAAGCTATCCTAGTGGTAGCTATGGAGAGCAGCCTTCAGGCTAAGTCTTGAAGGAATGTAAAGCAGCTTGTTTTACCAGTCTATAATCTCTTGAGTGACCAAATGAAAGAGGACCACACCAGGTATATATTCAAAATATATGTATTTATTACTAAACACACCCCTCTAGTCTCTTTATGAGGCTAGAGTTCGAAGTACATAAATTATAAGTTAGTTATCTACAGTAATAGCACAAATACACGTTTGAGCCCCAGGGGCGTACCAAACCATATACCAATAAAGTGGTATAAGAACCACGACTGAGCTAGACACAAGGCCTAGAGCCTGTAGAAGTGCTTGGACCACAAGGAACCACCCAAGGCAGTGACACAGGGGACCCACGGGCACGCGTGCAGTGTATGAACACAGCCGCCAACCACCGTTAACTTCTATGGGGAAAGTCGCGATTAGAATTTAAAAGAAAAGGGACACTTAGAGGAGGACTTGGAGCAAACCCTTTGAGAACTAGGCTGTTCTAGTGTCAATACCCACGGGAGCACCGGAGTACTCGAGTTACCTCACCCAGGGGAGCCGGGTGCATAGGTGTCTTTCGGGGTCGGGTTTCGTCGTCGCTTTCTATGGCGATCTGCTGCAAAGTGCTGCTGGCGACCAAGTCGAAAGTGTTCGGGTGGATCCAAAGGTGGATCGAAGATCTGACGAACCTGAAAGCAGAGGGGACAGAGTCTGGGTCACTAGCCAGTGACCAGGAAGGCGATGAGCAGATGCCCACCGATGTCGAGTGCTTCAGGTAGGTTGACGGTCGTCTTGACTCTTCAGCCACGAGGTCCAGGAGGCGTCGACGACAACCAGAAGCTGGATTCGAGCTTTCCCACAACGTCTGTCGATTGCAGGGGTGTCGGCGACCAGATTGGACCCAACAAGCCTTGGCAACGGCAAGTCTCATGGAAATGGAAGAAGGACAATGTTGCAGACCAGCAAGGTCTGGGGGACTCACCCAGCGAGGATAAGTCAGGGCACACCTGGAGCAACCAGGGAGCCCAAGCAAAAAAAGATTGGCCTTCGGGAGGGCCTACTAGCCAACGGACTAGCGACCGCAAAGGAGCCTCGAGACGATGCACGTGGAGCTGGCTCACAGGACACTCGTGGAGTGGAGGCCAGTGATCTTCGGTGCAGTTGGTGCTGGAGGTGGGGCCACTCGAAGCCCAAAGCACGACTTCGTGGGAGACCCAGAAGAGGATGCACTTGCAAATGCGTTCGGTGTCCAGGGGTCACGGTTCCACGTTACCCACGACAGCTACGAGCCTCAGCTTTGCTGGGGACTCAGGGCAGCCTCGGAGAAGTCTGGAAATCCACCTCTGGTGATGCAAAGACTTCGGCGTCCGACGGGAGCTTCAGCGATGCAGACCGGACAATTGCTTCTTTGGTGCCTGCCAAGCAGGGGAGTCACTCCTTGACCCCAAGGGAGATTCTTCAGTCCTCTAATCTGGAAGTAGAGCGTCGAAGGTCCAGGATTCTGTGTCAGAGTTTCGTCCAGGTTAATCTAAAGTCCTAAGGACTGGGGTCCCCTACTTATACTAAGGTAGGGGGTTGGACATACTCTGTGGCCCCACCTATGGGAGGGTCAGGGCAGAGGGGTGGCTACACCCCTTTCCCTTTGTCCAGTTTCGCGCCAGAGCAGGGGCTAGAAGCCCCTGAGCCGGTTTGAACTGGGGTATGCACAGTGACACCAAGTGTGCCCCCTTTGCAGGACTTCAAAGCACCCGAGAGTGCTCCCGCCCAGCCCCAATACACACTATCCTGTCTGGGGAGGTGGTCACACCTCCCTGGGACAGGAAACCTATTGTCCAGGCCTCCCCTGCCGGAGTTTCGGTCAGCAGCAGGAGGCCAGACTTGTGTCTGTGGCAGCGGCATCCATTTTGTGATGCCAGGGCTCTGGAAAGTCAGTACCGAGTATACCGGTGTGTACATGTCTTTCCCTCTAGAAGGGTGGAATGCTACCCCCGCTGCCAGAACTGGTGGGGGGTAGTATTCCAAGATGTTTGACACCAAACACGACATGTTTCCGTGCAGCCATCCCAAAGTTAGCATTTAACACGAGGTTATAATGCGCTTAAGAGTATATGGTCAGGCTGCACTACAAACAGCATCAGAGAAGGGTCTCCGAACGCTGCAGAGGGGCCCAGCTCATGCAGGGGCACCCTCTCACATAGGAACCACGCACTCTGCCTTCAGGATTGATAAGGCCTGCCATAGGAGTGACTTATAGGTTTATATGTGTGTATGTATGTAGTGCTATAGGTAGCCTATATCACAGTAAGGGGTGCATGCACCACCTTACCCAGGCTGCAGTAGCAGACCTGTGGTGTCAGTTTGGATGGCCTTCCAGGGGTGGCACAATACATGCTGCAGCCCCTGGTAGGCCTCTGAGGTACCTATGCCCTGGGTACATAGTATACCATATACTAGGGACTTATAAGGGCACTCCAGATTCCAATCAGAGATGTGCCTAAGGCACATGGAAACCATTTTAAAGAGGAAGCAGCTAGGCTGGGGTTCTGATTAGCAGGGCCCCAGCCAGACTAAGGTCGAAAAACAGTGAATCATAAGCAAAAAGTGGGGGTACCCATGTGAAGCAGATCCTACTCTCCTACAGCATCCTCCTAAACCAGAATTGTCCTTGTAGAGTCAATCTGCCTGAAAATACTTTGCAAAGTGACACCCAGAAGCCCTGGAATACATGTCTGGGGAAATATTCTGACAAGTCTCCCTCATAAAGTAAAGCCAACCCTCTTTGATATTAATAACTATGCCAAATAAATGTAAATTAAGGTGGTCTCTTTATTTTGGAATGGTTCTTGTAAATGTTATGTATTTGGTAGTGTTTGCTGCTGAATTTCAGTTGCTGCTAAAGGCCATAAAACAAATTTAACTCTGTTCAGAAATACAGGCATTGATTGGTTTCTCAACCATTGGCATTGGGTTGTTTTCCTGAACCTCTAAGCAGCTGGGACCAGGGAGCTTGGCAACTGTTTACATCCAGCCAATGGCATAGTATGAAACCCGATAGAACATATTTATCAGTGCCTCATCAGGGGTATGAAATGCAAAGTCCTACCCTCCCATCACCCTGGAACCTTTTTTGAATGAAGATCTGAATGAGGTACCTTTTGTCGTCCCTTGAACAGAGGAAATCTCTGCGGAGGAGTAGGGCTTGATGAGCAGTATTCAGCACTTCGTTAGCATTTTGGATCCCTTCAGCATTATGGAGAAGAGGAGGTCAATGGACCCATCTCTGACAAGTCCTTGAACTCTGACGGACCATCAGAATAACTATCAGTGCCCAATAAGGTAGATTTGGACCTCCCTTCATCTCCCAGTCCGTATGTCTTGATTTTGGCAGGAGTCCTGGGGCTCAGGTGAAACCAGGTGGAATTGGGGGAACAACTGTCCCAAAATGTTATGCATTGGTTTTCCAGGAATAGGGGGTTCAGTACAGCAAATTGCAATCAGATTCTAATGACCAGAAGGGTTGGCTGGCCGGGACCTACAAAGAAAAACATGACCGCTATGTCAGGAATTTACTATAATTTCCCAAGTCCCCTGGCTACTTTTACAGACTGACTTGCTGGATATAAGGAACAGATTTTCATCAGGTGTACAGGATAGTCTCCGCCCCATCCTCCAGGAAGGGCAAGTGCTGCTGGCGACATATTACTGGAAATTATTTTTGAAGCATCATCAGATCTTAGGTCATTCGATTGACTTATGCTAGATCCCCTAGGGAACAGTGGGGGTAAGGTGGAGCAACTTAACCCTAACGTATGCATTTTTGTCGCATCACATAAAGGAAATAACCTATACCACCTATAAGGGTAATGAGCTTCAATCTTGCAGGGATATATTTCTAACTGTGGCTGCCTAACTGATCTGATTAGAAATTATGCGATTTCATTATTTCAGGAATCTTGGGCCGCATATCCCTTCACCTTAAAGGGATATGGTTGCTATTCTTTTCCCACCACTCTCTTTAGATGTGGCTGCGGCAAGGGAGGATTATCAATTTGGATAAAATCATCACTTAAAGTTGCGGTTAAGGTTGTGCCTACCAATAGTATGGAACAAGTTCATTTCAAATATATTCCATTAATTTCTGCAATAATGATTTTGTGAACTCATTAAGTGTAAATTTCACTAATTTGTAGATAATATTAAGGGAGGGTATGGGTACATACCTCAGGAGTTTAACCTTCTCTTTGTCAGAGATTTTAATGCCAAACTAAGGGGGTCATTACGATGGCGGACGGAAAAGCCCTCCGACCGTCATGTTTGCGGAAAAAAAACACCCCCATGTTCCGGGGCAAAACCGGCGGTCACATTACGATGCAATTATTGCAAAATCTGACCGCGGCGGTCGGATTCCACAAAAATCCGTCTGACATGTCCAGAAGACCAGAAAATCCGACCGCGGTGGACAGAAATTCTGCGGAAAGCACCAAAAATGCCAATCCACAAGCGGAATGACCGCAAGTGAAATTATGATAAGATGGCGGAGCACGCGGAACGATCTTTCTTTTCCAACCGCTGCGGTCGCGCGAAAAGATGAATGTCAGAGCTGGCGGAACGATCATTGCGTTCAGACCACTGCAGTCGCTGCGAAAGAAGAATGGCGGTCGAATGCAACCACACCACAAGGCCTCCAAGTGTTGCTGATTTTTTCCGCTGCCTTCAAAAACATTTGACACACCCCAATGACACCCCCCCATGGCATTGAAAAACAAACAAATCCCAGGTCAACATAGAAAAAACACCTGACATGAATATCCCATTTGGACACACCCACACAGCTGTGTATAAAACCAACCCCTTCCCTGACCAGCATCCTTTGCACAACTCCAGCAGTGAAGGGCCAAACACCACAGCAGAAAGGAGAGGAAAATCATCATACATCACACATCACACATCACACATCACACCATCAGAACCACCCACACCAACAACACCAATACACACCTCACACATCTCCACTACCACCTTCCCACCTGCACTTGTCACCTATTTGCACATCACACACCATGGCACAGAAGAAAATGCCCAAATTCACAGACAATGAGTTGTCAGTGATGGTAGATGAGATAATTAGAGTAGAGCCACATTTGTTTGGAAGCATGGTCCAACAGACACCACTAGTCAGAAAAAATCAAATGTGGGAAAGGATAGTCAACAAAGTCAATGCAGTAGGGACCACCCTGCGCACACTGCATGATATCAAGAAGAGGTGGCATGACCTAAAGATCAGGGTGAAATACCGTGCCAACAGGAACCATGAGGCGGCTCAGAGGACTGGCGGTGGCCCTTCCATTCCACCACTAACATTAACTGAATGGGAGGAGAAGGTGCTTGCCATACTGCATCCAGAGAGCCTCACAGGAATAGCTGGGGGAGTGGAGGCTGGTAAGTACCAACAAATGTATCCCATCACACTGCCATGTACTGTCTTGCACAACTAGAAAGCTAGACTTCCTAGACCTAAATGCACTTACGTACAACATACTCTTCCCAACACATGTCTCAGATATCTACCATTTCCTTCCTCTGGTTCACCTCAAAGGTAGCTAGCAATATTTCCATGGGGGTATGTGTACAGGTAGCCAGCACTACAACTCCCACCAGGCACCCTTGACTCACAGCTGAGCAGGATGGAACACTCCCCCCACCCAAAAGCCATGTGTAACCTATTCCCTTCCTCTGCTCCACTTCACAGGGAGGTAGCCTTCTGAACAGGGAGGGATGTGTGTGTACAGTCAGCCAGCACTACAACTCCCACCAGGCACACTTGACTCACAGCTGAGCAAGATGGAACACTCCCCCACCCAAGAGCCACGTGTAGCCTACACCCTTCCTCTGCTCCACTTCACAGGGAGGTAGCCTTCTCATGCTCACTTCCATCACCCCTGAGCAGGATAGAACACCCCCCCTCCCCAAACCATGTGGCAGCCATTTCATTGCTCTCCTTCACCTTACAGGTAGGAAGCCATCTCAACAGGGAGGGGGGTTTGTGGATAGGTAGCCAGCAATACAACTTCCATCAGGCACTCTTGTCTCACCCCTGAGCAGGATGGAACACCCCCCCCAGAACCATGTAGCAGCCATTTCATTGCTCTCCTTCACCTTACAGGTAGGTAGCCTTCTCATGCTCACTTGCATCACCCCTGAGCAGGATGGAACACTCCCCCCACCCAGAACCATGTGGCAGCCAATTCATTGCTCTCCTTCACCTTACAGGTAGGTAGCCTTCTCATGCTCACTTGCATCACCCGCGAGCAGGATGGAATACTCCCCCCACCCAGAACCATGTGGCAGCCATTTCATTGCTCTCCTTCACCTTACAGGTAGGTAGCCTTCTCATGCCCCCTTGCATCACCCCTGAGCAGGATGGAACACTCCCCCCACCCAGAACCATGTGGCAGCCATTTCCCTCTACTGTGCTACCTAGCAGATAGGTAGACAGTGCATGCACCCTGTCACCCTACTCAAAATGCATGGAGCCATATGACCACCACATCCCTCACATGTTAGCCAACTCTGTATAGATCCAAAAGTCACATCCAGTGTGCACACAGCTAAGCACATGTAAATGTCACAGATATGACACTTTGACTCACCAAGTCAGATGCGAAATAAATTCAGGGCCCAATCATGCAAAGCACAGAATGCAATGTGTAAGTGCCATGGTTTCAAAGCATGAAGGCTCATATGAACACAGCACATGCACGGTCAATCTGTCAAACAAACAAAACCACATGATTTGAAAGAACATATAAATAATTAAATTGTTAAGTTTTGGCACAGCTGAAACAGATTCTCTGAAAAGTCAACTAAATCCACACATAAACCAAAGTTGATGTGCACCAAGTTGGCAGATGATGACATGTCCTTTTAAACACACTATCTGTACATGTCAAATGGTTGTTATTTACATGTCACACTAATTACAAGCAATGTATGTACCTCAACATCATGTCATGATGCTGATAATCTTTTACCAATACCAAGTGATTGCAATATAAAATGTTTGACGTATCAAATGTAACATCCAAAAGTGTGACACCAAGGTTGTGTAGTGCACTTAACTGACAATCTAACCTCTGTTCAAAAGGAGATCCCCAAGCAACAGCTGGTGAAAACACCACCAACCAGCAGAGCCAGTCTCCCCCCTGGAACGTGAACTGTCTGATGCAGATTCTCTACGTTTCTCGGATGAGGAGCAGCAACCTGGCCCCTCAGGACTGCCAGGGCGCACTCCGTCTCAGGGCCTCATTGTCCCTACCACCACCACAACTATCAACACACCAGCGACAACCACTACGCTGACCCCTGCTACAACGACCTGTGCTGCAGCCACCTCCACCATCACCACTGCTGCCTGCAACACTGTCCCTGGCTCAGTGGTTACCAACACCACCACACAAGCTGAGGATACCGGAGATAGTGTGCGGGTGCGTCGACAGCCAATGCCACAGGTCCCTGTCAGCAGGGCAGGTGGAAGGGCAACTTGGGGACAATCACATGAGGACACTGAGACAGAAGCCCTGGCCACCGTCGCAAGAGTCCTTGGTGCATATCAACAGAACCAGGGACAGATGGGCCAGGCTGTAGAAGAACTGTGTGAGCTCCACCTGCTGCAGAGGTCCATGGACACACGAATGGGACAACTTGTGCATCTCATGGGCCAGCTTGTGGGTGTTCTGAGGATCATACATGCTGCTCAAATGACGGCTCAAACCCCCTCCAGTGGCCAGCCTGCTGAAACACACACCACCTCAGCTGCGGCAACAGAGATGGGTGAGTTGCAAGACTATGACTCCTCAGACACCTCTGAGCCTGCAGCAGAGGCCCCACTGCCAAACGCAAGAGGGGACGTCCGAGAAACACCACGGGAGGATCACATGGCAAAGCACCAACCAAAGCCAAGTCGCTGAGCCAACCATGATGGCACATGTGTTGCACTGAACATTGACTTTGTTGATTATCCAATCCCACATTGCCATGTTGATGGCAGGAGTTTGTTGGACTGTGTAATTCCATTAATGTGGGGACTACTCTATTTGTCTCCTTTACCATCACTGAGAACTCATACACTCACTATGCACAAATTACCTTACATCCACTTTAATTTTAACACAATCTAATAGAAAATAAACACTATTTACACACCTATGCCTTTGTGTCAGTTCCCTGTTTATCACAGTATGTACAATGTCAACTCTGATTCCAATGTACCTCAAGCTCTGATTGTGATGACACATTGATGGGGCGTAGGAACCTAGAAAGACACAAGAGGATGACATTTAGTTGTCAGGTGATGCCATTACAGCAACAACACACCACTAGTCAACACCTTACAAAATTTGTCACACATAACAAAGACCAACGCCATCACCATAGACATGAGGTAAGTGGAAACCAATACACTGTGCCACTCACATCAGCCATTAGCAGTGAGCCAACAACAGCCAGCATCCAAACACCTCATCTATGCTTCGCCACTAACAGCAAAGCCAACAGACAATGTCATAGTTGTTGAATGTTAACTTACACTCAAGGGAAGTAGTTGTCGATGAGCTGTTGACGCAGGTCTACACCTTCCTCTTCTCCACTATCATCGTCACTGGGCATGTGTGGATTTGAAGCGGGGGGCATCTGCTGCTCATCATCGTCCAGAATCAGGGGGATCTGTTTGCGCAAGGCCAGGTTCTGGAGCATGCAGCATGCAATTATGATCTGACACAACTTTTGGGGAGAGTAGAGTACTGCATCACCACTCTTGTCCAGACACCCAAATCTAGCCTTCAGTAGTCCAAAAGCACGCTCCACTACACGACATGTCCTCCCATGGGCATCATTGAAGCAGACTTCCCCTGGGGTCCTTGGATTCCTCAGTGGGCTCAGCAACCAAGGCCGGTTGGGATACGCAGAGTCACCTAGTTGTGAGAAACACAGACCAAGTTTGTAATACAAAGAGTTGAGGAGAACAGCATGTCACACATACAGCACACTACTTGACACAGCTTACTCACCAACAAGCCACACACGCTATGGATGCAGATTTTCTATCAATTGTGGGATGATGCTGTTACCCAGTATGTAGGAGTCATGTGCAGAACCCGGATATTTGGCACATACATGGGAGATAATCATATCCACTTGGCATACCACTTGCACATTAATGGAATGGTAATGCTTCCTGTTACGGTAGATGTTCTCACATGCCTGTGGTGGAACCAGGTCAACGTGTGTGCAGTCAATGGCTCCAACAACATTAGGTATGTGACCAAGGTCATAAAATTCCCCCTTCACATCTGCCAATTCATGTCTCCTTGGAAAGAAGTGGATGTAGCGGTCCTTGTAGGTCAACAATGCGGACAGGACATCACGCAGCACCATGCTGAACATAGGTTGAGACATCCCACGAGCGATGGCCACCGTGTACTGAAACGACCCAGTGGCAAAGAAATGCAGTGCAGCCATCACCTTTACTGTTGGTGTCAAAGCTGTTGGATATGTTCTTTGAGGCCTCAAATGGGGCTCCAACTGAGCACATAGCTCTTGAAGGGTAAGGCGATTCAGACGGAATTTCCTTATGATGTCCTCATCCTCCATGTTCCCCAGCACTGGGAAAGGCTGATGCACAGTTGGTCGTCTCCTATGTATTCAGAAAAAGGACACATGTAAATTTGAGTTACACATGAGATGTGGCAAACATCTTACATATTGAATAACACAGCCCCAACATTGACAGGACCGTGAAATCAGCTTTATGCACAAGTCACATGCACAGACACCTTGATCTACTGTAGTCATTCATGTGGGCAGGATGTACATACTAACTACTGTCAAATCAGAATCACACAATGTGAATGGTATATGGTACATTCCTACATCTTGTGTCACCAGCCCTGTTTGTAGCTGACACAGCACATGTGGCAAACAGCAACAATGCGGAGTTGTACGTAGCTGCTGTCACTGTACAACCTTCTTGCTTAAGTCTCACTAAGCACAACATCATTACAAAATGAGCACAGTGAGTGTAAGCTGGACAACTATCAATATAAATACAGCACTGTATACAGTGAAATGGGCACATTATGTGGTCAGTCCATCATGACTGTGGGATAAGTTGCCATTTCACACATTGGCATGTTGAAAAAAAGTGAGACTCAATTACACCTCAAATCTGTATACATGCCCACAAAGATTAAATTTGACATGTGAGTAAGTACATACCAATGCATTTAATCATGTGTACTGACATGGCATGTGTGGGCATCATAGAGTTAAATGTCACACTCTCATTTCACTTTACAACCAGGTGCAAGAATATATTGTAAATGTATAGTGATCAGTGATGCAATTTGCATAGTGACAATGCTATAGCACAATGTGTCCATAGGTGCGGTAGGCGTGCACCGCCACTGCGGTCACAGGCATTGGCCACGAATGAAAGATGGCGGATTGCGGTAGACACCACCTGGCCCCCACGGTGTGACACCGCCTATGCGAATGTCATTGCGGCCAATGGGAACTGCCATTGCGGTAGTGCAATACATATTTGAAACTCGCGGTAGGCATGCACCGCTACTGCAGTCACCGGAATTGGCCACAATTGAAAGATGCCGGATTGCGGTAGACACCAACTGGCCCCCGCGGTGTGACACCGCTTATGCAAATGTCATTGCAGCCAATGGGAACCGCCATCGCGGTAGTGCAATACATATTTGAAACTCACGGTAGGCGTGCACCGCCACTACGGTCACAGACATTGGCCACAATGAAAGATGCTAACCAGGCAGACCAATTGCATCAGCAGAGTACCACTGAAACAACCCGAGGGGCCTATAAATTTCTGTGAGATAGCCACACCTGTCACTTGCATTCAGACACTGCTGCCTGCAATTCATCAACACCAACTGCTGCTGTACCTCTACTCTGGACCCAGTCACGGCTCGAACAGAGAACATCAGGGCCCGTCCCTTCACCACATAGGAGCTGGAGGTCCTGGTGGACGAGGTCCTTGGCCAGTACGGGCGGCTATATGGTGCTCCAGAGGTACTGGTAAGTGTATGAGTAAAAGTTTGAGAATGCTTAGAATGCTCATATGATGTTACTGTACAGTAGTATGTGCCTGTGAGTGCAAGCCAATGTTCATGTATTAAACTGTTGACAACAGCATGGTCCATACATGACCTAGAACTTATTGCACTTGAGTATGTGGGGAGGATGGCAACATAGACACTGGTGCAGCTCATTTGAAGCCAAAAATCACACATGTTGTTCTGAGACTGGGTAATGTAAATGTGTGAGACACTGCCTAGCATGATGACTTCACGCCAATGGGGTGTATAGCCTTATTTCCACAGATCCCTCACTGCATGCAATGATGTAAAGGACATACTGTGGTTTAGCAGTTATACAGTTACACTGCTGATTTGAGACACTCGAACTCTGAACACACATTCCCTGTGCCATGTAATGTCATATTTCATTAAGTGTTCATACAATGTAGATTGGCCAGAGGGTAGTGAATAATGTGTGTACTGTTTTCAAAATCACCCTATGGAGATGTGGATATCCTGCACAGGAGTACAGGGCCTGGATCTATCACTATTTGTGCTAAATCACCTCGGACACATCTTCCAAATGTACGATGGACATGTCATCCTTCGTTTGATTCCATAATGTGTCTATGCACTGTTCCACCATTATGATTGTACATGCATGTGATTTCTGTGATGGTCCACGTGTTTCTGCAGTGATAAGCCCTCAGGCCTTTCCAGTGAATGCACAATGTTTCAAGGCCACATCACTAAAATGACTTTGATAAACATATGTGTTGTCCACCATCCTATTTTTGAAGGAGATATCATAGGCCTGAGGAGTACACAGACAGGCGTACACCTTGTGACAAGAGTGTGTGAATGTAAGATAAGTTACCTAATTGTGACCTCCATGACACATGCTGATATGCAATGGTCAAGGTCATTAAGGGGTGTGTAGTGTAGGACACGCTCACTCGCAGAGAGCATCACAGATGAGGCACATTTTCCAATTGCTTTTTGTGCTGGCACTCTGCATGTGTATGAGATGGGCATGTAGTGTGTCCATCATCATATATGTATACATTGCAATGATCTGGCTTGCTCAAAGTGTACTATGTGACATGGTGTATGGGCTCTGCTGTCCATTGATGTATCTGAGTGTTATGTGTTTACCTGCTCCTGCACTGTCACACAGTGGTACACAACACAGTGTTACAAATATTCCTCTTCTTGTCTCCCATGCGTACAGCTCAAGGTCCATCAATGTAAGGCCATATGGAGGGCCATTGCCCGCAAGGTGCGGTCCCTGGGTGTCTCAAACCGACGCCATACACACTGCCACAAGAGGTGGGATGACATCTGCCTGCTCAGCAAAAACATCACTGAAATGACACTGGGGCTGGTCCCTCAAAGTGGCAGGTTGGCACGCAGGAGCATGACACCACTAATGGCCCGCATCCTGGCAGTAACACAGCCAGAGCTGGATGGATGTTTAAGGGCCCACCAGCAGCAAGTTGGGGGTGAGTATTGTGCTAAGTGTGACTTTGCGCATGAGTGACATACCAGAGCAAGTGCGGAGCTCTGTAATGTCTCTGGTGTGATGCAATGGCTCCTAAGTATCCGCAGTGTTGAGTGCAGAGGGTCTGCATGTGTCCAACATTTAGTTGCTCATGTGGTAAATCCATGAACGTTGTCATAGCAAGTCAGCTTGACATGTTTTCATCTCACATTTTGTGAATGTTGTCTGAAATGATACCTTCCTACACAGGAATAATCTTTGTGTGACGTGTGTAGCCCAGTACACTTGTCAGGCTTGTGTGTGCTGTGTGGCTACCACAATAGTGTGCTCATGTGATGATGTGTAAGTAGCTACATCAATGCACAAATGTGGACTCAGGGAGCAGTGAGTTGGTAGAGGTCACACCTGTCCCATGGGTTGTGTTTTCACAATGATTGAGATGACAGCATAATTGCAAAAAAGATTAGCCAAATATCAGTAGCATGGCATCACAAGATGTGATTTCCTGCCACTGTGACAGCAAGTGCACACAGGTGCTGAAGGGGTAGGTGGTGATGGTTGCAGTGATGCATTGGCTGATTTGCATTTGCCAATTGTGCACATGGAAACATGACTGGGATGGTTAGACTCTGGAATTTGAATGCAATGTTGCAGAACCAGGCTATTGTGAGATTGTTTGGGCACTAGGGCTTAACGTGGTTGGTTGTGATCAGTGGGTAAGCCAAATTGTGATATGACTGAGGTGTTTTACTGTAATTTGATAGATGAACAGAAGCAAATGTTACCCAGAGTGTCAGTCATCAGTATGTGTGCATTGTCTATGTGCATCAGTGCATGGGGAAGTTGTGGCTACTCTACTGCTTTTAACCAGTGATTGATTTTTTGGCACATAGATGTGTCATCAATGTCATCAGTCAGCACAAGGTAGGGATGTCATATGCCAGACCCTAGGTATTGTCACACATTAGCTGTCCTAATGGAGGCCACTCACAACTTCATCTACAGAAGGCACTATCATGCCTTGGATCAATGAAGGCCTGTCAGGCAATTGTAAAGATGTTGGTATGTGACATGTCACAACACATGAAGGCCTTGCATTACATTGCCATTCTCATGCTGTTGTGCATTGTCTATGTGACTACATTGTTACATGGGGCTTATTTGCACTTCATTACCCAAAAAGATGTGTCCATGTGACATATGCTGCAGTGTGAGTGTCAGAGACATCAACTGGCAGTGAACAGCAGTGAGCATCATGTTAGTGTGTATTTAGAGATGTGTGCTGTGCACCTCAAAGAAATTGGTACATCTACACAGCTGACACCAATGTACAACTGTAGTTGTGCTTCAGTGCCAAACATAGTTGATTTAAGGAGGTAATATCACCCTCAAATGGATATATTTTACTTTGTATCTGTGGTGTTCAGTGAAATATACTTCAAATGTGACTGAGACAACATATTTGGATGTGTAGCTATCTTACCTACAGGCACGTAGGTGTGCCTACAGACAATTGTATGTGATGTTTAAATGTAGGTACATGCACAGCTATTTGGCTGTGTCAACGCAACATGGATCATGTTTCCATGCATCAGCTGATGATTGCACAAATTTGGCATATGCTGAAAGTACATGGAGTAGTTAAATGTGGGAGTTTCAGTCAAAGTATTTGTGTTTGTATTGCATATAATGTTTGTGAGTATGGCACTATACTGAACCTATGTCTCTGTCAGCATCTACCGAGGGCAGGGAAGGACAGGAGCCCGACACCGTTGGGGAAGCTACTGGCACGACTGGTACACAGGAGTTCAGTGACATTGAGGGGACCAGCACCTCGGAGGGGGACAGGAGTGCCCTGGAGGATTCCCGCCTGGAAACACCAACCTCCACATCTTCCCAATCCAGCGGTGACTCCTCGATGTTGGCGGGGTCAGGAAGTTCAAGATCTGCATCTTCTTCCACCACACCTCATCCTGTGTCCACCCTCCTGGATGCTCCCCAAAGTGCTATCCGTGCCCGCAGCCCTAAGACGTGTAGAGTCTCCTTCCCACCCGGCACTGCTGCCCCTGCCCCTGTCTCCCTTGCTGCCCTGTGGAGCGTGGAGGCCATAGACATTTTGCAGCAGCTGTGTGTGGGTCAGACTGCTCTCCTGAATGCCCTCCAGTTTCATGGCAACAAGTTGTCACCGGTTGTTGCGTTCATGGAGGGCATTAATTCGGATGTGGTTTGCCTACACCGAACTGTCCAGTCTTTGTCCTCCACATTAACGGCAGCCACTCAGCAGTCCCAAGCTCCCAGTCCAGCTCCTGTCCTTTCCGCAACCACACTGCCAGTGCCCCCACCTGACCAGAGTACACACACACCAGAGCCCTCAGACACCCAGTCATCCACACGCAGCACACAACACCAGCACTCTAAGCGAACCAGACACCAAACACCATCACCGCAGCACACCAAGATCACACATGACCACAAAACAAAAAGCCCATCACAGGACACTCAGGGACATAAGGCAAAAAAGCATGCATCCACATTACATTCCTCTAATTCATCACCATCCAAGGGCACTCCCATCCCCACACCTGATACCAAAGACACACAAACACTTGCCCTGTCTGCAGTGAACCTGGTGACTGCCACAACTAAGCCCAAACACATTCAGAAGGCAGTTTCACCCAAAACTATGACTCCCACCCACACCCATGTGAAGCATGGACAAGAGAGCAAAGTGGGGAGTGTACCTCCACAAAAGCGGATGCAGGGGAAAAGGCAACCCCGCCCCCACCGTACCACCAGGTCCAACAAATCCCCATGGGAAGATCCACCACCACCTGCTACACTGTCAGGGAAGAGGGAGGCTGTCGGGGCCACCTCACTTGTCACTTGTGGCAAGACACTTGTGGGATATCAGATCCCAAAACAATTGAGACCCAGCCCTCCACATTCACCATCAGCCACTGAGCCTCCACACAACATGTCTCCACCTCCCTGTGCCACCACTCCACCCGGTCCAAGCAGCCCTCAGGCTCCCACATCTAATGATCCCTCTACCTCAGCCAGTTCTCTCCCTCCCAGGTCCAGTCCTCTGACTAGCCCAGACAATCAGCCCCCTCCCAGTTCAACTTCCACCCAAATTTGAAGCTAAGTCCCCCTTCCCACCCTATTCCTCCCTGAGCAATGCCTGGACTGCCCATTCAAGGCCCCTATCCTGTGGTGATTCCCATGGCAGTGGACTGTGTTACATATTTCTTGTGCAAGTTTTCATGCACAAATGTGCAGACTTGAAATTTGGACTGGCCAATGGCCTTGATGTTTTGAACTTTTGATGCTGATACAGAGTTTATGTAATAAAGACTGTTACTCATGTTCTGAGCTTTGTTGCTGCCCTTGCTAATGATGCAGTGCAATGTATGTGTATATGTTCATCTGTTACATGCTCTGTATGCCACATTCACATTGGCATCAACTTGATTTTCTTTTGCAGAGGTTGCCAGAGATTCCAGCCACTTTTGTACTTCTTGACTCAGAGGCTTGAGGGTGCAATGATGCTTGTCTGTGATGGTCTACTCTTGTATAGTCACAGAAGCCCCAGGTGAGGTCTGGGGAAGGGAACTAGAGGCACGGGGTACTAGGAGCAGGCAGCTTCCAACAAATAATGTTCAGCACAAATGGGGCCGCTCCTAGTCGAGAAACCAGGGTGCTACAGTGTTAATTTGTGAGTGCAGGCATCTCACAAAAAGTGAAGGACTGGTCTCACACACCACCTGGTGTCATGCTTCATCATTGACCAGTCCTCGCCCTCTAAAAACTTGGTTTTATAGAGGGCGGGCATACACCTGACGACAGGGATGCACTTCTAAACTAAGTGGGGGCCCTTAAAGAAAAGATAGTGAAGTTAAAAGGCCATTATAGATGTCATAAATATTTTTAATGTGACTGGCATCTATATGGTAATTAAAACAAGTGATCAATGTATTGGGGATTTTATTGTCCCCCCACCATGTTCAATGTGGTCGACATGTTTCTGCCTATTGGCCCCGTAGGGTCCATGGCATTCATCAGGACCTATAGAAAAGGGAGGGCTCCACTCTTACCAAAGTTTTGGTGAGAGGATTCCACTGTGTGGGGTGATCTAGATCACGGTCCACTTAACGGTTATGCATTCAAACCTGCAAGAAAAAAACAGTGTGTAGAACACAGTAGCACAAAGTGAAAAATAAGCATGAAACAAACCCTGGTAAATTCACGCAGTCACATGCACAGACAGGCATATGTAAGGGGCTATAAATGCAACAGTAGTGTCAGACATCTGTGCACTTAACAAATTGTGGTGTATCACTGTTCCACAATGCTTACCCTAGATAAGGGGATGCAATACTCCATTGGAGGGTGAGGAAGGAAGACCCCTGTGGTCCAATTCTAAGCGACAAGGAAAAGGAAAGAAGCATATGAGGAAAATATGGCTGAAATCGCCTTGAGCCTCTGTGGCTTCTAAGGTTTAGGGGAAAAAAATTCGAAATTAGCGTTCGCCGCTAGTTACACCACGCACACACAATCATACTATCACACTCTTACTATTCCGTGGAGTGTCTCCCGCCTCTGCATCTAGCTGTGTTGTCCTCGCCTCCTCGATGATAAATGAGGAGCGCGAGTATCTGTATTTTATAGTGCTAGCGCTGGGTGGAGTTCATCAATTAGTGGTAAAATTGGGAGTAATTGACCACGATGTGTGGAGATCCGGTGTCATAATGCGTCACTGTTAAAAGGTGAAATGCGCCGCCTTGAGTGCCTGGAGCATAATGCGCAAGCCTTGTAAGGGCTTCCGGTGTCCATACCGGACGTGCCTGGTGTCTGGCGATTGGCTATGTGGGTGATGCGGGTGGGCTTCCGTAATGCTTAACAGATCATGGGAGTGTTCATCGGCTGCGCAAGCGCCCGAGAGGCTCTTTAATAAGAGCTGTAGAATGCCCGATAAACTGCACCACGCATGCGTCTGCCGTGAAGAAGGACACTGGTCTTTCTTAAAAAGGGGAATACATTTACCCGTTCTCCACCCGTATTCCTGCTAAATGCAAAACTCTACTATGATCGGGGGAGAAATGCTTGAGAGTTATAGCTAGCAGAATTATATCGCGGGAGTGCTGGAAAAAAGGGGCTTAAGGAAGCACAAATGGTAAATGTCTAATTAAAGTAAAGGGAATGATGGAAAAGGCTCATAAGGAAAAGTGACTTCCAAAAGGTTACGGTATACAAATCAAAAAAAAATATAAGTTGCACACAGACAGGACTCCATACTATGTGCAATGTGTATATCAAACATACCCAAGCGTCTCGTTGCATGAGGTGAGTATGTCGTGTAGCACCTACTCATATATCACTCTGCAAGTGTCTAAATGTCAGAGTGTATGTTTGACAGAGTAAATGGCCATAGATGATCGTGGTCAGGATACCACAATCTGGGTCAAAGTAAGGCTGGTATTCTGCCGGCTACTACGCAAGTTGATGCCAAGGGATCTCATCATTGAGACCATTTTCCCATGTGCGGAGAAGGTATACCCACCTCAGTTCTCTGATGTGAAGTGGTCTTGACAAGTCAGCCTTATGCTTCTTCATTACTTCTAACACTACCCACTTGAGGTCGATATCTCTGTGGTTGCAGTCCAAGAAATGTCTTGTAAGTTTGGTGTTTGTCTTTTTACACCGTATAGTGCTATGGTGTTCGTTGATTCGAATTTTTATCTTCCTGGTAGTTATCCCCACATACATAAGACCACAGGGGCATGTGAGGAGATAAACCACGTTTTCGGTGTTGCAATTGCTGAAGTTTTTGAGTATCCAAGGGTTTTCAGTTCCAATGTCTACTTCTTTCGTGGTCATGGTGAATGGACATGCAACACACCCCCCACATGCATAATGTCCTGTGGGCCTTCGTGTGTTCCAGAGGGTCACCTGATCATCCATCAGTCTTGGTGGGTCTTTTGCGTGTACTAACTCATCCCATAGATTCCTGCTTCTCTTAAAAGCGAACAGCGGAGGGTCCCATTGTTTTCCAGCTCCATCTAAGATATGCCAGTTTTTTCGAATGATTTTTTGTACAGTGTTTGAAACTGGTGTATACGTGGTTACGCATACGATTCTGTCTGGTTTATCTTTTTTTGTGTTTTCCAGGAGTGCTTCTCGATTATTATTCCTGGCTCGTTTTTTGGCTTTTTTATCAGTTTTTTTGGATAGTGTTGATCCAATAGTTTCTTCTCTAATTCCTCTGCTTGTTCAGTGAAACTTTCTACCTCTGAGCAATTCCTACGTACCCGGAGGAATTGACTCACTGGTAGATTGTTACGTAGGGCTTTCGGATGGTAGCTTTCGTACAAAAGTAGACTATTCTTGTCTGTCGGTTTATTGTGTACCTTAGTGCTGATGCCATCTGTTGTCATGGTAATATCTAGATCAAAGAAGATCGCATGGCCTTTGTTGATACAGTGGGTGAACCTCAGATGATGGTCCTTTGAATTGACCCAATCTACAAATGCTTTTGCCGTGTCTTCATCCCCTCTCCATACAACAAAAACGTCGTCGGTATAGCGTTTCCATGTTTTGAGGTGTTCAGTGAAAAGAATTGGTTTGATTGAAGATGAAATCCTCTTTGAATTGGTGCACGTATAGGCATGCCAAACTCGGGGTGAAGGTACTGCCTATTGATGTGCCCGTGATTTGATGGTATATCACATCTTCAAATTCGAAATAGTTTTCTGTTAAGGCTATTTCGGCACATTCCATAACAAAGTGTTGAGGAGTGACAAAATCCCATTCCATATTGAGTAGAATCTGTTCTACAACTGCCAAAGTGCGTCTCTGGGGAATACTGGTGTACAGTGCCTCAATGTCCATAGTGATAAATAGGTCTTCAGAGAAATTGGTCTCCAAATCGCGCAAGAGGCACAGCACATCTTTGGTGTCTTTCAGGTAGGAGGGTGATTTCTGTACAATACGTTTCAAAAACCAATCACAAAACTGTGACAGAGGCTCAAGCACCGAACCAATGCCAGAGACAATTGGTCTCCCCGGTGGGGGCATCTTTCCCTTGTGGATTTTGGGAAGTGTATAGAACCTTGGTGTCCTGGAATTTTCGCTGATGAGGAAATCTGCTTCTTGTTTAGTAATCCAGTTGTTGTATAATGCTTCATCCACCATTCCCTTGATATGTCTGGTGAGGCATGATGTTGGGTCTTCTGTATATGTCTCGTAGCTGGTTGTGTCAGAGAGTAGACGTTTGCACTCCTCTTGGTACATGGTTTTGTTCATCAGCACTATGGCACCCCCTTTATCTGCTGGTTTTATTGTGAGATCCAAGTTGTTCTTAAGTCTCTCCAATGCCATTCGTTCAGATTTAGTGAGGTTCTGGAAACCTTTCTCTTGTCTGAAGTTAATCCTTTCTACTTCCTTGAGGACCACCTGTTCAAATGCTTGAATGTGACAAGGAATGGTTTGGGTAGGAGGCACAAATGTAGACTTCTTTCTCAGGTCTGTGCTGGCCTTCTCAGATTGTTCGTCATTTGTATTCCCAAAATGGTTGCAGAGTTTTATTTTCCAAAAGAATTGTGCCAGTTCTGTGTTAAGAGTAAAAGGGTCATTTGTGGGTGTAGGAACAAATCCTAAACCTTTAAAGAGGACAGTTTCTTCCTCCTCTGTGAGGTTGTGATCACTAAGGTTTACAATGTTAGTTATTCTCCGCTCGTGGAAGGACCGTTCCCTCTTCCTTTGCTTCTTGTTCCCATCGAGACTGGTGTTTGGTCGTCCCGCTGTATCCTTGTGTTCTGTCTTTTTTGTCTTCCTTTTCCTCTGCCTCGGCCTCTGTATAAAAAAGGCTGCGGGCCTTGTGGAAAGCCAAATCCTGGCGGGTAGAATGGTTGCTGCCATAACCCAAACTGGGGCATCGGTGGGTGCATCATTGGTTGGTGGTAGTTTTGCTGTCGCCTTCCTTGGTAGCCATCACTACTCTCATCACCGCTGCTCCCGCTCGTGCTCCTCTCGTCTCCGGAGCTGAAGGTCCAGTTCTGCGGGGTTGGTCTGAAAAGTTGTTGTTTTTTACCTAGTTGAGGTTGAGGTGGTTTTTCATAGTAGTCATCAGTGGTATATGGGTATACAGTCTCACGACTGAATTTTGTACGTCATTTTTGCGTTTGGTGAGTTTTGACTGAGTTAGGTATTCTTTAAATTCAGTATGATCTTTATTAATCTCATCTAGTTTCTTTTTAAATACTGTTATATGTACCATAGTTTTAAGACTGCTTTCACTCTGTTGGATCTCTATCAAGAGTGCATCGGCCAGTTCCCTGGCTGTATTAATAATTAGCACTAGCCAGTCCTTGGTGCACTGCCATGCAATCCTGGATCAGTTAGTGCAAAATTCCTTGTTGTTAAGGAAAAGTCTTGGTTCGTTGGTGACCACAAGGCCCCTTGGGGCACTGTTTTTCTGCAGATATTCTGTCATAAATGCCCCATGTAGGGCTGTGCGGATCTGTTCCTTCTTTTTGGACGTTAGAGCCTCCCACTCACCTGAATTTTGGACTACTTGTGCTACCACCGTTTCTGCTAGTAAAGATGGTGTCCTGAGTATTTCAGCATAGTTTTCCTCGTTGAATGCTAATTCGGTATCCATGTTCGTGATAGAAAAACAGAGCTTACACCATACAAAGGTAGGTGTATGGAATTCTAGGTGTCCGTGTCTTGTTGTTCAAGACACGTCTGATTTTCTGACCCAAAAGGATTCAGTATAAGACCCACAATTGGGTGAGTTTTTACCCCAATTTGTTCCCCCAGCCATCAGCTGTACAAAATATATAGTCACAGAAGCCCCAAGTGAGGTCTGGGGAAGTGAACTAGAGGCACGGGGTACTAGGAGCAGGCAGCCTCCAACAAATAATGTTCAGCACAAATGGGGCCGCTCCTAGTTGAGAAACGAGGGTGCTACAGTGTTAGTTTGTGAGTGCAGGCATCTCACAAAAAGTGAAGGACTGGTCTCACACACCACCTTGTGTCATGCTTCATCATTGACCAGTCCTTGCCCTCTAAAAACTTGGTTTGATAGAGGGCGGGCATACACCTGACGACAGGGATGCACTTCTAAACTAAGTGGGGGCCCTTAAAGAAAAGATAGTGAAGTTAAAAGGCCATTCTAGAGGTCATAAATATTTTTAATGTGACTGGCATCTATATGGTAATTAAAACAAGTGATCGGTGTATTGGGGATTTTATTGTCCCCCCACCGTGTTCAATGTGGTCGACATGTTCCTGCCTATTGGCCCCGTAGGGTCCATGGCATTCATCAGGACCTATAGATAAGGGAGGGCTCCACTCTTACCAAAGTTTTGGTGAGAGGATTCCACTATGTGGGGTGATCTAGATCACGGTCCACTTAACGGTTATGCATTCAAACCTGCAAGAAAAAAACAGTGTGTAGAACACAGTAGCACAAAGTGAAAAATAAGCATGAAACAAACCCTCGTAAAATTCACGCAGCCACATGCACAGACAGGCATATGTGAGTGGCTATAAGTGCAACAGTAGTGTCAGACATCTGTGCACTTAACAAATTGTGGTGTATCACTGTTCCACAATGCTTACTCTAGATAAGGGGATGAAATACTCAATAGGAGGGTGAGGAAGGAAGACCCCTGTGGTCCAATTCTAAGCGACAAGGAAAAGGAAAGAAGCATATGAGGAAAATATGGTTGAAATCGCCTTGAGCCTCTGTGGCTTCTAAGGATTAGGGGAAAAAAATTCAAACTTAGCGTTCGCCGCTAGTTACACCACGAACACACAATCATACTATCACACTCTTACTATTCCGTGGAGTGTCTCCCACCTCTGCACCTAGCTGTGTTGTCCTCGCCTCCTCGATGATAGTTGAGGAGCGCGAGTGTCTGTATTTTATAGTGGTAGCGCTGGGTGGAGTTCGTCAATTAGTGGTAAAATTGGGAGTAATTTACCACGATGTGTAGAGATCCGGTGTCATAATGCGTCGCTGTTAAAAGGTGAAACGCGCCGCCTGGGGTGCCTGGAGCATATAGCGCGAGCCTTGTAAGGGCTTCCGGTGTCCATACCGGACGTGCCTGGTGTCTGGCGATTAGCTATGTGGGTGATGCGGGTGGGCTTCCGTAATGCTTAACAGATCATGGGAGTTTTCTTCGGCTGTGCAAGCGCCCGAGAGGCTCTTTAATAAGAGCTGTAGAATGCCCGATAAACTGCACCGCGCATGCGTCTGCCGTGAAGAAGGACACTGGTCATGTCATGAAGCATCTACTCATATATCACTCTGTAAGTGTCTAAATGTCAGAGTGTATGTTTGACGGAGTAAATGGCCATAGATGATCGTGGTCAGGATACCACAATCTGGGGCAAAGTAAGGCTGGTATTCTGCCGGCTACTACGCAAGTTGTAGCCAAGGGATCTCATTATTGAGACCCTTTTCCCATGTGCGGAGACGGTATACCCACCTCTGTTCTCTGATGTGAAGTGGTCAGCCTTATGCTTCTTCATTACTTCTAACACTACCCACTTGAGGTCGATATCTCTGTGGTTGCAGTCCAAGAAATGTATTGTAAGTTTGGTGTTTGTCTTTTTACACCGTATAGTGCTACGGTGTTCGTTGATTCGAATTTTGATCTTCCTGGTAGTCATCCCCACGTACATAAGACCACAGGGGCATGTGAGGAGATAAACCACGTTTTTGCTGAAGTTTTTGAGTTTCCAAGGGTTTTCAGTTCCAATGTCTACTTCTTTCGTGGTCATGGTGAATGGACATGCAACACACCCCCCACATGCATAATGTCCTGTGGGCCTTCGTGTGTTCCGGAGGGTCACCTGATCATCCATCAGTCTTGGTGGGTCTTTTGCGTGTACTAACTCATCCCATAGATTCCTCCTTCTCTTAAAAGCGAACAGCGGAGGGTCCCATTGTTTTCCAGCTCCATCTAAGATATCCCAGTTTCTTCGAATTATTTTTTGTACAGTGTTTGAAACTGGTGTATACGTGGTTACGCATACGATTCTGACTGGTTTATCTTTTTTTGTGTTTTCCAGGAGTGCTTCTTGATTATTGTTCCTGGCTCGTTTTTTGGCTTTTTTTATCAGTTTTTTTGGATAGTGTCGATCCAATAGTTTCTTCTCTTATTCCTCTGCTTGTTCAGTGAAACTTTCTACCTCCGAGCAATTCCTACGTACCCGGAGGAATTGACCCACTGGTAGATTGTTACGTAGGGCTTTCGGATGGTAGCTTTCGTACAAAAGTAGACTATTCTTGTCTGTCGGTTTATTGTGTACCCTAGTGCTGATGCCATCTGTTGTCATGCTAATATCTAGATCCAAGAAGATCGCATGGTCTTTGTTGATACAGTGGGTGAACCTCAGATGATGGTCCTTTGAGTTGACCCAATCTACAAATGCTTTTGCTGTGTCTTCATCCCCTCGCCATACAACAAAAACATTGTCGATATAGCGTTTCCATGTGATGAGCCTATCAATGTCTGCTTGGGGGCTGTGGTGATCTGTGATTATGTGGCAGTGGTGTCTAATATGATGTGTCATCTACCTTGGCTCACTCACTCATTCCAACACCTTGTTGGACTACTGTGAAATACACATACACACCCTGCTTGCTCTGCCCTCCTCTGTTCCACATTGTATTTGGACTGACCCTTATTTGGGTGCAATGATGACTATTGTCATTTTGGAGGGACTCTTGTCTCAACTCACACTCATGTTACTATACAATTGCTGATTATCCTAATGAGATGTCACTATAGACAGTGTCCCTGCACATGACTTCTTGCTGCAGACACGTTGTGCTGAGTGGTGCTTCTTTCATAATACATGTGGTGTGGATGTTGTGGTGTTGGTCTTGCTTGTCTGGGACAATGTCCTGAACTCCTACTACATTGTGGGCAGGTTTTACCGTGGATTCACCGCTGCAATGACATGACCGGCACGACTGGGCTAGTTGCAATAATTTCTATGGGGATGGGTGACCCCGATGCAGAGGTGACAATTTGTTACGTACAAGACATGTGTAATTGGACTTTGGGATATGTTCCTGTCTCCACAAGGGTGTATGTTGTAGACAAGACACGTATTTTACCGCGACAGTTGTTTGTTGTTGTTGTTGTGCAGGGGTTGTATGCTGGGATATTTTTTTGACATACCTGCGGTGTTGACCACGACGGCGTCTTATCTGCTGGTAGTGGATCAGGTACAGCAGCGGAAGGGCTTGTAGAGCAGTATCCATGGCGGCCAGGAACGTGTGGCGGTGTCTCGGACTCGAGTTTCTATCCCCGCAGTTGTGCTTCCGCCATCTCCGAATAGCTGGTTTCTACGCTGCGTTCTGATGGGCTGGTTGACGCATCGTGATTTGTCCGGCGGCCAGAACGTCATTCCACACGGCGGTCTTTCTCTTTTGCCTCCCTCCGGCACCGTTGCGGAACAAAAAATCTGGCGGACCCGGAAACTCCGCGACGGACGGAAAATGGGCTATCTTTGCCCATTGTAATATGGCGGTCGTGAGGACTGCCGCAGGAGTAACTAAATGGACGTTTTCCGCCAGCACCGCGGGGAGGCCTACAACCGCCATCGTAATCAGCCCCAAAGAATTTATACTGTTGATATGAACTACTTAGTTCCCAATTATTTTGGCAGTATTAACAACAACTGAGGCATGTATCTTGGTCGCTATATTGAGGCACATGATCTTAGTAGCATGGTTGAGTGTAGGTTGGGCCATGCTAACCCCTCACCCATTTTTCAGGGGAGGGGCTTTGTCTCTGTAACGGACTATTTATTTCTGTCAAGAGCCTTCACTAAGTAGTGCAGAGTAAGATTTTAGAATCAACCTTTGGAGATCATAATCCCTTTTAGCCTCCTTTATTCTCCCTCACCTGCCCTCTGAAGCCTTTACCCCATCCTCATTCAAATGAGCTTTGCCTTTCATGGAGTCTTCAGAATAATTTCCAGTTTCTCACCTTTTGACTTGGAGAAAATCCTGACTTCTATTTGGGTTGCCTTATCTGCGAGTGAAGGAGTGAGTATATAATAGAATTGTCTGAGGCTTTATGTGGCCATATTAAAACTGCCCAACTAGAGCACATTAAGACTTCTTATGATACTCCTCTCTGGTTTGCTTCCTCATGCTCTTTAGCTAGTAGACATCTACAAAGATCCCTAACAGTTTGCTCTAGAGATGCTCTGGAAGTTTCAATATCCCGTCGTCTGTATAAACTTACTGTAAGAAGGGGGGAAAGTGAGATTTGGGAAGAATTAGTTTAGCAGCAGTAACTTTGACCAATAGGGTCTTCTGTGCTGCTGTTAATATGGTGGGAATAGTGATACATGGTTAATATGGTGGGGAATAGTGATACCCCTGATTAGCTGTCACATTCCAGGAGACCAGTGTGTGGCCCATTTTTCAGGCATCTGTAGTTCTCCCTCAGGAAAAAACAGTGCTTTATGAAACCCTTAACTGCCATCATCCCTGATGGGGGACAAGGTTTTTTGCTAGATGAAGTAACACTAGCAACCGCAGAGCCCAGCAGGTGAAGCTCCTGGTCCCAACAGCATGCCTGTGGACCTCCTAAAATGTAACCTAATTCAGCCTAGATTTGAAACGGTGCACAGACAGAATATCGAGTTTTAAATATCGATATACAAAAATATCGAGTTTGAAATATCGTCATACAGGAATATCGAGAGCAAGAATATCGTGGCCCAGAATATCGACATTAAGGTAAGAAATATCGTTTTTGAAAATATCGAAGTTAGTAATATCGTTTGTTAAAATATCGTTGTTTAAAATATTGATTTTTATATTAATGTTATGTATTTTAGTATGTATTTCAAAAAGTATGTGATGTAATTTATTGTATAAATATTGATTTTGTTTTTTAATATATGTGTTAAATTTTTAATAGTGATTAATTTGATGTTAATTTAATTTTGCATTTTTTAGTTCTGTATCGGGTTGTGGGTTTATAGGGAAATAGGGTGGGAAGTAATTTAATTATAATAAAGTAATTAATATTTGTATTTATTTAATTTAGTTTTTATAGTGTTAATTGTGGGAATTAATTTTTTATTAATTAATTATTAATTGGTTGTTAATTTTTATTAATTAATTAATTGATAATTATGTTAATTGTGTAATTTTGTTTAAGAGCGGGTTGTGAGTTTATAGGGGAATAGGGTAGGAAAGTAATTTAATTATAATAAATTAATTAATATTTTTTATTAGTAGTATTTATATAATTTTGATTTTATAGTGTTAATTGAGGAAATTAATTTATTATTAATTAATTATTAATTGGTTGTTATATATTATTAATTAATTGGTAATTATGTTAATTGTGTTATTTTTGTAGGAGCGGTTGTGCGTTTATAGGGGAATAGGGTGGGAAGTGATTTCATTTTAATACATTTAATGATAATTTGTATATATTAATATTTATTTAATTTTTAATTTATAGTGTTAATTGTGCGAATTAATTTATTAATAATTATTTATCAATTGTTTGTTAATTAATATTAATTAATTAAATATTTTGTAATTAATTATGTTAATTGTGTCATTTTTTAGGAATGGATGGTGGGTTTATAGGGGAATAGGGTGTGAAGTAATTTATTTAAAAATAATTTAGAATTATTTGATAATTAATGGTATTTAATTGATTAAAAATTAATTATGGCAATTGTGTAATTAATTTGAGATGTGAGTTGTGGGGTTTATAGTGGTAAAGGGTGTGAAGTAAATTATTTAGTTATGGAAATTGTGTAATGACTTTTATGTGTGTGTTGTGGTGTTTATTGGAGTAGAGGGTGGAAAGTTTTTTATGTTTTATTAATTAATAATTATTTGCTCATTATTATTCATTCTTTAATTGATACATTTTTATAGTTATTGTTAACTTTTATTTTGTGTGTGGATTTTGGTTTTATAGGTGTAATGTTTGGTTAGTAAATTAATTTCTATATGTTTTAATTTGATTTTTAATTAATAATATTTGTTTATTTGATAATTAATTATGTTAATTATGGAGGTACAATTTTTAAAACAATTTAGATGTGTGTTGTGAAATCCAACACTTTCCCTACTGTTGCACTCACTGGAATGGGAATAGTAATTTTTACACTTATGCTATCCAACACTTTCCCTACTGTTGCACTCACTGGAGTGGGAATAGTAATGTTTACTTCTCCGCTATCCAACACTTTCCCTACTGTTGCACTCACTGGAGTGAGAATAGTAATTTTTACCCCTCCGCTATGCAACACTTTCCCTACTGTTGCACTCACTGGAGTGGGATTAGTCATTTTTACCGATGCGCTATCCAACACTTTTCTTACTGTTGCACTCAATGGAGTGCAAAATGTAAGTTTACATTTTTTTTAATATATAAATATTTTAATTTATAATATAATGTTTTTTTTATTAGATTTTGTGTTATAGGCATATGTATATTTATATATATTTATTTGTTAATTTTTATATATTTATAACATTCGAAAATAAATTAAAGTTATTAGTTTATTAATTGTTTTAAAGTAAATATACATTTATATATTACATTTTATATATGTACATTTAAATTTTTGTAATTAAATTTATTTATTATATTTGTTTAAATGTACATTACATCTAAATATTTTTTTAAAGTTAACTTTATTTTTTAATTTATAGAACATTATTTTTCATATATAAAAAAAATCGATATTTTGTACATCGATATTTCTTTCGATATTTTTGTATTTTACATTTTAAAGATAGGATGTCGATATTGTGGATGTCGATATTTGGGTGTCGATATTTGTGTATGGGGATATTTTTGTAGTCGATATTATGTCAGTGATCCTTTAGAAACAACTACCAAGATCATGCTCAACCTCTATCTTTGTCCCAGTTTTTAAAAAGGGCAGTCACTCAGATGTTATCGCCACATCTCCCTTATTAACACCGCCATTAAAATTATCGAGAGAGTCATTTTAATAGAATGTGTGATGGGACTAATGAAAACAGCATCTTTAATCCTTGCCAGTATGGATTTAGGGAGCGGCTGGGTACTGTGGGGCAGTGCCTTAACCTTAATTTGCTCAGAAACTAATAACCCATTGCCAAATGCTGCCTACTGTACCTGACGTTTATGGACCTGTCAACAGTGTTTGACTGTGATCTAAATTATGGGTGACCCTACTTGAGCAGAGGCTGGATGAGACACTAGTGAACTTTTTATCCGCCTTCCACAAGAATATGTCTGCAATGGTTAAACATGGCACCCATGGGGATCTTTCAAACCCATTTTCCATCCTTCGCGGTGTGAGGCAGGGATGTGTTCTCACCCCACTTTTGTTTACATTATATATTAATAATGTTAAACCTGACTTCCTTGGCATGGTATTCTCCCAAACATTTTGCTTCCACACCTCCCGTTTGCTGAATTCAGTTTTGTTTGCTTTAGGACTCTGTGCACATTAACACTGCTAACCAGTACAAAAGTGCTTGTGCTCTCTCCTTCAAACATTGTAAAACTTGCCTACACTTAATTGGCACAGTTATTTTAATTGTAAGTCCCTTGTAAATGGTACTTAGTGGGCCTGCAGCCCTTATTGTGCCACCCACTTAAGTAGCCCTTTACACATTTTTCAGGCCTGCCACTGCAGCCTGTATGTGCAGTTTTAAAAATGCCATTTCAACCTGGCAAAATAAACCTTTTGTCAAGTTAAACCTTCCTTTTTAATACATGTAAGTCACCCATAGGGTAGGCCCTAAACAGTCCTTAGGGCAGGGTGCAGTGTATTTTTAAAGCGGGACATGTAATTTGAAGTTTTATATGTCCTGGTAGTGAAAAACTCGAAATTCGTTTTTCAATACTGCAAGGCCTACCTCTTCAATAAGATAACATTGGGTTTCCTTATTACATTTAATAAGCGATAATTTTCAGTTGGCACTCTGACTTCCATGAAAGCGGACTCTCTATTCAGAGCAATGCTCTGTGGGGGAAATTGATGTTTCCCACCAGGAAAAGGAGTTGCACCAACGAGTAACAAGCAGTTATTATCCGTGCTTTTTGAAGTTGATTGATTCTTCTGGTACTCTCAGGGGTCCCCTGAGTAAGTACCTCATTGTTCACCGTATTGGTGTTACACAAGGGGCACTTTTCCATTGTGGATTGTTGGCATGAATATAACCTCTGTTACAATTTTAGGATGTCCCTCTATTTTCTTGTCCTGATGAGATCCTACATTCAATACAGGTTTGAAACATCGTCGACTCAACATTTACAAACAAACCTACTCAGTCTGATTCTGGAACAGGCTCAGGAGTATCATCTATTTGGACTTCCAAACTAATGGTAGTTAGTTTTGTCAGAACACACTTTTTGTCTTTCACTACTTGAATTTATTGGATACATTTTCTGTTATAAGCTGGTCCTTTTTAACTTGGGGCACAATGCACTTATTTGTTTTCTATGTGTGCATTTTACTTCTGATATAAAATATTAAATTATCTGTATCACGGAGTGCTGCTCTTTTTATCTTAATGTCAACATTAATTGTTTATGGCTATAATTGCAGACAAAATTTGCATCTTGGTGTTTAATGATGCCAATGAAAATCAGTGTTTTTTATGTAAATTTCATACCCAGGTTCCCATTGGAATATGGGTAGGTGTGAATTTTGGGTACTAGCACAGGCGGCACCTGAGGAAACCTAGTAAACCTGTTATTTTTTTTAAATTAGACACCTACGGAAATTCAGGGCGGGGTGACTTGCAGACCTTTCTCCAGCTTTTTTATCCAGAATCCCTTGCAAACTGCAAACTTTAAATAAAAACACACATTTCGCTCACATTTCTGTGATGGAAAGTTTTGAAATCTGTGGGGATCCACAAACTTCCTACCACCTAGCATGCTCATAAGTCTCGTGATAAAAATGGTTCCTCATTTGTGTGGGTAGGCTAGTGCCTGCAACAGGAAATGGACCAAAATATAACATGAACACTTCACATTTTTTGCCTCAAAAAACTGGCCCTTTTTTTCAAAGTGGGTAGCTGTAGTTTTTGGGCCCCAGTAAACATGAACATTTTTGAAAACTAGACACCTGGAGGAATCCAGGTTGGAGTGATGAGCATGGCTCTCCCCACGTTTTCTTATCCCGAATTTCTTGCTAACCTCAAACTTATACTATAAAAGAACATTTTCCTCACATTTCTGTGATGGAAAGTTCTGGAATCTGCAGGGAACCACAAACTTCCTACCACCTACCATTTCTCCAAGTATCCCCCCAAAAAATATATACCTCACTTGTGTGGGAAGGCCTCCGGCCCACTAGAGGAAAAGATCTAAATCGCATCATCGACACATCAAATTTTATCTAAAAAAATTACCCTTTTTTGCAATGTCTGTAGCATGGATTTTGTGCCTTAGCTCAGCTAGCACCTGGGAAAACCTAGCAAACCTGTAAATGTTTGAAAGCTAGACAATCCAGGGAGAACTGGGGGTGTGTGACTTGCATGGCTCACACTAGATAATTTTACCCAGAAATGGTTGCAAACATCAAAGTGTGGCTAAAAAACACAAATTTTTCTAATATTTCTGTGACTGAAAGTTCTGGAATCTGCAAGGAGCCACAAATTTCCTACCACCCAGTGGTGCCGATAAAAATGCTGCCTCAATTGTGTGGCTGGGTCATGTGCCCATGACAGAAAAAGGATGAAACCAAGGTCAATGGGATCTCTTGAGGTCAATAGAAGGTAAAGCTGGGTGGTAGGACTATTATGGATTCTTGCAGATTAATCAAGTATCCATCACATAACTGTACGGAAAATCTGTGATTTTAGGCATTGCCGTTTGCAGGGCATTGTGGAAAAGACAGTGCGTCCCCTTATGCCACAGCTCCACCTATTGCTTATCTCTCAAGGTAGAGCTTTAGGCCCTTTTGTAAGGCTGTCTCCTCGTGTGCCTACATAAGTGAGATACCATTCTTATTGAGAGACATGTGGGAACTCAGGGTGGTAGAAACTTCGTGGCTTCATGCCAATTCCAGAACCTTTGGTTACAGAAATGTTAGAAAAATTTGGTTTATTTTAGCCAAACTTTGAGGTTTGCAAGGGTTTCTGGGTAGAATTACCTAGAAAAAGCCACAACCCCTGAACTCCCCTGGTTGTCTAGTTTTCAGAAAAGTCCAGGTTTGGTAGATTTCCCTGGGAAGTGGCACAGGCAAGGGGGTTTTCATTGGAAACATTTGATGTGTCCATGTTGCATTTTTTCCATTTTCCAATTGTTGGCCCTGCAGCCACCCACAAAAACTGGGTTACAATTTTATGTGGAGACAACTGGCAATACTAGTTGGTTGTCAATCTGTGGATTTCAACAGATTACAGAAATTTCCTACACAAAATGCGAATAAAATGAGTGATCTTATCCAATTACGCACTTTAATTTATGAGGGGCATTGTGGGAAATGGAGAAGAATCAATGCAAGTTACACCATCCTGAACACCTGCAGGGGTTTTGTCTGAAAAAATACAGAGGAGTTCTTACTTAGGGTCAGATTTGCATTTTGGCAGACGGAAAAGTCCCCATCGGCCTGGCAGAGGATTGAACGTCAGCCACGCTGAGACCACTCCACTTGACAAATTTAAAAATGACTGCCAAGCTGCCTGCCATTTTAAAAGCCTTGGCAATGCTTTTTTACATTTGATGCATGACTCCATTTATGTGACAGAGCTGTCCATCAAACATATTTTAAAATGTTCAAAAACAAAATCCCAAAGCTGGATTTTCCTTCTGCATAATAAAAGAAAAAGCCCCTCTCGCTATGGGAGTTATCTCCCATCGCAATGGGTCATTATACAGTTTTCACTATCCCTTACCACTAGGGTATACTAACAACTACAGATATAAATCTAGCACTAAGGGGCCGATTCTGATCCGGGTCGGTCAGCCCTCCGAGAGCTGTCCGTAGCCTCACCTTACGACCCACTAGTTCCCGGAGCCGAACCGTCCAGACAAGGAAGTACGATGCGCAAATGTGTCCGCATGCCGACCGAGCCGTAGGATCCGAAACCAGCAACATTTCCCGTACGAGCCGGAACCATAACCGCTGAAATCGACTCGTCCGGAGGCATGTAAACAGCAGTTTTTGGCCGGGCAAGTACGATGCGCACTTCCTACGCGCCGAACGAGTCGCCACTAGCAGCACGTCACAGCGTCCGGTAGAGCTGCATAGCAGCTCCGATGCGCGCCACAACACGATCCACGGCTAGTCAAACGGGAGGGTTTTGAGTTAGTAGGAAGTGGTGGCGCTCAGCTTTATTTTCGAACATTGGAACAATAAAGTTCCTTCTTCCCTTTTGCCTACCAGGTGCACGCTCTAGTTGTTCTGGTGAGCACCAATATAAATACACTTCCGGGTAAGTGTCCCGCCTCACACCAGAAGAATATTGACGCGAGCCACAACTTAAACTTCACTGCAACAATAGAAGTAAGTTCTCTAGATAGCGCCCTCGGTACCCTAGTTTTTAATCTCTTGATAGTCGGGCTGACTCAGCTCATGTCAAGTATTATGATCCTTTGATCATACTCACGCCACACTCCATTTTGGTTACAGATCTCAAAATCTCTGACACACACCCATGTCTTTCCACTGGCATCCACTTTTCGAACACAATCAGAACAGAATGGACGTGTGCCAGGCGTATCCGCTACACCACACCTGAATAAGTAAGTGACATAGGGCGCCCGCGCCCTAATGTACATTACATTGTTTTCTCAAATACGGGCTGATTTATCACATCGCACTACGTGATGTTTTTGTATTCTCAGTCTCCACTCCCTTTTGATTGTAGATCGTTGACTACAGGACACACACCCGTGTCCCCACCCATGGCTTGCTTTGAGCCTAACACGATTGGGCAAGGTATGATATGCTCTGCACAGCGTCTTCAGCAATTCCTTCACTTATTCCTTTTTAGGAACAGGCTGACCGACACCATTCTTTTTTATCCTAGTTACTGATTTTCCATACACTTGGTTACGTTCTTACTCACCTTGCGGTTCAGACCTGCCGGGTTGGAATTATCACCGGCATCTCGGTGAGTTTCTCTCCACAGAAATTTATTCATCATCACATGCTCTTTTTGATTGTTCTCACCACTTATATTTCTGTCTGACATCCCCTTTTACTCACATCCTTTTCAGAGTATACTGCTCCGTTCACCAAGATTACAGGTAGACATAGCTTACTTTTATTCACTTTTCCTACATTCCTAAATATGCTCCCTTATTTCTGGTTTTATATTTCCCTTTTTTAACATCTATCCAGATTATCATTCACTATTTAAACGCTGCAGAGTATTCCATACTCCATTTTCCAGCCGGTTTGGAATTATCACCGGCTACTGGGTAAGAAAGTATGCATACTATATGCATTAACTGAGCCTTTGGTCTAAGGAGGTTATTCCTGCTCCATGCTCGCCATTTCCCGTTTACGTTCTTATGGGCCACATTTCCCTCATTTTCTTTCTAGATTCAGGGAACGTACCATTCCGCTTGGGTTTTATTGCGTGTTTTTCCTTTAACTATTAACAGATAGAATTCTTGTTATCATACCTTTTGTATGTCGTATTCATTAATAGGTCCTTCTGCTATCCGCTATACTTTACCTTCGCACATCACTCCCAGGCCGAGAATCCCTAACAACTTCGTCACACAGTGTCGTTTTCACTCGTTTTCTGGTTTTTAACTTTCACTGAAATTTGTTGTAAATGCATAACCCATATGTGTTGTTAATGCTATCTCACACTGAGGGGTCGATTCCGATTCGGGCCGGAAATTTCTCCGACCGAGCCGGACCCGGAGAGATTTCCGACCGAATCGGACCCGTGCAGTCCGACCGAACGAGTACGATGCGTCCGTATGTTATCGGACTCGAGTCGGTCGGACTCCCATTGAAGTCAATGGGAGCCGGTCGAACAACGCGTACGCGGGCTCCCATTGACTCAATGGGTGCGAGTCGGACAAGTGCGCCCTCTACAGCGGGTACGCGGCGAAGCGACTCGCGCCGTACACGCACAGGTAGGGGGGACCCATGGGTCCCCCTGTGTGCGACTCGCGCGGCTACGCGTACAGGGGGTCCGACACGGACCCCCAAAGTACGGCTCCGACAGCTCTTTCGAGCCGGAGTGCGCGGCTCGGTCGGACTGCTCGCGGCGCGCATCGTACTCTACCCGGCCGGGGAACGTCTCCATTGCGCGGTGCGAGTCGAGTCCGAGCGAGTCGGTCGGAGCGGTTCGAGCCGGGAGCGAGTCGGTCGGAGCGGTCGGGACGCCCGGACGAGTCGGTCGGCGACCCGCATCGTACTCGCTCGGCCGGACCCGCGTACGGTTCGGTCGGGAAACAGGGCTCCGAATCAGATCCGGTAAAGCCGAATCCGATTCGGAGCCCTACCGGCCGAGATCGGAATCGGCCCCATAGTCACTTTGCACATCGCCGATACACTTATCTCGTCTACTGGATTATTGCATTGTACCGTATCATTATATCATTGTTTGTCTGAACCATGGAACGGGCTATTATAATGTATAGGGTTTCCACAGTTAATGGGTGTTTCTCACCTATGTCACCTTGTGGGGGGGTTTTCTCTCCATTATCAGTCACCATACCATGTTATTATTTATACCATGACTTGTATCATTCCCAGCCCTGAAGAAGTCGTGGGAGTATCCTCCTAGACGAAACACGTGTTGGCTGGTTGTTTTTTGCTGGTTACTTTTCAACATGGTTTGAATTAAAGAAACAAGAAAAGACTCTTCTGCGAACTTTATTCAAATTGATTTTCCAATGGACTTAAGTTATTTTGACCTTATTTCTACACACTAATATACGTGTGCCCAGGATTTGGCTGTATGATCCACGGCTACGATACGGACCAACTCCCAACGTGTACGAGACGGAGCAACAATCAGCAAGTACGAGATGAACCAATGATGAATCCTATCGCGCAGGTCATTCCAGTACTGTATATCTATGACCGTATCATGAACAGACGCGTACATCGCAGACGGTAAGTCAGACACCCACACAAACAAACGTCACGAACACGCAAAATGCTACACACACATAGGGGGGGACATCCCTTCCACCAGCAACAGCAAAACCACAGGGGTTGCATGGTCCTCACTACCAGCAGTACCCACACCTAGGGGGATGCCCAGCACTACTACCATCCACACTCATAGGGGGCTGGATGCCCATCACTACCAGTACCCCCTACTCATAGGGGGCTGGATGCCCAGCACTACTACCATCCCCACTCATAGGGGGCTGGATTCCCATCACTACCAGTACCCCCTACTCAAAGGGGGCTGGATGCCCAGCACTACCAGTGCCCCTACTCATAGGGGACTGGATGCCCAGCACTAGCTGTACCCCCACTCATAGGGGGCTGGATGCCCATCACTACCAGTACCCCCACTCATAGCGGGCTGGATGCCCAGCACTACCAGTACCCCCTACTCATAGGGGGCTGGATGCCCATCACTACCAGTACCCCCTACTCATAGGGGGATGGATGCCCAGCACTACTACCATCCCCACTCATAGGGGGCTGGATGCCCATCACTATCAGTACCCCCTACTCATAGGGGGCTGGATGCCCAGCACTACCAGTACCCCCACTCATAGGGGGCTGGATGCCCAGCACTACCAGTACTCCCACTCATAGGGGGCTGGATGCCCATCACTACCAGTACCCCCACTCATAGGGGGCTGGATGCCCAGCACTACCAGTACCCCCTACTCATAGGGGGCTGGATGCCCATCACTACCAGTACCCCTACTCATAGGGGGCTGGATGCCCAGCACTACTACCATCCCCACTCATAGGGGGCTGGATGCCCATCACTACCAGTACCCCCTACTCATAGGGGCTGGATGCCCAGCACTACTACCATCCCCACTCATAGGGGCTGGATGCCCATCACTACCAGTACCCCCTACTCATAGGGGGCTGGATGCCCAGCACTACCAGTACTCCCACTCATAAGGGGCTGGATGCCCAGCACTGCCAGTACCCCCACTCATAGGGGGCTGGATGCCCAGCACTACCAGTACCCCCACTCATAGGGGGCTGGATGCCCAGCACTACCAGTACCCCCTACTCATAGGGGGCTGGATGCCCAGCACTACTACCATCCCCACTCATAGGGGCTGGATGCCCATCACTACCAGTACCCTCTACTCATAGGGGCTGGATGCCCAGCACTACTACCATCCCCACTCATAGGGGGCTGGATGCCCATCACTACCAGTACCCCCTACTCATAGGGGGCTGGATGCCCAGCACTACTACCATCCCCACTCATAGGGGGCTGGATGCCCATCACTACCAGTACCCCCTACTGATAGGGGGCTGGATGCCCAGCACTACTACCATCCCCACTCATAGGGGGCTGGATGCCCATCACTACCAGTATCCCCCTACTCATAGGGGGCTGGATGCCCAGCACCACCACCATCCCCCCTCATAGGGGGCTGGATGGCCAGCACCACCAGCATTCATACACATTGGGTGACTAAGCAAACCACCCCCCTACCATCTTGGCAAGATTGTATGTGTGTGTGTGCAAAATGCACACAACACAGAGTCTGACAGTGAACATACAATGTGACTCCCATCACATGTGTGCACAAAAGGTGATTGTGGTGACCAAAAATCCAGCATTTTATGATCATTGTGGGAATGGGGTCTAAACCCCCACCACTACAGTGACCAAAAAGTGATTGTGTTGTCCAAAAATCCAGCATTTTAGGATCATTGTGGGAATGGGGTCTAAACCCCCCATCACTACAGTGACCAAAAGGTGATTGTGTTGTCCAAAAATCCAGCATTTTAGGATCATTGTGGGAATGGGGTCTAAACCCCCATCACTACAGTGACCAAAAGGTGATTGTGTTGTCCAAAAATCCAGCATATCAGGAACATTGTGGCAATGGGGTCCAAACCCCACATCACTAAAGTGACCAGAAGGTGAGTGTGGACATAATAATAGCAGCATCACCAGACCAGCATTTGTGATTACTGGTCCCAACACCACAAGCAATGTAGTGGCAATGTGGTGGTTGTGTCACATACAAACATAGATTTGGGAGGCAAAGATTGCTGTGTATCACAAGAACTCCCTCTGCCATGTGCAGACAAGCATTGGCCATGAGCCCTGACAATGCCTCCAGTGTCCAATTAGACTATGTGAAAAGTGAGCATCATGATGCATACACACATATCTCTATGAACCGACACACAAAATGAGGAATCCCGTGGAGACTGTTGATGTTAGGTGACCAAGTCCCATATCATGGCAGCAATGGGACATACCAAACATGATCAATGTGCAGGATGATGAGCTACAAGACGCATGGACACTAGGGAAAAACCTCCAAACAACATCCAGCCAATGTAACGCAAAAGCCATACCAATGCAGAGGTGCAGATGCACAAACACAGACAGGCAGCCCCACACTGCATATCAAACACAACACGTGTGTGTGTGTCTCAGTGTCCCCAGGCTAGTACACAACACATGACGGTGGGCTGAACTCCAATCACACAGATGTGTACACAGTGCCATACAAAACTAACTCATGAACTGTGCACCCCTTTGTGGGCAAGCAGGCATTGTCAGATGAGTGGGATCCCAACGGATTCATGTGACACAAGCTGGGTTGAACAGCAATCAACACAGCAAGAGACAGACCTACTACAGCACTACCCTCTGGGACCCTAATTTGGGGTGACAGTAGCCTGTATGCCAATCCCACTGTGATGACAAAGGTAGGTTTTGCCCATACTGTGGAGCACAGCCAGCTGTGCGTACTGGGTCATGTGTCATGAACAACAAACTCCCATCACACCTCCATAAACACAAATCACTGGCCATGGCCTGCAATCAATGGGCAAAATGTAGGTAGGGGCCTAGACATGAAACCACTCCCATTTGGCCACCCTCAACACCACACACCTTGATCTGCACCAATGTGCATCAGCTAGGCACACATGGACTGGTGACATTGCTCATGCACCCATGACAATCCCAGGGGTGGTGGAGGGATCTAAGGTACCCACAAATCCTCACACATGGCCTGTCAACAACCCCTGTGAATGTCTGCCATTCTGCACAGTATGCGGTACATGGGCATAACGTGAAAACTACCAGATTCAGTGGGAACCCTGCCACACACCCACACCAATGAGGAACCAAAGGAGAGCCACAAAGAACACATGTCGACACCTTCCAACATTGCAGCAATGACCCTGATGAGTGGGAGTAGTCACACACACATACAAGTGAGCCACTCACTGACAGATACCACATAGGGAAAACAACATGATGATGGTAACACATAAGTGCCAATGGGAATCCAGAATGTGTCCCACGTGCGTTTGACAACATCCCCGGAACTTACAACTAAAACAGCCAGGGATGACAACCTAATCACCAGTAGTTTGCCATGCACCTACATCCCAGAAAACCCAGGGCAAAGATGTTTGATGAACACAGGACAACTCAGCAAGCGCACCAAACAGGAACATCTGTATGGAACACAGGCTGTGTTGAAAAAAGGGAAGGGAACACACACAGACATGCTCACACAACACACACTATGTGCCCAGGCAATGTCACGGAATGACACAATGCCATGAGGGGTCTTCAATCCTGGGGAAGGTCAGCAGTGCAAAACGTTGTCTGTGCAGGGTTCTGTCATGCCAGCACAACACTTGCCCAGTGAGCCAACAAATACAACACAATGAAAGCTCTGGTCACAGCAGCCTGTGTACGGGAGTGTCCCTTCAGTCATCTGCACATACGCAATACACATGTAGAGCTAGTTGCACTGATTACACAGATGACTTGTGTACCATGGATGCACAAACCTGCCTGTCCAGTGGAGATGGGCCCAGTCAGGGAATCTTACTATGTGCCCAAATGTAAGCACAACATATGTGCAACAGTGTATGCCAAAGATGTGAAGTAGCAAACCCAACGAGAAAATCCTGGTTACAACATTTTGCTATCATTACACCCTGAAATTGCAGCCAAGGTTGTCATGGATACATAGCAGAAAAGTACACATATCCCATGGACCACATGGAGTCCATCACATCAACAAATCATTCTGTTGTACCTTTAAAACACCAGTACAACAGCAAGTCCATGACACTCATCATCAACATCATGTACATTAGATGCAACAACACTGGATGACAACAAGTGGCTTTATTAAAAACATAAATCCATGTAACTGGTAAGTTAAGTGTACAATGTCAAAAGGCCAATGGCCAGTCAATTCCTACATTCAACAAGGGTGACATCTAACAAGTTGTCACCCATTGTTTGCCTGCACTGCTACGGCCAGGGGACATCTCCCCTTGGAGGGGCATACATAGGGGCAGGCCAGGCACCGCAGGGACAGGATCAGAGGACAGCAGAATGGGGCAGGGGAGGGGTGGTGGGTGCAGGAGTGTCACTGGCAACTGCAGTGGAGGTGTCTGACACAGTGGGCACCGTCACCACTGCAGGGCCCAAGTCAGATGTGGTGGGTGCCGTCACCACTGCAGGGCTCAAGTCAGACGGGGTTGTTGCCGGCACCACTGCAGTGGGCAGGTCAGATGGTGTGGACGGGGTCTCCACTGCAGTGCCCAAGTCAGACGGGGTGGATGTGCTCTCTACTGCAGTGCCAACCTCCAAAGGAGTGTCATGGGGTTCAGGTGAGGTGGGCAGGACAGAGGGGGGACACGGTCTCCACACCAGTGGCAGGGACAGGCTGAGCATGTGAGGTGGGGGTGGAAGTGCATGTGGTAGGGGGTAAGGGCCTAAGCATTTTGGGGATGCGGTATCGGTGTGTGGGGGAACCAGGGCAGGGTGTGGTGGGGGGACCTGTGGAGTGGTGGCCTGGGGGCTGCAGGACGGAGACTGTGTGGTGGAGCTGCAGGATTGTGGTGGGGTCTTGCTCTTCCTCGTCCGGGGGGACTTGCGGATGGGGGCCCCAGTGTCCGTGAGCCTGGGGCAGGGTGTCCGTGTGGCAGGGGAACTCCCCCCTGTGCGTGGTGACTTCCTCTTCCCCTTGTGAGTTGGAGCAGATGGATCGGTGAGGAAGAGGCCAAGGTCACAGAGGAAGAGCTGCTGTGAAGGGGGGATTGCAGGTGAGGCAAGGGAAGGGGTTTTGGAGGGAGAGGCATCTGAGGACTGCGGAGTGCTTGTGGATGTCTGTTTGTGCGTCTGTGACCCATCCCCTGTGTGTGTGCCATCAGTCCCCGGAGTGTGCGTGCCTGTGGCTCTGGATTTTGTCTTGCGTTGCTGTGCGCTGCTTGTGTCTGTTGTGGTGCGTGCCGATGCTGGTGTGTGTGTGCGTTGGACAGGTAGGGTAGTGGGGATTGTGGATGTGGCAGAGGTAGGAGGGGTGAGGGACTGTTGGAGGAGGGACACTGCTGACGTCTGTGTGGAGGCCATGGCCTGAATGGTCCGATGTAGGGCAGACATGTTTGATGAGATGCCCTCCATGAAGGACACCAGTTGTGTCAACAGAGTGGTGTGGGAATGGAGGACACTCAGCATCGCTGTCTGCCCTACATGGAGCTGCTTCAGTAAGTCCACAGACTCCACACTCAGGGCAGCAGGGGAGACAGGGGCAGGGGGTGCAGTGCTTGGCACGAAGGAGACATGCTCCCTTACACGTGGGCCTCCACAGACATCTGGGATGGGAGCAGATGGGAGGGTGGAGATGGTGATGGTGGCGGGGACAGACATGCTAGGTGTTGTCTGGGGTCTGCTGACACCCGCCTCCACAAGGGAGTCCTCACTGGAGATGCTGTGTTCCTCAGCCGAGGTGGTCGTAGCTGAGGTCTCCTCAGTGTGGCTCCCCTCACCCTCTGTGCCACTGGGTCCCTCCAACTCCTCTGCAGCAGACCCAGTCTGACTCTGCGGCTCCTCTTGGTCCATGGAGCTGTCTCCTCCAGTAGCCGAAGATGTATCTGCAAACAATCCTTCACCAGACACCATGATGTGCCCATGTATTGATGGTCAATGCCACAATTGAGTGTATGCTGGACAACTGACATTACTGCAGGATACACATTAGCAAGTGGTATACCATGCTACAGGCCAGTCTGGATAACCAGTCATCACTGGCTTCAGTCACAGGGGCAGTGCATCCAAAAACAAACAGCCTGCACTGTGTCACAATCATTTTCATTTTGGGGAATGTAAGCCCTGCAGCTGTCAAGTGCACATGTTCCCCCACTTCTACCCACATCTTAAGGCATCTGATGATCCCACGTAATCCAAATGCGACAGTTGAGTGACTGCAAGCAACAATCTGTAAACATGATCACATCACAGTGTTATGCGGACTAATTGAGGCTGCCTGCACTTTAATGTGGAATACACCATTAGGCACCGTCAAGTGATTACACACCTATGTCTCTATGTCTTACCCCATTGTGATGATCCAACAGCCACATCTCAGCTAGCTGCCCAACCCAAAATGCTCAACACCCCAAGAGTCTAAAAAGCTAGGCCACTCCACAATGATACCGAGGCAGACACCAGATTGCATATTTCACAATGCACTAAATGTAGGCTGACACACAGGAGTAGAAGAACATAGTGTACTTCATGCCCGGAGTAGGCATACCTGTCCAGGTCCATGTGCTACATGGTATTACCCTGAACACTAGGCATGTGCTCATGCATGTGTGACACACATGATGTACATTCTTCTGAGGACCCAACATTGTCTCACCTGCTGCATGGCTGTGTGGAAAATATCCCAGACACATATGGTGAGCCAAAGCATCAATTGGAACACATATCAATTGCCCACACAGAGTACATGTCTGATTTCTGGCAATGTGCAGACACATGGCAATCAATTGCCTCACTCATGAAGACAAAACAATGCACCGGTAGCAGATGCTGTTTAGAACCTTAAGCTTGGACAACAGCAGGGACACACAACCCAAGTGACACAAGTCACAGACTGAAAGGGCCACACCTGTGCATCAGATGAGGATGGGCCATGACCTAATTTAGGCACATGACTCTTGTTCAAGCAGACAGAAGATCTGTGGGAGTGTAACCAGGATGAAGGAGTGCAAAGAGCATGTGAGAGATAGTTCACAGAAAAGGCATGCACTTACCCCCTCCTTGCTGCTGTCTGGCCTTTAACTGCCCATCCAGGTCAGAGAAAACCACCGCCAGAATCCGGAGCATGTAGGGGGTCAGTGTCCGTCGTCCGCCCCTTCTGCGAGGAGGCGACAGCTTCAGCTTGACTCTTGCGATCCTCTGGGTCCAGCCACGAAGGTCCTGCCACCTCTTCTGGTAGTTGCAGAGGCGGCGCCTGTAGACCGCCACAGATCGAACAGCCCGGGCAATGGTCAGCCACATCTCCTGTTTCTGATGGGCATCAACCTGTGAGGATGACAAGGATAAAAGTCCATTACCACACATGTTTGTGCATCACACAGTTGGATATACATGTCGTTATCACAAGGCCATATGATGTACACAGGTAGTGCAACTATGGGGATTGACATTTGTCCTGCATTAACAACATGGAAACATTGCCTGAGTATTATAACCGTGTAAAAATGCACTTTTCCTGCACAGTACCTGTCCACTACAGGTACCTACACGCTTTGGGGGTAACAACTACTCAGTGAGCATGCTAGCCACTGGTGTACACATTGCCATTAGTGCCAGTCAGACAACATGCACAATGAAAAAGGATGTGGACTGCACACTCACCTGCTCCCCTGGTTTCCCATACAGCTTGCTGTACTGTGGAAGGAGGATGTCCAGCAGGGCCTTGTTTTCCTCCTCTGTGAAGGCTGGGGCCCTCTCCACAGTACGTGCCATTCTTGGAGCCAGTGGATGCAGAGACAGCAGCAGTGGTACCAGTGAATGCAATCTGGGGCATTTAGTGCAGGCAAGTGAGCTCTCAGGGGAACAGACAGCCTTATATCTGTGCTGCTGAGGCAGAATCTGTCCCATGCGTCCAAAGCGATAGGTCGGACACGTTTGCATCCTATGAATCTGGCCAATCCATCGCATTGCACGCCTCATACACGCCTTCCGCATCGTTCAAATAATTCAAATCCATGACACCAACGAGTGTGATACATTGTTGTAGGGAGCCAACGGATTTTTCAGCACACGAATCGTACAAGGGTGAAATCCGCGTCAGTCCCCATTGCAGGCAATGTGCAAGGCGTGTGTGCAAGGCGTGCGCACGCCTCGTTCCCTAGGTGTACGATGCGTCTTTTGAATTTGTCACCCGTGTCAGTCCCCATTGCAGTCAATGTGCAAGGCGTGTGTGCAAGGTGTGCGCACGCCTCGTTCCCTATGTGTACGACGCGTCTTTTGAATTTGTCACCCGCGTCAGTCCCCATTGCAGTCAATGTGCAAGGCGTGTGTGCAAGGCGTGCGCATGCCTCGTTCCCTATGTGTACGACGATTCTTTTGAATTTGTCACCCGCGTCAGTCCCCATTGCAGGCAATGCGCAAGGCGTGTGTGCAAGGCGTGCGCATGCCTCGTACCCTAGGTGTACGACGCGTCTTTTGAATTTGTCACCCGCGTCAGTCCCCATTGCAGTCAATGTGCAAGGCGTGTGTGCAAGGCGTGCGCACGCCTCGTTCCCTATGTGTACGACGCGTCTTTTGAATTTGTCACCCGCATCAGTCCCCATTGCAGGCAATGTGCAAGGCGTGTGTGCAAGGCGTGCGCACGCCTCGTTCCCTAGGTGTACGACGCGTCTTTTGAATTTGTCACCCACGTCAGTCCCCATTGCAGGCAATGTGCAAGGCGCGTGTGCAAGGCGTGCGCACGCCTCGTTCCCTTGGTGTACGACGCGTCTTTTGAAATTGTTACCCGCGTCAGTCCCCATTGCAGGCAATGTGCAAGGCGTGTGTGCAAGGCGTGCGCACGCCTCATTCCCTAGGTGTACGATGCGTCTTTTGAATTTGTCACCCGCGTCAGTCCCCATTGCAGGCAATGTGCAAGGCGTGTGTGCAAGGCGTGCGCACGCCTCGTTCCCTAGGTGTACGACGCGTCTTTTGAATTTGTCACCCACGTCAGTCCCCATTGCAGGCAATGTGCAAAGCTTGCCACCCACCATAGTTTGTCAGGGACACATGGGCACACCAACAACAATACAGCCTGTGACACTGTATATCAAAGGGCATGTCAGGCTGCATTACCTGTGTGTGTATGTGGGTCAACATGTGATTTGGTATGTGGCACTTAGTGGCACACACTCCCATGCAGGGCAAGGTGTCATGGGGACAGATACCTTTGTGTGTTGTACACATAACCACTGTGATTGACAACTGTACAGTTCAGAGCATGAGGCATGTACACAGTTCCCGGGGTACATTGTGTATGACATGTGACATACACCCTGACTCTTAGGTGGAATGGTATGTGTGTCACAGGGTGTCCCAGTGCCACAAATGTGATGTTCATCCACAGTATGTATGCATTTTGCTACAGAGATAACTCAGATTTTATGTGCTCAATGTGAAATGGTCATCACATCCATCTGTTTTGTCAATGTGAGTTGATGTTGCGCCTGTGTGTCACAGACATCCATGTATGAGCTGCAAAAAAATCAGGTGGCACTTCATGCGTGTGTCATGTGTGCTTTGTGGTGTGTACATGAGACGTTACATCATGATGGTGTTCTTGTGGCGACATAAGGTCCCTGTGTGTGTCTGTCAAAAACCTGTGATGTGGGATAGACATCTGTCCTCACTAGTCACTGTGGTGTGTGTCTGGTATGTGACACTCGTACTGATGTACTGTGACAGAGCCCATAGATTGGTCACAGCACAACATGGACCTTGTTGTGTGGACCTGTAGAGCTGAGATGTCAGATGATGGGAATGTATCTGACATGTGTCCCCATACACAACAGCTCACACATCATGTCCTTGTGTCCTGTCATGTTGTTTAATGTGCTATTCAGCATGGACACTGGAACGTGGATAGGGAACTGACAAACTGTCTTTGCTCATCTATGTACTGCAGGAGACCAGCTGTCCACAGACCGTTCCCTGACCTTGCAACCATGGTTGAACGTGACTGCATGCGACGGTACCGCTTCACTAGGGCACTGATTGAAGAATTGGCTGAGCAGTTGGCCCCACACTTGCAACCTGGCCGGACATACCCTACAACGCTGACCCCCAAAGTGATGTCAAACCTACACTTCTTTGCCACCAGTACTTTCCAACACACTGTCGCTACTGCTGGTGGGATGTCACAGACCATGTTCAGCTGTGTGCTTCGAGATGTGTTGGAGGTGATGTTGCATTTCCTCAACCACTACATCCATTTCCCAAAACCACAACAACTCGCTGACATCAAGGGTGACTTCTACGCACTGGGAAGGATGCCACATGTCATTGGCTCCATTGATGGGACACATGTGGCTTTGGTACCACCACAGGCACATGAGCAGACATACCGAAACAGGAAACATTTCCACTCAATCAATGCTCTGGTGGTATGTCTGGCCGACATGACCATTTCACATGTGTGTGCACGTTTCCCAGGTTCAGGGCACGACGCTTACATCATGAGGAGTAGTCGCATCCCAACGATTATGTCACAGATGCAGTACCAGCGTGCCTGGCTTGTCAGTGTGTACTGACTGTTTACCATTGGGTGTGTTTGATGAAGTTGATTTACAACCTCTATTCAGACTCATCTAATGTGCAATTGTCTTTATGTAGGTGACTCAGGATATCCCAACATGCTGTGGTTGCTGACACCCCTCAGGAACCCTGTGACACCGGCAGAGATGCGCTACAATGAGGCACATGGTCGGACCAGGAGAGTGATCGAGCGGACATTTGGATTCCTGAAAAGCAGATTCCGCTGCCTGGACAAGACAGGAGGGTCCCTCCCATATGCACCTGCTAAGGTGTGCAGAATCATCATAGTGTGCTGCATGCTACACAACCTGGCAGTGAGGAAGAAGTTGCCTCTCATCCAAGATGACGATGACCAACCTCCGCCAGCCGTGGAGGATCCTGCCCTGGGGCATGATGCCAGTGATGATGAGGGTGATGGTGATGTTCGGAGCCAGCTGATCCACAACTTCTTCACATGAATGTAAGTATACAGTAATGTGTTGTCAAAGTATTGTGTTTGCCTGATGCAAACACAATTGGTGGTGCACTGGTGCTGCTTGAGTGTGGCTGTGTGCTACTTGTCCGGATGCTTGCTGTGATGTGTCCTTTCAGGTAGTCTGTACTAAGGGTGGGCGGCAAATTCCGTTCTGCTCGCAAAACTTGCGAAATTTCGGCATTTCCGCGTTCCGCGCGGAACGCGGAAATGTCAAAACTTCCGCGATCCGCGGCGGAACGGAATTTGGGTGCAAGAAAGCACTGAAGCAGGTGCCCGAGTTGAAGCTCAAATTCTGTAACGCATTAATCAGCACAAAAAATTTGTGAGCAAGGTCGAGGCTAAGCAGGAGTGCTTTCTGCCCATATCTACCGTCAAACATTAGCTGTAATCCCCGATGGAGGTCTTTGCATCCTTGATTTTCCCGAGCGCAATCCCCGTGTAGGTCCAGTGACCAGGAGGTTCTTCCTCCTCATCTGCTGCTCAGATCCTGCTCTGACCCTTTATAAACAAGAGGCATGTGAACAGGCCTAGAAGCCCCTCCTGTTTGCCCCCGCCCCACATACACTAGTGGTAGGCACCGTCTTCCCGCCCTTTCCCCAGAATGATGGACAGCTTAATCAAAGGACCCCGGCGCTTTCGGCGCGGTGGCAAAGTTACAGACACACAGGTCACTGGAGTCAATTCTTCTGGACCTTTACGCAGCTGTAGTGTAGGAAAGGCACTATACATTTACCCAACGAGGTAGCACTTACCGATTAGCCAGTAGAAAGTACTCCAGTTGAGTAGAGGAATTGCACAAAACGGAGGCATCTTCGTGGATAAATATGCAGGGCAGGTGTGCAGAATTCGTGAGCGTGGTTAAGCAGATGTGCCTTCTCTCCATTTCCAACGTGAAAAGTTAGCTGTAATCCCCGATGGAGGTCTTTGCATCCTTGATTTTCCCGAGCGCAATCCTCGTGTAGAATTCGTGAGCGTGGTTAAGCAGATGTGCCTTCTCTCCATTTCCAACGTGAAAAGTTAGCTGTAATCCCCGATGGAGGTCTTTGCATCCTTGATTTTCCCGAGCGCAATCCTCGTGTAGAATTCGTGAGCGTGGTTAAGCAGATGTGCCTTCTCTCTATTTCCAACGTGAAAAGTTAGCTGTAATCCCCGATGGAGGTCTTTGCATCCTTGATTTTCCCGAGCGCAATCCTCGTGCAGAATTCGTGAGCGTGGTTAAGCAGGTGTGCCTTCTCTCCATTTCCAACGTGAAAAAGTTAGCTGTAATCCCCGATGGAGGTCTTTGCATCCTTGCTTTTCGCGAGCGCAATCCTCGTGTAGAATTCGTGAGCGTGGTTAAGCAGATGTGCCTTCTTCCTATTTCCACCCTGAAAAGTTAGCTGTAATCCCCGATAGGAGGTCTTTGCATCCTTGATTTTCTCGAGCGCAATCCCTGTGTAGGTCCAGTGACCAGGAGGTTCTTCCTCCTCATCTGCTGCTCAGATCCTGCTCTGACCCTTTATAAACAAGAGGCATGTGAACAGGCCTAGAAGCCCCGCCCGTTTGCCCCCGCCCCACATACACTAGTGGTATGCACCGTCTTCCCGCCCTTTCCCCAGAATGATGGACAGCTTAATCAAAGGACCCCGGCGCTTTCGGCGCGGTGGCAAAGTTACAGACACACAGGTCACTGGGGTCAATTCTTCTGGACCTTTACGCAGCTGTAGTGTAGGAAACGCACTATACATTTACCCAACGAGGTAGCACTTACCGATTAGCCAGTAGAAAGTACTCCAGTTGAGTAGAGGTATTGCACAAAACGGTGGCATCTTCGTGGATAAATATGCAGGGCAGGATTCAACGGGCGCAGCAAAATCTCCGCGAGCACGCGAAATTCCGCGTGCTCCCTTAGTCTGTACTCCCAAACAGTGTTTACGCGATTGATAGGTTGTGTGTACTTTGTTTGGGGTTTGTTTTGGGCATGTATATTGTAGTTGTATGCTGTAAATCTGTGTTTTTGAATGTGTTTTCTGTCTGTCCTTCACAGGGTACTTTGGCTGCTGTATGGTGATGTCTGCACCCTAACACCCAGATCCTTGTTCCAGAGTGCAAGTAGTCGTTGTCCCAACCAATGATGTGCCACACAACCCTGGACTTTCATTGTTTACCACTTGGTTAATTTTTGATCACTGTCACGTGAGGTTACCTTGCATCAGTTGTGGAATTCTCAGGTTGTGAATATTTAATAAACCTGTGCTTCACTTTGGGATGTGCTCCGTCTTTATCCACACATCCCACAGTCATTAGCATCCTGTACCTGTGGGCTGCTTGCCACTGACCCAGGATGGGTGTGGTGTATGTGCATTCAACTGTATTTCCTATCAACATCAGTGTAGGCGATGAGTTAGATGGACATGGTGAGTATGTGTTGTGTTGCCCTAGTGGTGTGTCTCCCTCATATGTGTCACATTACCATGACTCACATTACGGTGTTCACATTGCTGTAGTAGTTTGCATGCACAGTGTTCCTTGGCAGATCATCATTGCCATGACACATACCAAATATAAATCACAACAGAGGCAAGTATTGTGTGATTGTGATTTTATTTACAGACATGTGTAAGGATGGTGAACGGAATTGGAAGTGCTGTACAGTGCGATGGTAATCCAAAGTTCACAGGTGAGTTGGTAGTGTTGAAAGATGAAATGTCCAGAGTAGAATCCACAGTCATTTGAGGCATTGTCACAACTTGGACCCTCCATGTCAAGTGGGTGATTTGGGTATCAGTCGACAAGGTTAAATGGTTTGCACATTCAGAACAGGTGTTGAGTTCCTGGGGGATATGCATGGCCATCAGCGTCTCACTTGCCCTTCTTCGGATGACCCCTCATCTTTCTTGGGGGACCATCATGTGCAGGCTGCTGCGGTGCCGAGGACTCTCCGCCAGAGTCCTCCTCCCTCCCTGTGGCAGTTGCGGATGTTGTTGCAACAGATGTCGTGGGCGCACAGGGAGGTCATGCTTCGACTGCGGTCCTTGTCCCTCCAATCTCCGGCTTTGTGGCTCAAGATCCTCAGATGAAGGCGTGATCGAGGTCCCGACCACGGAGACCGAGCCATCTTGGCCGATGTCCGGTGGAGCTGCTTGATCGGCTATAGGGGAGACTGGCTCCGGCTTTTGCCGCCTCAGCCGTCACCTACCCAGCCGGACTTAGGGCACAGCTCTCCTCGTCTTCTCCGCTGTGTCGCTTTCTTCCCCTGCCTCCCTGATGAGATACCAAGATAACGTGGATCTTCTTTCTTCCTGGATGGCTGCTGGAGTTATGGCGGAGGATCTCTCTCTCCTCCGACCGTAGCCTGACTTTCCGGAACTGAGTCTCAGTTTCCTGGCGTCCCGCTGCACAGGAACGTGAACCGACATGAACGCAGCAAAGATTACCACACAACGTTGCTGTACTGCACCATTGAACCCGCTTTCCTTTTTCTCCGAGTTGCTCGCCCTCCTGGCTCAGCAACTGCCTTCCTCTTCCGAGACGATGTCTCAACGCCCGTGCTGATGGCCCCAGTATTTGGAGGACCCCGAGAGTGATCTGCGTCCCTTTACCTTTTCTCCCTCCCGAACCGACGGCTGCATTCTCCATTCATCTCCGCTTTTGGGGTAGGTTCTTTAATGCTGGCTTCTTATTATTATTCGGACTTTTGTCGACCAGCGATCCCGCCATCTTGTCCAGGCAGTTTATGGGGTCTTTGTTCTGGCTCCTCCATTTTGCGGATCCGAAAGTCCCCCTGATTGTTCCTCGCCACAGGTCAGCGCCCTTTACCGCCAGATTGTCAATTCGCCCTTTGTTGACCCCCTCTGAGCCTCCGGTCTTGTATGGCTTACTTACTCTAACTTTATTGGTATCCACAGACGTTTTCATCGCCATGACCGGTCTTCCTAGACTTGATACGTATTCCTACCCCCTTGCTTTTCCCCCTCTACCTTCTGTGCTTCTCAGGACTTGTCTTCCATGTTATTTTTGGCACCATCAACGGATGTTATTTATTTAACACTGTCTTTCTTTTATGCTTTGTTATGCTCTTGAAACTACTGTAACTATGTAACACTGTTCTTTTGTAAACATTATTCCTCATGTAAAGCGCTCTGATACCTCCGGGTCTAGCCAGCGCTATATAAAACTTCTCAAATAAAAATAAAATAAAATAAACTCTCCGCCAGAGTCCTCCTCCCTCCCTGTGGCAGTTGCGGATGTTGTTGCAACAGATGTTGTGGGCGCACAGGGAGGTGTGGTAAGGTTGGCGCTGATCTTGCGGAGGCATGTCAGTATGTCCCTATGCACCGCTGTTCGATCATCCAATTTGTCCCACTTGGACTCCATGCGGGACATGTGTGTCTCCACCCGAGACATGTGGGAGTCCAAGCGGGCATGATGGGCAGCCTGCTGTTCTTTGATGTCCTTGAGGATCCCCACAACCTGTCCAAACCCTCCGTTGCTTTCCTGGTACGCATCTATGATGCGTCCCAGGTGTGGCTCACCATGCAGTCCAGCCCCCTCTGCAGGCCGTGTCCTCTGCCTGCCCACCCTCCCACCGCCCCTACCCACACGGGCAGGACCTGCCGTGGCAGGCACAGGTGACACTGGGCCCCCCTGAGTGTTGGCACTGGTGGTGTTGTCCGTTGCTTCCAGGGTGCCCTGTGTACCTGTAACGTTGTTGGTCTGTGGCCTCGGCCTGTCCGTGACAGCAGGGGTACTCTGTCTGTTGTCAGATGTGGCAGGAGTGGTTGCAGGGGGTGCTGATGTTCCTACTGCTGGGGCTGCACGAGGACTCACACCGGAGGTGCCAGGTTGTTCGTGGTCGTCGTCCGAAGAGGACAGAGACTGATCCATACCAGGGAGCTCAGGGTCCACCAGAGTCTGGGACTGGGACTCTTCTTCAGGTCCTGCTGTGTCCCCAGCATCCCCTGTGGTTGGAGGAGACACACAATGTATGTTATGGTTCTACCGACATCAACGTTTAACACACATGACAGTTGCCACTGGACATCATTATGAGAGTCGGTACATTGCATTGTCCTAAGTTGTGACAGACAGAGGTTGATATTGTTGAAGCACTTTGTCATGGCAACCTGAAGCATTTTGATGTGCACGTCAAGCTGTGTGCATGACCAGCTCATGTATTGATCAATTGTCTGTACATGGCCATTGCTATTCAAGTTCCATCACATGCCTGACACAGCTGTGTCATCCCTGTCCACATTTGTGCTTTAACGATGACATACGTACACTTACACTTAGGGTATGTAGCAAGCTTGGGGCATGTGTGGTGGCAGTTTTTGCTTTGCTCTGTGCATCACATTGGTGTGTCTGTGCAACATGGTCACAGTCCGGTATGCCTAAGATCTAATGTGAGATACTATTTGGTTGTCTGTGTTCCTAGTTCACATCTCATTTCATACAAGTCATGGTGTTACCGTAGCTAATGATGTTGGTGCTGAGTTTTGTCAGTGCTAACGTCTTTTAACTTGTCTATTTCCTCCATGGTGAGAGAGATTGGACACAGCATCTCTCTTGCTTTTCCATGCTCATGACAGTGATGGCCAGAGGTGTGTGTGTTGCAGTTCTCCTGCTGTGAGTTGCATGCCTCCTCCGATGCAGTCCAGGTTAGTAATTGTGTTTGGAGTGTCTATGACAGTGAGTGATGTGTTGTGTGAATGATGCGTACAACGCAGAACGATGTGGTATTGAAATGCAGCTCACAGACTGCACCTTTTGGGAATGACACCATGCTACAGTGTCAGCTATATGGGTGTGTCCATCCTAGTCACTGTCAGGTGTCCACTGTCAATAATGTATAGGTTACATTGTGTGTGCTTGGTGCTATGTACTATGTCTGCGTCTCCCCAATTTTCATCTACGAGACACACCTTCACAGACAAGTCAGGGGACACCCCAGGGACACTGCATCTACAGACAGTGGGAGGATACCTACAGTTCCAATGGCTGTGAGTGTAAATGTTTTTGAGTTGGCCAGTGCGTAGATGTGACTTGCAGCCAATTCATACATCAGGACCATGTGTCAGCCATCTTGCCAAGGTATTTACTTTCGGAGTGACTTGTCCCAAGGGTGCTATTTGTTCTGGCTGAGAAGCTGTGTTTTGAGGTGGACTTGATTGCATTTGGAGTCATTGCAGGTCCTTCACTCACAGAGGCCAGGTAATCACCCATGTGGCATGCTTCCATTGCAGGGAGTCACAATTTACGTTCAGGCTGTCAGGCAGTAGTGTCCTGTTGTTACTTTGAGCCCAAGTCCCAGCAGGGCCTTGTGCTCCCCACAGCAGGGCCCATTGTCAGAGATCTTGGGAGAGACTTTTCACTCACTCTCTTGTGGAGCATAATCCCAGGTGTGTATTTTGGTGTTGGTGGTATGGGTGTGTGTGACAGGGGCTGCTGGTAGATGGAGTCAGAGCTGGCGGTCCTCCTCCCCCCAGTCCAGATATCCCACCCTGCAGCATGCTTCCATTGCAGGGAGTGGAAGTTACCTTTCAGGCTGTCAGGCATTGGTGTCCTGTTGTTTGTTTGAGCCCAAGTCCCAGCAGGGCCTTGTGCTCCCCACAGCAGGGCCTAGTGTCAGCCATCTTGGCAGTACTTTTGCACTCCCTGTGTGGTGAGCATGGTTCAGTGTGAGCTTGCTGGGACATGTGGGTTGGGGACTGTTGGCTGTGACTGCAACTCCCATCATGCTTTTGGCTACACCCACCTTCCCAGCATACCCAACCTTCCTTCCTGTGACTCTGCTTCCCTGTGAGTGATTGAGACAGCAATGGCAAGATGACTGACAGTGGTGTCCTGTTGTTTGTTTGGGCACAATTCCCAGCAGGGCCTTGTGCTCCCCACAGCAGAGCCCATTCTCAGCCATTTTGTCATTTTTTTTGCAACTCCCTGTGAGATGTGCATGGTTTTGGGTGGAGCTTGTGGGACCACGTGGGTGGGGGACTGTTGGCTGTGACTGCAACTCCCATCATGCTTTTGGCTACACCCACATTCCCAGCATACCCAAGCTTCCTTCCTGTGATTAATTTTCCCCATGTGGTGGTGTGCCTGTTCTGACAAGTTGGCAGACAGTGGTGTCCTGGTGTTTGTTAAGTCCCAACAAGCCCATGTGCTTCACACAGAAGAACCCAGTGTGGTAAATCTGTGTGAGATATTTTAATTGAGTCTGAGGGAATGCATTATACCAGGTGGGTTGTGTGTAGTTTGTGTTAAGGGGTGTGTGTGTGCAAGTACCTGCTGGTAGATGGAGTCAGAGCTGGCAGTACTCCTTCCCACTAGGCCAGATATCCCACCCTGCAGCATGCTTCCATTGCAGGGAGTAGAAGTTACCTTTCAGGCTGTCAGGCATTGGTGTCCTGTTGTTTGTTTGAGCCCAAGTCCCAGCAGGGCCTTGTGCTCCCCACAGCAGGGCCTAGTGTCAGCCATCTTGGCAGTACTTTTGCACACCCTGTGTGGTGAGCATGGTTTAGTGGGAGCTTGCTGGGACATGTTGGTTTGGGACTTTTGGCTGTGACTGCAACTCCCATCATGCTTTTGGCTACACCCACCTTCCCAGCATACCCAACCTTCCTTCCTGTGGCTCTGCTTCCCTGTGAGTGATTGAGACAGCAATGGCAAGATGACTGACAGTGGTGTCCTGTTGTTTGTTTGGGCACAATTCCCAGCAGGGCCTTGTGCTCCCCACAGCAGAGCCCATTCTCAGCCATCTTGTCAGTTTTTTGCAACTCCCGGTGAGATGTGCATGGGTTTGGGTGGAGCTTGTGGGATCATGTGTGAGGGGGGCTGTTGGCTGTGTCTGCAACTCCCATCATGCTTTCTGCTACATACACATTCCCAGCAGCCTAACCTTCCTTCATTTTGACTCAGCTTTCCTGTGAGGTGTTATGACAGTGGTGGCAAAATGGGTGACAATGTTTGTTGGTGATTTATGGTAATGCCTTGCAGTATTTGTTGTTAGGTTTGTACATGTTATGACGTAGTTCCATATTACTGTGGGATGGCAGGTATTGTGTTTGTGTAACTGGCATACACATCACAGGATACTTGCCTTTCTGTTGGTATGGCTTTGCTGGCAGTACTTGGTTTCACAGTCCTCTTGACAGTGATATATGTGTTTTGCAACACAATATTGAGTATATTGGTTGTGTACTCACCAGGCTCTGGTAGTCCTGTTAATCTATGGATGCTCTCCGGTGGTAGGATGGCCTGCACCTTCTCCTCTCAGGACTTGAAGTGTGTTGGTTTGGCAGGAGGGCCACCGCCATTCCGCTGGCTCAAGGTGTGCTCCCTGTCGATGAGCTTCTTGACCCTCCTGCGCACATCATAGTACCTGTTCTGTATGTCGTCCTTTGTGTGCAGACAAGGTGCCTGTGCATTGACCTTGTCGACAATCCTCTCCCACATTTTAGTTTTCTGTGACATGGGGGTCTGTTGGACCAATGTGCCAAACAACTGTGGCTCTACTCTGAGTATTTCATCAATCATGACTTCCAACTCACTATCTGTGAACTTTGGATTCTTCTTGGGGGGCATGGTGCTGGGTGGTTGTGTGGATTGATGTGTGTGTGAGGGTGTAAGTGAGTGTGGTGGGTGTGAGTTTGTCAGTGAATATGTGATTTAGTTTTTAAGTGGTGCAAATGGTGTAGTTCTTGTGTGGTGTGTGAGTTGTGGTGTGGTGTGTCTCTGCAGTGTGGTGGTGTTGTATGCTGTCCTATGACTGTATTTTGCAAAGGATCATGATAGGGATTTCTGGCCTTTATGTAGGTGGAGTTGTGGGTGTGTCTTTGTTCCTTTTTTTTATTTTTTTTTATTGGCTTTGTCATTGCTTTTTTGGTCATTTATTAAAATTATTTCCTTTGCTTTTGTTGGGCATGATGGAGACGTTCGTTTGACCTGGTCGGACGCTGCCAGTGGCTCTTGCGGGGTAACCCGGGTCTGTCACACTGACATTCTGCTGTGTTTCTACATTGGCGTACGCATCGGACGCAAAGGGGTCTATTGTTTGCTAGTCACAGTTTCCTGTACGTCTCGGTCTTCATGATCGTGCTCCGTGCGAGTCGGTTTCGTTTCACACGTATTGCATCGTACTGCGCGGGTCGTGCATCGCGGGTACGTTTCGGTCGGGTCCATTCCTGATGCGTGTCGGTCGGTACGATTCCCGGTCAGTTTACGGGCGAATCAATGCTTTCCGAACGGTTTGGTCGTGCGGCTTGTGTTCCGTACGGGTGGGTTGTAATTCACACACATTGCATCGTACTGCGCGGGTCGTACGGCGCCGGTCCATGTCATTCGGTCTGCATTCCCGGTCCGTGTCGGTCGGTACGTTTTGCGATCGGAATCGGCACCTAAGTGTTTAAAGTTAACTCACCACTTACACTGGTGGGTTTTGGCACCTCCATTAATGCTAGCTTCAAAGAACAAGTACTAACCACAGCCTCAGGCTCTGAATATTGAAACCAAGACTATTGAAGGTGAGTCATAAAGCCACGTCACAGCACTCAATCAATCAATCAATCAGGGAATTGTAAGCGCGCTACTCATCCGTGAGGGTCTCAAGGCGCTGAGGGGGGGTCCACAGATCTGTTTTCCGAAGAGCCAGGTCTTGAGGGTCTTCCTGAAGGAGTTCAGGGATGGGGCGCGTCTGATATCTGCCGGTAGCTCGTTCCAGGTCTTGGCTGCAATGTGAGAGAAGGATCTTCCGCCTGCTCTGGCTCTGTGGATGCGCGGGGTTTCGGCCAGTGCGAGGTTGGAAGATCGGAGGTTTCTTTTGGGTACGTGGAAGTTGATTCTGTCGTTGAGGTATTTGGGTCCGTTGTTGTGTAGGCATTTGTAGGTGTGAGTGAGGATTTTGAAAGTGACTCTTTTCTCCACGGGGAGCCAGTGGAGACTTCGTAGGTGTTGGCTAATGTGTTCGTGTCGGGGGATGCCAAGGACGAGTCTGGCGGCGGTGTTCTGTACTGTCTGGAGTTTGCGGAGTAGGGACTTGTTGATGCCGGCGTAGAGTGCATTTCCATAGTCCAGTCTGCTGGTGATGAGAGCGGGGATCCACTTGAAGGTCTTGCGGAGGATGCGGAGGGTGTTGAAGCAGCTGGAGTTGACGGCGTTGACCTGTCGGTTCATGGAGAGTGATGAGTCGAGTACGATGCCGAGGTTCTTGGCGTGGTCTGAGGGGGTAGGTGGGCTTCCGAGGGCGGTCGGCCACCAGGTGCTGTCCCATGCAGAAGGGGTGGTACCGAGGACGAGGACTTCTGTCTTCTCGGCGTTGAGCTTCAGGCAGCTGTTGGTCATCCAGACTGCGACGTCTTGCATTCCTTTCTGGAAGTTGAGTTTGGCAGTGGTGGGGTCTTTGGTGAGGGAGAGGATGAGCTGGGTGTCGTCGGCGTAGGATACGATGTTGAGGCCGTGTTGTTGGACGATGGTTGCGAGGGGGGCCATGTAAATGTTGAAGAGGGTGGGGCTCAGTGATGAACCCTGTGGGACTCCACAGGTGATTTTCGTGGGGTCGGAGAGGAAGGGTGGGAGTCTGATCCTTTGGCTTCTTCCGGTGAGGAATGATCGGATCCAGTCCAGGGCTGTTCCTTGTATGCCTGCGTCGTGTAGTCTGATGACTAGTGTGCGATGGGAGACGGTGTCGAAGGCCGCTGAGAGGTCGAGTAGGATGAGGGCTGCGGAGTGGCCTTGGTCCAGGAGGGTGTGGATGTCGTCGGTGGCGGCGAGTAGGGCGGTCTCTGTGCTGTGGTTGCTTCGGAATCCGGATTGGGACGGGTCGAGGACGGCGTTTTCTTCAATGAATCGTGTCAGTTTCCTGTTGACTGTTTTCTCTGCAACTTTGGCTGCGAAGGGGAGGAGCGAGATGGGCCGATAGTTCTTGAGGTCGGTGGGGTCAGCTGTGGGCTTCTTGAGCAGGGGTCTGACTTCTGCGCGCTTCCAGTCGTCTGGGAAGGTGCCTGTTTTGAAGGTGGTGTTGATGGTGCGTTGTAGTTCGGGTGCGATGGCGGCCACGGCTCTGTGGTAGATGTGAGGGGGGCAGGGGTCGGTGGGGGCCCCCGAGTGGATGCTTTTCATGGTCGAGGCGGTGTCTTCGGCCGTGATCGGTGTCCAGTTGGAGATGGTGGGCTGGCTGGTGTTTCTGGGGGGCGGGGGGCCGTCTGTGGCACCTGGTGGATGGTTGATGAAGTTGTCGTAGAGGTTTTTGATCTTGAGGTGGAAATAGGTTGCAAGCTTGTCGCAGAGGTCTTGGGATGGGGTGATGTCTGTGGCTTCGCTGCATGGGTTGGTGAATTCTTGAATGACACTGAAAAGTTCCTTGGAGTTGGTGGAGTTGGCCAGGATTTTGTTGTGGATGAAGTTCCTTTTGGTGGCTCTGATCTGGTTTTGGTAGTCCGTCATGGCGTCCTTGTAGGTGGTGTGGTTTTCGGTAGTCTTGGTGTTTCTCCAGTTCTTCTCCAGGCGTCTGCAGGTGCGTCGGCTTCTTGGAGAGCGGTTGTGAACCAGGCGGCTTTCCTGGGGCGTTGTCTGTCGGGGTTGCGTAGCGGGGCGAGCTCATCTGCGCAGTTGGAGATCCAGGTATGGAGTTCTCTGGCTGCGTCGTTTGCGCTGTTTGCGTCAGGTGCCCAGGTGTGGTTGTCTCGGTTGAGGGTGGAGTTAAGTTGCTCGTCGGTAACCTTGCTCCAGTTCCTTCGTGGTGGGCGTGGGGCTGGTTTGGGTGCTTTGGGTTTGTTGATGGCGAAGTGTAGGCAGTGGTGGTTGGTCCATGGCGGCTGCATTGTGTGGCTGAAATGGACGCTGTTTCCTGCCGCGAAGATGGGGTCGAGGGTGTGTCCTGCTCTGTGGGTCGGTGTGTTGACGAGTTGTTTAAGTCCGATGCTGGCGAGGTTGTCATGAAGGATAGTGGAGTTGGGGTCGCTGGGGTTGTCGAGGTGGAAGTTCAGGTCTCCAATGAGTATGTAGTTTGTTGAGGCGATCGCGTGGGGTGCGATGAAGTCGGTGATGGTGGCGGCAAAGGGTGTTCGGGGGCCGGGGGGTCTGTAGACGAGGGTTCCTCGGAGTGTGGCTTTGGGGGTGGTCTGGATCTTGAAGTGCAGGTGTTCGGCGGAGGGGAAAGTTTCGCTGGAGGTGGTGAGGCGGAGGATGCTCTTGTGGCGATGGCGAGGCCCCCTCCTGGGTGGTTGGGGCGGTCTTTCCTCTGGATCTTGTATCCGTCTGGGATGGCGGTGCTGATGTCGGGTGCGGAGGATGCGTTGGTCCAGGTCTCTGTGAAGAAAGCGATGTCGGGCGAAAGAGAGTTGAGTAGGTTCCAGATTTCCATGGCGTGTTTGTGTACGGAGCGTACGTTGAGGAGGATGCATTTTAGGGTGTCGCCGATGCTGGCGTCAGTGGTGTTGGAGGCCGGGGTGGCGGTGAGGCTCTGGCGGCAGTGGAGGCAACCTCTCACCCAGTCATCAACCAACTTGCATACCAACACACCTCAAACAAACCTCTATAAAACATATGTTCAGTCTTGTTGCCGGTTGGTGCCTGCACAAACTTCACAAATGAAAAAAAAGTTTGACTATGTTTCTACTACCTGTCAAGTGTCTGCCTCTGTCGACATTCTGAGCATTTCAAAATGTATGCCTAGTGAATCTTGACTAACAGCTCCCAAGACAGCCATATGAGGCTCAGGAAGGTGTGTCTTTCATGCACCTTTAGTGCACTCACTGTGCTAGATGCAACTCCTTTCAGTTTTTATATGCAAGTTGGGGGTATCCAAGACTATCTTGCAAATCTCACAGTCCTCAAACTAAGGGCTTTATTCACAAAGGTAAACTTACACTGCTGTGTAAGTTTACGTTGTTTGCTATTCACAAAGAGATTTACGAGTAGTATCTTTTCAAATGCGGAGTCTCTGCACATAAAAAGATAGGACACTCTCTGCACATAAAAAGATAAAAGGACAGTTCTATCCTTACGAGTGCAGAGTCATCGTGTTATGAGCCCCAATATACCCCAATATAGGCCTAGGTATTTGCACGACCTTTTACCTACATTTGTCCTACCTTGCTCTACATAACGGCTCTGGTGCTCACCTTTTACCTAGTTAGGTGCCGAACATATGTCGTGTGGTCTTCTTTGAAAATTAGCCTTATTTATTATGCACGAGGATTCTTAGTATCACAGCAGGATTACCATCTTCTGCGTAATAACTCCGTACAAAAGTCACCACTATCATCATCGCCCACAGTACCATGACACATCTAGGTAGAACCCCTGAGGGTACCTTTCAGGTATATAAGTACCACATCTTCGCTGGGCAAACCAGAGGAGAAGCTTCCATGCTGACACGAGATGCTGAAGTCCCTGCACGCAGACACTCCAGCACGCAGTGGTCTGAAATCATTTGCGGGGTGTCCAACTCGAGACCAAGACGGGCTCCTTCATTCTCTCCCATCAGGTAATGGGGTTGGCTCTTTCCTAGGGGGATTCTTGGCTCTATACTTACATACATGCTATGTACACTTAGCTAGGGTTAGCATTCTAGGAGTACGCATGATTACTGCTATGTATCTCTATGCCTCCATATATCCACTGTTTTAGCACCATGGTAGAATTCTACCTTTTATTTACTCTGTTGGTGCTTGTGATCATATATATCTGTTTCTGTCTCATGGTTGTTGCAGCACACGTATTTTATACTAGAATGACGCTGGTTCAATAAGTACTTATTGGATATGACCCCACCGTTTATTCTGTGTATCTCTCTGAGAAAAAAGTGAGCATGAGTGACTGAGTGAAAAGTACTGTACTGTTTCCACCATCCCTGAGGGGTCAAGGTTGTAATGTTCGATAGTTGCCAGAAACTATTCGCTCTTTGGTAGGGTTGTGGAGCTTATAGTGGCACTGTGAGCTAGCTGGTCTACAGACTAACATATCCTTTGGGGGTGTCTGAAATCAGTCTAGAGACCAGTCCCTTAGTTTCTGTTGTCTAAATGAGCAGGTCCTATAAATATTTGTAGGAACTACACGACATGACTCCGCCAATGTTGGTTTGGTTCTTATTTAATGGTCAAATCTGAGTAGTTCAGTCGTGCTTTCTCAGAGACCCCTACTCACATTTACCCGAAGACATTTGCAGTGGGGAGGGAAAATCCACCACAGTATAACTTATGTATTGGCTGTAGGTATATTCAAGCTTGAAGGATTATAGTTCCCCACATATTGCAAAACCTTATCTTTTTCTCCATAGAGCTTCCACACATAGGGGTCGATTCCGATTCGGGCCGGAAATCTCTCCGACCGAGCCGGACCCGGAGAGATTTCCGACCGAATCGGACCCGTGCAGTCCGACCGAACGAGTACGATGCGTCCGTATGTAATCGGACACGAGTCGGTCGGACTCCCATTGAACTCAATGGGAGCCGGTCGTACAACGCGTACGCGGGCTCCCATTGCCTCAATGGGTGCGAGGCGGACAAGGGCGCCCTCTACAGCGAGTACGCCGCGAGCGCTTCGCGGCGTACACGCACAGGTAGGGGGACCCTTGGGTCCCCCTGTGTGCGCCTCGCACGGGTACGCGTGACAGGGGGTCCGACACGGACCCCCAAAGCACGGCTCCGACAGCGAGTTCGAGTCGGACGGCGCGAGTCGGTCGGAGCGGTCGAGGTGCGCATCGTACTTACCCGGCCGGAAAACGTCTCCATTGCGCGGTGCGAATCGGGTCCGAGCGAGTCGGTCGGAGCGGTTCGAGTCCGAGCGAGTCGGTCGGAGTTGTCGGGACGCCCGGACGAGTCGGTCGGCGAATTCGCATCGTACTCGCTCGGCCGGACCCGCGTACGGTTCGGTCGGGAAACAGGCTTTCGCATGGCTTTTTTCCCGACCGAATGGTATTGGGTCCGCCTCCGACCGAGATCGGAATCGGCCCCATAATGTCTCAAAGGGCAGACACAGGTGATAGTGCTACTGGTAGTGCTAGTAGGGAGGAAGCGGAGCAGGAAAGTGCTATAAACATTTCAGAAAATTGCAGAAATGCACTTGCTATAACATTTGAAAATGTTGGTCTCTCAGTGTTAGGCGGGACCGTTACCTTCGTGATTGGGGCACATGAGGCATAAAGAACTAAGGGGCATATTATCAAGAAAAGGCGTTAAAATTATCGCCGGTTTAGCGGCAGAAAACTGCCGCTAAAGCGGCGATAATGGGCTTGATAATATGCCCTGGAGAATTCCAATAGAAGCCCATGTTCTGGTGTCAACATGGGCTTCTATTGGAATTCTCCAGGGCATATTATCAAGCCCATTATCGCCGCTTTAGCGGCAGTTTTCTGCCGCTAAACCGGCGATAATTTTAACGTCGTGCTTGATAATATGCCCCTGAGGTGTTCTATTCTTGGGTCAAATTCCCTCCTGCAGATACATGCACAAATACATTTCATTCATACACTCCATATGAAATACCAGATGAATACACTCCATATGAGGACATAGAAGTCCAGTTAACTTATCAAGAACATATAAATTGGTTTAAAGGTGCCCTCCACATACCACAGAAAAAGTGAGACTCGGTCCGCTCAGCAGAGACGGAGCGACTTTGCCAGTTCTAGCTGCTTACACACCGCATCCAGAGATAGATACATTACCAGCAGCAGACTTACGTCCACTACACAAAGAAATAATAAAACTTTACAGAAATCTTACACAGTTCATTATGCGAACACTCACACTTCAACCTCCAAGGGTCAGTCAAACATGTCAACTACAAGGGACCGCAACAAAAATCACCCAAAAATCTCTGAACGCGATTATGGGAAGAATGCCCACTAAGCGTGAGCAAATGCCATTCTGATAGCACAGAAAATAGCGAAGCTTGAGGCATTGTTTCCACACACAGGCCAGCAAGTTAAACACAGAATACTGACAATCTGCTTGCCAATGGGGATAGCTCTCCCCATAGAGGATTGTACCACTTTGGGTACAGTTTTCACTGCCGTTTATATCAGAACTTATGGCACCCCCTCAATAGCAGTCATACCAGAAGTATTGAAACAAATACAGAACGAGTAAGGGGCAGAACCTGCCCTTGACTTAGGGATGAAATTGATAGGAAATTTTTCCCAAGTACCCACAAATATGTTAGAAAAACATAAAAGGAGAGGCAGCAGCGGTGACTATATGCCAACGCCTGAGGGAATGCACTCCAGCACAACGGGAGTGGGAATTACCTAAAATTATTGAAGAGACCTATGCTTCACTGGGTAGAGATCATTTGGGAGCTAGACCTGTGAAATCACAATTAATGGGTACTCCTGAAAAGAACAACTCAAAGCAAGCACCTGATTCTTCTAAAAAAAAAATGGGATAATAAACAATTAAAAAACAAGCAGAATGCATCATAATCACAGGGTGGGTCTCCTCAACAGGAGCCCTCTGACAGGAAATATAACCTTAGAAAACGTGACAATATTAAGAAACCTGACAGGTATCAGTATACTGATACAATTTCCTTTTGTTCTTTTCTAGGTCCATCCAAAAGCTCCGAGAGTGAAGGACGGTCAGAACGCAGATCAGATGAGCGAGTCAAGCCAAGAGACACACACCGCACTTTAGACGACATTACCAAACAAGAAGATAAACCAAAATCAAAACCACAATTTAAAAAGAAGAAGGTAGCTGTCCCTAAAATAAGAAATGCCCATGCTACTGCCGACTTTACTTCTGAACGGGTAATGGGCTCTGACGATGCTAGACATGGCAGCAGAAGTAACAATAGCTCGCCAGAACATGATGGAATTTCTGGTGACAGCAGCGTTGAATGAACATATCACAGTGGAAACACCAGATACAAAGGTAAGCGACCCACATCAGTTACATGAAATAATGCTCCAAATGGAGGGGGGCATACCAAGGAAAGTGAAATGTCTCTTTTGGGAAAACCTGACTTTTGGATACAATATCCTTTTGGCTAAAAAGGATTGGCCACCTGAGTTCGTTATGGACTACCCAAAATGAGAAATTGTAATATTATCATCCTTCTCTGACCTCATTCCAGAATCACTAAAACACACATACGCGCAGGAGTGAGCGGTAGCACTAGCTCCTGCATTATACCACAATCATGTACGGTGGGATGCTGAGTCAGCTCACTGCAAAATCCCAGTAAAAACTACTCCAACTCCACAAAGGCAGTACCCTATAAAACATGACACAAAGAAAAAAGTCAGGGAGATCTTAGATCAACTTAAATACCAAGGTGTGATTGAGAATTCCACCTCTTCCATGAATAATCCTTTGTTTCCTGTAAGGAAACCCGGCAATTTATACCATCTAGTTTTAGACTACAGACATTTGAACACATGCACAAAGATATTTGCAGTACAAAATGCACATAGTGCCGCATTAATGAATAACATTGTGCTGAAAACATACAAAACAACACTAGATATCTCAAATGGATTCTTTGTCAAAATATAGCACCTGAAAGCAGATATTTGACAGCATTTTCGGCCCTTGGCTCTCAATCGCCAATTCTGTAGATTACCCCAAGGGTATAGGAATAGCCCTGGGTTAGTCTCGGCAAGCGTATCAGAGTTACTTATTATTTTGATGAGGCGGCATTGTTCTATGTGGATGATATTTATCTAATGGACGATGAACTATTGGATCATTTGAACAGGGTGAACAACATAATTCTGGGGTTCTCCTCTGAGGGCTACAAATTTAAGTAAAAAAAAATCAAAAATTGCCCACCTCAATGTCCTAATTTTAGGTTATGAACTTTCAAGTGAAGGGAAAAGCGTAGCAGCTAATTTTTTTAGCAAAATGTGTGCTGGTCCAACCTCCAAAGACTTTGAAAAATCTACAATCAATTTTAGGATTCCTAAATTTTTGCCTAACACATTTTGTATTACGCAGAAAAAGTAAAATCTTTCTACAACTTAATAACACCTGATTTTTCAGCTTGGCACTGGACACAGGAACACACAGTAATTCTCAGTTCCTTACAAGCTGACATGATAGCTTCCAAACACTTACACACATGTGTAAACACCACGAATTTGGTGATCAGTGTAGTCGCGGGTCAATCTGGTATACTTACCGCACCTTCAATGAAGGCAAAATTTTACCCATTGCATACAAATCCCAATTGTATACAAACACTGAAATGCGTTTTTCATCAACAGAAAAATTACTGACAGCAGTACAGACTGCTGTAGTGAGAGAAAGAGCACTGGCTAAAAGCACTGATACTTGCACTAAAAAATACAGATCGGGAATTCCCCACACTTATTGTGTGCGACTGATTTTACTGTGTCCAGTCATACAATGAATATCTTAACTATTGGGGCCAGAATGGGTTTAGAGATTCCAAAGGTTGCACAATAAAGCATAAGATGCTTTGGGAACAAGTAGCAGAGCTGAAAAAAGGCTTGACACGGGCTCACATGTTTCCTACGCTGAGTCATCAGCATGTCGGCGTGCAAATTGAAGGGAATTCATTGACTGATGAAGCTGCCAAGGCCACAGTGAAAACTGCTGCCATTGCTGCAATCACTCGTTCTAGCACAAGAATAGATTGACAGATAATGGTAGCTGTCAAAGCTACGGGTAATAACAGCTCAGCCTTACCAAAAGGTTTTCCACTCAAGTACTCCTACAAGTTAGACGCACAAAATATTCTGTATGCTCAAATTCCAGGAGTGGGGGATAGAGTAATACTAAACATGGATTGCAGCATAGGTTTAATTCTAGCTGCACACAAGGGTTTGAGTTCAGCTCATGCAGGTATTACTGCAACAGTTTCACTTCTGAAACAGCATTAGTGGTGGCCAGGTCTTACGGAGCAGACCAAAGGCTTTGTCCTTAAGTGCATCATCTGTCAGCAGATGAAGGGTTCCACCATAGCACGTCCACCATAAACACCACTACTGATATCAGACAGACGTTTCACATTTGTCTTTTTGGACCGCTGCTGCCCCTTACAATCTGACTGGCATACAAGTACATCTTGGTGGCAGTGGATTCATGCTCTAGATTCCTGTAGGTGTTGCCCCAGCCCTCAGATGATGCTTGAACTGTTATAAAGGATTTGCAAGTCTTTATAGGGACATACACTATTGGCACATTACATTCTGACCGTGGTCCTGCTTTCAGCTCTCGGGCTTACAGAAAAGCCATGGAAAGTTTTGGTGTGGTCTTGCGGTACTCCTCTCCGTATCATACCGAGGGAAATTCGATTGTGGAGAGGAAAAACCAGTACTTAAAGCAATCCTTAACAGCGAGGGTATTAGGTTTCGGTGGCAGTAGGGTCAATCACCTATATGGGGTCCACAGTGCACTTAATAACATTCCAAGAAGTTCCTTAGGAGGCTATACTCCATATGAGGTCCTGTTTGGGACTCGAATGTGGGTACCCAACCTAGATTGTGGCAGCACAGTGGAGGATGAACAAGCATTTAACATCAATGATCATTTGGCTGTTTTACAGGAACTCAATGAATTCCGAGCAATTCAAAGCAGCGTACAAGTAAAATGGACCACCACGGTGGAAGCGAAAGCTGTTCTGGCAAGACCTGCCTGGGTCCCGAAGACAGGAAACCTAGTTAGTGAGAAAATTGTGGACAAAAAAGAATTTGGTCCATCTTACAGAGCACCTCTACCTGTCCTGGCTATCGAAGGAACAAGAACAGTTCTTCTTCTGCCTCTTGACAGCAAGAAAGAAAAGAGATTTGTCTCCATTGATCTGATCAAACCACACTATGTAGCCGATACTGAATAGCAGGCCGCATGGGCTCCTGGGTAGCCGTCGATCTCCTTTCGCTACCATGGAGGAAGTTCAGACAGAAAGACTAATAACGTTTGAGGATTCTAGTCTATGAAGTAACAGAGTTACCAACAATGGAATGGAACTCATGCCAGTTGAAATTGAACAGCAACAAAATACAAATGAAACAGATCTCAATTCGGCCTGACACCGACATCTATCTGAACATGTCTCAACATGAGTTATTTACCAGTTCAACAAAACCTGCTGAGCTACCAAAGATAGATTGAACAGCGTCTTGCTACTTCATCGATTTTGACACCTTTTCTCTGGATCCGAGTGAACCGGAGTCACTGCCAGCTTCTATTTCCCACAAAGAAGAAATATATGATCTCTACCTTTGGCTGAAAAATACTTACTTTGTTACTCCCTGGCTAAAGTTCTGGATTGCAATTGGTCTACTTCTCCTAGTTCTTTGGATAGGTGTAGTGACTGTCTTGTCCTTGCTCCTGAATGGACACTATCTCCCAGAATGCTCCGCAGTACAACACGTAAACTTGGTCCTGAAACCACATACATCATCTCATTGAGAACCAAGAGTCCTGTCCTTTGTGACCATTACAGCAATTCAGGTTCCTGAAAGAATAGTTTGGGATAGGGTTGCATATGATGTATATAGTCCTACAGAACTTCTAAAAATACCACACCTGTTTAAAACTTCTTTGAATGAAATCATCACCTCCAGTACTTTCTCTGATGATTGGGACTTTGCTGCATTCTCTAGTAATGAATTGTATGATGATACATCTGATTTTGACACCATGTATTGTTACCAACACAATGGTCATCATTTCTTGCACAAAGCAAGTATCCCACGTAATGTTTTCACTTACCATCAATGGGAACATTGCCCAACACCACCGAAAGGTAGTTCACAAAACGTTTGCATAGAAGTTTGCTTATTTTTCTGGGTTTAATACTTCAGACCCGACATCTTATTTTTATAAGGTTGCGCCTATACCTGCAAAATAATATGCTCACCAACACGAGACAGATATACTCTGCTTTCTTTATTTCCTAGCTGTCTTTACAGTGTTTCGACTATTTGAGGGACACCATAGACACAAAATCTGTCTGGGGTACCAAATATTGGCATGTTCAGAGAACAAAGGCCATATTTAGGGCATTCCTCATACCACAGCAAATTATCTTCCTGAACGACACTGGGCAACAGACTTCCTGTCTTGGGATAACCAAGATTAAGGACTTGAACACAGCTCAGATTCCCTCACCTACACACTTTGATGGATGGCAAAATTACACACAACATAGTGAGGATACACTGAATGACATTCTGCATGATGGTTCATACAATTCATCAGACCCCAATTGGAAGGGATGGTTGGTTTGGCCTATTGACACAAATAGGTGTCAGTCAAGATTCAGGGGTACCACCGAAGGGATAAGTATCCATAGGCCTGACCAAAGTTACGAACAACGAGAACACTCAGAGTGGTGACATCTGAGAGTGTTGGGAAGTTGTGCCTGGAGTGGCTAACAACCTCAACACTGTCCCAGGGGAAACAACACTTCTCCTTACTCTCAGATGACATGGATCTTAGGGATTTTTTGTTAGGTCCCTAGAAATCATGTCAGAAGTGCTTCTTATACGCTATTTATAACGAAGTATGGATAATCTCGCAACAGAATGCTGCTGAGAGATTGCGAGAGATTGACAGGGTTAATCCAGAAAAGGCTTTGGCAGTGGTCGACAATGGTATGACCACACTATCATCCAGGATTTATTCACTGGGCAACATTGTGTCTTCTGCAATAGATATAATAGAACAGGATTTGTCTATTCTTCAGCATGGGCAATCGCAATTGCGGTCCATTCTATTATACAGCTGGCCACTACACTTATTGCGCTCTGGCCACGTGCCCTGGCGGTATATCAACAGTACGTCTCTGTTTTCTGCATATAATCTAACAAAAAGACAGACAACAATGGCATACAGAGATGCAAAGCATACAATGCTGCACATTGAAAAATTGGACCAATTACCTTTTACCGTGGCAGAGTCACCCTCCGCAGAATGGTTAATCCATGGCCATATTACACTGCCAGTCATGACATTCCAATTTTAAAATTGTCTACAGTATCACCAAGTAGGCCGGTATGAAGCGTTGCGTAAGGAATAGATACATGAATCTTGGGAATTACCTTACAAATTTAGATGCAGGAATGGGGACACTGGAGTCTTTCTCAGCGGTTAAGACTGTGAGAATTCATTAAGTGGGTCTCTAATTTGTCAGGATATTATATTTCACTGAGCTTGTAATGCTTCAGTTGCGAACCTATCATGTCACTTGAAAGGATCCCCAGCTGCTGTGATTCATCCAGTGTTCAAACTGCTCTTGAATGGGAGTTATTTGATGTTGAATGATCAAGGTTTATGTGGGATGCTTACAGGCATCGCACGGTCAAATAGTTGAAACCCTGTAAAGACAGCTTGGAAATAAAGGAAGCAGAGTATATCTGTATCGTGTTGTTGAGCATATTTTTCTTTGCGGGTGTAGGTACAACCTTATAAAAATAAGAAGTCGGGTCTGAAGTGTTTCGGTGGTGTTCTAGGTAGAACCCCTGATTGGAGAGAATGAAGGACCCCATCTTGGTCTCAAGTTGGACACCCCGTAAGGGATGTCAGACCACTGCGTGCTGGAGTGTCTGCATGCAGGGACTTCAGCGTCTCATGTCAGCATGGAAGCTTCTCCTCTGGTTTGCCCAGGGAAGATGTGGTCCTTTTATACCCAGGATGCTTGTTTCCAGTCCAGTGAGAACCTGGCTTGGCAGTTTGGTCTGGACTGTTCCCATGAGGAGCAGGGTCAAGACTGATTTACATATGGCTGGGTCCAAACTGGGGTGGCATGGTGGGCAAAAGAACAATGGATTCAACCCAGATCTCTTGACTGGGGGTGAATGTTTGATTTACTCAGCATTCCGTCCATCATTTGTTGCTGTAGCACATGATAGGGTAGCAGCAATGATGATGGTGGGCCACTCACCTTCTAACCGCGCATCATCTTCAATACAGTTATTGTTTCATGAGATCATTGACTTGCTGCTGGCCCCTTTCAGGTACAAGGATTTGCATTGTCACATGAATTGCATGGCTTAAACTTGTGGTTGCACTCTGTGCTATGATTTAGCTGCTTTTGCATGCCCTAACCTCCCTCCTAGCTCCTGCTAATATTGTAATCTTAGTGGCTTAAGTGCCATCTCAGGACAGCATTAAACATTGATGTTGCAATTATTGTTCCAGAACTTTTTGATTTCTGGAAAACTATTGTGCCCCTGCAGGAGTCGTTACTTAGTTGCCCTTTGGTTTCAACCCAACACATGACCCAACGAGGGATAAGAGTGCCCCTCTGAGGCAAATCTAGAAGACAACTTTACAAGTTCAAAGGCATCTTGGACAGAGCTGAGTCACCTAGAGTTTTCTTCTCTACTGGTGAGCTGTGAACTGACATCAAATACTTTATTATTGACACAAGCACTTAGCGATAAAATGTATGCACTGAGTATCAAACTCAACTTTATATGTGAGCAACTGTCTAATGTGTGGTAGAAGCCTCAGAACTGAAAGGTAAGGTGTTTGGTCTGTATGACGAAGGGATGGAGAGAAGCCAGGCTCTCTGTGTATGTGTGGCTGTGATCATGTGTCATGAGAATAAATTATAGTCCAGGGAGGATAGGTTGAGGAGGAATACTGTTAACTCACTGTGCCTATTAGGTGTGAGTGTGAGTGTACACAAGGAACCCTATGTCAACGACAAGATTCATCAGTTGTCAGTGAGCATTAAGCTGGCACTATTTATTTATTTATCTTTGCAGTATTATACAGTACACAGGTGGTGCAAAGGCACAAGAGTGCCTTACCGGAGAACAAGAAGGAGAATATAGATAATAATCATCATATAAATAACAACAGAAAAGCAACAAAGAAATCACAAACCCAGCAGTTTGAATTAGAGGAGAAGGTCAGACACATCCTATCCGGATAAAGTTGTCAGAAAAATGATGCAGAGAAGTGATAGAAGCTTCATCCAAAGTGTATCTCATACAGGAGCATTTTTAGATCTTTTTTAAATGTGGCAGTTTTCAGGTTGTGCAAAGAGCCTTTGAAAGGAGTTCCTAATCCTTGCTGAATTATCAGTGAATGTTGATTCATAAAGCATTGCTGCCCGAAAGGGCTTCAGCATTTTCCCATCCCTAATGAGCGACAGTGATTTTCAATTTTCCAACCAAATAGGAGGGTATTGCACTGTGCGGGGCTTTGTGGGTAGCACATATAATCTTCAATTGGTCTCTTGCAGTAGGGTGCAACGGATAGGAGAAATGTGATCAAATGTTTTGTGACCGTCACAATTCAGGCAGCTGCCTGAAGCACTGCTCTAAGAGGTATCAGATATGCTTTTGGGAGACTGGAGGTTAGAAAGATCATGTATCCAGCCTGGGGATTGCTGGTGCTTGAACTACAGTTTTCTGGTCTTGCTCAGGCATGAACTGCTTGATGTTCCAAAGCAGTCTAAGTTGTTCACTGGTGCTCTTGGCCATGGATGAGATGTGACATTCTCCATGATTGCCGGTTTGCAGTTCAGTGGAGAGAAGGAATCAACCCCCCCCCCCCCCCAATGTAAGGAGGTCAGATTTTTTATGGGGGAAATTAGTGGATGTTCAGTCTATGTTGGGTGTGTCTTATGCGGTGGTTGGCCATCCACCTTGAAGCTTGCTGAGGATGTTGGAGAGTAGAAGGACATTATTAATTCAGGAAATCTTCAGGTACATCTGGCTATCACTCACAAATTGGTGAAAAATAATTCCACAGTTACTCAGAATCTCTCAGAGTGGTTTTAGATAAGCAAGTTAAACAAGGCTGGGCATAGAATCAAGCCATGTAGAATCCTGCATTTTAGGCCAGCCTTGCTAGAAGCAGAGAGTTTCCTATTTCAACTATTTGCAATCGGTTAAACAAACAGGAGTCAAATTAGTTTAGGGTTGCACTTTTGATTCCAATTTGTTCCTTCAGCATGTTAATCTGAGCATGTTGTTTTACTGTTTCAAAGGCCGTAGAGAGGCCCAAAAGTACAGATAGGCAGGAATTACCTTAATCAAGGTAGTGGAGGGAATCATACTTTGCAGAAATCCATTGCAGTGTTGTGGCCATGATTCAAAATAGATTGGAAGTCATCTAGAAAGTTGTTTACTTCAATATGAAGGGATAGTTTTGAAGCTACACAAATTTCTAATGTCTTTTATTAGAAGGTAATGGCTAATACTGGGAGAAAATTGTTCAGGTCATTGGTGTCAGGTGTGGGTGTAGGATGAATGGGAACTGGCTGATTTTTAATCAATCAGAGAAAGTACCTTGCTTTACTGATCAATTTACCAAGAGAGGACGGTATGGAGTAATAGTTGCTCATTTCCTTGCTGAAGGTCCGTGGCAGTGGATCAGAAAGGTAGTTGGAAGGTTTGCACTTATATAGGATTTCAAGCAGCTCTGCCTCAGAAAAATCATCAACGTGTGACCAGGTCCACTGGGCCTTAAGCTTCAGCACACAGTGGTCAGTATTGTTAGATCTTGGCAGAAGTGATAGTTCAATAGGGTCTACATTCTCTGCAAAGAAATTCACATATTCTTCAAATTTGGATGCTTGTTTGTAGACCGTGCTAGTTGATGACTAGCTTTTGGACTTTTCAATGATGTTGAAGAGAGGATTTCGGTGATTTTTGGAACTGCCAAGCAGAAATTTGATGTGGTTATATCTAGCTATGAAGATGTTTGATTTTCAGTTTCGTGTGGCAGCCCTGAGGCTAGCCAAATTAGATAGAGAGGGTGCCTGACACCAATTTTCTGTTTTAAATGTCTCATGGGCTTTCTTTTGGCATATACATCCTGGGAGAACCATGCAAGGAAAAGTGTATGTCTCTTCCTCTGCTTTTTAGTGGAGCAAATTTATTAATCAGGTTTTCCATGCACTTATTGTATTCATCAATGTAAGAAATTAGGTTAGTAGTTAAGCGGTGTGACTACCCACCTTAAGTACTAAACACAATCTTCAGAGTGAACCAGTAAATAAACCACTAAATTCATTAAATTTACTTGAGCTCAAACACCTGGTAGCTTTGGCAGACAACAGACAGGATTAACTTAGTGTTAATGCGTAAAGAATGTATGCTGTTTCAAAACAGTAATAACGTCAAAACACAACACAAGAAAAATCACAAACACATTTAGGAAAATAGAGTACATTTTAATAAATAAGATTAAACCAGGGGAACAAAATGCCAACTGTGGTCAACTGGTAACAATAGATTGGGACCTGGGTACAACTTGAGGCTGACTGCTATAGAGTGAGGGTAGGATACTGCAAACAGGTTTGACCTGGTCAAAGGTATTACCTTGGGAGTTAGTCTAAAACCTGGAAGTTTCAAATCTTCAGCAGAGCAAGCAGCAGGATGTAGCTGAGGAGGGCCCCACAAGATCAGTTAGTTATTGGACAAGTTCCAGGTGAAGTTGTTGATTTTAACAGGAATGATCTGAGCAGAAGAAATTCACATTTTTGAACCAACGGAACATCCCTTCCCAGTCAGATACTTTTGGCACCGTTGCCCAGTTTGATTTCTTCATTCGCAACTAGTTACTTTTTGGAGCTTGGATTCATCCAGTGGAGCCACGCTGCAGGCTGTAACTGAAGAGGGCTCCAGAAGGCAGTATATCATCTCCCCAAGGTCTCACCAATGAGGATATGCCTTTGCAATAAAGCTCAGTAATCTGAATTTTTCAACCAAGCGGAAATGAACCTTGCTTCTATCAGCTTCACTGGTTTGTCCCAGTCTTCTGGAGGTCTTTGAATTCAAATGGTCCCAGATTTTCAGGAGTGGTAGGAGAAATCCACCTAGACCAAGCCAAAACATTTAGCACCTAGAGAACAGCATTTGGGGTTCATGACTCAGTCCAGCTGGGGCCAACAGCAGGGTCCAGGGCAGGTTTATGCCTGGCTCCTTCTAAACCAATGGTTTCAAAGTTCCCAAAGGGTAGCCTACTCCCTTTTTACCAAAGAATCCCATAGTGACTCTCTCTGCCTAAATCTAAGACAGTAGGACCCTTCTCCCCTTATGCAGAGTCTGTGTGCCCAACTCAGATATCTCGCATATGAAATTATCAACCTTTCATCCGTGGTCACTTTAAACCAGTTCTGGGGGCACTTCCTCCCCACTGGGATTGGCACTTGCCTATATGGGAGAACCAAGGAAGCAGCACATCCAGGTGTTTTCCGACATCTGACTGTGGCAGGGGTGGCCCCTTTAAAGTAAATTAAGTTCCTGGCCACTGCCGAAATGGTCATCCTGCCAGAGGAACAAAAACACTTACCCACAACCAGGAGTTTGTCTCTGCTCTGGGAGAAGGTTTCACATCTGATTCTTGGCTTGAGCACTCAGAGGGCTGCAGCTGGAGGCTAATGCAAGTTATCCCTAGAGGTTTTAGGCAGAGAAAATGTATATTTCTAAAAGTATCTATTCATTAATATTCTTTAAAAATCTGCTTTACCCATTGAATTGGGCTTTAAATAAATATTACAAAGAGTTTTGAAAAGATATCTCTAGGTGTTTCCTAGCCAAAAAGAACATTATTGCATTTGTTATCCTTCCTACAGGTAAAATAGCTTTTAGGTGCTAGTCACTGTAGGGACATGTTTAACATTAAGTTTCTACATACCTTAATTTAAATACCATGAACTTATGGCTTATGGCTATAGGGACTAATGGCTTGATTTAGAGTTTGACAGATGAGATACTCCGTCTCAAATGTGAAGTATATATCGTCTGCCATACTACAAGTGTCATACAATATAATGCACTTGTAATATGGCGGACAGGATATCTGTCACATTTGTAATGGAGTTTCTTATCCACCAAACTCTAAATCAGGCCCTAAGACTCTAACTAATCTTCCTGCAAGAGGAAAAAGTCACCCACCGACACCCAGGCCATTATTCTGCTCACACCTAATTAAGGTCAAGCACTTGCATGCCAGCTATCAGTAGTCTAATTCTCTATTAGTCTACTGGAGGTTCAGGCAGGTAAAAGGTAACTTTTTTTAAGTTACCTTTCCTAAATATTTATTACAAATATGGCATTGTCATTAAAGTGGATTAATACTAAATATTACAAATAGCACACTTAAGTTTTATAATCTGAACCTTTACAGTTTCTATGATTCAGCTACCAGTGAAAGTAGCTTTTGGGGCCTAGTTATAGGAGGAAAATGCAGATTTTAATTTTAGTACAATTTCCACTTTTAAATATCAGGTACTCTACCTTGTGGGTGATAAGTTGGGAATTATTGATATTTAAAAGCGGGTTTTCCTACATGCCAAAAAGGGTTATTTTGACCGGTCTCTACAGAGGGTTTTAGGCTATTGTATTCAGGCTACACAGGGTAGGCCTGATGCCATGTTTTCTCTGTCTCTATAGTGGATGGCATACTCAGTGCTGTAGTCCACAAGTGGAATTTAACGTGTTATGCCATGGTTAGAAATGGAGGTCTCTAGTTGGCAATGGTTTGCACCTTTGTCCAAATAGGGACCCTTCCTTCTAGCCAGGATAAGGGGGATACACTACTGAAATAACCCCTGCTCACCCCCTTGGTAGCGTGGCACGACCAGTTAGGCTTATATCAGAGGCAGCGTGTGATGCATTTGCACAGAACACACAGTAATACAGTAGAAACACTACAAAAGAACACCACACCAGTTTTAGAAAAAATAACATTATTTATTCTCTGCAAACAAGACCAAAACAATAAAATACCAACATTCAGTAAGCAAAAATATGCACTTTGCAAGTATGACTTTAAAATGCAGTTCCTTAAAGCCGGTAGCTCTGTCCGGGGCTACCGCGGTGCTGAAATCAACAGAATCCGACTGCGTCGGAGTGGACTGGCGTCAGTGTCAGCAGACTCGCAAACAGTACCTTTGATTTTGGCCAACCTCATGGGTTCTGGCCGGTTGTGGCAAGCATCGCAGTTGCAATGTTAAGCATAGTGATGCGGCGTGCAGTGCCCTCAAGTCGCAGTGCAGGCAGCGGCTCGCGACAGTTATCCAGCGTAGTCGGTGAGACCAGGGCTGCGGTGCGAAGCGGGCAGTGCCCGTTGTGGTGCTGACAGGTCATGGTGCAAGCGACAGTGCAGGGTTGATGGGAGCTGGCGTCGGTCGGCCCAGACTGCGTTGTGGGACGGGGCTGTGCATCTTGTGACTTACAGGTGGTGCCCCCAAACCACAGTGCATTCTTGGATATTGAGGTCAGCGTGCAGCAACGTCGTTGGTGAGACCAGGGCGGCAGAGTGAAGTGAGGCAGTGCAGAGTGCAGTGCCCACAGGTCGCGGTGCAAGCAGCAGTGTTGGTAATGGTGTCGGCTGCTATCCCCCTCTGCGGCAACTGAAACCCACTTTTCCAGAGTCAGTATTCAGAGGTAAGTCAAGTCTTTGCTGTCCCTGAGACTTCGTGAACAGGAGGCAAACTCTATTTCAAGCCTTTGGAGATACTCAGCATCAAGTGAAGAAAGTTCAGTCCAGTCCTTTCACTGCCCAAGGCAGAAGAAGTGACTGCAGGCCATCCCAACAAATCAGCAATACAAAAAAGGGGCAGTATTCCTCCTGGAAGTCCTTCAAGCTCTTCTTTTGGGCAGGTTCCTTGATCCAAGCAAGTTCTAAAGTTCTGGGGTCTGGGCCCCAATACTTATACCCAGTTTCACTTTGTCTTATGGGCAGAGAGTGTCTGTTATCAGCCCAAACCAGTTCTGTCCTCTCTGGTCCAGCTTCCTGGCAGGAGGTGGAGACTGCATTGTCCAAGGCAGACCAGGCCCATTCAGGTGCAAGGAAATCTCCGCCCACTACTCTAAATGCGGCCCAGGTCTATTCAGCCCAGCCCTGACTCATCCAGAAAAGGCAGGACACACCTCGACCCCCTCAGTGGCTGTCTGAAGAGAATGCACATCCCCAGCCTCTGTCACTCCAAAGCCAGACAGTCAATCCACAACCCAGCAGTGGCTAAGCAAGAAAATACCTACTTTCTAAAAGTGGTATTTTCAAACACAGAACATAAAAATCATCTTTACTAAAAGATGCATTTCTGCATTTTGAGTTTAGGCATACTAAACTCCATTTCTCCATCTTGTCCCATTGGGAAGATATACTCATAGAATGTTGTAAGTAAACTCCCATTCTATCCTACGGGATAAATAGCCTTTCAATAGTGAAAAACTAAATATACTGTATTTCACTATTAGGACATGTCATGTCCTACCTTTCAAATACACTGCACCCTGCCTATAGGGGTACCTTGGGCCTACCTTAGGGGTGACTCACATGTAATAAAAGGGAAGGTTAGGGCTTGGCAAATGGGTGCACTTGCCAAGTTGACATGGCAGTAAAAACTGCATGCAGACACTGCAGTGGCAGGTCTGGGAACCCTCTGAAAGGCTGCTTGTGTGGGTGGCACAATCAGCGCTGCAGCCCCACTAGCAGCATTTGATTTACAGTCCCTGGCACTCTCAGTGCACTTTACTGGGGACTTACCAGTAAATCAAATATGCCAATCATGGAAACACCAATGCATAATCCAATTTACAACAGGAGCACTTGCACTTTAACACTGAACAGCAGTGAGAAAGTGTGCAGAGACACTAAACCAGCATAAACAGAGTCAAAACCGGAAGGTCAGAAAGCAAAAAGACAGGGGAAACACACTAAAAGATGCCAGGTCTAACATGCACCATAAACTATTGCCTTATAGGAAACCTAAATATGTTAAATAGGGCTAAGCCAATTTTAACATGTTTACAGGGGCACCACTAACAGTTTACTCCTGTTTAGCAGGGGTAAAGTATACATAGTTAAAAAAACAGCAAATAAAGGGCCTAGAAAAAGGTTAAAAAAAACTTGGGTTGACGATGCAGGAAAGGCAGATTTCTTACAGTACCTCAATTTTCACAAGACCCATGATTAGCTGAAGGACACTATGGGCCTGGTTTAGATCTTGGCAGATGGGTTACTCCCTCACAACGTTGAAGAATAGCCCATCTGCCGAAATAGGATATAATGAGATTTTTATTTTGGAGGACAGTATATCCGTCGCCATTGTGACGGAGTAGCCTGTATGCCAAGATCTAAATCAGGTCCTAAGTAACAAATACAATCAAATGGTGTTGCTGTGGTGGGGCTGCTATTGTCTCATATTAGTATGTGCATTTAGAGGATGGATCTGATTTTCAAATGACTCTGTATATGGGCATTCATTTAAAACTTTGGATGGTTTGTTATTGTTGAATTGTATACCAATAAAATGTATCAAAAAATCACATAGTAATACAAGTCTTGAGAACTCTAAATTATGTGGCATGATAAAATGTACTGTCTCATCAGTGAAGATTCCATATATCCACACAAATACTAGTTGAAAATAATCCTAATGTAATCCAACAGGGAAATCTAGCAATGAGGTGCAAGTACATCAAAGGATTTGGCCTCTGGTGTTATGAGAGACTATACCTTAGGGCATTCCTAATAACTAACATTAAACTGCTTATTATCTTTGGGACAGTCCACACCTCATTACGACTTGGCCATTTAATTCCAATAGATATGGTTCCTCCTGTTACTGTACATGGTTCACTGACAGAATATCGATGTAAAAAATATCGATGTAAAAATACCGAGTAAAAAATATAGACAGCAAAAATATCGACTCCTATACTTAGGGGTCGATTCCGATTCGTGCCGGAAAAAGCACCGACCGACTCGGATCCGGAAATAATACCGACCGACACGTACCTGTGGCGCCCGACACGCCAAGTACGATGCAAGGCGTGAAAAATCCGACCGACACGTACCGAAACCAAGTCGACCGACCGAGCCGCAAGGAAAACAGCAATCCGGCCGGAAAAACACGCGAATCCAACCGACCGACACGCACCCGGAACAAATCCGACCGAAACGTACACGCGAACTCCAAACCGCAAAGTACGATGCAAGGCGCGAAAACCACGAGCGAGTCGGACGGAGGCCAAGCCGCACGACCGACACGCATACAAAACCGAGCCGAAGCAACACAAAACACCGCGACCGACGCGTACGCAGCATAGAAAACTGCACAAACACAGCGTGAACGAAACGGAGAAGACCGTACGAGACAAATGCAGGGTCCGACTCGGTCACAAGAACGTTTCCAACATACACAAACAGCACAAAGGAAAAATCACCCAAAAAAAGGCCAAACAAGCAATTACCAAGCCAATAAATACTGGGGGGGTGGGGACAGAGAACAAAGACACACCCACAACTCCACCTATATAAAGGACACAAATCACAACCATGAGCCTTTGCAAATGCCATTCCACTGCCAGCACCCAAGAGAAAGCAACCACACACCCACAGCTCATCCCTCACACAAGCCACACACCATCAGCACACCAACAAATACCTACCTCACATACACCCAGCAAAACACACACTCACACACCCTCACCTGCACACCAACACACACATCACTCACCATCACCACCCATCACCATGCCCCCCAAGAAGAATCCCAAGTTCCTAGATTGTGAATTGGAAGTCATGGTAGACGAGATCCTCAGGGTAGAGCCACAGCTGTTTGGCACACTGGTCCAACAGACCCCCATCTCCCAGAAAACCAAGATGTGGGAGAGGATCATCAACAGGGTGAACGCACAATCACCATGTCGGCGCACAAAGAGCGACATCCAGAACAGGTGGTATGACGTGCGCAGGAGGGTACGGGACCTGCTGAAGAAAGACTACATCAACAGCCAATACACCGGCAGTGGCCCTCCTGCCAAGCCAATATACCTCAGGTCCTGGGAGGAGAAGGTGCGGGCCATCCTTCCGCCAGTGAGCGTATATGGACTAGAGGACATCCCAGAGCCTGGTGAGTACACAACAAATGTACACAATATACTGCCACAAAACACACACATCACTGTCAAGGGGAGAGTCAAACCATGCACTCATAGCAATTACACAGCAACCAGAACAGAATCATCCCAAAATGTGTATGTCAGTCAGATAAACACAACACATGCCATCAAAAAAGTCACATCCAACTGTGCCAACACATGTACAAACACAACTACAACTACAGCTAGGCAGTGGCACAAATAGAACTAACAAACACATCCAGACATGTAGCCACCACAACAACACCAACACACAGTGAAGACCACTCAAAGGAAGGAATTCTGTGTATGCTGGCCAAGTCAGTGTAGCCAATAGCATCATGGGAGTCGCAGTCACACATATTGCCCCCCACAACTGTCCCATCAACACCACCCTGAACCATGCTCACATCACAGGGAGTGGAGAAGGACTCACAAGATGGCTGACACTGGCTACTGCTGTGGGGAGCACAAGGCCCTGCTGCCAACTGTGCACCAACAAACAGCAGGACACCACTGACTGACATCCTGAGAGACAACTTACACTCCCTGCAATGCAAGCACGTACCATGGTGGGATATCTGGCTAGCTGGGTGGGAAGGAGGACTTGCAGCACTGACCATAGTCACAAGCACCTCCCCTCACACACACCCCAACACAAACTCCACAGAACCCACCTGGTAGAATGCAATGCCCCCATCCTAACACAAGATCCCACAAAGAACCACCACCCTGGGTTATGTTGTGTGAAGCACAGGGCCACTCTTGGGACTTTTAGCCAAACAACTGCCAGGACAACACTCCCAGCCATCCTGTCAGCACAGCCAGCCCACCCCACAGGGAAGCAGAGTCAAAAGGAAGGAAGCATGGGCATGCTGGGAAGGGGGTGGAGGCAATAGCATGATGGGAGTCGTAGTCACTGATATTGGTCACCCCCACAACTGTCCCATCAACACCACCCTGAACCATGCTCACATCACAGGAAGTGGAGAAGGACTCACAAGATGGCTGACACTGGCTACTGCTGTGGGGAGCACAAGGCCCTGCTGGCAACTGTGCACCAACAAACAGCAGGACACCACTGACTGACATCCTGAGAGACAACTTACACTCCCTGCAATGCAAGCACGTTCCATGGTGGGATATCTGGCTAGCTGGGTGGGAAGGAGGACTTGCAGCACTGACCATAGTCACAAGCACCTCCCCTCACACACACCCCAACACAAACTCCACAGAACCCACCTGGTAGAATGCAATGCCCCCCATCCTAACACAAGATCCCACAAAGAACCACCACCCTGGGTTATGTTGTGTGAAGCACAGGGCCACTCTTGGGACTTTTAGCCAAACAACTGCCAGGACAACACTCCCAGCCATCCTGTCAGCACAGCCAGCCCACCCCACAGGGAAGCAGAGTCAAAAGGAAGGAAGCATGGGCATGCTGGGAAGGGGGTGGAGGCAATAGCATGATGGGAGTCGTAGTCACTGATATTGGTCACCCCCACAACTGTCCCATCAACACCACCCTGAACCATGCTCACATCACAGGAAGTGGAGAAGGACTCACAAGATGGCTGACACTGGCTACTGCTGTGGGGAGCACAAGGCCCTGCTGGCAACTGTGCACCAACAAACAGCAGGACACCACTGACTGACATCCTGAGAGACAACTTACACTCCCTGCAATGCAAGCACGTTCCATGGTGGGATATCTGGCTAGCTGGGTGGGAAGGAGGACTTGCAGCACTGACCATAGTCACAAGCACCTCCCCTCACACACACCCCAACACAAACTCCACAGAACCCACCTGGTAGAATGCAATGCCCCCCATCCTAACACAAGATCCCACAAAGAACCACCACCCTGGGTTATGTTGTGTGAAGCACAGGGCCACTCTTGGGACTTCTAGCCAAACAACTGCCAGGACAACACTCCCAGCCATCCTGTCAGCACAGCCAGCCCACCCCACAGGGAAGCAGAGTCAAAAGGAAGGAAGCATGGGCATGCTGGGAAGGGGGAGGAGGCAATAGCATGATGGGAGTCGTAGTCACAGCTCTACATCCCCCACCACATGGCCCAGCAAGCTCACACTCACGCATGCACATCCCACAGAGAGTGGAAAGGCCCATCAAAGATGTCTGACACTGTTGCTGTGTCGTGGGGAGCACAAGGGCATGCTGGGTACTGCACACCAACCAACAGCAGGACACCACTGTCAGCCATCTTGCCATTGCTCTCACACCCACACACACTGAACTCCCCACAAAAGCAAGTAAGTATGGGAATGCTGGGAAGTGGGGTGGAGGCAATAGCATGATGGGAGTCGTAGTCACAGACATAGCTCACCCCCACAACTGTCCCATCAACACCACCCTGAACCATGCTCACATCACAGGGAGTGGAGAAGGACTCACAAGATGGCTGACACTGGCTACGTGCTGTGGGGAGCACAAGGCCCTGCTGGCAACTGTGCACCAACAAACAGCAGGACACCACTGACTGACATCCTGAGAGACAACTTCCACTCCCTGCAACGCAAGCACGTTCCATGGTGGGATAACTGACTGGCTGGGTGGGTGGGAAGGAGGGCCGGCTGTCAACCAAACACAACCAATGCAGACCATGTTCACACCCCAGAAAATACATAGAAATGCCCAAATAATGCAGGACAATGTGCCACACCAATATCAACCCCTGACTGTGACGACTTAGGACAATGCAATGTACAGGCCCGCACCCAGAGGCACAGTCACAACTGTCATGTGTGTCAACCATTGATGCCTGCAGAAACATAACATACATTGTTTGTGTCTCCCAAAAACAGGTGATGATGGGGACACAGCAGCAGACGCTGAGGAGTCCCAGTCCCAGGCTCAAGAGGATGCGGAGCTCACTGGCGTCGTACAGCCTCTGTCCTCCTCGGACGATGAAGACCAACCTGGCACATCCGGTGCAAGTCAACATGCAGCACCAGCAGGACCACCAGCTGCAGCACCAGCAGGACCACCAGCTGCACCCCCTGCACCCACCCCTCCAACGACTGTCACCACAAATACCATCCCTGCCGACATGGACAGAACAAGGAGCAACACCAGCACAGGGACCCTGGACCAACCTGGGGCCATGGACACCACCACCACCACCAACCCCCAAGGTGGACCAGGGTTATCTGTGCGTGCCACTGCACACACTGCACATGTCAGCAGGGGTGGTGGGAGGGGTGGGAGACAGAGGTCGCTGCTTGCAGACGTTGCTGGTGTGCATGATGACCCACAACTGGTACGCATAGCTGATGCGTACCAGTCCAGCACCGGAGACCTCAGCCAGGTAGTGGGGCTCCTCAGAGACATGAAACAGCAGCAGGCTGCCCATCATGCCCGCTTGGACTCCCACATGTCCCACGTGGAGTCACACATGTCCCGCGTGGACTCACACATGTCCCGCGTGGAGTCCAAGTGGGATGCACTGCATGAGATGACGGCGGTGCACAGGGACATTTTACAATGCCTCCGCCAGATGAACAGCAACCAGTCCACACCTCCCTGTGTGCCAACAACATCTGGTGCCGAACAAACTGCAACTGCCACAGGGAGGGAGGAGGACTCTGGCGGAGAGTCCCCTGCACCGCAGCAGCCTGTACTTGAGGGGCCCCCCCCAAGAAGAGGGGTCGTCCGAGGAGGGAAAAGTGAGAGGCCGATGGCCAAGCGCAACTCCCAGGAAGCCTGAACCTGTTCTGGATGTTCGCCTTTGTGCACAGACTGTTCACCCTGTTGACGGCAACACTACTCCCACACATTGCATGGGGAGTACAAGTTGGACCAATGTGTCAGACAACTGTGGCCCCGATACTGGGGATCCTGTCTACCAGGACTTTCAATTCACCTAGGAACTTCGGATTGCAAGATTTATGTACAGCACTACCCATCCTATGCACTATTAACACAAATGTATCACAATAAACACACTAATACACCATACTTGCCTCTGTCGTGATTCCAACGTGGGTGCTGTTATGGGGATGATGAACTGCAAAATTACACTGTGTATGCGAACTGCAACAGCAAGGACAACACAGGCATGTGAGTAAAGGCAACGTGACACATATGAGGGAGACACACCACCAGGGCTACACAACACATACACACCTAGGCCATCTGACTCATTGCCTACACTGATGTTGCCAGGGAAGACGGTGCAATGCACAGACACCACACCCATTCCCAGTTGTAGTCAAGTAGCCCACAGGTGCAGTAAGCAAATGGCAGTCAAATGTGTGACCACAGACAACGCACATCACAAAGTGAAGCACAGGTTTATTACACAGTTGCAACATGTCGTAACCACTACAGATGCAAGGTAATCCCACCTGGCAGCGGGCACACAGTCAACAACTGTAGACGGAAGGAAGTCCATGGGTGTGGCGCACATCACCTGTAGGGACACAACAGCTACCAGCCTGGATGTGCAATCACGTCGTCGGTGGACACAGTTGACCAAACGAATCTGAAAGTACCCTGTGAAGGACAGAAATGACACACAGTCAAAAGCAATGGAGTACAGGACAGAACAGCAAAACTCATGCACAATACATGTTACAAGATACCCACCCAGAACCAAGTTAGCATGTCAACACTGTTGGGGAGTACAGCCCACCTGTTAGCACACATCGCAACACACATCCAGTCAAGTAGCCCATGGACACACTCCAACAGCACCAGAGCACCACCCACACATCATGCCAACTCACATCATTGACATGACACCTCAGGATACTCACATTCAGCTAAAGAAGTTGGTGATGAGCTGTGTGCGGACATCACCATCATCATCATCATCATCATCGTCACTGGCATCGTGGTCCAGGCCAGGATCCTCCACAGGTGGCGGATGTTGGTCATTGTCATCCTGGATGAGAGGCAACTCCTTCCGCACTGCCAGGTTGTGGAGCATGCAGCAGACGATGATAATCTTGCACACTTTCGCAGGGGCATATGGGAGGGACCCTCCGGTCTTGTCCAGGCAGCGGAAGCGGCTCTTCAGGAGACCAAATGTCCGCTCAATCACTCTCCTGGTCCGACCATGTGCCTCATTGTAGCGCATCTGGGCTGGTGTCACAGGGTTCCTGAGGGGTGTCAGCAACCACGGCATGTTGGGGTATCCCGAGTCACCTACGGACAGACAAGTGCACATTAGCTGACTTGGAAAAGTGGGCGGAATACTACAGATCAGATCACACACAATGGCACAAAGTCAGTACACACCGACAAGCCAGGCACGCTGGTTCTGCATCTGTGCCATCATCCTGGGGATGCGACTACTCCTCATCACAAAGGCATCGTGTGCTGAACCAGGGAAACGGGCACACACGTGTGTGATGGTCATGTCTGCAAGACACACCACCAGTGCATTGACCGAGTGGTAGTGCTTGCGGTTCCTGTAGGCCTGCTCCTGGGCCTGTGGTGGTACCAAAGCCACATGTGTCCCATCAATGGAGCCAATGACATGCGGCATCCTCCCCAGGGCATAAAAGTCACTCTTCACGTCAGTGAGTCGTCGCAGTCTAGGGAAATAGATGTACCGGTTCAGGAATAGCAACATTGCCGCCAAAACATCGCGGAGCACACGGCTCAACATGGTCTGTGACATCCCACCAGCAGTCGCCACAGTATGTTGGAAGGTACCGGTGGCAAAGAAGTGTAGGGCTGCCATCACCTTCACCTTGGGGGTCAGCGCTGTAGGATACGGCCGGCCAGGCTGCAAATGTGGGGACAACTGCACTGCCAAATCCTCAATCAGCTGCCTGGTGAAGCGGTACCGTCGGATGCTGTCCCGTTCCACCATCGTTGCCAGGTCTGGGAATGGTCGATGGACAGCAGGAGCCCTGCAGTGCAGAGGAGAAGTAAGCAAGATTGTCAGTCACCCCACATATGCGGCATTGAACACACTCAAGATCCCAACATACATCATTATGAGGCACAACTACATGAAGTGTGCAGTTCCGGAAGGACATGTATGGTACATACATGGCCAACATCTGTCAACACGGTCCAACAGGTGGCATCAATTAGTCCCAGGTTGGCCCATTGGATATCATGAGGCCGTGTCACAGTTCCCATCTCCTGCTGCCGTGTCACAATAACCCCCCACAGTGACATGTGAGGACAGATGTGCCCCAGGCACCACAGCTCAACGACAGGTACATTCCCAGGGACCCTGTATTGCCACATGGACACTGGCATTACATGGAGTATCATGTATACACCACAGCAAAACAACCATGACCCCCACAGGTAGTGGCCCCACTTGCCACGGCAGGACAGACATGGACGTCTGTGACACACACACGCACAACATCAAAGTCCATGCACACACAACCTGGATGTGGAGACTGTCTCCCATTGTGCACATGAAATCAGAGACATTGTAAACACTACATGCACAAAGACTGTGGAGGACCATCACTATTGTGCCACTGGGACACCCTGGCTCAAACATACCGTCCCACATGGGACTCACGGGGTATGTGACATGACATACACATACACCACCGTGAAATGTGACCATGGCACATGCACAGATATGAACAGTTGCACATCACAGTGGTCATGTACACGTGAACACCCAGGATCCTGTCCCCATGAACACGTGCACAGCCTGGGGGTGGCTGCCCACAGGTGACACCCACAGGACAACATGTACACCAACATACACACAATAGGAAATGCAGCCTTACATGCCTTATGATAAAGTTTGGACAGGCTGTCGTGATGTAGGTGTGCCCCTCACTCCCTGGGAGCTATCTGTGGCTGGCATATGTCCATCTGAGACAGGCATGCTGACATATGCCAGTCACATGTACAGTGATGCGTTGTACTGCAATGGACCGATCGGTGCCCCCGGCCGGCCCATTGCATTCAATGTGTGCGGGTACGCGTTGTACCCCTGTACGCGTTGTACTGCAATGGACCGATCGGTGCCTCCGGCCGGCCCATTGCATTCAATGTGTGCGGGTACGCGTTGTACCCCTGTACGCGTTGTACTGCAATGGACCGATCGGTGCCTCCGGCCGGCCCATTGCATTCAATGTGTGCGGGTACGCGTTGTACCCCTGTACGCGTTGTACTGCAATGGACCGATCGGTGCCTCCGGCCGGCCCATTGCATTCAATGTGTGCGGGTACGCGTTGTACCCCTGTACGCGTTGTACTGCAATGGACCGATCGGTGCCTCCGGCCGGCCCATTGCATTCAATGTGTGCGGGTACGCGTTGTACCCCTGTACGCGTTGTACTGCAATGGACCGATCGGTGCCTCCGGCCGGCCCATTGCATTCAATGTGTGCGGGTACGCGTTGTACCCCTGTACGCGATGTACTGCAATGGACCGATCGGTGCCTCCGGCCGGCCCATTGCATTCAATGTGTGCGGGTACGCGTTGTACCCCTGTACGCGTTGTACTGCAATGGACCGATCGGTGCCTCCGGCCGGCCCATTGCATTCAATGTGTGCGGGTACGCATTGTACCCCTGTACGCGTTGTACCGCAATGGACCGATCGGTGCGCACCCATTGACAATGGGCTTGCCTGGCAACGGACGCGTTTTCGAATTTCGAACGAGTCGGTTGCTGGAAAATCAGTTGGTCACCCACAACAATGTTGCAAAATCATGTATGTCATGAAGTTGAAGATTTGAAGGATGCTGTGGGCGTGTTTTGGTGCTGCTATTCCATGGATTGGCCAGATTCAGAAGATGCAAACGACTTGGACCTATCACTTTGGACACAAGGGACAGTATCTGCCTCTCCAGCACATATATATTGCTGGCTGTTCCCCTGAGAGCTCACTTGCCTGCACTACATGCTCCAGGACGACATCTGCCACTGCACTGCTGCTGTCTCTGCCCCTCTGGACCCTGCAATGGCACGTACTGTGGAGAGAGCCCCAGCCTTCAGCCTTGAAGAGAACCAGGCCCTGCTGGACAGCCTACTTCCACAGTACAGCAAGCTGTATGGGACACCAGGGGAGCAGGTGAGTGTTCTGTGCACTGCCTTTCTGAATGTGCATTTTGTCTGACTAGCAAGGCTGAAAGTCTGCACGCCACTGGCTAGCAGGCTCACTGAGTAGTTGTCACCCCCCATAGTGTGTAGTGACATGCACTGGACAGGTATGGTGCAGTGACAGTGCATTTGAACAAGGTTTTACTTCCCATGCAATGATACCATGTAGTGACGTCTGGCAAACTGTCCATGGGCAGCTTTGCACTGCCTGTGTACATCATGTGCCCCTGTGATTGAGACATGTATATACAACTGTGTCATGCACGGATATGTTGCATGTGTGGTAATGGCCTTTTCACTTTGTCATCCTGACAGGTTAATGCCCATCGGAAGCAGGAGATCTGGAAGGACATCGTCCGGGCCGTCCGGTCCGTGGGGGTCTACAAGCGCCGGATCCGCAACTGCCAGAAGAGGTGGCAGGACCTTCGGGGCTGGACCCGGAGGATTGCACGGGTCCAGCTGAAGCTGTCGCCTCCTCGCAGGAGGGGCGGAACACGGACCCTGACCCCCCACATGCTCCAGATCCTGGCGGTGGTGTTTCCAGACCTGGATGGGCAGCTGAAGGCCAGACAGCAGCAAGGAGGGGGTGAGTCAAAGACTGCACTGTGAACTCTGTATTACATGCTTTGTGCCCTCCTCTGGCCTGGTTCAACTGCCACAGTGCAGCAGTCATGTTGTCCAGGAGCCATGTCCCTCTATTGTGCACTGCCCACTGCTCATCTGATACCCAGGTGTGGCCCTTACATTCAGGGAATTGTGTCACTTGGGACTGTGTCCTTGCAGTTTGCTTCACTAAAGGTGGGGGACAGCATCTGTTTCCCTAACTCTGTTGTGGGCATCATGGGTGGGTCCATTGTTCACACAACGCCTGTGTTTGGACATGTGATCTGCGTGTTGCTTTGATATGCGGTCCACTTGCTGAGCTGAGCCACCACATGTGCCTGGGGTATGTGGCACACGCCCATGCAGCGGGTGGGAACAATGTTTGGGCCCCAGGAGTGTGCAGATTACGTGTGTCACACATACATAGCCAGCTATCCACTGTCCAGGGCACATCCCTCATTCATGTGGAGCAGGACAGTCATGCCTACTCCAGGCCATGCAATGCACTCTGTACTCCCACTCCCGTGTATCAGCTGACACATTGTGCACAGTGATTTGACCCCTCAGGTGTCTGCCTCTGTGTCAGTGTGCTGTGGATTAGTTGCCAGGACTGCTGGGGTGTTTCTTGGTAGGGGCTCAGCATGCCCCTGGAGATGTGACCATAGGAGACGATACTTGTGTGTCACATAGGTGTTTGATCAGCTGCCCGTGCAGACTGGGGTATGCGAATGTGAAGTTCAGGCAGCTGTTCCCCATTCACAGCAAATTGTGAGGGGCTCAGGTTCAGAGGGTAGTGTCACAGGTCTCCCATATGTCCAATAGGTATGACCTGGACAGATGAGGGTTAAGATGATGTGTTGTGTGGGGGATGTACATGTGCACTTGTGCAGCTCCAGGACTTGCATTCCCCATGACCTACTATTGTGACACAGTGCATAGTGTTGTTGTCTGGCTGCCAAGTCATACATCACTGAGACAGTGATGTATGACTTAGCAGTCATGCCTCTGCCATGGCATGTGTCAACTTATTGGTGGTCCTGCAGGGGAGTGACATGTGCTACATGCACACCATTGTGGCGATGGCTATCAGGACATGGGTGCATCATGGTGTCTGTCGCTGGTATGCATCACATGCATTTCCTATTTGACTCTGGGCATCCCTTTCATCCGGAAACCTGTACTGACTCAGTGGCAAGAGCTGTGATGTGTGCATGTCCACATGCCACACCGTGTCCTCTGCACTGTCCAACTACTGTGTACTTGGTGCATGTGTCCACACTGGGGTGTTGCAATCCAACAGACACCAGACAGATGGGTGCAAGGCCATGTGGGATGTGAGTGCCATGCTTGGCATCAGACTGACAATTGGCTTCTCCTGTTCAGTTAGGGCACTTTTAGCAATGTACAACTAATGATGCCAGGGCTTGCTCTGTAATGTGCTGTGCTCACAGTGGTGTGTGCGTTTGGTGCAGGTGACTGATGTCTGTCTGTTTCCCCATTGTTTGCAGATACATCCACGGCCACGGAAGGGGACAGCTCCACGGACCAGGAGGAGCCAGAGAGCCAGACTGGGTCAGCAGCCGAGGAGTGGTCGGAGGGACCCAGTGGCACGGAGGGCGAGGGGAGCCACACCGAGGAGTCCTCAGCACCATCCACCTCAGCTGAGGACCAGAGCAACTCGGAGGATGACTCCCTTGTGGAGGCGGGTGTCAGCAGCCACCACACCCCAGCTAGTGTTGCTGTCCCCGCCACCACCAGCACCACCACCGCCCTCCCATCGGCTCCCATTCCCCAGGTCCGTGGAGGCTCCCATGTTCGGGAGCGTGTCTCCTTTGGGCCAGGCACCGCACCCCCTGCCCCTGTGTCCCCTGCTGCCCTGAGTGAGGAGTCTGTGTACCTCCTTCGCCAGCTCCATGTAGGGCAGACAGCCATGCTGAGTGTCCTCCATGCGCACACCGCACTGTTGACTCAGCTGGTGTCGTTCATGGAGGGCATCTCATCGGGCATGTCTGACCTACAGAGGGGCAATAGGTCCATGGACTCCTCCCTGACGGCAGCAGTGTCCCTCCTCAGACAGTCCCTCACCCCTCCTGCCTCTGCTCCATCCACACTCCCCAGCACCTTACCCGTCCCAAGCACACACACACCGGCACAGGCACACACCAGCACACACACGTCCAGCACACAGACACACACGCCACAAACAAAACGCACACGCACGCACAGTCAGGGGACTGAAACCAGACTCACAGGGGATGGGGCCCTGGTACACACACACGCATCCACGGGCACTGCGCAGTCCTCAGTTGCCTCTCCCTCCAAAGCACCCTCCCTTGCCTCACCTGCAACCCCAAAGACCCAGCGCCTCTTCCTCAGTGACCTCGGCCTCTTCCCCTCCGATCCAGCTGCTCCAGCATCCAGGGTGAAGAGGAAGCCCCCCCACACGGAGCAGAGTGCCCCTCGCCCCCGGACACCCTCCCCCAGGTGCAGACAGACTGAGGCCCCCACCCGCAAGTCCCCCCGGAGTGGTAAGAGCAAGACCCCGCCGCCGCCCTGCAGCTCAAGCACCAGGTCTCCTTCCTCCATCCCTCAGGCCCCCACTCCACAGGTGCCCCCACCACACCCTGCCCCAGGTTCCCCCACCCACAGATATACCATCCCCAAGAGGCTCCGGCCTTCTCCCCCTGCCACTTGCTCTCCCGGCACCACACCCCCGCTGCGCTTGTCTGTGCCACTGATGTGGTGAGGGTGTCCTCCCCTCTGTCCAGCCCACCTTGCCTGTTCCCCATTCTCCTCCCCTGGTGGTAGGCACTGCAGTGGAGTCCACTACCACCCTGTCTGACTTGGGCACTGCAGTGGCGGACCTGTCCACTCCATCTGCAGGGTCCACTGCAGTCGTGCCGGCACCCACAACATCTGAGCCATGCCCCCCAGTTGTGCCGGCACACACCATGTCAGACACCTCCACTGCAGTTGTCAGTGGCTCTCCAGCACCCACCACCCCTTCCCTGCTTCCTCCTGGTGAGCCCTGATCCTGTCCCTGCGGTGCCTGGCCTACCCCCCGGTTGCCCCTCCTAGTGGATTGTCCCTGGTTTTGTGCAGGCATGTGTAGGGTGGCATCTGCCACTGTCACCCACTTGTGACTTTGTTGATGGACTGGCCATTGGCCTTTGTTTATGTTCTACCGGACTTCTACTTTTAATGCCACATATGCTGAATAAAGCAACTTTCTGTTCTCTAGTGCTTTTGCTTCTGATGTACATGATGTTGATGATGCTAACCATGCCCTTGCTGCAGTGATGGTGATATTTGGTCTCATGATAATGAAGTGTTACTGTGCAGGAACCCATGTGGTCCAGGGGGAATGTGTCCTATCCTGTGGTGTATCCATGTCATCCATAGCAGCATCTGAGGGTGTCATGTGTTCAGTATTTGGCAATGGGATTTCCTACTTAGATTGGCTATTTCACATCTGTGGCTTCCACCCCTGCACATCTGTTGTGCCTGCCATTGTTCAATTTGTCTACTTCCCTGACCGTGTGGCCATCTCCAGTGGACATGCAGGTTTGGGCATCAATGGGGAAGGACTCATCTGTGTTGTCAGTGCAACATTGCTATACAAGTGTGTTGGATCTGTGCTGATGATTCCGTTGGCACTTCCATGACCAGGCTGATGTGACGGGAGCCCTCATTTGGTGCTAATTGTTGATTGTGTGACCAAGTGCTCAGCTGACATGATGGGGCCCTACTGAGGCAACATATGGCACAGCTTTCCTCACACAGGAGTGGAGTCCCCTCATGGCAGTGTGTACTCCTGTGACATTGCCTGCGCCCAAGGTGTGTGTTGTATGTGCATGTCTGTGTGTTCACTTCCGTTTAGCTGTGCATGCTGTGATCCCTAGTGTTGTACCTGTTTGTGATGCTAGCTGAGTTGAGCTATGTTCCCCCAAAGTCTTCTCCCTGGGTTCTCTGTGATGTGGGTGCATGGCACATTACTGGTCATCAGGGTGTCACCCATAGGTGTGCTTGCTGTCAGGGCTGAGTTTGTGTGCAGACGCAGATGGGTCACAGTCAGGTTTCCCCTTGGCACTTGTTGTTTGCCCCTGTCATGTGATTTCCAGTTTGTGTTATCTTTCAGTGATTGTGACACGTTGTGTGTGTGACTGCTGGCACTCCTCAGGGTCCGGGCTGCAATGTTGGTTGTTGTCTATGTGTGTTCTTTGTGGGTGACCTTGGCTTCTTCATTGGTGTGTGACTGTGGCTGTGATCCCATTGCTTGGTGTGGTATTGCCGTCATGTCCATGTACAGCGTAGTGTGCAGTGTGTCAGACATTCAGGAGTCTTGTTGAGTGTCCATGTGTGATGTGTTTCTGCACCTTGGTTCCCACCCACCACCCTGGAATAGTCATGGGTGCATGTGCAATGTCACCAGTGCATGTGTGCTTCACTGCTGCACATTGTTGGGGGTCGAGGGGTGTGGTGTTGAGTGTGTGCAGATGAGAGTTGTTGCCCGGCTAGGCCCCTGCCTCCATGTTGGCCTTGGCTTACTGGCCATGCTGTTTGATTTGTGCTTGTGTAGGTGTGATGGTAGTTAGTTGCTCAGTACACATGACTGTGGTTCACAGTGTGAACCACATTTAGCTTTGTCATCACAGTGGGATTGTAATGCAGCCCAGGGTCACCACATTGTGGGGGCCCTGGGGGTGGTGCTGTGGTGTGTCTGTGTCTTGCTGTGTCAGTTGCTGTCCCTACGTGCCTGTGTGACATGTGTGATTTGTGCTCCCTCTCATCTGACAATGCCTGCTTGCCCACATAGGGGATCTGGATCCATGAGTTACCTTTGTGTGGCACTGTATGCACATCTGTATGATTGGTATTCAGGTCTCCTCATGTGTTGTGTGGTTGCCTGGGGACACTGGCACCCCCCTCACCTGTTGTGTATGATGTGCAGTGTGGGTCTGCCTGTTTGTGTTTGTGCATCTGCACCACTGCATTGGCATATCTTGGGTGTGCCATTGGCTGTATGTAGTTTGGTGGGTTTCCCCTGCTGTCCCTGGGACTCCTAGGTCATCGGTCAGCACAATGATCATGGTTTGTGTGTCCCATTGCTGCCATGGTATGGTATCTGTTCACCTCACATCTGCAGTCTCCACAGGGTATCTGCATGTGTGTGCCCATTGGTGCAAATATGTGGGTCTGCATTCTGATGGTCACTTCTGTCATTGTGTCATTGATGATTGTTGACGGTGTCAGCCCCCATGGGTGTTGTTTGTCTGCACATGGCCAAAGGTATGTCTTATTTGCACTGCAGGATTTGGCTCCCCCAATTTATGTTGCAATGGGACACATACACTACTTTGCCACTGATGTGTTTGTTGTTCTGTGACCAGGAATCATCCATGCAGTTTGGCAGTTGCACCTCTTTCTTTGTCAACACTTACCTTTTGGTCACTGTGATGATGGGGGTTTGGACCCCATTGCCACAATGTTCGAAATGTGCTTCAGCTATGGACCCCACACTTACATTTTGGTCACTGTGATGATGGGGGTTTGGACCCCATTGCCACAATGTTCAAAATGTGCTTCAGCTATGGACCCCACACTTACATTTTGGTCACTGTGATGATGGGGGTTTGGACCCCATTGCCACAATGTTCAAAATGTGCTTCAGCTATGGACCCCACACTTACCTTTTGGTCACTGTGATGATGGGGGTTTGGACCCCATTGCCACATTGTTCAAAGTGTGCTTCAGCTATGGACCCCACACTTACATTTTGGTCACTGTGATGATGGGGGTTTGGACCCCATTGCCACAATGGTCATGGCCTGCTTGCATTGTGGGTGCCACACACATATATGTGTGGCACATGTGCTAGGGGGTCACATTGTATGTTCAAAGTCATGTTCGGTGTTGTAGGCATTTGACACAGTCTACACACGCTTGTCATGGTGTTGGGGGGATGTCTTCTTCTTGCATTCCCTAGGTTGTGGTGTGCTGGTTGTGTCATGCATTGTCCATCCTATGAGTGGGGGTGGTAGTAGTGGTAGGCATCCAGCCCCCTGGGTGAGGGTGGTAGTAGTGGTAGGCATCCAGCCCCCTGGCTAAGGGTGGTGGTAGGCATCCAGCCCCCCTGGGTGAGGGTGGTAGTAGTGGTAGGCATCCTGCCCCCCTGGCTAAGGGTGGTAGTAGTGGTAGGCATCCTGCCCCCCTGGGTAAGGGTGGTAGTAGTGGTAGGCATCCTGCCCCCCTGGCTAAGGGTGGTGGTAGGCATCCAGCCCCCCTGGGTGAGGGTGGTAGTAGTGGTAGGCATCCTGCCCCCCTGGCTAAGGGTGGTAGTAGTGGTAGGCATCCTGCCCCCCTGGGTAAGGGTGGTAGTAGTGGTAGGCATCCTGCCCCCCTGGCTAAGGGTGGTGGTAGGCATCCAGCCCCCTGGGTGAGGGTGGTAGTAGTGGTAGGCATCCTGCCCCCCTGGGTAAGGGTGGTAGTAGTGGTAGGCATCCTGCCCCCCTGGCTAAGGGTGGTAGTAGTGGTAGGCATCCAGCCCCCCTGGGTAAGGGTGGTAGTAGTGGTAGGCATCCAGCCCCCCTGGCTAAGGGTGGTAGTAGTGGTAGGCATCCAGCCCCCCTGGCTAAGGGTGGTAGTAGTGGTAGGCATCCAGCCCCCCTGGCTAAGGGTGGTAGTAGTGGTAGGCATCCTGCCCCCCTGGGTAAGGGTGGTAGTAGTGGTAGGCATCCTGCCCCCCTGGCTAAGGGTGGTAGTAGTGGTAGGCATCCTGCCCCCCTGGGTAAGGGTGGTAGTAGTGGTAGGCATCCTGCCCCCCTGGGTAAGGGTGGTAGTAGTGGTAGGCATCCTGCCCCCCTGGCTAAGGGTGGTGGTAGGCATCCAGCCCCCCCTGGGTGAGGGTGGTAGTAGTGGTAGGCATCCTGCCCCCCCTGGGTAAGGGTGGTAGTAGTGGTAGGCATTCTGCCCCCCCTGGCTAAGGGTGGTAGTAGTGGTAGGCATCCAGCCCCCCTGGGTAAGGGTGGTAGTAGTGGTAGGCATCCAGCCCCCTGGCTAAGGGTGGTAGTAGTGGTAGGCATCCTGCCCCCCTGGCTAAGGGTGGTAGTAGTGGTAGGCATCCAGCCCCCCTGGGTAAGGGTGGTAGTAGTGGTAGGCATCCAGCCCCCCTGGCTAAGGGTGGTAGTAGTGGTAGGCATCCTGCCCCCCTGGCTAAGGGTGGTAGTAGTGGTAGGCATCCAGCCCCCCTGGCTAAGGGTGGTAGTAGTGGTAGGCATCCTGCCCCCCTGGGTAAGGGTGGTAGTAGTGGTAGGCATCCTGCCCCCCTGGGTGAGGGTGGTAGTAGTGGTAGGCATCCTGCCCCCCTGGCTAAGGGTGGTAGTAGTGGTAGGCATCCAGCCCCCCTGGGTGAGGGTGGTAGTAGTGGTAGGCATCCTGCCCCCCTGGCTAAGGGTGGTGGTAGGCATCCAGCCCCCCTGGGTGAGGGTGGTAGTAGTGGTAGGCATCCTGCCCCCCTGGGTAAGGGTGGTAGTAGTGGTAGGCATCCTGCCCCCCTGGGTAAGGGTGGTAGTAGTGGTAGGCATCCTGCCCCCCTGGGTGAGGGTGGTAGTGGTGGTAGGCATCCAGCCCACCCTGGCTAAGGGTGGTGGTAGGCATCCAGCCCCCTTGGGTGAGGGTGGTAGTATTGGTAGGCATCCAGCCCCCCTGGGTGAGGGTGGTAGTAGTGGTAGGCATCCAGCCCCCTGGCTAAGGGTGGTAGTAGTGGTAGGCATCCTGCCCCCCTGGGTGAGGGTGGTAGTGGTGGTAGGCATCCAGCCCCCTGGCTAAGGGTGGTAGTAGTGGTAGGCATCCTGCCCCCCTGGGTAGGGGTGGTGGTGCGCATTCAGGCCCCTGTGTGCATATGTGGCATTGGTGATGGGCATCCCGCCCCTATGGTGCTGCTGTTGCTGGTGTAAGTATATTCTGCATCCCTCTGTGTGTGTGTGATGTGTCGTGTACGTGTTGTATGTGTTTTGTGGCTGGTGTCTGGCTTACCTTCTGCGCCGTACGCGTCCGTGCCTGTTCCGGTAGTAAATGTAGAATATTGGTATGATCGGGACGAAGGGATTCATGGTTGGTTCGTGTCGTTCGTCCTTCTCGTTGCTTCGCGTCGTCCTCGCCGCTTCGCCTCGTCCTCGCCGCCTCGCGTCGTCCTCGTCGCTGCCGTGTTCGTCTCGGAGCCGTGGATCGTGTTGCTGCGCGAATCGGAGCTTGCGTGCGCCTCTCCCGGATGCTTTGACGTGCCGTGGCGTAGCGACGGGTTCGGCGCGCGTACGGAAAGCGCATCGTACTCATTCGGCCGGACGGAGCTGCAGTTTCCCTTCCGTGCGACTCGATTCAGCGTTTCCGGATTCGCCTCGGTCGGGGAACAGGACCTGGTTTGGGTGAGTACGGCTCGGCCGGATTCTTTGCTGTTGTGCGCATCGTACTTACTCGTTCGGTGTGCTGTACGGATCGGTCAGGAAACAGGCTTTCGCATGGCTTTTTTCCCGACCGAATGGTGTTGGGTGCGCCTCCGACCGAGATCGGAATCGGCCCCTATAACTCTGATCTCAGCCCCAATGTAACCAATAGGAGCAACTGTAATACCTTCAAATATGTTGACAGTGACATTTGGAGAAAGTAGAAATTTATCAGTTCAAAACCCTTTATACTTGGTGAGTGAGACAATTATGATCCTAGCTCCTGAATCCACAAGTAACACAATATCCACATTATCAATACTAACCTTGACATCAGAATCCCCAATTTGTATAAACACATCTTGTGGCTTATCTTGATCACATTTCATATTAAAAACTAGCTCTTCAAATTTTTCTGATACCTTCTCACATACATCACTATCATTCAAAAAATCACCCACTGCTTTTTTTCCTACCAGGAAAGACTGTGAAACAATTCACAATTTTGACATATGTCTTACATTCTGGCTATTGGCCGGATGATCCCTGGCACTAGGCACTCAAGTAGAGTCTGTACACCTATAAAGAACATTTTAGGTGATTGTCTTAAGATTTTTTTAGTTTAACCACTTGCAAAGTGCTTTATTTGAAAGGAGTAGATATAACCGTAGACACAGGTAGATTCAGCAATAGAGCCTCCAATTGTTTTACAGCCTCCCGAAGGATCTCTGTGTTTATTCTAGTATCTACAGCTTTGTCAGATATGGGTTTTTACAAGCGCTCTTGAATTTCATAGAGTATCTTCTGGCCACCAGCTGATCTCTAGTCAATTGTGAAATACATTTTCAGATTTGCACTTCAGAGCTAGACCCTTTTGAACAGTCGCCTGAATGTTAAATGACTCGTTTGGACCTCGAACTCTAATGAAAAAAAAAGTATTTTTAAAAATGTGTTGAGTAAAGAAATTGTCGCTGTATACCACTAAATATTTGGACCCTTCAAAATACAGACTTAACACAGGTCATTTGATAATTTAGTTTCTGTTGCTCAAATGCCACCCTCTCCCCAACAGAATCCTCTGCTCACGGTCCCAGGATCAATAGAGAAGGTTGGGGCCCTTTGTAATTCCAGTAACGCTGTACAAACAAATAATACCTTCTCACATGATCATTTGTTTGTAGGACCCTGTATTGTGAGTATTGAGGAGGCTCTTGATAGTTTAGCCTCTGTTCCCCAATTGTCCATTGGTCCTTCACAGAACTCTTCCCCTTTAATGGCCAGTGTGAGTATATGTTACGACGAAGGTCCAACTGATAACGTATGCTTGAAATTTTTAAGCTGGAATATAGCAGGTCTAGCTTCAAAGATTTTACTAGAGGGATGGCGATCCTTTATCATGACTTATGATATAGGGGCATATTATCAAGAAAGTGCGATATTTATCGCTAACCGCGCTTAGCGCGTTTTTTTTTAACGCCGCCTATCGCTGGAAATTATCGCTGAGATAACACCCTATTAGTAAGGTTTATCTCCATAGCGATAAAATTTCCAGCGATAGCGGCAAAATACGAGAATATCGCTGGGAAACCAGCGATATTCTCGCATTAACGCTAAGGTGGATTTAGCATTACAATCCACCTCCTATACTGTAAACAGGTAAGTCATCCTCAGTAGCAGGTGATAAAATCTAGCGATAAACGCGCTTAGCGCGATTTATTTTATCGCTTCGCCTGCCTTGCTAATAGGGGGTAGGTGTGTTAGCGACTGTTTACAGTCGCTTTGGTAGGGAACGCCTCCCTTGCATGTCATTAGCGATAATTATCGCTGGCATGCAAGGCGATGTTGAAACCGGCCGCTATCGCCTGAAAGCTGTCGCTAACACCTGTTAGCGACAGCTTGCTGATAGGGCGATAAAAATATCGCCGCTTTAGCGGCAAAAAGTGCTGCTAAAGCGGCGATAAAGCCCTTGATAATATGCCCCATAGTCTTTATGCAAGGAACTTGGGAGAGCAAGGACATAGTATTTGATGGGTTTACGTGTTTTAGCTTGCCCGCTATTCCATCTATATCGGGCAAAGCTAAAGGGGGTCAGACGGCCTGGTTTAAGGTGGAAATTGCTGGTTCGATTGTACAGTTGTTCCAGGAACAGGGGAAGGCGCAGGCCTTTTGTCTTACTTGGAAAGACACTCGTAAGCTATATTTGGTAAATTTTTATAACAATAACTTTTCGTCCAAAGGTGACTTTCAAGGCCTATTTGTGCTAATTGACATGCTTGTGGAGAGAGAGGCTCGAGTGGATTGTCCCCTTAAGCTGCTGGTGGCGGGAGACTTTAATGCAAAAATGGGGCATCTTCCGTCCCTTTCCCCAACTACCTTTGATCCAATTTTCCATGAGTTGGACCATAACGTGATGGATGCTAGGGGGCGGGTCTTATTCTCTTGTTTGATAGAATGGGGTATGGTTAACGAGGTTCCCAAATTAACTGACCAACATATTCCTACCTTTATAGGATGAGGTGCAGGAAGCACCATTGACTATATATTTGTCACCTGGAGCATGTTTCCCCTTATTAAGGACTGTGAGGTCCTCATTCAGCCCCACAGTGATCATAATCCTATCTCTGCAAAGATAGTCCTATCATATATGGGACAAAAGCCCAAGCCTTCACCTACCCAGGTATTATCCACTAAGGACGCAGGGCGTAGGGTGGTATGGCACACAGCGAACATGAACAGCATAATGTCCCAGGTGATACCTAATAGATTCACCCTGGTGCACAGCAGCAATTTCATACCACGTGTTCCAGCCTGCATCTTATCTAGTTTTGCAACTCTTCTAGTTAAGATCAAAATTCTATTTTCTAGACCCATTACTCAGCCGCGTCAACAAGTACATTCATGGTTTGACAGTGCCTGTAGAGAAGCTAATAACACCTTACGCAGGGCCTTAAAGCAAAATCCTAGAGACCAGACTACGATTAAGGAAAGCAGGAAACTGTATAAGCATGCCACCAAAACAAGAAAGTCAGCCCTTAAGGAGGAGAAGTGGGAATCAATAGTGGGTGCTTGTCGCTCTAAAGACCACCAAGCCTTCTGGAAAGCAGTGCAGTCTGTATTATCTCCCACCCTACCAGCCAATAAAGTAACCGTCCATATATCAGCTGAGACTTGGGTGATGCATTATGCCGGTCTCTATTCTACTGATTTTAGTGCTGCTGATGCTCCAGTACAGTTGAATTTAGTATGCCCAAATCTTATTTTTAATGAAGGGGAGGTCCAAAAAGTAATTGTCAATAGTAAAGGTAAGAAGGCTCCGGAGCCAGATGGAATTCCATTGGATTTATTCAATAAAGACCCAGTATTTTGGACCCCGGTGCTCACTGCAGTTTTTAATTCAATTTGTAGTGAGGGTGTGCCAAAGTCGTGGTGTTCATCTGTTATAGTGCCTGTCTTTAAAAAAGTAAACATGCATGATCCTAAATGCTATTGCCCGATATCCCTTTTGGATTCATCCGTCAAAATAATTGGGAGAGTTGTGCTAGACTGCCTATTGGACTGGATTAATGCCAATCACATCCTGGCCCCCAGTCAGTATGGGTTTAGGAAGGGGCTAGGCACAATCGAACAGTGCCTCAATCTCCATCTTATTTTGGCCAAATACAAATACGCAAAGGGCGCTTCCACCCTTCTGGCATTTATGGATCTGACCAGTGCGTTTGACTACGTTTCACCCTCTAAGTTGCGGGACATCTTAGTAAACATGGGAGTCGACGCGGGTCTTGCCTCCTTTTTGAGGCTTCTCCATCATGAGCTTTCCACTTCAGTGAGGTTTGGTAATGATGGAGAATGTTCAGAGTCGTTCAGCATCAAGCGCTGGGTGCGCCAAGGTTGCGTCCTTGCCCCAATCCTATTTCTCCTTTAAACCAACGATTTGGAGAACACCTTAGTTTTGGTTGGGGCTCACGTCCCGCAAGTGGAGAAAAAGCCTGTGCCAGCGCTGAATATGTGACGTTACAACGCAATCAAAATGATCGTGGTACATTACATCGCAGTTTTTACAATGCAAGTCGTTACAACGACTTGCGCTGGAGGGCGCTGGACTTGAGAATAGTATGATTTACTATTCCAACACCAGTCTACGTACAGTAGGGAAGGTGTTGGAATAGTAAATCATACTATTCCTTAGGTTAGAGCGCCATCCAGCGCAAGTCGTTGTAACGACTTGCGTTGTAATACCCGCGATGTAAAGGCATTGCATTGCAATGCCCGCGTGGTAATGGATGTCTCCCGACAGCGCTACTTTATGCGGACGACGCAGTCCTTTTGGCAAGGACTGCGAATGGTCTAAAAAAACACTCATTGCCAGTTTTATGAAGGACCTGGGTTTGGAGCCAAACTACAAGAAAACATTTACTATGATATGTGGCCCCAAAAATACTAAATCCTGCAGTCTGAACGTAGAGGGCAAAAATTTGGAGAGGGTTAGTTCCTTTCCTTATCTAAGTTTGGAATTTGATGAAGGTTGCACGTGGCACACTTGTATAAAAAATAGAATAACACGATATACGCAAGCTGTTGGGACCACCTTCTCCCTTGCAATGTCCATAGGAAAAAAGCCCCTTGCCCCAATTTTAGAGACTTATAACCGTAAATGTATACCGATTTTAACATATGGCATGGTTATTTGGGGTTGTAGGGATGTACTTGCTATGCAGACTGAGGAGAATAGATATTGTCGTAGAGTTTTAGGAGTTCCCCCCTCATCACCGCACTTTTCCCTCCATTTGGAGTTAGGTCTTGACTATGTCCAAGATACTATAAATGCAGCCCCCTTAGCCACCTGGTGTTCTATTTGGACAAACGAAGAAGCTGATTTTAATCGGGCTATTATTAGAGACTGTTTAAGTTGTGCCTGAGGCCTTTCTATTCCCTGGCTTCATTATATTAAAACCTGCTTCACGGAACTTGGTTGTGCTTCACTGTTTGAGCACCCAGAATCAATTTGCAACGGGGACCGACAGAGGGTTATGGATAGCTTCCGAAAGCACAAAGAATCCTTCAGGGAATTGTCAAAAGTGTCCAAACCCTCTGTCCGAGATTACTGCCTTATCCAAGTACCTCCCTCAATTGCTCCGTTTCTTTTATATGTAACTAATGTTTACGAAAGGAACTTGCTGACTAGATTTAGGTTGGGGTCAATTCGCTGGTTGATATGTTTCCCTTTGGGCCAGTATTCTCCTGAAACTATGACCACTTGCCCTTGTGATGAACATTCGAGCCAAACTATTTTACATTTTGTTTTTTTCTGTCAATTTTATCTTCCATTAACTAGGAAAGTTTTACTACCGCTATTGCGTAGATATAAATTTTCTAAGTGCAAAGTGGTATTGTATTATCTTCTGCAACTTAATGACCGTGACGTTTGCTTTGCTGTCGCGAGCTTTTTGAAGTGCACTTTAGCAAAGAGAAGTAGCATGTTGTTTTAATATCAAAGCACTTTAGTAGATCCTGTATTTATTGTATTTGTATTGCTGCTAAAATGCTTATTGTTGCTGCTAACTTTTTACCACTTTTTATAAGATTGATTTTTATATTTAATGCTATTGGTTAATACTCTCTGCTATCTATGGATCCAGTTTAGTTGCACTGACACTTTAGCTATGATCAAATTATTGTCTTTGCCTGCGGTCTTACTTATTTTAAATGGAAAATGTGATTGTAAATTCCTTAATGAGTTCGATTTTAATGTTGTTTGTTATCATGTGTATCTTTTATGATCTGTCTTCGGGAGGTCGAATAAAGAAATTGAATTGAATTAAATTGACATGCTTAACACTTTCAAAGCTTTTCAAAATTGATTGAGATTCACTTCTTCTGGTGGTAAATTGTCTGGCAGATAAATAAAAACATTTTAGCCTTTCTATCAGGTATAACCCTTGGAGCTTCAAGGACTAACAGATATTCCCACTCCACTGTAGAGCCTCTTCCTCTCTTCTTGAATTCTGCAAAAAGCTGGAGACCTGGCTTTTCAATTAACCAACCTACCATAGGCAGGGCTAGGCACATACACCTGCTCAGTGCTAAGATACCCTCTTGGGTGATAGTGTGCTTTATAAATACATATAACATACCATAGATTGATCAATCATAGGACATGCACCTGCATACTTGCATGCCATGCTGTACTGCACACCTGGTTTGTAGTACTTCTACATCTCTAACATTAGAGTACCATGTTCTACTGCTTACCCGGAGTAGGGCACTCCTACACCTCTAGCTTTCACAAAATACGGAATAGCAGGGGGTTGCGGAACAAGCTGCCGAACCCTGCGATTGGCACGGGGATGGTTGCCTGCAAGGTTCAGCAGACCCTATGTCTATAATTGTGCTTAAATAAAGAAAACTTTGTATTAACAATAATACAGCCTGTTATCCTTAAAGAAAACAGGACTATGTTTAAAATATAAAAGTTTTCTTTTTTTTAAAGTTTCAGTGAGAGTTGGCAGTGGTCCTGCAGACCACTGTGAACTCTCACTGAAACCTTTTGAAGATTCACAAGGGGGATGGGTTTTAAATGTCACCTCTTCGCAAATTAGATACCTCCCCCTTTGAGGTTTCATTATTTAATCAATGCAATTCCTGTCACAAACCATTGATACACTCCTCTGCGACTTGTAAATAGGAAGGCGGTTGGCCCTTTCACGCCCCCTCCTAGTTGCAATTCGGACTGGGTCACAAAAGCCCTTTTATGAGTATGAAAGAACTTTCTGGCGAGTGAAAGGGCTTATGTTTACAAAGAAAAGTTCTTGCAGTCGAAAAACCTTTGATTTTGCTAATGGCAGGGTTTGCAATTGTAAAAGGACTTTGCACATGAGACTGTGATATTTGTAAAGTATTGCTTAGCATCTGATTCACAAAATGTTTAATTTCACTGCCATGCACTAAATCCAATAGTGTCACTACAAACTGTTTGATATTTTTACTTGGCAACTGCTTGGAAGTATGGAATTTCTCCCTTAAATTCAAGACATTATTTCTGTTGTGATGTGCTTGCAGAGTCTTTTATGGCTTTTTGATATGCCGTGACACCATCGTAACCTATTCACTGTCTAAGAGTGGCAGTGGCTCCTACAGTTCATGCACATTCATGTTTTGTCAAAATGTACTGCACTTTACTTCTAGTATGTTCACTTTCCACATGCATGTTTGATTTCCAATTACAGACAAGGCATTGCCTGGGTTACTGTGCACCACAGCAACTGGTGGTCAGTTATGTTTTTTAATTCTGCCTCCCCTTTTCCTTAGTGGCAGCCTCTACAATGATCAGCAGATGCTCCTGCACCATGACTAGCAAAGACTGGAGGACATATGTCAAACTTCTCTATATGAGGGGAACGATGAGGCACCACCCACCCAGTCCAGCCCAAATCACAATCTCTTCTCCAACTGCACCCCTCAAAGAAATCTGCCCTGCACTATCATTCTGAACTGAGCACCTCACATGTTACCATGTACTGTCACATAGGTGTCAATCTTACAGACACGTTACACCTATAGTCACACCCACACCATCATAAAATGTAACATTGTGTTGAGGCAATAGTATGTAATGCTGGTTCCATTTAAAACTACTGCTGATACACATTCATGCTGCAAACTAGTAAACGGTTTTGTTTGATTTCAGTATTTTGTATTTATTTCTTTACCATGTTGTTTTTTGTGTATGGGGGGAACTATCCATGACTCGACCTATCCTTTCCGCTGCTGCCCCTCTCTCTCAGCTTTCCAGTGGCACTTTTGTTTACTCTTGCGATCACTACCTCCATTTTAAACTGTTGTTGAGGCACCGGGTCGCCTTTATGCGCCCTGACCTACACCTGCTTCCATGTGAAGGTCAACGCAAAAACATCATTTTAAAGATAGTGTTCCTGACGTCGATCTATTTTCTTGTAAAAAAAAAAACACATTTCTGACAGAAACAGTAACAAGGCAACGTTTCTGTTGTCAGTATACCCTTGCAACATCTTCAATACTTGCAATCGTTCCTTGATGAACACTGCATCCTCTCCCAGAATTCCCTCTGTTCTCTGGCTGTGGGCTATTTCATTAAAATGAAAAACAAGGGAAATAATTTGTTATGCCTTTATGACTACGTTGTAGCTTTCATATCCCAAGGTTGGATTTGTTACATACTGAAGCATGAATCATATGTAATTGCAAACACTGTACTTGTGGCCATTTTCTGTTTATGTTGTGCATACCTATAAAGTGCATCCATCCAAGAAATGCCAGGGCCAGGACAGTGTTTATTGTTTCAATTTAGTGAAGATGGCTTGTTCCCAAAGTAAAGCCAAAGGCTAGAAGTGGATTACAGTCTACAGGCTTAAGCCACACACCAGCTTCCCTTGTGAATATTGTACTGTTTGATCCCAGTTTGAATAAAATAATCAAAACACGCTGTTGGAATTATGAGCTTTACAAGTGTTTTATCCCAGCAGTGCAGTGCAGATTATTTTTTATTGAGACTGAAGTTTGTAAAGTGGACTGTATAATATAAAATAAGCATTAGAAATCACAACAGCATTAGAAATCAGACTATTGTAATTTTTCTTCGCTTTAATTTGCCCTTGAATGTAATAATTAGAAACAGTGGAAATCATGAGGTTTTTTTCCATGTTATGTTTTTTACATTTTGAACTGTTTGTGTCCAGGGCTCTGCATGTAAAGCAGTTGATTAATAATGTCCTGTCCGCTACTTTATGCACGTATACATAATGCAAGCTAAAGCAAGATCAAATGTAGTATAGAGTATACATTAAAATGATCTCTTATTCATCTGTGTGAGGAAGCCATAGCAGGATTAATACTCAAAAATATTACCTCGGGAACATTCAACATTCAAGTGTAAATATGTTAGCACATTCATGATAAATGCTGTATTTTATTTTTATAAAAGGTTTTTTTTCTATAGGGCGGCTAAAGCATTTTTGCAGGTTTCCAGCGCTATAAGTAACAAAGATTACTTATAGTGATACTCATTTCATTAGACTCTGAAACATAGAAGGCTGCGTCTGCTCCTTCTGAATATGAACCCGTGATCTGCGGTTAAACAAAGATCTCAGCAGCAAGCGCCAAATCACTGAGCGATAATATTAACGAGCTGTGGGAAGAATACAATTAGAATTTGATTTAAACCATTTGATCTCTTGTGACATCTTTCATTTTGTAATAAATATCCATTTTCAGGGCAGCATTTGAAACAACTCTGTAAATGCATTCCTATGAAATGTTTTTTGCCGGCTTTTTGCAGTTTTTCTATTGTGCAAACTCGAACCGCAGGTTTTGAAGCGCTTTACATAAGCACCAGTTATATTACACAAGTAAACATTATTTGTTTTTTTAGTAGGCAAGGAGAGATTAAGGGGCATATTAACTAAGATATCACACAGCCCAGGCAAGAGTGCGCCGTACTTAAAAATATATGGCACATTCCTGTCATTTTCCAGTGCAGTTGCACAATGTGCTGCCTAGCTCCAATGCAGGGTGCCTGCGTTGTAAGCAGGATTGTTTTTGTGCAGGAAGGGGCACCTTCCTGCACAAAAACAAGCCCCTGAGGCATTTTCCTCTTTCTAAGTGTGAGAATGCAGCACACATAGAAAAAGGAAGCAACAAGGAGAAATACAGCTATTTCTCCTCGTTATGCCTCACCTGGGAAGGTTTAGCATTCTGATGCATTCCCAGGTCTACCAGTATTGGTAAATATGGGAATGCTTCAGAATCCATGGGTGGATGCGTGGGAACATCCATGCTCCACAAATGGAACGCCTTCCAAGGGGAGAATACCTCAATGCAGCAATTTGTGCTGCGTTGCTTTACTCTGGATTTCTCAAGCCACTCAGGGCCATGCAAGGTGTCCTTACGTGGCTTGATAAATCCTACTTAGGTTTTGTGTCGCCCTTGCACCCCCTTGCGTGGCGCAAGGGTGATACAAAACCTGCATACATATGCCCCAAAGTGATTTGCCCATAATCACAGAAGGTTGAGTCGGCACAGAGACTTAGGTTTTGTGTCGCCCTTGCACCCCCTTGCGTGGCGCAAGGGTGACACAAAACCTGCATACATATGCCTCAAAGTGATTTGCCCATAGTCACAGAAGGTTGAGCCGGCACAGAGACTTAGGTTTTGTGTCGCCCTGGCACCCCCTTGCGTGGTGCAAGGGTGACGCAAAGCCTGCATAAATATGCCCCAAAGTGATTTGCCCATAATCGCAGGAAGTTGAGCCGGTGCTGAGACTCGAACCCCAACTCCAGTGTCAGCAGCTCTGGCCCTTACACATCTTTTTTTATACATATTTGTTTAATTTATTTCTAAACCACTTACTGACAGTTAAGTTTACAGAGTACTCTATTGTTACACAAGAATCCCATCCATTGGTTCACCATAAATGGTATTGCGCACGTATATAAATATATTCCATGCTGTGCATTCTTTTTACATATGAGTTGTGATGTCACATTCAAATTGCCCTATTACAGGAAAACATCACTTGTGGTCTGTAATCAATTACAGGCTACAGTAGTGAAATCATATTCCCTCTCCTCTCCTTCCTGGCGCTCAAACCATATTTCAGCTGCCGCCCAAAAGATCAAACATGTTACAAGACCTCCCTGCATTAGTTGACATTTAGAAATGTACAGCGATCACCAAGGAAAGATATTGTAATGTCTGGTTGAAGGGATTAGTTCTCCCAGACCAATTATAGAAATGCAATATGGAGTGGTTTGTTTAAACAGTCAAGTATTTTAGGAAGTCTGATCTCATGCAATTACAACTCAACAATGCAAAAATATGGCTGTATGTACAAAATATCCTTTATAATCCACATTGAGCCGCAGTGAGGTAAAACCATGGAACTTATAAAAGGTGCATAGCGATCAACTAATTGTACCGATACTTCACTATTAATGAATTCACTTTAATATGTCTTTTTTTCTGTTGCTCCTTTCTGCCAACGTAAACTATTACCACATATGGTCTTAAAAGGATTTACTCACTTGAAGATTTCATGTGAGTAAATCCACTCTGGCAACAGAGAATGGATGCTCCAGGGCTAGGATGAATTGTGAGTTTATTCACATCCACAGAGGTACACGTGTACTTCTCTCCAGCCTCTTATCACTCTGAAAAAAGACTGGAAATGTTCCCCTTGACATGGACAGGTGTAAATCTCATTCAAGTGGGTAGAAAAGAAAAAAACACTTCCAAAAAAGGTTGGGTTGTAATGGAAGGGGTTTCTCTGTGGGGAACATTTTTTCCCATGGAGAAGAGAGAACGTTAACAAGCAAGTGTAAATGTACTTGCTTCGCAGATTTTGGCAAGACCAAATAAATATACGTCAAAATAGAATCCATAAACAGTTTCCAGGAGTACTGTATAGGTTTTCAGGTATAACCTGACAAATGTTCGTGCTTTCCAAAAACGAGCGAATCCACACTCATGCAAGTTTGTATATATCTGGGTGTAGATTTTCTTATTTTATTTATGAGAATTGATCTTATATCTATTATTAATCTTTTCCTGTTATCCACTTTCACCTGGTGTTTCATGTTAATCATTATTATTTTCAAAATAAGACGTTTTCAAACCTTAAACCCTTTTTCTGTTGCTAGTAACACTAACAACAATACTTCCAGCCAGATATCAAATAAAGGGTCTCATCTTGGTAAATAGACCATAGAAATCTTTGTTTTTAACTTTAGACTCTTAGGGGTGTATTCACAAGAACGTGCAATAAACATCACCAAAATAGCTTACCGCAACTTCTCACATCGCAGTCCATCGCGGGAAAATAACGCTGTGTTAACGTGGCATTCTCAACACGACGATACCGTGCAATAATCGCACGATAACGCGGCAAATGTCCGCGAAACAACTACTGCGACGGCGATAAAAACCCAAACCCTAACGCAAAAAAAGTTGCGATGGGCCCAATGGCGATGAAACAACCGTGATAACCAGCAAGAGGCCAGCAATACCCACGCGTCATGCGTGAATAAGCGCCATAAAAGCAGCCAATAAATACACCAACATGTAAACGAACTGTGGAGCACCATGGATGCACCTGGACCGAGTGCTGAGGCCAACTCAAACCCCACAAGCACAACGGAGGACCAGCCCAGAACCCCGGGGTCGGGGAAGGGCAAGGAGAAGAGGAAGAGGAAGACGGGGTTCCAGACTGCAGGAAAACCGGATCCACCACACGGTGTGGACAGAACACCACCAACAACTGTCCGTCACCACCACCGTGTCATTGGCAAGACAAATGGAAATATGGCAGTCCAATGAGATGACTGTGTAGGTCTGAACTAGCTGTGGGCACATTACCCATGAACAACATACTCGCAACCCCCCAACGTAGCCCCACGTCCATGTAGGAAATAGGCCTGTGTGTAAAAATGTCCAAGTCAGTAGCAGGCCTAAAGGTGTGTCCACCATCATATGTGACAACAGTACCACTGTCGCATATCTACCCACACCCACCTGGGCGGACACAGACTGTCCAGAATGATCACAGTGACCCACATGCCAAGAAGTCGGACCCCATACCCACATTGGTGACGTCACGGAGCTGCACAGGTCTACCAGCAACTATCCCAAACCACCAAGTCTTGCGCACAGAGGTGGACCTGGCAATAGGGACTCACCCCTAAGTGAAATGCGTCAGCCAGTTCCTCCCTGTGTACGGACAATGCCCATTGAGGCACACGAATTGCCATCCTACCCAACACCCATCACAGTTGAACACAAGTGTGGCAGCGTAGACTTTATTAGCATGTGCGTGTAAGTACGGGCAAGACAAGGGCCACAACATGCAGACCAAGGCATCAGACAATCACAGGCAGCATAGGAACATGTAGAGGTGCAACTAATGGGGAGGAGCAATTGAACACCAATCATGACGGATAGCGAGGGTCTCAGCCCACCGTGCCTTGCTGGACGAGTCATGTGATGTGTGGCCAATGCTCATTGCCCCATGTCAAGGGACATGACTCACAGCCCATGTGACCTGCATAGTGCTGTACCACCGGATTGCGCTGACTGTCAGCTCCGGTGACAGTGAGCAGGTGAAAGGATCCTACAAGCTCGCATTTCGGACCACATCGCCATGTGTGTAGCCCCCCACCAGCAGTATGACAGAATTAGGAATGTAGCCAAGCCACGTCATGCAGCACCGGGCATGGGACTGCCTCACCCTGCACAGGTGCGTGTCAACCAGCGTTGTTGTACGCACATGCATCCTGAGTCCAGAAGAATGTAGCCATCTCCACTGTTGTTGTGGGAAATGTGGACTCATCACCAGAATGCAACAAGGTGTTGGGACCTGTGCTATGGGTTACCATCAGTCGTGGTTGCTGGAACGTCGTTACTCGTCCATGAAAGCGAGCGCAGCTTCCTGTGCAATCAGTTCCAGGAGTACGTCGTTGTCGAGCTCAACGAACACGAGGGCGAGCCAATCCATTAACTGGTCCGGACAGATGTGCTCCGTCCACGCCGTCTCACCAATCCGCAAAACAGCCCAATAGGGGGGCGCCTCAATGTGGTCACTGCACACGAGGAATTGTGCAAACTCCCATGTCCAACTGCCAGCACATATGCCCAATACCAAGGCATCCCATGAACGGGTATCACGGTTACACTCCTGGTCGTGGGCCAACAGGGGGCGCACACACAAGTCATAATCCAGTTCAGCTACCGTTGCATTGGATAGGCAGACATCCATGGGCCACTCGAATATGCATGTTCGACAGTGGAACCAGGGCTGGACGCAGGTGACGTACGCAAGACGGAAGCTCAGACTGTAACTGATGCACAACACTGCAAGTGGCAGAGCCCCCAACATTTGCAGCATTCGGGCACGGTATAGTCCCACGTGACTGGGGTTGTGTATGTGCCCGGGATGTTCGGCCATTGCAGTGGTGGCACTCGTAGAACCGGCACTCCTCTGACCTGCGGCAGTCATGTGGATGAAAAGCCACAGCTCGGAGCAATGAGTCATATGGGTGTGCGACGTTAGGACGTATGTGTTGTGTACGTAAGTGTGAAGGCCATTCCATGCAAGAGTACCCTGAGCAAGGGCCTCTGTGTGTGGGGTGTGGATACGTTGGTCCTTCATCATCGCTGTGCGAAGTGTGGGAGTCGTCTTCATCTGCTATGATATCTCTCCCAGGGGGTGTCTGCCGCATGCTGTACCAAGGTCGGAGGTGCAGATGCCCGTCCGCCTCCTGTGTGGAGACAAAGGAGCTTTCATCCCTAATGTCAGTCTGACTACTGCTTGCAATCTGGAAATGTGATGTGGCTTACACGCTGCAATTGAGGCTAGGCCTTAGGCCCATGGCGCACCAAGAACGATACACACGGCAGTTGGCATGCATGAGCCAAGAGCCCGAGCAGACTGGCGCACCTTGTACATTCCCACGTGCGCGTGCGCCCTCCGGCTGCATGCAACATTGCAACATTGCAGATCGCAGCCCATGTGGCGCAGACACTGAGACAGAGACACACGCATATGTACATTTCCCGCCCAGCCCAGAACAGGACCACGCTCAGAGCCCAGAGATGATACTTCACACCCCTACGCTGGACGTGCGTACGCAAGCCCAGCCAACTCCGTATACGTATAAAGGGTGGGACGACAGAGCTACATGGACCAGATCTTCCACAATGCCCGAGGGGACAATGCTGTGCCCGCCTGCCATGTCACGAGACGCAATCATGAAGGGACCATGACTTGCGGGGCACAGAGTTGAACTGCGTGCGGCACGGGCCGCGCGACACGGGATGGTGACTTTTGTTGCACTGGGTTAGTGACACCCGGAGCACATCGGCCGGCACGGGCATACCGCCACGGGTCGGTGACTCACGGGGCACTGAGGTAGGGCCACCTAATGTGCTGAGCGGGTGCGCAGCCTGCGATGATGCCCCATCCTGGGTGTCCGGGCTGGTGAGGGTTGGTGTGAGCCCTGCTGGACAGCTGTGTAGGCCGGAGCCTGCGTGCGACGCGGGCCTACCGCCACGTGGTTCACAGAGTTAGTGGCACCTATGGGGCTGAGCGGGTGTGCAGCCTGCGTTGATGACGTGTGTACTGTTATGGACTCTCCCATTCCGAAATCAAAGCCCAGTTTCAGGTGTGTGACCTAGTGGCCCGCTGGCCGGGTCCGCGTGATGTGGAGGCTGCCAAGGTCGCGTGCCCTGGGCTCGGAGCATGCACCAGCACGTGGTTGGTGACACACCGGTGGCGGAAGGTGAACAGTGAGGCCTGGGGGCGCATGGGTGGACAATGTCCACTGGGCGGCGGGAGGGGCTGGGGTGCAGCAGCATGTGTGCGCAGGGGCGGGCGAGCGATGTTGCCGTGTGCAATGGTATGTACTCTGCCATTATTACATCTGGACTCCATTTCAAATGGAAGGACCTGGTGGACTGCAGTGGATACAGGCACGTGGTTGGAGACACACCAGTGGCAGCAGGTGAGCTGTGGGGCATGGGTGCGCAGGGGCGGCTGTCTCTCGCCCTCTCATCCTTTCACTCTCTCTCTCTCTCTCTCTCCCTCTCTGTCTCTCTCCCTTTCTCGTTCTCTCTCTCCCTCTCTCTCTCCCTTTCTTTCTCACTCTCTCTCTCTCCCTCTCTCTCTCCCTTTCTTTCTCGCTCTCTCTCTCCCTCTCTCTCGCTCTCCCTTTCTTTCTTTCTCTCTCTCTCTGTCCTTTGATGAGCTCATGGCACACGTTCTTATCTCGGATTTTGTCTTGCAGGCTGTGACTTCCAGGTTGTCCGGAGTGGATCCGCAAGGACTATTCCGATTTATTGTTTTGTGTTGTGTATTAATAAAGTTTTGTTATGGGAATTTCAAAGTTGTATGTTTGATTATCCTTATTCTGACCACACATGTATGTTTGTTGTTGTATTTGTGCGACATCAGGCTCCTTTTTTTCCGCGTGATTTCGTAGAGTTGATGTGGCATATCTTTGTCCAAGGTGGGTGGCCCGGGGGAGGGCCCCGGGGTTTGTGGAGGGGTCCTGGGGGTGGTGGCGGTGGGTGTTGTGGGCCTCTAGGGTCTCCGAGATGCATGAGCAGTGGCTCCATGGCATCTGTTGTTCTTCAGGTGTGGCTGTGGGCTGGGCGCCCTTTCGTGGTGCAGGTTGTCATCCTGATTAACACCAGCAGAAAGCAGGTGTAAAATCCCTGCTGCTAGCGCGGCTTATCGCTTGTTTTTGGTTCGCTTCGCGGATCTGGCTGTTCGTTGTGAATGTCACGATGTGGTGTTTTCGTGTGTTTTTGCACGGGAACGCCTAGTCTGCATCTCATTAGCGTTAGTTGGCGGTGTCAACCGTGGCAATGTTTTTGGCGGCAGCTATCGCTGGATATGTGGCGATGTAGGCAGTTAGCACCAGCTTGAGAATGGGGCGATAATTCTATCGCCACTTTTGCTGCGCTAAAGTGCCGGTAACTCGGCGATAAGTCATTGTGAATATGCCCCACAATGTGGTGGATGAACTGTTTACGTCCATTGAACTACCACCACTGTGCAGTGGATGTGAATGGTTTACCCACCGTGGGGACCAAGGAGGAACAGCAAGTGTCCCTCAGTTTAAATATTTATGAGTGCAGAAGTGGAATTGCTTCCACATCAGTGCCGGCCCCTCATGAATGCTTGCTGACATTACTAGCCCACTGGATAACCTACATGCGCGTCCAAAGAGATGTCTCCTCTCCGAAGGCCTGCCAAAGCATGGGTAGGCATCACTGGAATGGGGAGAGTCCCACCCTTCCAGCGATGCCTCCCCCAAAAGCATTGCTGCTTGTGAATCACAGCCACATGCCAATCTATGGGCAGGAGTACTCCCTAGTCCACCAGGAAAGATTTTTTTGGGGTTGTTGACCAGCTCATGAGTATAGGTGCATTCTATCCAGCAGACAGTATTTGAAGAAGAAAGTTTTAGACAGATAACAGATATGTCATCTTTGTAACTTCCCAGGCCCTAATTCAAATAACAGAGAAGAGCTCTATGCAGGTTCGAGCTCTATGCAGGTTCTAATACTGAGACTACATCTGAGGGAGAGGATCATGGATCACAATGTGGAATTAATTTTTCAGTTGGTAGAGTTCCATCCAATGCTGACTCATCTTTCAGTAATTCATACTTGATTACAGTGCCCCCCCCGAATTTTTGTTGTACAATTTGACTCCAGGTCCCTCTGGGACCGTCCCACAAGGTCCAGGGGGTCAGAGTAACCCAGCGATTCCCCCTAATACGTTATTCTTTAAAACTTGAAGGACATAGGGACTGAGTACCCACATCATGTCATGGCAACTGCAACATATTTGTTCATGTTGCCAATCACAGCACAAGCTTCCATGGGACTGCTACGCTCCCATGGATGTAAGATGGCCGAAGGGGAAAAAAGCCTTCTCATCACTTTATTTTTTTGCAGTCCTTCTGGAGTCCCGCAGGACCATCTATCCAGATATCTCTATTTTTTGCACCCTAATTTATCTGTAATGGTGGAACAGAATTACTCAAAATCACAAAGAGCATGCTTTTTGGGTAAATATCTAGCTTTCTGCCACATTTAGTGAAATTCTGTTCAGTCATTTTTCTTGTATTGATGTATATCTTTCCTATGGAAATTCCTGTGGAAAAAGTGTTTTGGGATTCCTCTTTTCTAGGCTCCTACTTGAAAGATTACCCTGAACCTTCCCAGGAAGGAGCTGAGGTGTGATGAACTTTGTTTTGGAAAGTTTCATAAAGATTCGGCAAACAGCATTAAAGTTATTAGCAAAAGAAAAAACGCTTTCCTATGGAAACTCTGACTAATTCATAACTACACAGTGGCGACCTCCACGTTGTTATATATATATATATATATATATATATATATATATCTACTGGCGGTCGCCAGTAGATAGTTATAGTTACAACCTATTATCCATAGGAAATCCGCGACATTCTATTTGAAATAACTCTCTTGCCGGTTGACGTATCTTCGCAAAATTTTCAAACTTTGTGGGGCGCTCCGGTCCGCTCCTACCCTGAAAGTCTCGGGGGATTCGCTCAAGCGGGGGCCGAGAAAAAAGGGGGTCCCAAAACGTGTTTTCCCCATGCAATTTTCCATAGGAAACTTTAGACACGGCTACAGCCCGAACTGCTGAACGGAATTACACCAAATTTGGCAAAGAGGTAGTTCTTGGTTCAGAAAGAACCCTTTTGTTAAATGGTGTAAATCCGTTCAGTAGTTGCTGAGAAAATCAAAAGTAAAAGTACATATATATCTATGGGCACGGAGGATTCACGCACCCTGAGCGCACCCTGCGCGCACCGTCCCGATCACGAGCTGCATGTTAATTGGTTGTCAGCTGGCTGTCAACATTCCGATTCAGGAAATGTTGGCAGCCATTTTGTCCCTCGGTTCTCATTTTGTCCCTCGGTAGAACCGAGGGACAGAAACAAGTGCGCAAAGCGCACAAAGGGGGCAGGGTAGAAACACCCTGACCCCCTAGGTTTGCTCAGGGGGTCCCACAAGGACCCCCTGGGCAAAAAAAAAATTTTTTTTTTTTAAAAATCGGCAGGATGCGAATCCTGCCGGGAAAAAAAAAATCGAAGCGCGGTCTCCCGCGCTTTCATTGTATTTTGCCCCCGGGTGGCCCAAGTCCCGGGGGCATGGTGGGGGGTTTAATTTTATGTGTGGGGGCCTCAAGGGCCTCCCAAGCCCCGGGGACCGCCACCCCCGGGGCTTTCTTTTAAAATGGTACGGGAGGGCTCTGAGCTCTCCCGCAGCCCCGGGGACCACCACCTCCCGGGGCTTTTTAAAAAAATTAAACAACCTGTGTGGGGGCTCCAACCCCCTCCACACGCCCCGGGGACCGCCACCTCCCCGGGCACTAACAAATTAAAATGGGGGTCCGTTTGGACCCCGAAACCCCGGGGACCACCACCTCCCGGGCTGTGCTGATGTAGGGAGGGGGCCGCGCGGCCCCCTCTTGGAGCCCTTGATGGCCCTGGGGACCGCCACCCCCAGGGCCGGCTCCTGCAGTGTCCCGGGGTGCCTACCCCGGGACACTGCTGCTTGCAATGACAGGACGGGAGCCTCGCGGCTCCCGTCCTGTCATTGCAAACTTGCTTTGGATATTGGAAGAGAGAGCAGGAAACCTGCTCTCTCTTCCAATATCCAAAGCCGATTGCTTTTCCACATGGGGAGCAGCATGTTAGCTGCTCCCCATGTGGAACAGCAATCCCGGCTCCCAAGGGACGTGGGGAGCCGGCGGGACTGTGGGGGGATTGGGGACCCCCCCACAGTCCCCAACGAGAGGCCAGGCCCCGGGGGATGGGGTCCCCGGGGCCTAAAAACAGGAAAAAGGAAGGGGGGCCACACAGCCCCCCTTCAGGGGACAAAAAACAAAAACAAAAAAAACGATTGGGCCCCGCCCTTCCTTCACCACTCTGCAAACGCGCCCCTGGTGCGTTTGCAGAGGGGGAACGAATTCCCCTTGAATACTGGGGGTCCCTGGGGGCCCAAAAAAAGAAAAAAGGAAGGGGGGCCACACAGCCCCCCTTCAGGGGAGAAAAAAAAAAAAAAAAACGATCGGACCCGCAGGCCCCGCCCCCTTCCTTCACCACTCTGCAAACGCGCCCCTGGCGCGTTTGCAGAGGGGGAACAAATTCCCTTGAATACTGGGGGTCCCTGGGGCCAACTAGCCCACCAGGAACCTCCAATATGCGCTAGGGGCTGCGTTGCAGAGACGTGTAGAGAGGCCACACCCCTTTTACACCTCTCTGCAACGCAGCTCTGTGGCGCTTTTTGGAGGTATATGGTGGGCTAGTTGGACTCCGGGGACCCTCAGGATTCAAGGGGACTTAATCCCCCAACTTAAAACGCAATGTCCAACTAACTATAACTGTCCCTAAAACCTATGGTTTTTTCAGTGAATATATATATATATATCAAACGTCCACTGATGCGTTTCAACCCAAGTGACTTTGACAAAGACTGTTGGGTTGAAACGCGTCAGTCATTAAATATTATTCTTTCCAAAATTCCTGAGTGCGGCTATTCCTTATGTATGGAAATGCGTGAGGATGTTTGATGATAATAGCGGGTCCAGCGCCCGCCTGCCCGCACCAACCCCGCCTGGTGGATGAAGTCGGAAGGAAGTCTGGAAATTCTCGTGTTTCACATATATATATATATATATATATATTCACTGAAAAAACCATAGGTTTCAGACACGTTATAGTTACAAATTAGCATTTAAAAAACCTTTGAAATTCACTGAAAAAACCATAGGTTTTAGGGACAGTTATAGTTACTTGGACATTGCACTCGTACAAAACCCGTGAAATTCCCCCGTTATAGTTAGTTCAGCTAACTATAACTCGCGCCCCGCAATGCACTGCTGATGACGTCACATATTACATCACTCATGACATGGTCAGTGACATCACTGATGACATCACTGATGACATCTCAAATGACATCACTGATGACATCATCCAGTGACTGTGTGTTTCTGTAAAGTTTAAATATTTTTAAAATATATAGGAAAAGACGTATTGAAGAATGAGTGGGTGTGTAAGTGTCTGTATGGATGATTTAGTAGGTGCGTGACTGACTCTATAAGTGAGTGATTTAACGTATCTTACTGAATGCATGGGTTAGTGACTAAACTGGGTGTATGTCTGTATCCGTCTGTCTGTTGCTGTGTAAGTGGCTGCATGTGTTAGTGAATAGCTAAATGAGTGTCTATATGAGTTATTGAATGCTTGTCTGAGTATCTGTATGGGTGCCTGAGTGTTTGTGTGGGAGGGGTGTGTGCAACTCTGTGCATAGATGTGTGAGTGGGTGATTCACTGGGTGGATGGTTTCAAGAGTGCATCTGTGATAGACTGTATGGGTGGGTAAGTGTGTGTAAGAGTGTGTTAGTGAGTGAATGTATGTCCCAGTGGTACATGTGTGAGTAACTATATATGTGAAAGGCAGTATATATGTGTGTTGGAGTATATAAATAGCTATAAGCAAGAGTGAGTGATTGTGATAGTGGCTGTATGGATGATTGTGTGCTTGTATCAGTGATTGTATAAGAGCGTAACAATGTGCTACTATTTGTATGAGTAAGTGAGCTGGTGTGTGTATAACTGTATAGGTGAGTAAATGGCAGTGTGTTTAATTATTTGCATGACTGACTAGGTGTGTGAGTATCTCTATGGATGAGTGGCGTTGTTTGAGTGTCTATATAGGAGTAAGAGTGCATATGATAGTCCTAGTACTGAGTGACCGTAAGTATGAGTGACTGTACGGGTGAGTGAGTGGATGTGTGTGTGTAGACCTAAGAATCAGTGAGTGGGTATGTAGTTATTGGTGTTGGAGTGTCTATGGTTTTGCGAATGGCAGTCTGTAATTTAGAGTGGGTGTATCAAAGGTTATATTAGGGTGTGAGGAGGTGCATCAGATTATCACGTGGATGATGTCATCAGTGATGTCATTTGAGATGTCATCAGTGATGTCATCAGTGATGTCACTGACCATGTCATGAGTGATGTAATATGTGACGTCATCAGCAGTGCATTGCGGGGCGCGAGTTATAGTTAGCTGAACTAACTATAACGGGGGAATTTCACGGGTTTTGTACGAGTGCAATGTCCAAGTAACTATAACTGTCCCTAAAACCTATGGTTTTTTCAGTGAATTTCAAAGGTTTTTTAAATGCTAATTTGTAACTATAACGTGTCTGAAACCTATGGTTTTTTCAGTGAATTTCAAAGGTTTTTTAAATGCTAATTTGTAACTATAACGTGTCTGAAACCTATGGTTTTTTCAGTGAATATATATATATATATATATATATCTGAATGAAGCATCTGCTTAAGAGACAAGGAGGGCCCTATTCAGCCTCAAGCCTATGAATATCTGTGAGATATGGAAGTCTAAAGGTCCCCTCAACACAAGCTGCATGGCCCCATTTTTTTACATTACACCTCACGTCTGGTACAAGATGACTAGCAAGGGCCCTGTTAAAAATAGGGGACATTTTGATGAGAGAGGCTCATTTAGTTTAGCATTATTTGAAGTATAATCATAATTTGCAACTTTATGTGAATCTGTTGTTCATGGAAGGTTCTCCATGGAGGAAAGTATACATTATTATTTCTACAGCTCCAACAAAGCAAGGGCAGCAGGAGTGAATGTTTCAAAATCATTATTTTGCTGAAGTGATATCGCTCAACATTCTCAGTCAGATCTCTTCAGACATGTACTTCAGATCCCATGTCTAATCATCCATCGCACTTTTTTCTATAAACAGAATTTTACTGTCATTTTAGATAAGACGAACATTTCCCAAATGATATGATCAGGACATAGAAATCATCACATAAGCATTACAGTACATCAAAGAAATGAATCCTACTTGAACTAACCAATAACTCCCTCTTGCTCCCCATCCTATTGATGTCCCGCCCTTATCACATCATTAATCACTGAGTTGCGTTAAGCCCACGGACATAGTCTACATAGTTTACACATCTCTTAACTCAAGGTATGTTTATTCAGGAATTGCTACTATGTGCTTTCCTTTCCATATTGTTCAGAAATTACTACTGCTTGCATACCTCTTCATCTATATCGTCCGTGTCAGGTTATCTAAGACAATCCAGTTAATGATCCCATACTATAGCCCTATTAATTGATCCCTTTGTTTCCTCACGTCTCTGTGCAACACAGCGCTCTCGTAACCCGCCCGCCCGATCAACTCCTCCCTCCATTTTTCAACCCTAGGTGCCCTAGTAGCTTTCCAATGCATAGTAATCTTGTGCCTAACAAGAACCAAAGCCAAAGTCAGATACGTCCTATGCAAATAATAAAAACTAATCAGCTTAAATCTAGCATTCCTAGATACAGTATAAGAACAAGCAAGTATCTTTGCCAATTCTGCTTCTGAAATAGGATGTGCAAAATCTTCTTCCCATTTCTCTCGAAGATCCACTAGAGGTGTTACAATATCATTCCATAGCACTTGGTAAAGACACATCACCGACCTAGAGCGGCCTGACGTACATAGCGCCTGGCAAGCACTGTGCTGCTAAGGCTCGTCCGCTCACATGCCCCAATGAAGACTCACCTTAGCTACTACCACCCATAATAAAAACTGACGTCTCGGGATCTTAAAGGTAGCTGAAAAATCTTCAAACGATGGAACTTTCCAATCTTTATAAAGATCCCCCATTCTATGCACCCCATAGACAGACGATTCCACCAGGCCCCTCAATCCCTCACCTTGTGTAATTTGCTCCAAACTTCTCTGCGGGATATCCGGGGCATAGGGCACAAGGACACGTGTACCCTGGAGAGCATGGTGCCAGCAGTGTTGCACAACCCGCAATGCAGAGGGAGTCACCTGAATGGGTCTCCTTGGTGTCAGGAGACTTCTGTACAATACACAAAGATCTGGCAACAACCCCATTGTCGCCTCCTCAGGAAATCTCTAAAAATTGATCCATTGAGCAAACCACTGCAATTGTGCTGCCAAATAATAGGCCTCAAAATCTGGAGTTGATTCTCCCCCCATAGTTGTTGAGCATTGTAATTTAGATAACGCCACTCTGCACCTAGCCATTCCCCATATAAGGCTAATCAATAATGAATCTAGTTCATGGAAGATCCTACGGGGAATCACTATAGGTAGTGCTGAGAAAAGGTATAGCAATTGAGGAGTGCCACCATCTTTGCTACCGCCAAACGTCCTGCCACCGGTAGCGGCAGAGTCTTCTAGAAGTCCACACACGAGTGAAGACTCCTAGTGGCCACGCCAATGTTACCTTCCAAAAGGTCAGCGGCCTCATGGTAGATTCTAACCCAACATACTTTAAGCATGTCCCTTCCCAGGCAAGCCTCCTAAGATCCTCAGGTTGAGATTCATCTGTTAGCAACAGAAACAGGTGAGACTTTCTCCAATTGATGCAGAGGCTGGATGCATGACCAAAATGCTCAAGGAGGCCAGTCACATGTGGTAAATCCTCATTTGCATCTCTCAGAAACAACAACATGTCACCTGCATACAGTGCTGAGTAATATGCGTTGCCCTGTACTTCCAATCCCTCATAGAGAACGCAAGCCTTTGCACTATTAGCAAGTGGCTCAACTGCAATAGCAAATAATAACGGGGAGAGGGGACATCCCTGTCGCGCATCTCTCCCCACCTTATAGCTCTTTGAAATCTATCTTCCAGGCTGGACTCGGGCAGTTGCTACTGAATACAGGAGTTTAGTCCATTGGAAAAACCCAGGGTCCATTCCCATTTTATTTAGCACCTTGTCAAGAAAATCCTAGCAAAGGCTATTTCTATGTCTATTGCCACTATCACCACTTTATCGTTCCCTTCATTTTCTGTCTCCATAGCAGTCTGCACTTCCTGAATGGTGATTTCTCCACCCAGGTCCCCCACTTCCTCACAGGTCACTGATGACAATTTGATTGGATCTAGAAGTGGGCAGCACTGGAGGGGGTGCATATAACGCGTTATAGTAGTCCATTGATGCCCTCTTGTGTGTACAAGCGTTCATCATCATATGAGTATACCTCAAGGATTTGGGAGCCTCTAGGTTTGGGATTTGGGAGCCAGGCCTGCAGAGTACCCGCCTTGTCATGTTCTGCATGTGTATGGGCCATAAACTTCTCAGAAAACAAAGCAGCATAATTTTTCAGTATGAACCGCTACTTGTTCTCTTGCATCCAAAAGCTGCTACCAGGAGCTGCTGGCCTTGCAGGCTCCAGCTCCCGAAGCACCCTCTCATGTATCCCTATTATCTCTCACTATGGTGCACCTCACCCTGTTTATTTCTGCTATGCAACGCCCCAGAATAGCAACTGTAAATGCATACCATTCCATCAGAGGGGACCCAGTCAAGGCCTCATTATCTTGGAATTAGCCCTGCACAACTTCTCCAATAGTGTGGAGAAAAGCAGGATCTTTCAAGGTCTCCAGTCGCAAGTGCCAGTCCGGTATCCGGGGCCGCTCTCTATTCCAACCCAGGTGAGAGCAGAACCGTTTTACTATCCGAAACCGTCCTGCCTAGGTTCTCCACATATCATACCTCGCTATGCACACCCGGGGGCACAGAAATGTATCCAGACTCACATGTAGAAGGGCATCCCCGAAAAATATGAATAGTCCCTTGAGTAAGGGTGTGAACGTCTCCACGACTCCACAACTCCCCATCTCTGTTGCCTGTTTTGGAATTGTCGAGCAAGTTGTTGGACCAAAGAATCTATCAGGGGCGGGTGCCATCTATCAAGGACTGGGTCTGCAATACCATTAAAGTCGCCTCCCAGAAGTATATTTTGCATCATATACAGAGCCACTATTTTTGACAAATCCATGAGGAACCCACGCTGGTCTGTATTAGGAGCATAAACCCCTATTATAGTCAAGTACCGGCCAGCCAGGCGGCACAACTCTACCACATACCTTCCACCAGGGTCAATAAATGAATGTGTTTTTAGGAAGAGTACCCCTGGGCAAACCCATATCAGAGCCCCTCTAGCGAAGGCAGAGTATGAGGCAGCATATAATTGACCCCACCATCTTTTGTGTAAGGCCTCTCTTTCAGAAAAAGCACGGTGGGTCTCCTCTAAAAGTTCCCCATCTTTTAGATATGAATGGACTTTATACCATTTAATCATACTGTCAAGTTCCCACACATTACAGCGTATATGTCAAACCAGCAGAAGTAACAGAGCTGATAACCATCTACAGAGGTGTAGCCCCAACTCATTTACAGACTGGTAAGGGCCATTGGACCTAAACCCTAAAAAATCAAAACTTAACTCCCCAACCCCAGGACAAGAAGAAACACACTCCCCATCCATACCAGGTAACAAAAACCATCCATACCACTACACTATGAGGGGTTGTGCCTGCCTACTCACCTCCTGCTGCACATCACACCGCCCAACCCAGATCAGAATATAAGAGCACACAAACCAGCCACACAAGCAATATATCCAGAGCACACTTTTTCACTGCTTGCAATAATATTTCAAAAGATATCATTGGATGTGTCAGGCATGATATTTGGGAGAACCACTTCAGAGTCAGGAGTAGAAGTAGAAGACTCATCTGTTTCCATATTTCTTTCTTCATCTTTTGTATTTAGGGAAAGGGGGCATGAACCTGCTCCATTTAGCATCTCCACTTCCTTTACCACTCTTTCCTGCTTTTGTCTAGCCTGCAATCTAGAGGGGGTAACTTATCCACCCCCCCTTTACCGTGTTTTTAGGAGGTCGTCTAGCAGACAGCTTCTTGATCTTGGAAGGCCCCTCTCTCCCTGGGGGAGGCGATCAATCTAATCAAAAAGCTGTTGAGGGGAGATAAAGACCAAGGCCTTCTGGCCATGTGTAACATGGAGCCTAGCTGGACCCAGCATAGCATAGGAGATCCTCATGCCACAGAGTCACCTCTTAGTCTCTGTAAAAGAAGCCCTCTGCTTTTGAACCTCCTTTGTGAAAACCGGGAATATCATAACTCGCTGGTTCTGAACCATTATGTCTCCTATAATTTGAGCCTGAGCCCGGATGTGGTCACGATCCTTGAAATACAGCAATCTAGCAATCACTGGCCTTGGTAGTGCTCCTGGCAGGGGAGCTCACCCTGGCACCCGATCGGCACTCTCAAGGGCATAGTGCTTTGAAATCCCCACCAGAGCCACTAATTCCTTGATCAACAATTCCAGGAATGCAGTCATGTTAACATTGGTTCCTTCTTTATGCCCTATGATGCGAATATTGTTCCTTTGAGCCCTTTTCTCAGCAGCCTAAGCTCTAGTTTCAAGAATTTTAACTCTATTCTCCGTGTGGATTTGCTGTTTCCGCATAGAGGATATTTTGGTGGTAATTTCACCCAATGTTCATTCCGTGGTCACGACCGTCTCAACCAGTCGAGAGCAATCATCCCTTAACAGCCCCTGCTCAGCCATCAAGGCATCATCCATTGTACTTGCTCTTATTTCTGACATTTCTGAGGTGATGGTATAATAGTGCACACTTTCCGCCTGGGAATCAGATGACAATCATAAGCAGCATCCACAAGAAGGTTCGGATTGGTAAACTGGGGATTGAGCATGATGGGCCGGTGCCTTAGGCCAAGCTGTGGGCTGCTTTTGTGGTGCAGTGGTGGCACCCATTTTGAACAGTTACAGGGTAGATCTCAGCCTGTTGTTGGTGTCAACAGTGGTTCCGGGGGGACTAAGCACCATCTCTGGAAGATTTCATCAGGGATACTGTTAACTAACCTGGCATCCTGATGTGGTATTCCCCTAATGTTTTGCCATCAGAACTCCTGTTTTGCTGACAGTGCTAAAATGCTTGTGCTCTGTCCATAAAACATGGTAAGATTGGCTTACACCCAATTGGCACATTAATGTACTTATAAGTCCCTATTAAAGTAGCACTACCTGTGCCCAAGGCCTGCAATTATTTTTGGTTAAAAAATGTTCATTGATTTTAAGAACAAAATAACATTACAGCTCAATAATTTGTCCCATACTCCCAAACAAAGAGAGAGATTTGAGTCACACCGTGTACAAATAGATATAACTCTATATCTGACATTGGATTACTTAGACAGCATAATTGGTATTATCGTATCAAATTACAGAAGATCAACACATCTAAAAAGTATTAATCAACTTTCCCCTCCACAACTTGTCCCAGTTCAGGATCTCCTATTTCCTGTTGTAGCCAGACTTCTACTAAGTCCCATTCCATCCTTCCTCCTCGTATCACTCCGCTATAAACCAACCTGCGGCTTACCCCACATTCAGCCTGTACCACCTCACAAATTTCCATAACCATTGCTTTTGTGTGGGCAGTCATTTGGACATCCATCTTAGTGCTACATACTTCTTTGCCATGATGATGCCTAGTTCCAATACCTTCTCAGCATATTTAGTATGTTTATTACGAATGATTAGTCCAAGTAAACACATCTGTATTATTGGCTGTAGTTGCAATTCGGTTAGTATTCCTAAAGTCTGAATTACCTCACTCCAAAAGGCACTCACACCAGGACATGTCCACCACATGTAAATATAGGTTCCCTCTGTCATTCTACATTTGGGGCACTGTTCTAATCTGGAAGAAACTAGTCTGTGCAGCCACTGTGGTGTGATCTAATCTCTATGTACGCATTTATAATGTATAAACCTGCAAATTAAATGCTACTAGTGGCCCTGCAGCACTGATTGTGGCACCAACCTAAGTAGCACTTTAAACATGTCTCAGGCCTTCCATTGCAGTCAATGTGTACAGTTTTAAATGCCATGTCGACCTGGGAAAATAACCTTTTGCCGGCCCAAACCTTCCTTTTAAATACATATGTAACCCCTCGGGTAGGCCCTGGACAGCCAAGAGGGCAGGGTGCAATGCATTTAAAAAAGTTGGGCATGTACTTGTAAGCTTTACATGTCCTGGTAGTGAAAAACTCCTAAAGTCATTTTTCACTATTGTAAGGGAGACAGCACCCATAGGATAATATTGGAATTACCTTATTACATTTTATAAGTGTAATTTCCAAATAGGAACAGGTAAACAGTTCATATTTGGTGTCATTGGAATTGTAGTGAAAAACCCAAACTTATGGTGAAGTCGGATTTAAAATCAAAATTTTAAAAATGACACTTTTAGTAGGTTCAAAACACAACATGAACACCTGCCTCCGTACTAACCTACACTCCTACTATTTATGGAGTAACGGGCAGACTATTCTTTTATCTGTCCAAGTAAAATTTTTATTAAATAGTCTTTAAATTGATTCAATTTTTTTTTCAAAAGACTGAAAAAGAAACACATATTTCTCAAATTGACACAGAAACCTTCACATATAAATAACACAATGCACAATCAAAAACAATTTGGACATACACCAAAGTGAAAATTATTTGCAACAAATTACAACAGTTTACAAGATCACTAAATGAAAACAAACATAAAATCAATTGCAAAAAACATTTAAAGCTTGCATCATCTGTGAAAAAACACAACAGTGATTGCGAAAAATGTCCAATTTCATGGACTAAACTTATTGTTTCAGCAAGAATATCACAAAAGTGTTGGAAATAATGAATTAATCTTTAATACATCCGACACTCAACACATTTAGATTTAACTAAATGCCTCTCAAAATGCCTCTTGAAAATGCCAACGCGTTTCAAGACCCAGGCTGGATAGTACTGGGACTCTCGTCAGGGCTTCAAACAAATGATCGGGATATTCTAAAAAAACAAAAAATGAAAAACGTGATGCAACAACAGTATCAACCCCAAACTACCTTTCTCTCTCATATATATAGCTGATTTTTTGTGTACCTGATTCTTGAAGTAGGAGCAGCCGCTCCAGTTCGTTGATTCCACGCGTTTTTATCTATATGTCAGATGACTCGTTCTACTGTAGCTTTAAAGCACCACGTGCACACTTTAAACTTTGTTTAATTCTGCAAGAGAAGATCATTCATAGAATGAAAACTTCTACTCGATCCATGACTTGCCTCTAAACCTTTCAATGCCGGTAAAAAGAATTAATTTAAATGTACCTTGCGCAAAGGCTGCAGAGCATGGACAGGAGCTATTCGGATTGGGACTCACAATTCTACAAAAGGGAAAAGGTATTGTGTTCATTAAATAGAATGTTTATCAAGTGGCTGCACTATACGATTTAAATTCAGTTACCATTTGGACTTACTTTAAATGAGTTCGTCCGATATTAGACTCTGCAAAAGGCAGGCTTTTCTTCTGCTCAAAAGCGAGCATGCTCGCATTCACTGGAATTGATTCTAGAAAGCAAGCGTGAATGCATTAGGCTTGCAGTCATATGTTAGGTTAAAATTCATGGCTTCACTTGTACTCAAGGAATTAAAGGGAGGGACAAACAAACTTACTTGTATCGACTTCATTGAACAAACTGGATTAACTCTCACCCGGCATCTCTCACTAGAGCACTTCCTGGTTGTGACAGCTATGAATCCTGGGTAACAGATTTCTCAACCAATCAAAACCTAACACTGTTCCTCATTTTGTGCATAACCAAGAAATGCATTGTGGGACTAGTAGTAACTAAACTAAATTCTACTTAATTCAGTCATGCCATTTATCCCAGAGGAAGCACTATTAAACTTTAAGATAAGGTAGGCTTCTTTTCTCAACAAAGCAGCGTCAATGTCAAAATGACGTTTAGATGTATCAATGCAAGACAACACGGTCCATTTAAAATCCTTTTCACAGTGGGATTTATCCATGAAATGTTGCACCATGGGAGCGGTCAAAACCTTCTTTTTGATCCTTGAGCGGTGCTGTGTGATTCTTTGATTTATCTGTTGGTTTGTTTTTCCTATATACAGCAAAGCACATGGGCAAACAACCGCATATACAATATTTTTTGATTTGCAGTTTGTAAACTCAGAATGTCGCCATTTGATGCCATTATGGGAAAATTCAGCACCCTCGATTGTGGAATCACAAGCCGCACACGTGCCGCATTTGTGATGACCCTCAATAGGTTTTAAATGCCATTGTGATCTTAAGGACTGTTTGTTTTGAATAGGAAAAATGTCTGCCCGTACTAGTTGTTGCCCAATGCTTCGGTTTTTCGCATGGCAAACAGTGGTTTTGGAAAACCACATTCCAATTTTCAAGTAAATGCCAATTTTTTAATATGACTTGCCTAAACCTATTTGTATCAGGGCCAAACGTGGTTGCGCAAATCATGCGTTCTAATGGAGGTTTCTCCTTCTTTTGTAAGAGGTCCTCCCGAGGCGTGTACCACGCTCTTTTATTGCATGCTTCAGCAGCTTTTGGATATCCACGAAGGATCATCTGTTCTTTAAAAATTGCCGCATGATGCTCATAATCCAATTTTGATGAACAATTGCGACGTATTCGCAATAGTTGACCGTATGGGAGGTTTTCCTCAAACTCCTAGGATGAGCACTTGTGTGGTGAAGAATAGTATTTTTGTCGGTAGCCTTTCTATGCAGAGTGGTTGTCAACTTTTTGTCATTTGGTACTACTTCAATATCCAAAAATGTCAACCTTGTTCGACTCATAGTCAATGTGAATTTGATATCTTGGTGGCGAGTGTTAAGCCAACCATGGAAGCTTTCCAACTCTTCTTTGGAGCCATTCCACAGGCACCAAATGTCATCTATATAGCGCAGCCATTGCACTATATTCTCTTTAAATGGATTGTTGTTGAAAACAAACCTGTTCTCATATTGTGCCATAAAAAGAACCGCCATTTTGGGAGCAAATGGACAGCCCATGGCTGATCCCTTAATTTGAATAAAAAGGAGTCTTCGAATTTAAAATAGTTTTTCTTTAAGGCAACCTCAGCCAATTGAAGAATGAATTGAGAAGGTCCCCGGTGGGGACGTGGTCTTTCTTCCAGGTATGCCTCGATCACTTCGAGTGCTTCATCCTGGGGTATCTGCGTATATAATGAGGTGACGTCAAACGACACCATCCATTGGGTCAACTCATCAAACTCATGCCCTTCGATTTTATTAATAAAATCAGCAGTGTCCGGCACATAGGACGGTACCTGGGTCAAGAAGGGTTTAAGAAAAAAGTCGACATACTTGGAAATTGGCTCTAGTAATGAGTCGCTTCCCGAGACTATTGGCCTTCCCGGGGGATTTTCCAACCTCTTATGTATTTTAGGTAAGAAGTACAATAAGGGGATCCTTGGTAACTTCTTAGACAAAAAATCAAATTCTTTAGGACCCAAGAACCCACCGTCAAACCCTGTTTTCAATATTCCAAAGATGGTTTCTTGAGTAGACCTAGTCGGATCCTCCTTGACCTTCCGGTACCATTCAGAATTGTTCACCTGCTGCTTCCCTTCAGTCACATACATTTCTTTGGACCAAATGACAACGGCACCACCTTTGTCGGCTTGTTTTATTACTACCGATGTGTCTTGTTTCAAAGTCTCAATTGCCATTTGCTGCTGTCTCGTAATGTTGCGCTTAATGAAAACTTTTTTTGTTTCCAATTGACTGATGCCTGATAACACTGCTTGTTCATAAGCTAAAATTTCTTTTGGTATTGGCTGTGGGAATGGAACAAACTTGGATTTGTTGGAGAGACCAGACACCTCATAGGTGTTGGTATAATCCTTTCCATGAAAAAACGCTTCCTCACTTTTTCTGAAACGTCATCTTCAGAAACTTCCAGTGATTCAGATTCAAGGCCAGGCACCTCACGCAAGCAGGTCTCTTTTTTAGGCAAAGGCGAACCAAAGCAGAGAGGAAGATTCAAACCCCAGCCTTGGGAGATGAGAACTCGACGACAATATTACAAGTCGTGAAACCCACTAGTATTATAAATTTGTCACAGAGACAATTGTCAAAGGAGGAAGCTTCAGTACTAGAATTGGGTTTAAAATTCGTCCCCAATAGATTCACTGATTTTACTAAAATGAAACTGGAGGCATTAGAATTTTGCCGTAAAATTCGCTTAAAAGCATTTTTTCATGGAAAGGATTATACCAACACCAATGAGGTGTCTGGTCTCTCCAACAAATCCAAGTTTGTCCCATTCCCACAGTCAATACCAAAAGAAATTTTAGCTTATGAACAAGCAGTGTTATCATGCATCAGTCAATTGGAAACAAAAGAAGTTTTCATTAAGCGCATTATTACGAGACAGCAGCAAATGGCAATTGAGACTTTGAAACAAGACACATCGGTAGTAATAAAACAAGCCGACAAAGGTGTTGCCATTGTCATTTGGCCCAAAGGAATGTATGTGACTGAAGGGAAGCAGCAGTTGAACAATTCTGAATGGTACCGAAGGTCAAGGAGGATCCGACTAGGTCTACTCAAGAAACCATCTTTGGAATATTGAAAACCGGTTTTGACGGTGGGTTCTTGGGTCCTAAAGAATTTGATTTTTTGTCTAAGAAGTTCCCAAGGATCCCCGTATTGTACTTCTTACCTAAAATACATAAGAGGTTGGAAAATCCCCCGGGAAGGCCAATAGTCTCGGGAAGCGACTCATTACTAGAGCCAATTTCCAAGTATGTCGACTTTTTTCTTAAACCCTTCTTGACCCCGGTACCGTCCTATGTGCTGGACACTGCTGATTTTATTAATAAAATCGAAGGGCATGAGTTTGATGAGTTGACCCAATGGATGGTGTCGTTTGACGTCACCTCATTATATACGCAGATACCCCAGGATGAAGCACTCGAAGTGATCGAGGCATACCTGGAAGAAAGACCACGTCCCCACCGGGTACCTTCTCAATTCATTCTTCAATTGGCTGAGGTTGCCTTAAAGAAAAACTATTTTAAATTCGATGACTCCTTTTTATTCAAATTAAGGGATCAGCCATGGGCTGTCCATTTGCTCCCGAAATGGCGGTTCTTTTTATGGCACAATATGAGAACAGGTTTGTTTTCAACAACAATCCATTTAAAGAGAATATAGTGCAATGGCTGCGCTATATAGATTACATTTGGTGCCTGTGGAATGGCTCCAAAGAAGAGTTGGAAAGCTTCCATGGTTGGCTTAACACTCGCCACCAAGATATCAAATTCACATTGACTATGAGTCGAACAAGGTTGACATTTTTGGATATTGAAGTAGTACCAAATGACAAAAAGTTGACAACCACTCTGCATAGAAAGGCTACCGACAAAAATACTATTCTTCACCACACAAGTGCTCATCCTAGGAGTTTGAGGGAAAACCTCCCATACGGTCAACTATTGCGAATACGTCGCAATTGTTCATCAAAATTGGATTATGAGCATCATGCGGCAATTTTTAAAGAACAGATGATCCTTCGTGGATATCCCAAAAAGCTGCTGAAGCATGCAATAAAAAGAGCGTGGTACACGCCTCGGGAGGACCTCTTACAAAAGAAGGAGAAACCTCCATTAGAACGCATGATTTGCGCAACCACGTTTGGCCCTGATACAAATAGGTTTAGGCAAGTCATATTAAAAAATTGGCATTTACTTGAAAAATTGGAATGTGGTTTTCCAAAACCACTGTTTGCCATGCGAAAAAGCCGAAGCATTGGGCAACAACTAGTACGGGCAGACATTTTTCCTATTCAAAACAAACAGTCCTTAAGATCACAATGGCATTTAAAACCTATTGAGGGTCATCACAAATGCGGCACGTGTGCGGCTTGTGATTCCACAATCGAGGGTGCTGAATTTTCCCATAATGGCATCAAATGGCGACATTCTGAGTTTACAAACTGCAAATCAAAAAATATTGTATATGCGGTTGTTTGCCCATGTGCTTTGCTGTATATAGGAAAAACAAACCAACAGATAAATCAAAGAATCACACAGCACCGCTCAAGGATCAAAAAGAAGGTTTTGACCGCTCCCATGGTGCAACATTTCATGGATAAATCCCACTGTGAAAAGGATTTTAAATGGACTGTGTTGTCTTGCATTGATACATCTAAACGTCATTTTGACATTGACGCTGCTTGGTTGAGAAAAGAAGCCTACCTTATCTTAAAGTTTAATAGTGCTTCCTCTGGGCTAAATGGCATGACTTAATTAAGTAGAATTTAGTTTAGTTACTACTAGTCCCACAATGCATTTCTTGGTTATGTACAAAACGAGGAACAGTGTTAGGTTTTGATTGGTTGAGAAATCTGTTACCCAAGATTCATAGCTGTCACAACCAGGAAGTGCTCTAGTGAGAGATGCCGGGTGAGAGTTAATCCAGTTTGTTCAATGAAGTCGATACAAGTAAGTTTGTTTGTCCCTCCCTTTTAATTCCTTGAGTACGAGTGAAGCCATGAATTTTAACCTAACATATGACTGCAAGCCTAATGCATTCACGCTTGCTTTCTAGAATCAATTCCAGTGAATGCGAGCATGCTCGCTTTTGAGCAGAAGAAAAGCCTGCCTTTTGCAGAGTCTAATATCGGACGAACTCATTTAAAGTAAGTCCAAATGGTAACTGAATTTAAATCGTATAGTGCAGCCACTTGATAAACATTCTATTTAATGAACACAATACCTTTTCCCTTTTGTAGAATTGTGAGTCCCAATCCGAATAGCTCCTGTCCATGCTCTGCAGCCTTTGCGCAAGGTACATTTAAATTAATTCTTTTTACCGGCATTGAAAGGTTTAGAGGCAAGTCATGGATCGAGTAGAAGTTTTCATTCTATGAATGATCTTCTCTTGCAGAATTAAACAAAGTTTAAAGTGTGCACGTGGTGCTTTAAAGCTACAGTAGAACGAGTCAACTGACATATAGATAAAAACACGTGTAATCAACGAACTGGAGCGGCTGCTCCTACTTCAAGAATCAGGTACACAAAAAATCAGCTATATATATGAGAGAGAAAGGTAGTTTGGGGTTGATGCTGTTGTTGCATCACGTTTTTCATTTTTTGTTTTTTTAGAATATCCCGATCATTTGTTTGAAGCCCTGACGAGAGTCCCAGTACTATCCAGCCTGGGTCTTGAAACGCGTTGGCATTTTCAGGAGGCATTTTGAGAGGCATTTAGTTAAATCTAAATGTGTTGAGTGTCGGATGTATTAAAGATTAATTCATTATTTCCAACACTTTTGTGATATTCTTGCTGAAACAAAAAGTTTAGTCCATGAAATTGGACATTTTTCGCAATCACTGTTGTGTTTTTTCACAGATGATGCAAGCTTTAAATGTTTTTTGCAATTGATTTTATGTTTGTTTTCATTTAGTGATCTTGTCGCCTGTTGTAATTTGTTGCAAATAATTTTCACTTTGGTGTATGTCCAAATTGTTTTTGATTGTGCATTGTGTTATTTATATGTGAAGGTTTCTGTGTCAATTTGAGAAATATGTGTTTCTTTTTCAGTCTTTTGAAAAAATTGTTTTGAATCAATTTAAAGACTATTTAATAAAATTTTTACTTGGACAGATAAAAGAATAGTCTGCCCGTTACGCCATAAATAGTAGGAGTGTAGGTTAGTACGGAGCCAGGTGTTCATGTTGTGTTTTGAATTTTGAATAGCCCTACCTGGCCCCGGTCCTTTGGGCTTAACCCCTATTGTTGCTAATAAACTTTTAGTAGGTTGGCAGTTTCCTGCCTTAGCCTTTTAGTGCCTACAGCTGTCTCTCAGTCACATGACTGGGTGTTGATGACACTAGGGCTTTGTGTATTCCTTCTAAAAAGCCACACAATATAGGGAGCTGAGGTGTGTTTGGATAGGCCATCCTATGGAAGGAAAGAGCTGGACCCAGCTCCACTTATAGTTGAATAGATTGTGTCCTGACTCCACACAAAGGGCTGCATACCCTGAGTAGTTAGTCTGGAGCCAGGGCAAGGAAGGCAGGGCTCCTATGCACTTCAAAGGCATACCTCTAGAAGCTTCTTCCCACATCAAAGGCACTACTGGGTATGAATACTGGACCTCAGACACCAACTCTTCAGTTAGTAAGGCTGTTATGCCTGTTTTCTAATGAAAATCGTTCCCCCATGTGATAGAAAGCTGATGGTTGGTACAGACATTCGTCTTTGTAATAGTAATCATATAAAACCAAGACCACAAGTGGATATTGCCTATGATGTCACATAGTCTAATCAAAATCGAAGATTGCTGACAAATATCAAAAAATCATTTTAAACTTTCCGATTTGTGTCACATTTGGCACAAAAGTTAATGTGTACACATCAGTGCATGTCATGCACATGTGCACGTTGGATCTAGACTGTGATGTCATAAATATAAAACCAAAATGGCCACTAAAATCATGTAGAAAACTTTAAAATTCAAATCTGTTATAAATTTGATGTAAATATTCATTCTTATTGACATGTTCCAACATGTATTAATATGTATTATATATTAATGTGTACTTTTCTTTTTTTTCAGCTTCAACACATCTTTTGTAATGCCTGAAAAGTAGTAACAGGTCGAAACAATACCTTATTGCAACAACCACAAACAGTGGTCAAGCTGTTCAGCACGATGATATTGTTGCAACAAATTGGTCCATCTGTGTTCTTTGTCAGGAAAGCACTTCAGAAAGACTTATTAGCCCAGAAAATGCTACACACAAACATTATGGGTCTGGATATAGTGTTTTAGACTATAACCTGAAAATATTTAAAGAACTTGAATGTATACCTATGAATATCGAACTAGAATTGCTTAGTGACGGTTCTTGTATTGAGCAGACATTAAGGGCTAACAATGCAGTGTGGCATGAATCATGTTTTAACAAGTACGACAAAGCTAACAAGCATTGGCATAGCCAATAGGTCTCGCTTTTGGACCTTATAAGTATTTAGTTATGCAGCACAATATCCTTGGTGCAACAACGTCAACTGTTGCATGGCTAAACACTTATAAGGTCCCAAAGGCGAGACCTATTGGCTATGCCAATGCTTGTTAAATACTGTTTCCCTTTAAATTATTTTTCATGTTAGTAATGGTTAAAAGTCTAATACAGACATTTTGAAGAGAAATGTTGTGTTTATGTATTTCACTATACTAATTCACCACTAATCCTTTATGGGTTCCAGAGTAGCGTCCTAATCACCGAAAAAGCGCTTCGACACCTCGTAAGGGGTAGTAAACGCTATATTAATGCAATTGCAATACAATACAATGTTTTACGCAACATCCATAAATAATGTTTCTATTAGATCAAAACAGGACCTCATATATTAGAAATAGGAGGGAGTCACAGAGATTATTTGCAGTAATATTAGTGAGCTGCTGAGTTATTACAATCAGCCACGGCCCATGCAGGTAAGAGCGTAGGGCCGGGTGGGGTGGGGTGGGGGAAATTTCAACACGATGACGAGGGAACATTAATTATTTATTTAAATTTCCCTCGTGGTCGTCTGTCGAAATCCCACCCGGCCCCATCGCTCTTACCTGCACGGGCCGCTGCTGATTATAATATTGAAAACACACCTCACTATGCCTGAATATATGATGTATCAGCTTTAGAATGTGGACGAGTGTGCCTGTGCACTGTCAGCGACCTGGCCAAAAGAGGGAAGGAAAGAGCTGAAATTGGAACATAAATTCAAAGCTGTTCTTCACAGGGGCCCCAAAATAAGTTCGGCCCGGGCCCCCAAAATCATTAAGATGCCCCTGCTGATGCAAGCAAGGAAAATGCCTCCTTTGACTGCTGTTGGGGCAGTAAAATATATCAATTATCAAGGTTCAGTGGGCCCCTCGTGGCTTTGATCCCAGTGTCACTGCACCTGCTGCACCAGAGCAGCTGGGTGGATTTGAGTAAATGCAGCTTAGTAGTATCTCCATGTGTGCACAGAAACGCTGAGATTTTAAACACACCGCGTTTCAAGCACGCATAGCTATTCTGTTCAAAGATCCACGAAAGTGTCTATTTTTAGGGTTCTATGACTAAAGCACCTACAGAGTCACAAAGCCACTCAGCATCCTTCATTAAAAAATTACAGGAGGCCCCACTGAAAGCAGCATTCCGTTCCTGAAAAAAACACATCTCAGCTCCAGGAGCATGTGCCCTTTTCCCTTCGGTGACGAGATGGATGAGAAAGGACAGCCTCAGACGAGAAGTGGAGCTGAAAGTAAAGGAAGCAGCTGCTTGGAAAGGGGTCTGCATTGTAGGCGACAGCTCCAAGGCTGAAACCTTGAAAAAGCCTGCGCCAAGCTGGCTGTGCACATTAGGAGTGCTTCCCTCAACCTTGAAATACCACCAAGGCATTCAGAAAATTAACCCCCTGAATGCAAACATCGCCCATTTCGGAATCACCTCATTACAATATATCCAAAAGGGTAATACGTTTTTAGCATCCCGCCATGTCGCGTACACGTCTTTCACCAGACGATACACTTGGGGCTGGATTGAGTGCCCAGGGATGACTCCAGCACATTCTGTTGCCTGCATGTTACCATTTTTTGACGAATGTTTGACATATAGTTGAAGTGCTCAAGGCTAAATAACGCTAACAAAGATGTCCGCCGCCTCTGGTCCCTCCCCCATTGTGGGCAAATGAAGTGGGGATTAGTATAAAAGGAAATTGTTTGGACTCCAACCTCAGCAGTCAGTGACTTCCATCAGCAGCATGGTGTTATATTCACCTACAGCTACACCATGGGGAAACAAGCATTTGAAGGCACGAGCGGGGAGGAGGCGGGGGCGACGCGAGTGGTGCGCGCGCCACAGTGAGACATCTGGTTTTAATTATCGCGCCCGCGTCAGGGCACGATAATTGGAAACAGATGTCGCCCGTGCGGGTAACCGCAGGGAAAAGGCCATGACGCACGAGTGTCTGGTCAGCTTTGTGAAACCCCTAACATAAAGTCTTGCCAGAGCAGCGCTTGCGCGCTGCTCGAGGCTCGACCTAAAAATGCAATGGACTCAGAAAATAAAACATTGTGATACGGATATATATGGTAGTCCAGTTAAAACACATTTGGCAATTCCAGTTCCTAATAAAATTCCTGGAAGAAAAGCATATTTCCTTTGTAACAAATCAAATACATCTGTAATACATAAAACGAAAAAAGGTGATGTGGATGCTAATGTTCGTTAGTGTGCCAAGTTAGTTCAAGATATAACACTTATTGCAAAATTGGCTATGGGTGATAGGCATGCACAGGATGCTAACTACCATCATAAATGTTTAGTTGGACTCTATAACAGCCTAGTTTGTATCTTATCTGAAAACAGATCGAATCCACTGCAGGTAAGGCTAACTTGACAAGACTAAAAGATAGAATTCTCAGAAATACAAGAGGTTTGAAGGCATACAATGAAGAAAGAGCTGGCCTGTTAGCTTTCGAAAATGACATAGGATGCCCATTAGTATCTGCCTATGACAAATCATATTCTGACCTTTCAACTTTTTTGCTCACCCCCCTCTAACCAACTCTTCACTTCACCTCCCTCTGCTTACTTTGCCTTTATCTCTAAATCTCCCTTCTCTTAGTACTTCACCTTTTGCTACTTCCTCACTCTTTCCAGCTATTTGCGAGTCAATTGTCTCTACCTCAACAGTCAGTAACACCCTGCCCATATCTATCTTCCTTCTCTCTGACAACGCCTGTTTCAAATTTTATTACATTCAACCTCTATTTCTCTGCCTCATTTACTGTTCTGTCTCAGATCTCTCTACTTACCTGACCCCAGCTCTTCTACCTCACCCCTTTTCTTTCACTCTCCCGTTACTGATCTATATACCTCTATGTACCTAACATTCAATTTCTAATTCAGCACTTTCTACTACATTTCAGTGTACATCACCTCTCTCTTTCAGATACACCTCTGTATCCCACCTGTCTTTATCTGTCCCTCTCCTACTCTCTGTGACTACCTCCACATCTCTTCCTCCATACCACTCTCTAATTCACTTCTTTCTCAACACATTCCTGTCCTTCTTTCCATCTCACTGGCCTGTCTAGCTCATCCTTCTACTTTACCTTTCTCTCAGCTTTGTCTATTTCTTTACCTCACCACTTTACATCTCTATGATTCACCTATCTCTTTATCATCCCACCCTTTATCTCACCACTCCCACGTTCACATCTCATGCACTCCCTTATCTTTCTCCCCCTAGATGTTTCTCTCTTTCAGGGCTCGACCTCTCAATTTCCCTCATAATTTGATCAGTCACCTCTCCACTTCTTTTTACCTCTATTCCCTCTGTTGTCCATCTCACAACCTTACTCCTTCATCACTATTTCACTAGGTCTACCCCTCTTTTTAAACTATCATTGCTTTTCTTTCTCTTTTTAATTTCCTCTCTTTGGACCACCATTCAACACACCTTCTCTGCCTCACATCTTTGCCTCTTTTGGTTTACATCTCTCTACTTCAGCTCCCTGGTCTTTCCTCACACTCTCACTCTTTCTCTGTCTCAATTTCCCATCTCTTTGTCTACCTCACCTCTGTCTCTCTACTTCATATCTTTTCTCTACAACTAATCACTTTTTCTAACATTCACTGTTCTCAATCTACCTTTCTCTCTATCTCACTGCCCACTTTACCTAACCTATCTTTCTGTACCCTACCTCTCATTCTGCCGCCTCTCTACCTCTAGTTTGCATTTTTCTATACTTCCACCTCTTATTTTTGCCAGTGTACCTCTACAGCTCTCCTTCTCTAGTTCTCTCTAACTCAATCCGTTTTTTCGAGATGACTTTTCTCTCTAAGTCACCCCTTGTGTATTCCAACCCTCACTTTGCATTTCATAATCCCTAGCTTTCTCCACACATCTACCTCTCTACCTCACTCCAAAATCATTCCCTTTTTATATCTACCACTTCTTCTTTCTTACTCTGCACATCTTTCTTTCTGGCCACCTCACAATTCTCTTTCTAGCTGATGTTTTCTTATCTCACCTATCTCTCTACATCATTGCTGTCTCTACCTCCCTTCTCCCTCTACTTTACGTCTCACAGTGACATCATTACCTCACTGTACTTTCTATTTTGGGCCACTCAGCAGAGCTGTAAATCACTTTCTAGCGAAAGGAAGAAAGAAACAAACAAACAAACAAGCAAAGAAACAAACAAAGAAACAAACAAACAAACAAACAAAGATGCAATATCTAACATTGGTTAGTGCATTCCCCTTACCCACATGGAGCACAGAAGGTTTGGGCACTCAGAGTTCTATCAGAATGTTGGGTTTACGAATACGTCTTTTAAATGTGGCAGTTGCTGCTGACCCTCTGCATGGGCACACACACAGGTGGCTCTACATCTTGAACAAAGGATCGTTTTTCATCACCTTCAAATTGTGTTAGTGACTACAAAAGAACAATGCAGAGGAAGAGAATTAAGCAGTAAATTATTTTATTTCACCCGATATAAAAGTAAAAATCCTCAGAGATCTGGTTTGAGTTTTACTATTGCAGCAAGAGGGACAGTAGTAAAGAGGGATTTATTTGTGATAAATGTTCAGCAATAAAAGCTACAGTTATAAACACTATGATAATTTGAGGAGCGGGCATGTTAGAAATGTATTTGTGCATAAAATTTCGTTTTAACATGACAAAATATTTGAATCCAGACGCAAAAATAAATTACTTTACCAATGTTTGTTCAAGCTTTATTTTGGTATTGTTTGGCTGGGCATCTTCAACTTTCAGCTGTTTTTGCGTGCCCCCATTTCTGAAAGGTTAACATATAATTCAGTGTTGTTTGACCTAATGAGAGCTTACATAGTTGAAAATGGGTAAAAAAATCGAAGCTGTTCTGAACTGGGCCCCCCAAAATTGATCTTCCTTGGGGCACCAGAAATCCTTAAGATGGCACTGAAAACAGCTGTCCTTGGGGGCTTGTGCCTCGGGACTCTAACCGCTCCCCTTTTTCATCCAACCAGCGAGGTGGGGATTTCTAGAGGGAAAAGGAGTGATAATGAAAGATTTCCTTCCTGCATCCTGGTTTTCACATCCACTTTTGTCAGGTGTGACAGATAAATATAACTGGATTCTACAGAGCCCAATAACAGCAGAATTGAATCTAAAGGTTGCAGCAGAAGGAAACAAGCATTTACAATGCAATAGGTCTCACATTTGTCAGAGTTGGAGCTATTGGCATTGTAAATGGCAATGTTTTGGTTTCTTTTGCAGTGGAGTGATTGCATTACTGATGAAGTGGAGCCATCGTAAGACAGGCAGGCATCTCATGTGTAACCCTGTATGTAACCCCACTCAGGGATATTATCCCCGCCATTGGATTCAAGATCTGTACTATATTCCAGAAAGGTCCTCCAAATGCTCCCATAATGTAAATGCACCATCAGGCTGAATCAGGAGTTTTAAAGTATGTCCCATATCAACAGAGCACTGGCCTTGTGTGGCTTTATTGTGCTACACTGCTACAGCACCCAAAATGGCTTGTACCAAGGGGCAGGCTACTACAAAGTACTATTCTGTCTGTAATCCCGCACTATATATTTTTAGCACTGCGATGCAGTATTATTTTTGCTGTTATTTAAAAATGCGTCATAAAGTGTTTAATTTGTGCCGGTGTTTGTCGGTGTTCAGCTCCGGCACTTATTTGTAAACACCGACAGGACATGGTGTCACTGTGTGCATTTTGTAGCAGAGTCCGTTAGTGAGGTATTTGGCTATTTAATATACCTTAAAAAATATAAAACTGGAACTTAAACCACACGTCTACTTCAAGGTGACAATTAAGTGGTGAATTTTGTCATAAGATTCTTTCCCCAATAAATAAATGTCAGTACTTTTTAGGATGCTTCACTGAGCTTTTGAAAATGTGCGGACTTGTGCACAATTTTGCTTTGGCAAAATGCACAAATTCCACTTTCACACGTCTTGTATGTTTAGTACGACATCTCAAAATCCATATGTACAGGGCTTTAAGTGGGATGAAAAAACTGGGGAGGGGGGCTCTCAAAGGGGCGTGTCCGATGTAATTAAGTGTGTGGCTTAAAAACATGCAAGCTAAAAATCTGTGCTTAGTATAAGTGTGCCGCCCGACTGGTATTTTGCTGCTTCCGTCACTGCATCCAGACATATAATACAACAAATAACATTACACGTACAACAGGCCAGAACTATTGGCTTTGTTAATGGTTGTTAGTTGCATGAGATAAATAAGCAAGAACTATGGCTTCGTTGTGTATAATATTGAAAATGCCTCAGTTTTGAAATATTGAGATTGCGGAAATGGAAAGCCGATAGGGACCCGTCTCAGCACCTGCTTTTTAGAACTGCGGATGCTGAGCACTGAAAGAGGACACTTAAAAATCTGCATATCTAAAGCCATACGGGCAATGTAATTGGATATGAACAGGGTGTAAGCACCTCACTCCCTCTGGATAGTGTAGAAAGTGGTATTTACCCAACCAGGCCAAAAGAAGAGGAGTGATGAGACATCGAAATGTTAAAGATTAGCCATTTAAATTCAGTTACATAGTTAGGAAACTCGATGTAGCGCCACTGGTCCCCTAGTACCACCTAAAAATAAGTGACTCCGACCCACCTTGTTCGCCAGCTTGTGGTGCAGGCTCTCCCAGTAGAGTGAGGGGGTCCCCACGGCATGCAGCACCACAAAGTCGCTGAACTCCATCCCCGGGCTCTGAGAATTTTCCGACTCCTCCATGTTTCCACAGATCACACAAACCGATGAAGTACGAGGGCATGTGTGCAAGCAGGGAAAGAGCTGGGGTGGTACACCCAGTGGAAACAGAAAAAGGACTACAGAGGCGAAGTGATAGCAAATGAGAACATATTATTAGAACAAGGCAGGTAAATAAATTACATTAAAAAAAATAAAAATGCGAGGACAATAGCTATTAAAAAAAATGGATGCAGATGAAAGCACAGAGGGCCAGAGCAACATTGCCAAAAAAAGCACTGATGGGCCAAAAGACGACTGCTGTAGGGGCTGTGTGCTCTCGGAGGTGAGGGGGGAATGAAAAGTGAATCAGAAGCAGAATGAAAACGGACATAAGCAGCGCCTAAATAAAATAAATAAAACTACAAAAACGAGGGCGATAACTAATAAAAACAAGCCTTTTTAATCTGCATCTTTAACCTGGGAGGGGTGGCAGAGGTGAGTTACAGAAACGGGTGAAGGTGCTGCGCTGGCAACGGAGTGCGACTGCACACTCAAAAGAAGCCACAATAAATTAAAAAAAAGATGAGCAAGAAGCGCGTTGTTATTCAAGCAGCCGGCAAGAAAGTGAAAGTGACCGCGAGCAGGCAAATGTAAACAAGTGCGCGCAGCCACGCTAATTGGAAACAGATGGCCCCTGCGCGCCGCTGCTCGCTCCCGCAAGGTGGATGCCGCCACAAGCACGAGTGTTTGAAAAGTGCAGATCGATTCCAAAAGGTCATCTCCTAGCGCAGCGCATGCGCGCTGCGCTAGGCTCGACCTAAAAACAATGCCCACAGGTGAAAAGGAGACCCTGCTTCAAAAGGCTGCTGCTTCGAACCACTTCTTTATCTCTCGTTATCTCTTTATGCCCCAGCCGTTTCCTGCCCTGCTGATTGTACTGATGAATATCAACACCAACAATTTTGTGTCATATTAGTATTGAGGACAGAATATCAAGGGACAAAATATCAAAAGGTAAGTGCATATAAGGATGTACAGGTTTACTATTCGTAACGTCACAGCTATGTACCTTGAAACTATACGCATTGCATAGGTATATATATGTGGTGTTAGGTATAGAAAATCTAGACTTACCTGTTGATATTTTATTTTTGATATTCTGAGTTGGCCTTGGGCTAGATTTCTGTGATAATCAGACTCAAGGACGTAGTTGGTTAGGACAGGGTATCTGTTGTTGTGTAAGGCACTGAGACTGCAGGTAAGTATTCAGGGGCAGATTTACTAAAAGGTTAAGCTACACAATGCAGCAGGCAAGCTGCTGTGCTGCGTTGCATGAATGGGAGAGACCTGAACTGCCCCATATTTACAAAGATATAGCAGCTCTCTCCCTGTGCTGGCTCACTTGTGGCTGCCCAGCGCCAAAGCAGGCACCCTTGTGTCATTTTGCAAAGGTATCTGCCTTGTGGTCTGGATTGTTGTGGTGCAGGAAGGTATGGCTTCCTGCACAAAAACCATCCTCAGAGGCTATTTCTGTTTCTGCGTGTGCTGTAGAATGCAGCACACATGGAAAGAGGAAGTAATGAGGAGAAGTGAAGATATTTCTCCTTGTCATGGCTCTCTCGGTTAGGGGTACAATTTTGGCACAAACCCAGGTTTACTGCATTTAGTAAATCTGCATTTGCATCAAAATACATGGGTGGGTGCAGGGCAACACGCATGCCCCACTCATGTAACACATATCTGAAGCAGTGTAACGCAACTCTTCATTACATTGTTTGTTTTTTTCTTCTTTTTTGCAAAGTCAAGCAAGATGACTCAAATCAGCCCGTTGTGTGTCTTTGTAAATCTCAGTAAGCATTTTGCATCAAAGCTGCGTTAAAAAAGTAGCGCAACCATGATGCAAAGTGTTAAAAAATCTGGACCTCAGTTTTCAAAGCTACTGTGTTTCTAGCCATGGCCAATGTGACTGGCCCCTAACAGCTTAAAATGCTTAATTTACCACACTTATTTGTAAAAATGACTCCACTGATATTAATCCAACAGTGTTTCATGAAAGGGTGCAAACTGCGAATGTGGGCCACTATTTTTGGGTGCCAGGACCTAATTTTGATCCCAATCCGACCCTGTTCAAAAGGGAATGTATTTCAATCACACTAGCCCAGAAGAACCTACATTGATGACTAAGAAGGGCTTATCTCTATACATTTATCTTGAATTTCGAGGCACCTTGCTCCAATAAATAAATAAATAAAAACTGCATAGTTGTTGAGTCGATTTGTTTTTTGTGTGCAGAAAACAAAAAGGTTTATATACTAGGTGAAACTAGTAGCACCTTTACAATAATCTATGCATGAAATTGCAGAACAAACGGAAATTAGTAAATTTCAGATTCCAATTGCATTATCTTGATGCCACAGAAATAATATTTAAAACATTATGGAAATCAGCGTTGTGTTTTATTTCTCTCTGTATAAGAGCCTTGCAGCACATGAAGTAATTAACCTATTTATTTTTTCTCCATATTTTCCGTACATTTACATTTAAAACTAGTCTGATCTGGCCCCTTCCCTAACAATTTTGAAAACACCAATGCCTGGTAATTTGAATGAGAATGTTTTAGTTGAACGCACACAGTACACTGGGGGTTTTCAGGTCAACTGGTTAATTCTAGGCTTCCCGTTTTGCAATTACCTCAGTAATGATATGTTGGAAATGTGAAAGTCCAGCTTGCTTTGTTCACGCGATGGTAATTCTGCTTACTGGCATTCACTGCTAGCTTGTTACCATGGGAATCTGGGGCCATTTTAGAATGTTAATACCCTGAAATGTAAATTGATGATTGAAAATGTATAGCTGTAACTGTTCTTTCTTGACATATGGATAGGAAAACAATGATTAATTATGTCTAACAGAAAGGCAATGTTTTAGTTAATTTAGGGATCTATTTTAGGCCATATAGGGGTGAAACCTGGCAGTCTACCATGCAGGATGCAGCCCCATGCAACACGGATTAGAGACTGGTGTAGTTGGCTGGTCCTTGCTCTATGGCTGAATGTGTAATAAAGACCCTTTAACACCAATTATCCTTAAATGGGGCTTGGCTGGGCCCTTTTCAAAGCAGCACATTAAAAAGCGCATACAATTGTGACTAGGCATCTTTTAAACCAGCGGGCATATTCCCTTCTCTTTATGAATGTTCTTGTTAACATTAAACTGCTCAGTTAACTTAATTATGTCCAAAAGCATTTATTTATTTTACATTGAAATTGTGCAATGACCTAGGTAATTCAAATGGACGAGGAGACAAACCCAAATTTTGCCACAACATAAACTTAACATCTAAAACCAATCTGGATGGATTGCTTGAAATGAATAATAAAGGGATACATTCGATGTGAAAGTGTAGTAATTGTTACCTACCGAGTCCTATATCACTGAAACATATATGGACACACGAACAAGCACACACAGACATATGCAAGAAAATTTGCTGGATAATGCAGAATTGATTAAAAAAAAAAGTATGCAGACATATATCAACAATCGATTTGAGTATCTTTGGTGCATACATACAAATATCACTATTTGAAATTCAAATTTCAAATTCTGGAGAACTTTGTTGGGGGAGGCAGCACTGCACCCTTTGTATTATTGGAAACTCATCATTTTTGGATATGTCTTTTGAGTCACCAAGTCAGTAATACTGAAGGGCTTTTATTATGACAATTATTTTTCGATTTTATTCAGTTGTGTTATTTACTGCATTAATTCTATGTGATCTTATCTCTCTATAAAATTGTATAAATCAGAAAAGCATTTTTGCAGCATAATACCCTTCCCAAATCATCTACAGAGTTCTGATTCAAGCCCCCATACATACACAAAATCTGGTGATAGCAGAGTTCACTTCTGTTTATCCCTTATGCCGAAGATATGAAAAATATTACTTTTTTACTTTAACAACAGCAAAAGCTTTTCTGCGGTATAAACCAGAGAGGTCATTGGTATGCTTGATTTTTGATAGGTGTCTGTTAGTTGTCAGAAATAACTTTGTCTATTTAACAGAGATCTGCTTTTTCTATTTAACGAGGATGAGTATCCCTATCTTTCGCCTTTTTTTGCTAAACTATTTTGTAACGAGTGCTTACATTCCATTATTTTGGTGATTAATAATAACACTCCTCCTAGGCTTTACACCTCTCTTTTGCTCAAATGCTAAAGTCCATGCGATGCCCTCTACACGTCTGTCTGCTTGTTGGGTCTGGAAGAGAAAGCTTTACCTGTCTGCCAGATCTTATGCAATCAATGCAGCAGGCAAAAAAGATGGACAATGGGTCAGCTCACCTTAGCCAGTGCTTGTTGCAGGTGTCAATCATGCTTTGGATCAGCCCACATAACAGCCATTGGGAGTTGTAGCTGTCGAAATATGACATATGTTGTTTTTCATCTTAACTACCAGTCACTAGCGGAAGGGGTTAGCCCTTGCAACACTTTCATGGGCCCAGTACATCAGCACTTCATTGAGCTGCTGTTTGGAGTAAATATATGCAGTGATACTGCAGGGGAGTCAACCCTGCAGATCATAAACATGCAATGTATGGTATGATTGGAAAGTAGCTCAAGAAGTCATGATGGGTATCCACAAGGGCTTACATCGTATACAACATGATAGGTTATTGGTAAAACATTCACACCCTGAGAGCCAATTCAAAGCTTGGGAATAAAGGAACATATTGACCTCGAGGGCGAGCAAAGCTTAACTATTACCTTATGCTGGGTTAAAATAAGTTAGGTTGTGGTATGTTGGATGTGTAGATGAGCAGCAAGGTGTCTTTTTTATGGCCATTACCAAATTGTAAAGACCATTGACAGCCGCTCCTCGAGTCCAAGCACATTCCCAATGCAGACCGTTTTGTGATTTAGAAAATTCTGAGGCACACGCTGAAGCCCAGTGCACGCTCACTTTCCCCTTGTTACTTTTGGCACCTTACTGCCTTCGTCTCACTCTCTTCAGAGCCCGTTTATGTTTTTATGCCATCCCCTGCTTGCTTTGATTATCTCTCTAGCTCTCAGCCTGACTTTGATACCCTCTTGATGCAGACAAGCTTGAGCAGCGCCCTTAGCCTTGAAAGACCGAAGGTGCTACTTACTCGGACCAGCTCCAATTGAAGATCTCACTGAATAGACCTCAATGGCTTTTGCAGCAAATAGTTTTATTAATTAATCCAAGCACATATATTTTCTTATTCATCAGTCGATATACTCTGACCCATTCATCCATCCATGTACTCATCCGTGCATGCAGCCATTTGTCCCTGCACTCAATATATTCTTCAACCATTGGTTGATTCTACATTTACCCATTCATCCAACTACAAACTGTACACACAAACTCACCATCAATGAAGACAGAGTTTCCCTTAAGAGACACACTGACTTTGCCAATGCTTGCTAACCTTTGCCTACAAACCACAATAGCTTAAGTTGTGATTACAAATTTAGAATTTTAAGTCTAAAATCCTGGATGAAGTCTGTCTCAAATTTCCTTATTACAGACGACATGTTTCCAGTTGAAGCCATCAAACTCCTCTGTGATGTGTAAAATCTTTACCATGTATTGCAGGGGATACTTTAGCCCATATATAACTAATTGCTATACATAATGATGGAGTGTGCAAACTTTAAACGTATTTCCTTTTGCACTTAATAGGTCTGTAAAGAGTTTACACATTTCATGCTTTCTTTTCTGTTTATCTCTTTGTATAGGATTTGAGGCATGCACTACAAATGATTAAATATTTCCAGCTTTAGACTATAAGAATATTACAAGTCAGCTCAGAGTTCTTTTCAATGACCTTCTACTGCAGTATCATGGAACGTCTTCATAACTTGCAATATCTTGATTGCTTATAGTTAGAGATTCTTTGTACCATACCCATGCTTATATTTAATTAGATTTATGAATAGGCTTAAGCTAACACTTTTGCAGGAAATGACTCTCTTGGTTGGCTATTTACCTTTGAGGTTGTTTGATGAACCCATGCAGAATTTGAGAGATGAGTTATATGTTTAGATGAGGTTCTTCATTTCAATTCTTTTGCAGTTTGTTGAAAGGGGTCCAAAACTATTTGGCGCCTATTCTGAGTACAGATCTATTTTCATGCCACATTTTGTGTACTTCTTGCACATTCTACATTTTTTTATTGAAGTGAATAGCAAATATTTAGATGGAAAATGCATCTTTTTTGATATCCCTTTAAAGTTTTTGAAAAAGCTCCTTCACTGCCCTGTTGTGTGAGCAGAGCCCTGTTGTGTTGAGCCGTGCCGAACGTTGTACGCTGAACCCGCAGTTGCAGTTGCCGTAGCCCCGCCCCCACGTCATACGCTAGCACCAGCGAGCAGAGCGGAGCGGACGAGTGGACGAGCAACGAGAGGATGAGCAACGTGGGAATGCGAAAACCCGCCGAGTAGTTGGACGGTTGAATATCCTCACGGCTCAGCATTGGTCAGAGCGGAGCCCGAGCTTGAGCGGCGCAATAGAATAAACCAAAGCTAAGGAAATCACTTGAGTCCTAGAGCGGAAAAAGGGGCCTCAACAGGCGTGACACGGGCATGGGGATTCGGTTTGCACGGCTCGCACAACAGAGGTAAGTGCAGGAGTTAAAGAACCTGTTGAATAACGGTTTGCCTGACGGACAGTGTGGAGATTGTGGGCAGTTACCCTTGAAAACTTTTAAGGGTAGGGATATAATCTGGGAGTGCGAAGTGTTTTCTAAACAGAGCTGGACATTGTTAATGGCTCCCAGGAAGAACAAAAGTGCCCTGGAATATAAACTGAGATCAAGAGAGACTGCAGGGGACCTGAGAACCTCTGGAGAAAGTGGGGAGAGCCCAGAGCTAAGACCAGCGAAGGGAATAAAGAAAAAGTGAAGAAAAGAGTGGACATAAGCAAAAGCCGGGGTGAATCTGCCTCAAGTTCGTTAAAAGAATTTGTGGGGAAACATTTTAAAAAGTTTTCTCACCAGTGAAGGCACTGGATATAGAGATAATAGAGGCCGCTATGCAGAAAGAATGTGGGGGTGGGAGTAGGAACGGTAATACTTCATTACCCCTCGAGGAGAATATAATAGAGTCGCAATTCTCGGCCAATCAGTCTCTACAGTGCTTATTGGATCAAAAGGGCTTATTGTCACCACGGTTATCATCACCACGGTTATCATCCTCACCATGTGGACTGTTTTCTTATGAACCTGAGATAGGTTCACATGACAGTCTGATCTCAAATAAGGGTATAAGGATAGAAGGAGAGGGTATAATTGGTAGAGGGCCAAGACCAAATGGTAAAGATAGTCAAAATCAATTTGATAATCAGAAAATAATGACAGAACGGAGTGAGGATTTGAACTTAACCCCAGGGTCAAATTTGGAACTCTCAGCTACCCCTGCTACTTCAATATTGGACCTTATGTTGTTACTACAGAGGACATTACAAGGGTTACTTGAAGTTACATTGTGAAATAATGATATTTTAAAAGTACAAAAAGAGCACCTAACTAAGATAGAGGGTGAGTTACAGGTGATTAGATGCCAAATGCCAACTATGATAAGACCAGTCCCAGATCCTGACTTGCAGCCCCCTGCAGAGGAACCGGCCGTAACAATCGACTCACTCAAGGAAACACATGAGGTTTATATTTCAAAACGGCCAATGAGAGTATTAAGAAGGGGTGAGGTCCTTAGATTTGGGTTAATTAACCGAGCAGGACGAGTAGGAAGGAAGCCACAAAAAAGGGGGGTAATAAGATAGTGAAAAGATCTAGGGCTGCAGAGGTGGGTTCCGGGGATAAGGCACATGTACCAAAGTCACCAAACCCCTTTAGGGGAATAACGAGGAAGAATACCCCAATGAAGCAAGATAAAAAGGTGCAAATAGATAGTAACCCAGGCAGGCAGGAGAAACAATTAAGGTATATACCCTCAATTGAGCCAAAAATTGACAGCCCACGAGTCGGCCATGGCCAAGGAGGAAGGTTTCAATCAGGTAATATACGGGATGTAGGAACTAGAAGGCCAAATAATCAAATCCATATGGCACAGATGGTTCAATATCTCGCCCTAAAAGGGGTAAGGAAGGAGGGCAAAGATAATAAGTGGCTATATTTTGAACCAATTCCAACAGGTAAAGGTGGTAAGAAGCTAAGGAAAAGGCTGCCACTAAATAGGTCACAACTTCTGCAAGCGTTTGCCCTATGCCCAAATTTGAAAGGTATAGGGACAAATGACCTAAGACAAGTGGGATTTGAACAAAACAAGGATGGAAAGGAGGTGACTAGGGTATTAGTGTATTCGGATTTGGTAAAGATTATGATTGAAAAAGCAGAGAGTGAGTTACAAAAGGAAGGCATACGGATAATACCTGAAGAGGAGGTGGAAATAGAAGCAGAAGGTAAAGAGTTGCAAGGAAAGGATTTTTTAAGGTGCCATGCAGGATTAAAAAGGAGACAGGTAAGGATAATTAACCAAGAAGAAGAGGAAGGAGCAGGTTGGGGAAATTTAAAAATAGTTGCAAATAATTCAGATGTGGAAAATTGGTGGGGAAACTGGAGTCAGGGAACTAGCCATGCAGGCCCCTCAAATAGGTTTATTGAGATGACAGGTGAGGAAGGATTCCTAGACGATGTAGAATAGGTAAAGGGTACGCCGCATGGCATAAGAATAGTTTACTGGAATATAAATGGTCTCGGAGATCATTCTAAACAAGAAAATATAAGGGAATTGGGAAAAAGTACCGAGATCATCTGTATCCAGGAAACCTGGCTATGCGGCAAGACTCCAATATTTGATGGTTTCCGCCAGATTAATCGGCCAGCGAAGAAACAAAGGTTTGGGCGCCCAGCGGGGGAATAATGACATTGTTGTCAACTAAAATAGTGAAGAAGGTGACAGAATTAATTGTAAAATGCAAATGGTTGCTTGCTTGCAGGTTAACTTTATCAGTTACTGACAAAATGAATACAAAGTTGCTGCTTGTAAATGTTTATATGCAATGGGCTAGTAAAGAGGAATATGTTGTAGAAATGAATTATTTTAAAGAAGATGTGGATTTAATATGTGAAAAGTACGACATGGATTTGATTTTAGTAATGGGGGATCTTAATCATAAACTGAACCCCAAGAATGTAGACTGTTGGTTCTCAGAATTATTGGAGTCCTATAATGTAACTCAAGCGACTTTCCCAGATAGTTTCCCTTCAGCTAATGATATCCAGCTGGGAAACTATCTAGGGACTAAAAGCCTCTTTTGCCTAAATGGTAGACATCCCCGAGATTGCCCAGCGAAGAAAACTTTTAAATTAGGCTCACAAAATTGCCCAATAGATTATGTCTTCATGTCAGCTTGGCATTTTGATTTAATCAAAGGTTTTAGGATTATAAACAGAGAAGGGAGTGACCACAACCCATTGGAGCTAGACCTTTTAGATATTCATTTGAATCCCAGTAACAAAGTTATTGAACAACAAGTGGGATATCCCAGGCGGATTACAACGAGGCTAACAGAAGAATTTATAGCCCGGTTAGTAATATTTCAGCAGAACTTAGATCTGGGCACAGTAACTGGTCAGTGCTTGGATTGGTATGTGGGTAAAATTGAAGAAGTGGTCCATAGGATGTGTGACGATCTAAGGAAAAATAAATTAAAGGTTAAGAAGATATTAAAAAGCCGGAGAGACAAAGAAGGTGGTTCTCAAAGGAATGTTTGGAAAAGAAGAGGAATTAAGAAGAGTTGCACGTAGCCTTAGTATAAAATACGAATATGATAGGGCCATCAAGCTCGTACAACTAAAAAGAGAATATAATATGTCAATTAGAAAGGCAAAAAGAGTCTATAAAGAAGGTTGCTGGACAAAGTTGCTTGAGGCAATAGAGACAAAGAATATACGCAAGTTCTGGAACCTGGTTCAATCAGCAGTGGACCGCCCACCGACCGCAATGAACTGTGTGGTAGAAGAGGCAGCATGGGAGAAATATCTGCTGGAACTATATAGCCCAGAAAGAGAACCGGAGGAGGATGTGCTGCCAGATTGGAGCGGTCTGGTAGCAGATTTAAAATCCGACTTTTCCGTCATAAAGGTGGAAAATACGATAAGAACGTTGAAGTTAACAAGGGCAGCCGGTCCACACAACCTCCCCGCCCAGATAATTAAAACTCATTTGAACTGGTGGGCAGAATTCTTTTCCAAGATGTTCCAAGTTATTTTAGATATCGGGAAGTTCCCCAATAATTGGAAGGGTGCAATAATTAGGCCTATACATAAGAAGGGCGATATGCATACCCCAAAGAACTACAGATTAATAAATCTGATAGATATTGGGGAAAAGATCTTCGCAAAAATAATACTAGGTAAACTAAAAGATTGGGTGGACCAGAAGTCAGTGGTACCGGTAGAACAGGGGGGATTTAAAGAGGGTCATTCTACAATAGATCATTGTTTCGCCCTTTGGGCACTTGCCCGGAAATCAATAGAGCAAAAAGGGAAAATGTATTGTTGCTTTGTTGATTTTCGGGCAGCCTTTGATTCAGTGGACCGTAAGAGCCTATGGGAGTGTCTGATAAAGTACAATATATCGGAAGGCCTACTGGCCATTCTAAAAGAACTTCATAGTGAGAATTGGGCTCAAGTAATTAAGGATACACAAGGGTCATTGACACAGAAAACAGCCATAGGGAATGGACTAAGACAGGGCTGTGTCTTGGCCCCCCTGCTCTTCGCCATATTCCTAGCCGACTTACCGGCAGCATTGGAAGTGGAAAGAAGTGCAAGCCCCAGAATGAGCGGCAGGAAAGTATCATGTCTTCTATACGCAGATGACCTTGTGATACTTGACCGAACGGAGCTAGGGCTCCAAAGGAAATTAAATGTTTTTAGAGAATACTGTGAGGCAAAGTTTTTAGTTGTAAATATGGAGAAAACAAAGATTTTATGTTTTGGTAAGAGAGATACAAATTTTAACTGGTTTTTAGGACAAATAAAATTGGAAATTGTAAAAGAATATAGATACCTGGGCCTTTGGTTCGACAATTCTCTAAAGTGGTATACTCACTTAGAAACTCAAAAAACAAAAGCGTTTTCTTCTATTTGTGGGCTGAAAAAATTTAACAAGGATTATGGGGACATGTCACATAGACCAATGTTAAAGGCATATGAAGCCATGATCCCACCCCAAGTTTTGTATGGGTCTGAAGTTCTAACCTTAAGCGGCAAAGGAGATTGGGATCGGGAAGAAGGCAAGGCCCTAAAAACGTTATTGTCCTTACCAAGTTCTACAATGATCCAGGCAATTAGAATGGAGTTAGGAACAATAGCGTGGAGTAGTCAGGCCCAAATGTCTCTGCTAAGATTCTGGAAGCGCCAGGATCCAGGGGGAGTACAGAAAGTCTCACACTGGTGTAGTGAGGAGATCCGGCATAGTAGCCTAAAATGGGCCAGGGATGCGAGAAAGAAAATCCAGGCTATAGATGGGAGTTTAAATGTAAGCTCAGTACAGCACCCTCTGGATGTAGATTTTACCAAGAGTTCTCTTAGGTACCAAGGCCTGGAACAGTCAAGGATGCTTGACCTGGAATATCTGAGCAAGAAAAAATCGGTACAAGGTATAATAAACTCTTGGGTAAATGCTGCATGGTATCCGTATCTGGAAACCATGCCTAATCATGGGCTTAGGTGTGAAATCCTAAGAGTACGAACTGGCATCAACCCATGGTTAATGGAGGGAAAAATAAAAGCAGCAATGTTATATCCAGACGGTACATGTAAATGTGGGCTTGGAACCAAAGCTGAAATTCTGCATATACTGCTAGATTGCCTTGCGTTACAAGATTTGAGAAAATTGTTTTTACGCCCATTATTCGTAAAATACGGAATAAGGTCACGAGCCCAAGCTATTGTTTTAATAACAGACATGACAAGTCTCGATATCGCTATAGCACTAGGAAACTATATGAAAGGTATAAACAGCTTTTTACGGGATAAACTAAAGGGAGGTTAGGAAATGTATTTACTTTTAAAAATCTCCCGCCTACACAATTGGTCCAGTTATAATGAACACTATATGAAATTGAATTGTTTTAAACGCTGCTGTTATTGGGGAAAGGAAGTGGATAATGTACCCCTTTTAAAATAGAGTACTAATGGCACTGTTATTTTAATGATTTTTAGGTGGTTTTAAATTTTTACTACAAGTGTATATAATATGAATATGTTGCTGTTATTGGAGAGGAGGTGGACATTGGATCTATTAACATTTGTACTAGCTAAGATAATCTTAAGGAATTGTGTGGTTTTATTTATTTCCTTTGTGATTCTTGTTGTTTAGAGACTATGGTCTAAATAAACAGAGTTTTCTCTCTCTCTCAATCATGCTTTGGATCAGCCCACATAACAGCCATTGGGAGTTGTAGCTGTCGAAATATGACATATGTTGTTTTTCATCTTAACTACCAGTCACTAGCGGAAGGGGTTAGCCCTTGCAACACTTTCATGGGCCCAGTACATCAGCACTTCATTGAGCTGCTGTTTGGAGTAAATATATGCAGTGATACTGCAGGGGAGTCAACCCTGCAGATCATAAACATGCAATGTATGGTATGATTGGAAAGTAGCTCAAGAAGTCATGATGGGTATCCACAAGGGCTTACATCGTATACAACATGATAGGTTATTGGTAAAACATTCACACCCTGAGAGCCAATTCAAAGCTTGGGAATAAAGGAACATATTGACCTCGAGGGCGAGCAAAGCTTAACTATTACCTTATGCTGGGTTAAAATAAGTTAGGTTGTGGTATGTTGGATGTGTAGATGAGCAGCAAGGTGTCTTTTTTATGGCCATTACCAAATTGTAAAGACCATTGACAGCCGCTCCTCGAGTCCAAGCACATTCCCAATGCAGACCGTTTTGTGATTTAGAAAATTCTGAGGCACACGCTGAAGCCCAGTGCACGCTCACTTTCCCCTTGTTACTTTTGGCACCTTACTGCCTTCGTCTCACTCTCTTCAGAGCCCGTTTATGTTTTTATGCCATCCCCTGCTTGCTTTGATTATCTCTCTAGCTCTCAGCCTGACTTTGATACCCTCTTGATGCAGACAAGCTTGAGCAGCGCCCTTAGCCTTGAAAGACCGAAGGTGCTACTTACTCGGACCAGCTCCAATTCAAGATCTCACTGAATAGACCTCAATGGCTTTTGCAGCAAATAGTTTTATTAATTAATCCAAGCACATATATTTTCTTATTCATCAGTCGATATACTCTGACCCATTCATCCATCCATGTACTCATCCGTGCATGCAGCCATTTGTCCCTGCACTCAATATATTCTTCAACCATTGGTTGATTCTACATTTACCCATTCATCCAACTACAAACTGTACACACAAACTCACCATCAATGAAGACAGAGTTTCCCTTAAGAGACACACTGACTTTGCCAATGCTTGCTAGCCTTTGCCTACAAACCACAATAGCTTAAGTTGTGATTACAAATTTAGAATTTTAAGAAAGTCTAAAATCCAGGATGAAGTCTGTCTCTAATTTCCTTATTACAGACGACATGTTTCCAGTTGAAGCCATCAAACTCCTCTGTGATGTGTAAAATCTTTACCATGTATTGCAGGGGATACTTTAGCCCATATATAACTAATTGCTATACATAATGATGGAGTGTGCAAACTTTAAGCGTATTTCCTTTTGCACTTAATAGGTCTGTAAAGAGTTTACACATTTCATGCTTTCTTTTCTGTTTATCTCTTTGTATAGGATTTGAGGCATGCACTACAAATGATTAAATATTTCCAGCTTTAGACTATAAGAATATTACAAGTCAGCTCAGAGTTCTTTTCAATGACCTTCTACTGCAGTATCATGGAACGTCTTCATAACTTGCAATATCTTGATTGCTTATAGTTAGAGATTCTTTGTACCATACCCATGCTTATATTTAATTAGATTTATGAATAGGCTTAAGCTAACACTTTTGCAGGAAATGGCTCTCTTGGTTGGCTATTTACCTTTGAGGTTGTTTGATGAACCCATGCAGAATTTGAGAGATGAGTTATATGTTTAGATGAGGTTCTTCATTTCAATTCTTTTGCAGTTTGTTGAAAGGGGTCCAAAACTATTTGGCGCCTATTCTGAGTACAGATCTATTTTCATGCCACATTTTGTGTACTTCTTGCACATTCTACATTTTTTTATTGAAGTGAATAGCAAATATTTAGATGGAAAATGCATCTTTTTTGATATCCCTTTAAAGTTGATGGATCTGCATGAAACTTGGCAGAGCTAAACTAAGCTAAACGCCTTCATTGCCTGCCATAAAACTCACTCAGTCACCCTGTAATATAGAAGATAATATTTTGCACTAAAAAACATAATGTAGCATAGTTCTCCAAACATTATAGGAGATGCACAATCATGAGTGCCTCATTTGTTTATTGCAATGTAAGACGCCCAAAAATTAGTCTGCATTCTAAATTGTTGACTCAAAGAACCTGCAAAATAATTCAATTTATTCAAAAGTGTCTCTATTGGTTCCCGAATGTCTATATAGATGATGCTGTCCCAGGCAAATAAACTAAAATATTCACTCTGGGCCAGATTTACCATTGGATTGAGTTACCCTTGCATCCTGCATGGTGCCACAAGGGCAATGCAATCCTTAAGCCAAATTTATCAAGCAACTGAAAGCCACATTGCATCACTGTGTGTTGCTTGGTAAATCTGCATTAAAGCAGGGCAGTGCAAGTCACTGCCTTGCATTACTCTTCCCTGGGAAATTATTTAATGGGTGGAGGGTGGATGTTCCCTCAAATCCACCCACGGATTTTGGTGCATTCCCAGATTTACAAAGACTGGTAAACCTGAGAATGCATTAAAATGCTAAGCCTTCCCAAAAGAGGTGCGATGAGGAGAAATATATTTATTTTGCCTCATTGTTTCCTATTCTGCAGCACTCTCAGAAAGAGTTAAATGCCTCTAAGGTTTGTTTTTGTGCTGGAAGGTGTCCATTCCTAAACAAAAACAATCCTGCCTGCAATGCAGGCACCCTTACACCATAACATAAGGATGCCTAGGTTGGCGCTGGGCTGCACGGAGTGAGGAGAGAGCAGGAATACACCGTATCTTGATAGATATTGCGCATTGCATTTGACGCAGCACAGCAACTTGTCTTGCTGCGGTGCTGTTAGAAATGGGGGTCTCTAGTTGGCAAGGGCTTGCACCTTTGTCCAAGTAGGGACCCTTCTTCCTAGTCAGGATAAGGGAGTTACACTCCTAAAATAACCCCTGCTCACCCCCTTGGTAGCTTGGCACGAGCAGTCAGGCTTATCTTAAAGGCAGTGTGTAAAGCATTTGCACATAACCAACAGTAATACAGTGTAAGCACTACAAACGGACACCACACCAGTTTAGAAAAATATCCAATATTTTATATACTTAAAACAAGACCAATACGATAAAAATCCACAGTACAGTAGTTTAAAAATCTTCAGTTATCACAGTGTCCTTAAAAACAGTTCCTTGATGTCGATAGCTCTGTCCGGGGCTATCACGGCGTCGTGAACAAACAAATCCAAACAGTTCTGGCTGACCGCGGCGTCGCGGGTCAGCTACGGAGTCGGGAAGACCCGCAAACAGTACCTTTCAGAAATGCAGGGCATCGATGACCTCGCGGTGAGCTTCCGAAAACACGGCGTCCGCAGGCGTCGGTTCCGGAGGTCGGTGCAGGCGTCGTCGGGGCCCTCGAAGTCACACGCGTTGCAGATCGATCTCCTCTCTGTTGAAGTCAGGAGCGCTGGCGTCGGCAGGCGTCGAGTCCTGCGGTGCGAAGTGCAGCGGTGCGGCGTGCGGTGCCCTCAGGTCGCGTGCGAGCGGCGGCTCGTGGCGGCGTCAGATGGTGTCGTCGGTGAGACCAGGGTCGCGGCGTGAGATGAAGGCAGTGCTCGTCATGGTGCTGGCAGGTCACGGTGCAGCAGCGGCGTCGTCGTTGCTGAAGCGCTGTCGTCGGCTGACGAACTGGAGTCGATGGCACTGGCGTCGGTAGGCCAAGGCTGCGGTGCGGGATGAGGGCGGTGCGTCATGTAACTGTACGAGCGGTGCCCTCGAACCACGGTGGAAGCAGCGGCGTCGAGTCCGGCATGGAGCGGCGTCGTCGGGGATACCAAGGCGTCGTCGCGAGGCGGTGCGGAGTGCGGTGCCCACAGGTCGCGGTGCGAGCAGCGGCTTGGTGGCGGCATCAGCAGGCGTCGTCGGTGATACCAGGGTCGCGGTGCAGCGTTGCGGTGGTGCTCTCTGCGGTGCCAAAGCTTCGGCGTGAAGCGAGGCGGTGCGGAGTGCGGTGCCCACAGGTCGCGGTGCAAGCAGCGGCTCGGTGGCGGCATCGACAGGCGTCGTCGGTGAGACCAAGGTTGCCGTGCGGCGTTGCGGCGGTGCCCTCTGCGGTGCCTTCGGGACACGGAGTCCGCAGCGGCGTCGTAGACGGCGTCGGGCTTGAAGTCTTTGCTGTTCCTGAGACTTCTTGAACAGGGGGCAAGCTCTACCTCAAGCCCTTGGAGACACTCACAAAGTAGATAGCAGAAAGTTCAGTCCAGTCCTTTCACTGCCCAAGACAGAAGCAGCCACTGCAGGCCAACACAGCAAAGCACACAGCAAAGTGGTAGTTCCTCCTCACAGCTTCTCCAGCTCTTCTTCTTGGCAGTCTTCTTGATCCAAAAGAGTTCTAAAGTTCTGGGGTTTGGGTCCCCCTTTTTATCCTCAATTTCTCTTTGTTCTCCGAAGGCAGAGAGGCCTTTGCCTAGTCCAAACCAGTTCTGGTCAGTCTTGGAGCACTTTGTTGACAAGAATCCTTCTTTCCTTTTGCAGTGTAGGCCAGGGACATCAGACACACCACAGGAGGTGGAGCCAGCATTGTGGAGGGAAGGCACAGCCCTATTCAGGTCCCAGGTGCATCTCCTCCCACTCATCTACATGTAGATCTTGCTATTCAGCCCTGTGCTGACTCACCCTGTCTCCTGGAATCCCCCAGCCCCTGTCACTCACACTCCAGACAAGGAATACACAACCTAGCGGAGGCAGGCTTGGATGGTTAGAGAAGAAAATACCTACTTTCTAAAAGTGGTATTTTCAAACACAGAATGTTAAAACCAACTTCACTAAAAGATGCATTTTATCATTCTGAGTTCAGGCATACTAAACTCGACTTTCTACCATGTTCCCTGGGTCAGTTAGGATCATAGGATGTAATAATCAAAACTGCCCATTCTGGCCTATGGGGAACAGGTAGCCTTGCAATAGTGAAAACGAAGTAGGCTGTATTTCACTATCAGGACATGCCACACACACCAGGGCATGTCCTACCTTTCACATACAATGCACCCTGCCCACAGGGGTACCTTGGGCCTACCTTAGGGGTGACTAACATGTAGAAAAGGGAAGGTTTAGGGACTGGTAAGTGTGTCCACTTGCCAAGTCGACATGGCAGCCCCAGGCTGCGCACATGCTCTGCAATGGCAGGCCAGAGTTACACTTTACGGGCTGTTTGCGTAGGTGGCACAATCCAGTGCTGCAGCCCACCAACAGCATTTGATTTATAGGCCCTGGCACTCGCAGTGCACTTTACGAGGGACTGACACATAAATCAAATAGGCCAATCATGGAAACACCAATCCATAACACACTTTCTACAGGAGTACTTGCACTTTCCCACTGGACAGCAGTGAGGAAAGTGCGCAGAATCATTACACCAGCAAAAACAGAGTCAAAACCAGGAGGTCCGAAAGCAAAAAGTCAGGGGAAACACGCCAAAAGATGCCAAGTCTAATACATGTCCCCTCCAGCTGAAAGTAGGGAGAACTACCCAACCTCCCGGGAGTTCTCTTCACTAAGGCAGAAGAACCTGGACAGACCATCTGCGTTTGCATGTTCTGTGCCAGGGCGGTGTTCCACCGTAAAGTCCATTCCCTGTAGGGAGATGGACCACCTCAGCAGTTTTGGATTCTCACCCCTCATTTGCATCAACCATCTGAGGGGCCTGTGGTCTGTCTGAACCCGGAAGTGAGTCCCAAACAGGTATGGTCTCAGCTTCTTCAGAGCCCAGACCACAGCAAAATCTTCCCTTTCTATGGCACTCCACCTCTGTTCCCTGGGGAGTAGTCTCCTGCTAAGGAAGACTACAGGCTGATCCAGGCCCTCTTCGTTCAGTTGTGAGAGCACCGCTCCCACACCATGCTCTGAAGCGTCAGTCTGCACGACGAATATTTTGGAGAAGTCAGGTGCCTTGAGCACGGGCGCTGTGCACATGGCTGCCTTCAGGGCATCAAAAGCTTTCTGGCAGGACTCAGTCCAGATCACCTTCCTGGGCTGCTTCTTTGAAGTCAGCTCTGTTAAGGGGGCAACGATGGTGCCATAGCCCTTAACAAATCTCCTATAGTAGCCGGTGAGACCTAAGAAGGCTCTCACCTCTGTCTGGGTCTTGGGGGGCTCCCAAGCCAGAATGGTGTCGATCTTGGGTTGTAGGGGCGCCACCTGGCCGCTTCCTACCTGGTGTCCCAAGTACACCACAGAACCCTGCCCGATCTGGCACTTACTGGCCTTGATCGTGAGGCCTGCACTTTGCAGAGCCCTCAACTCTTTCTCAAGGTGCTGTAAATGTTCTTCCCAGCTGGAACTGAACACAGCAATGTCATCCAGGTAGGCAGCACTGAAATCCTCCAGTCCAGCCAACACCTGATTGACCAACCTCTGAAAGGTGGCAGGGGCATTCTTCAACCCAAAGGGCATCACCCGAAATTGGTAATGACCTACTGGGGTTGAGAATGCTGACCTCTCCTTGGCCCCATCGGTTAAGGCAATCTGCCAGTACCCAGACGTTAAATCAAACGAGCTGAGGAACCGGGCAGCTCCCAACCGATCAATGAGCTCATCAGCCCTGGGGATGGGGTGCGCGTCAGTCCTGGTGACGGCATTGAGCCCACGGTAGTCCACACAAAACCGGAGTTCTGGAGTGGCACCAGGTGCAGCAGCCTTTGGGACCAAGACCACTGGGCTGGCCCAAGGACTGTTGGAGGGCTCAATCACCCCTAACGCCAACATCTTAGAGACCTCCTCCTTGATGCTGGCCCTGACCCGGTCAGTCAACCTGTAAATTTTGTGCTTCACAGGAGGGCTGTCACCAGTATCCACGTCATGGGTACACCAGTGAGTTACCACCTCTTCATTTCTTCCTGGCTTGCTTCTAGGTTCGCCTGAGCGAGTTTCCTGAAGCGGGCAGTTTGGTTTCTAAAGGCCAGCATGTAACTAAACACATCCTGGGGAGTTTTCCTGGGAGCTGCCTCCCAACCTTCCTTTACCAAACTCAGAGGTCCTCTGATAGGGTGGCCATACAGGAGCTCAAAGGGGCTGTACCCAAGAGTCTTCTGAGGCACCTCCCTGTATGCAAAGAGTAGGCATGGCAAGAGGACGTCCCACTTACGCCTCATGGGTTCTGTTAGACCCTTGATCATGCCTTTCAAGGTCTGGTTGAATCTCTCCACCAGACCGTTTCCTTGTGGGTGGTAAGTAGTGGTGAACTTGTAGGTTACACCACACTCCTTCCATAGGGATGTCATATACTTGGATATGAAATTGGTCCCCCTGTCAGAAACCACCTCTCTGGGGAAGCCCACACGGGAAAAGATCCCCATTAACACCCGGCCCACCACTGGCGCCGTCGTTGTCCTGAGAGGGATTGCCTCCGGGTACCGGGTGTCATGGTCCACCAAGACCAGGATGTACCTGTTGCCCATGGCTGTCTTGGGATCCAGTGGCCCCACAATATCCATCCCTACCCTTTCAAAGGGTGTTCCAACAACAGGAAAAGGTTGGAGAGGAGCTTTGACCTTCCTCCCACTCTTACCACTTGCCTGGCAAGTTTGGCAAGACCTACAGTGTGCATCTGACTGCCTTCGCATTTGGGGCCAAAAGAAGTGGGTGACAAGCCTGTCAAAGGTCTTGTCCTGCCCCAAATGTCCTGCCAAAGGCACGTCATGAGCCAGACCCAGTAGGAAGGTCCTGAAGCGCTGGGGTACCACCAGCACACGGGCTGACCCAGGCTCAGCAACCTTAGGCTCACTGTATAGGAGACCATTCTCCCTGTAGATCAGATGTGACCCGGACTGATTACCAGCTGCCTGGTCTGCAGCCTGCCGCCGCAGACCCTCCAGAGTAGGGCACTCGTTCTGCTCCCTGCAGAACTCCTCCCTGGTGGGACCCCCTTCTTGCTGCCAATGAGTCAGCTCAGAGATGTCTCCCAGTTTGGCTACCTGCTCCCCTGAAGGCACCGGGGCGTCCCCCTCGAGGTCCGCCTCCTCCCGGTCCGTGGGAACTTCAGGGGCCGGTTTCCCGCGCCCCCTGCCCGTCCTCTTGGCAGGGACTTGGGCCATTGTTCCAGGCTCCAAGTCCTCTTGATCACCCTTTCTGGCTGCCATTGACCGAGTAGACACGCATGCCCACTCTGACAACCCAAGCATCTCCAAGTGAGACCTGAGCTCAACATCCTTCCATAAGGACTGCTCCAGGTCGTTACCTAGCAGACAATCTACAGGCATGGTAGGGTTCACAACCACCCTCAAGGGACCTGAGACCCCCCCCATTCAAAGGGAACCTGCGCCACCATACACTGGCGCTCAGAGTTGTCAACAGCAACTACTTGGTGGAATGCCCCTGGGACTACCTGCTTCTCAGAGACCAGGTGACACCGGACTGAGGTCACACTGGCTCCAGTATCTCTGAGAGCCTCTACCCTGTTCCCATTGATGGTCACCCAGGTGCTATATTTCTTTGTGTTAGGGGGCACCTGGTTTCCTGGGACCATCTCACTGTCCCCTAGTGAGACGAGGGTCATTTCTGCGGGATCCCCACCCTCCTGTGGGCACCCCTCCTCCCCAAGCGCTACACTAGCCAACACTTTGGACTGTCCACCGGTGGGTGGCTGTGTCCCCTTTGGGCACTTGGGGTCCCCCTTCAAGTGACCTACCTGGTCACATGCATAACACTTGCGGGGGGCGGTCTCAACAGGCTTTCCTGTAGAGACCCCTTTCTTCTTATCACCTGGGGGATGGGAACCTTTACCCTGGGTACTAGTTTGGGGCCCTTTAGAGAACTCCTGTGCTTTACCCTTGTCCCCCCCACTTTTCTGCTGGGGACCCTGCCCACCTTTGGCTGAGTCTCCCCCAAACGCTTTCTTGTGGACCCTGGTACTCACCCAGCGGTCCGCCTCCATAGCAAGCTTCCTGGGGTCAGTTAGCTTACTATCAACTAGGTGCTGGCGCAGATCTGAAAAACATAGACTAGACAAGTGCTCCCATGCAATCAAATTGTAGAGCCCCTGAAAATCTGTTACATTACTGCCCTTCACCCAACCATCCAGCGACCTACAGAACATATCCACACATTCCAACCAAGTGTTGGCCTCAGACTTTTTACTGGACCTAAACTGATCCCTGTACTTCTCAGGAGTGAGTCCATACCTAGTGAGGAGAGCGTCTTTCATGTCAGCATAGGTGAGGTCTTGCCCCTTACCCAAAGCTATCAGGGTATCCCTAGCTTCTTCTGGAAAGAGAGGCCACAAACCTGCCCCCAGTTCCTTTCAGGGACCCCATTCATATGAATAGATGACTCGAACCCTTGAAACCACCTTTGTATGTCATCACCCTTTTTGTACTCTTTACCTACATTCTTGGGGATGTGTACAATCCTGTCTGTGTGTGCTGAAGCGTTGCTGCCACCATCTGAGCCGGTTCTACTCTTTAGCTCCAGCTCCTTGATAATTCTCTCATGATCTAACATCATCTTCCTTTCCTCCATGGCTATTCTCTTGTCTTCCCTCTCACTTTCTATTCTGAGTTTCTCCAATTCAAACCTCCTTACTTCCCGCCTGTCCTCCAGCTCCTCTGGGGACAAGCTACTGCTGCCTGGCCTGGAGGGCTCCCCCTCCCAAAAGCACATCCACCCTAGGAACAGGCTCCTCCACCTCTCCACTGAGATCACCAGATTGCTCACTGGCATGTCTGGCTGCTACCCAGGCCCTCAGCGCCTTTTGTAGCTCATCCTTCCTGGTGAGGCCTCTGACCTGGACTTTCAGGTTCTTGCAAATCGATTTTAACTCCTTGACATTGTAGGCTTCCAATCGATCCTCCTCAAAGGCAATTTCTACTGATGCAATTGACGATACTATAGATTCAGGCATGTTGAAGTAGCAAGTTCAAACTGGCAAGATCAAAAATAGGCCAAAAAGAAAAAGAACCTGTATGTGGTACGTAATGGTCTGCGATATGGTAGTAGTGCACACCAATCACTGTAAGTCAAGTGCAAATACAAGTCCTATCCTCACCGCTGACAACAAATGTTAGAAATGGGGGTCTCTAGTTGGCAAGGGCTTGCACCTTTGTCCAAGTAGGGACCCTTCTTCCTAGTCAGGATAAGGGAGTTACACTCCTAAAATAACCCCTGCTCACCCCCTTGGTAGCTTAGCACGAGCAGTCAGGCTTATCTTAGAGGCAGTGTGTAAAGCATTTGCACATAACCAACAGTAATACAGGGTAAGCACTACATACGGACACCACACCAGTTTAGGAAAATATCCAATATTTTTATATACTTAAAACAAGACCAATACGATAAAAATCTACAGTACAGTACTTTAAAAATCTTCAGTTATCACAGTGTCCTTAAAAACAGTTCCTTGATGTCGATAGCTCCGTCCGGGGCTATCACGGCATCGTGAACAAACAAATCCAAACAATTCTGGCTGACCGCGGCGTCGCGGGTCAGCTACGGTGTCGGGAAGACCCGCAAACAGTACCTTTCAGAAATGCAGGGCGTCGATGACCTCGCGGTGAGCTTCCGAAAACACGGCGTCCGCAGGCGTCGGTTCCGGAGGTCGGTGCAGGCGTCGTCGGGGCCCTCAAAGTCACACGCATTGCAGATCGATCTCCTCTCTGTTGAAGTCAGGAGCGCTGGCGTCGGCAGGTGTCGGGTGCTGCAGTGCGAAGTGCAGCGGTGCGGCGTGCGGTGCTCTCAGGTCACGGTGCGAGCAGCGGCTCGGTGGCGGCGTCAGATGGCGTCGTCGGTGAGACCAGGGTCACGGTGTGAGATGAAGGCGGTACTCGTCACGGTGCTGGCAGGTCACGGTGCAGCAGCGGCGTCGCCGTTGCTGAAGCGCTGTCGTCGGCTGACGAACTGGAGTCGATGGCACCGGCGTCGGTAGGCCAAGGCTGCGGTGCGGGATGAGGGCAGTGCGTCGTGTAACTGTACGAGCGGTGCCCTTGAACCACGGTGCAAGTAGGGGCGTTGAGTCTGGCGTGGAGCGGCGTTGTCGGGGATACCAAGGCGTCGTCGTGAAGCGAGGCGGTGCGGAGTGCGGTGCCCACAGGTCGCGGTGCGAGCAGCGGCTCGGTGGCGGCGTCAGCAGGCGTCATCGGTGAGACCAGGGTCGCGGTGCGGCGTTGCGGCGGTGCTCTCTGCGGTGCCAAAGCTTCGGCGTGAAGCGAGGCGGTGCGAAGTGCGGTGCCCACAGGTCGCGGTGCAAGCAGCGGCTCGGTGGCGGCGTCGACAGGCATCGTCGGTGAGACCAAGGTTGCGATGCGGCGGTGCCCTCTGCGATGCCTTCGGGACACGGAGTCGGCAGCGGCGTCGTAGACGGCATCGGGCTTGAAGCCTTTGCTGTTCCTGAGACTTCTTGAACAGGGGGCAAGCTCTACCTCAAGCCCTTGGAGACACTCACAAAGTAGATTGCAGAAAGTTCAGTCCAGTCCTTTCACTGCCCAAGACAGAAGCAGCCACTGCAGGCCAACACAGCAAAGCACACAGCAAAGTGGTAGTTCCTCCTCACAGCTTCTCCAGCTCTTCTTCTTGTCAGTCTTCTTGATCCAAAAGAGTTCTAAAGTTCTGGGGTTTGGGTCCCCCTTTTTATCCTCAATTTCTCTTTGTTCTCTGAAGGCAGAGAGGCCTTTGCCTAGTCCAAACCAGTTCTGGTCAGTCCTGGAGTACTTTGTTGACAAGACTCCTTCTTTCCTTTTGCAGTGTAGGCCAGGGACATCAGACACACCACAGGAGGTGGAGCCAGCATTGTGGAGGGAAGGCACAGCCCTATTCAGGTCCCAGGTGCATCTCCTCCCACTCATCTACATGTAGATCTTGCTATTCAGCCCTGTGCTGACTCACCCTGTCTCCCCCAGCCCCTGTCACTCACACTCCAGACAAGGAATACACAACCTAGCAGAGGCAGGCTTGGATGGTTAGACAAGAAAATACCTACTTTCTAAAAGTGGTATTTTCAAACACAGAATGTTAAAACCAACTTCACTAAAAGATGCATTTTATCATTCTGAGTTCAGGCATACTAAACTCGACTTTCTACCATGTTCCCTGGGTCAGTTAGGATCATAGGATGTAATAATCAGAACTGCCCATTCTAGCCTATGGGGAACAGGTAGCCTTGCAATAGTGAAAACGAAGTAGGCTGTATTTCACTATCAGGACATGCCACACACACCAGGGCATGTCCTACCGTTCACATACAACGCACCCTGCCCACAGGGGTACCTTGGGCCTACCTTAGGGGTGACTAACATGTAGAAAAGGGAAGGTTTAGGGACTGGCAAGTGTGTGCACTTGCCAAGTCGACATGGCAGCCTCAGGCTGCGCACAGGCTCTGCAATGGCAGGCCAGAGTTACACTTTACGGGCTGTTTGCGTGGGTGGCACAATCCAGCGCTGCAGCCCACCAACAGCATTTGATTTATAGGCCCTGGCACTCGCAGTGCACTTTACTAGGGACTGACACATAAATCAAATAGGCGAATCATGGAAACACCAATCCATAACACACTTTCTACAGGAGTACTTGCACTTTCCCACTGGACAGCAGTGAGGAAAGTGCGCAGAATCATTACACCAGCAAAAACAGAGTCAAAACCAGGAGGTCCGAAAGCAAAAAGTCAGGGGAAACACGCCAAAAGATGCCAAGTCTAACAGGTGCTCTGCATCAAAGTTTGATAAACCTGGCCCTCTATTTGCACACACTCAGCATTCATTTGAGCAGTATACATGCGCTTTGTGTTATGAGGGCAGCAATAATCTAATCCTCAGCATGTGTGTGGTGAGAAGACTGATCAAAAATTTTGTCTAGCCCCTGTGCAATATTTCAGGGTTGTGATAGACATATAAATATGTATTGTCTACAGTAGCACAGAGACAACTCCGTCTGAGCCGCTGACATACAGACGTTTGGCCATTTGACGGCCCACCTGATTTATTGTGGGTAGTCCAAAAAAAAATCACTGCCTCTTACCACCAGGTAAAGGCGGTAAGGGGCAGTGAAAACTGCAAGATAACCCACACCCCATCGGATACAGCTCCCATGAAGTGTAGGTCATTAGTTTTTGTTTACTTTTTAAAAATAAAATACTGCTTTGGGATTTTGTTTTTGAAAATAAAAAACAGGTTAAAAGTTTGACTGATAACACCGTTATGTTGACAGAGCTGCCTGTCAAACATTTAATACATTGACAGGAACTGCAATGATAGCAGTGGACATCTCTAGATTTGGAGAACAGGTACTCCTTCAGAGTAGTTTACTCCATCACCCTGACGGAGTAAAGACCATCCTCTGCAGTCTAAGGGGGATATTACCAAGGAATTGCGATAATTATCGCAAAGCGCGCTTAGCGCTGTTTTTTTTATCGCCGACTATCGCTGGATTTCATCGCGGAGATAACGCGTTATTATCAACGCTTATCTCCAAGGCGATCAAAAATCCAGCATAGCGGCAAAACCCAGCAATAGCGCGAGAAATCCAGCGATGAATTCACTGCGCTAATGAAAAGCTTGCTAATAGGCAGGTGAGGACTTAACCTTACAATCCACCTCCCATTGACTATAATGGTTAAGTCAGGTTTTTAGCAGGTGTTAGATTCCAGCGATAATCGCGGTTAGCGGGAATTTTTTTATCGCTTCGCGGGCATTGCTAATAGGGGGAAGTTGTGTTTGCGACTGTTTTCAGTCGCTTTTAGTTGGGAACGCCTACTTTGCATGTCATTAGCGATATATATCGCTGACATGCAAAGCGGCACCAAAACGGTCGCTTTCGCCATAAAGCTGTCGCTAACAGCTGTTAGCGACAGCTTGCTAATAGGGCGATAGAAATATCGCCGCTTTAGCGGCAAAAAGTGCCGCTAAAGCGGCGATAACGCCCTTGGTAATATGCCCCTAAATTGGCCTTTCAGACTTCAAGAGAGTGCAGTTTACACATCCTTCGTTTTCCTGTGCTTCGTTCCACTGTTCTTGTTATTCTTTTTATATCCAGCTATGTCAAAGTATTTAGCACTTCAATAAGTCTACAGAGGTGAAAATAAAGCAGGACATTTTTAATGTTGGCAGGGACCAAGTTATGGGACTGATGCACAAAGGTTTTTTGCAGTCACAATATTTGCCATTCAGAAAATCAGGGGTTTTAGACTGCGAAAATGCAGGTCAACCTGTAGAAAAGACAGTGCACTTTATGGCCCATAAAAACTTCCAAAGGAGGCACGTAATTTGTGATTCACAAATTATCAATGCCTTGTGACCTTAATAGCAGTTTCAAAGAATACGCAAGGGACAGGTTCCATATTGTGAATAGCGGCTGCTGGCATTAGGTTTCAGAAGGTGTTCCATTGGAGAGGTGCATGATCCTCCCAATGTTGTAATCTGAATGTCAATTTTTTTTACTGTCGAGAGATGCCCAAGTGCCTGTAAAGTCTTAGGTGCTAAGGCTTTCCCGCAGCGCTAAACCCTTTTTGATGCTTGGAGCAATTTGAAGATAAGCTTTATAACTTTTTTCCACAAAAGATATCCAGGCAAAGTGCATGTCCTTCCCCCCCACAGATTAGGGATTCTCATGGTACCCAGGGTTTGTGGAATTCCCCGGAGGCAACCAAGAAAATAATCATAGTTTAGCAATTCTTTTTGATAAATGGGAGAATATGCTGTACATGAAAGTGTACGTTCTTTTTAAATGGCATCAACAAAAGGTTTTCAACCTCTGTGACTGCCTAGCAGAGCCCTGCTGTTTCCCAAGCAGCCATAGTGACCAAGAAGAGCTGGGGCTTTCTGAACATCCTTTTTGCTCTCTGTTGAATTTGCCCACTTTGCTACTCGCCTAGTCACTCATCAGGTTCCTAATGGCAGCTTTGCATCTTGGGATGGACTAAAGCCTTGTTCCTTTTCATTGCCACACATAACACATGAATGTGGTGCAATGCTGTAAAATAGAATGTGACACAGACACCAGGAACACAGACAATGGGCACCAGACTACTGATTGTAGGAAGGTGAATGGGCGTAGACTGGACTTTAAGCTTATTGCTCTATATAGTTGTTAAGCCAGCTTCCTTGAGCTCCAGCCCGCTAAACAACCTACCCCCTGCTCCTGGTATGCGATGACAAAGCCCAGACTTGATGGCAGTATATTTCTGTATGATCATAACAGTACCACCACTATATGGTGGTAGCAAACCTCACATATACTACTGACGTTTGAAGTCAGCACAGATCTGGAATATGATGGATGTCCCCAGTCAAACAATGGCAACCCTCATGGCAGATGATAGACGCATACCCCTAAAACATAATGATAATACACACCTTAAATTATTTCCAAAGCCACGTCTCTTTTCGTGATATCATTAGGGGTACAGATTAAATGATAGTATTAGCTGTGATGCCATCAGTGAGTCAATAGGTTGGTTTTGTAGTTTATGCACCGACTATACTTTGTTTAAATGAAGCAACTATATTCTTTTATACCTTTGCATATTGTTGATTCCAATAGATGAGCGCATGGCATTTTGTCAGTGATGTATGTCATTACTTATTATCACTCAAAGCTTAATTCTGCACGGACCAAGCACAGAATGGCTTACTGCAATGCTGTTACCCGTGTATCTCTTATAAAAACATGAGGGGATAAGACCACTTTCTTAGCCAATCACATCAGATCCCATTACCAAGACAACCAACCCAAATTCTACCAGGGGCGAAGTATGGACAAATGCCAGACCCAGTTTGTGGGCCTGGCATTAGTCCATTCATACCGCTTCCCTCCTACATGGCGCGCAACATGTGCCATAAGTCCTCCTACCCACCACCCCCATGGACAATGCATCCTGTTATTTCAGTCTCCATCTAGAGATGCAATAAGTGTTTCAGTTTATTTATTGTATTTGTTTCACTCTATGCATCCCATGCCTGCCTAACCCTGCTGCCTTAGCTGAAACAGGTTGTACTCCTGGCAAGGTACTTTGTGATTCAGAATTGCCCATGCAGACACCGTCTCCATTACTTCAGGCATTTCATGTGCAAGATAGATGTCAGCGTGTGCACGGTGGTCTAACCTTCACTTGAAGATGCCCTGTAAGAAGGATTCATAGTAGTAGCCATACAGTGCTGAAATATGGAAATTTCTGCTGTAGCCTGTCTTGCATGTGGAATGGCAAAGTACACAACAAAAATTAGAGCTATGTGGATGCGGATGCAGAGGAGGAGCGAGCAGTCTTTTCCAATCTACGATTGACCAGTGGTCGATCGTAGACAGGAAAATATGTGACAAATGACACCATGGTCGCTAGGATTCCGGTCTCTGAGTCTGAGTCCTCTTCACCCCTTCCAGTACAGAGTACCCTGTTCCAAGGGATCAGGATCAGGACCCGTTTCCCAAAGAGGAGGATAAATAGTAGCAGTTGATAACCAACCTGTTTGCTCATGGTTTGGATATTTTGAGATTTCAGAAACCCAAACTTCCCAAGGAGGATAGCTTTTTTAGTAAGTGCGAGACCACTGAGCCTAATGCCCTTGCAGTTCATCGTATCATCAAAAACATTTTGCTTAAAGCCTGGAATGCTATGATTGTTTCTTATTTTATTGACCTACTAGTATCAGCTGGGGGGTTTGGAGGATGTGTTTCCTCATGAACAAGTGAACACTGACATACTCCATATGTCTTCTTCTGCCTACATGTCTCAGAAGGAGTGCTCTTCCTAATCATGTTGGAATAAAGGACATGACTTTTAAATGGTTCTGTTTAGCCACAAACTTTACACATTCAGGACAGCATACAGCATATATAGCTCAAACCTTGTGTTGGAAAATGGCCCTCTCTGAAGGGCCACCTCAAACTTTTTGTCTTCCTCCGCCTTTTTTTGCTGAATTCTTTTTATTGGCCATAGGACTCTGAGCACTTTACCACTACTAACCAATTCTAAAGTCCATGTGCTACTCCCGTAAATATGGTAACATTGGTGTATACACAATTGTTATATTTAGGTTAATTGTAAGTCTCTAGTAAAGTGGTATACCATATACCCAGGGCCTGTAACCTAAATGCTACTAGAGGGCCGGCAGCACTGATTGATCCATCCACACAAGTTGCCTTTCAAACCTGTCTCATGCCTGCCATTCTAAGGCCAGTGTGTGCAGTCTACTGCCACTTCGACCCGCCATTTAGAACCACTTACCAAGCCTTAAACTCCCCTTTCATTACACATAAATCACCCCTAAAGTAGGCCCTAGGTAGCCCTAAGGGCAGGGTGTGGAATAACTAAAAGGTAGGACAAGTACTTTTAAGTTGTACATGTTCTGGTAGGCCTACTCCTCAAATAGGCTAGCATTGGGAATTCCTTAACACACTTTTAAGCTGGAATTCCTGATTGGAAAGGAGTAGCTGCATCATGTTTCCTATCTTTGGAATGGTAATGATAAATCCTCTTTACTGGTAAAGATGGATTTAACATTACTATTTTAGAAATGCCACTTTTAGAAAGTGGACATTTCTCTGCTCTTGCATCCTGTCTCCAATACACGCCTGGGATGGGTGATAGCTACACTTTGTGCATTCCCTCTAGACAGCCACAAACACAGGAAGGGTGGGTATAACAGAGAACTCATCTGATTTCATCTGCATTCTGATAGCCTTCTTGGGCAGGACGTGGGAGTGAGAACTGACACCTACATGTGAATAGGCAGGGTCTTGTGTCCCACACAAAGGGATTATTACCCCCCACACATAGCATGGAAGACAGGGCTGAGATTAAAGGGTAGCTGTGCACTTCAGGAGCTGCTTTGAAGTCAACCCCATTGCAAAGGCACATTTGGGTATAAGTCCTGGGGTTCTGACCCTACCAAGACAGTGCTCTACCGGATCTGAGAAGAACTCTCCCAGGACTAAGGACTGCTATGCTACAAAGATTTTCACTCTGCAAGACTGACTATTCTAAGAAACTGCTTCACTGGTTTGTAAAGCTGCCCTGTTGCCTGCCGATCTCTACCCTGCTGAGGAAAAGGACTAGCCCCATCTCAATTGAACACAGAGTGGCTCCAAGGGTTTGTAGGTTTGCCTCCTGTTTCCGACGTTTCAGGGTCATCAAAGACTTCGTGTGACTCTGCTGCTGAACTCTGCAATCTGTGAGTCCTCCCTGGCCTGAGGTGCCCCCTCCAGTCCTGGGCCTTAGAAGTGGGTTCTGCAGGTGTTTTTAATCCTCGATGCAGCAGCAACTTTGCACCGATCTGAACAGATGTATCGCCTTTTGATGCAGACGCAGCAGCTGCTCGACGACAGCGATCCAACAGCCAGCGCAGCTTGACAACGAAGGTCTGCACGGCTCGACAACGACGCAGTTCCTGCATCATACAGTGGTTCATCAATGAAGAGTCCATGGACTGCACAGAGCAGAGCCAACACTCGCCTCCATCCACGGGATGGATGATGACACAACGCCTGCTTCGCTCCTCGAGTGTTCGACATCGATACTTTGCTCCATCCAAGGCAACGCCTTCATCGCTCCTCGAGTGTTCGACATCGATACTTTGCTCCATCCAAGGTACTTTGTCAGCGGGCCCTGTCTGAGGCCTGACCTCCAATGCTGTTGGCCTGAACTTTGGATTTACCCCGGTCTAGCGCGATCTCAAGTAACTTTTTAGCGCTAATGACGTCTAAGCACTAATTTTGGTCTATTCTTTAAAAATTCAAAACTCCGGTTCTACTTAATGGATTTTTGATGTTTTGGTCTTGATTTTCTCATAAAATATTCTATACTTTTCTAAACCTGTGTGGAGTTTTTTTGTGGTGTTTTCATTGTGCTACTGTGTGTGTGTTGCACAAATACTTTGCATATTGCCTCTTTAGATAAGTCTGAATGCTCTGTGCCAAGCTACCAGAGGGTGAGCACAGGTTATCTTTTTGTATGTATCTAGCTTACCCTGGCTAAAGTGGTGATTCCTGCTTTGACAGGGTGCATTCCTCTGCCAACCAGAAACCCCAGTTTTAACACCTTGATTAAAACATACAGGCTGTGCTAAACACTGCACACTGGTGTGATGAAAATGCTGAACTTCAGTGTACAATGACTTGCTTCTTCTTGGAAGTCAAGCTTCATGCCTTGTGGCCATCAGGTAAGTCTTCTGGGATTTAGATGGTGTGTGAGAGACACATGACTCAAGAAGTAGAAGCTGAATGCTGAGTGGTGGATGCTCATTAATTGTTTGCTATCCTTGGTTCCTTGATTGTTCAGGCCGCTATTGACCCTGTTCATCCAACATGCAGCAGACAAGATGGTTTTCAGCACCTACACTTTGTCATTGCAGTCTAAACCCAGTCATAACAGTTATATGGGTGGGAGTGCCCCTTTTTGGTGATAATGCTATTGCATGTGTCAGGCATATAAAGAAACCAGGGGAAATGGGGAAAAGAGTAGGACTCTATTGGCTCTGGTTCAGAATGGTACCAACAGTAGTTTCTGACCTTCACAGAGCCACCACTCGGTAATCCTCACAAGAGAAGAACAATGTGCAATATCTTAAGGAAAACATTCATTCAAAAAAGTTGTAAGAAATTAAAGATACAACAATCTGTGATGTGGCTTACCCCTCACTCAGCACAGTAAGCAGTTAATGATACCAGGTCGTACCAGGAATCCAGACTGGATCTCCTGGACATTGAGGAAAAGGAGCATGGAACTGTAGGAGCAAAGAATGCCCTGCAAGATCAATGGGAGGCTTTAAGCTGGACGCTAGTGAGCAGTTGAGTGCAGGTAGAAAGGATTCAGACAAGAATTCAAAAGCAGGCACGTGGATGAGGAACAGGGAGAAGCCCGGTAGGACAGCAAGGTAGGAAAGGGTTAGGGGAACCGGATAGGAGCAAAACTACAAAGTGCAGAGAACAGAAGGCCTGGTGACAAACTACTATGGCAATGGAAAGACAAACCATCAATGGACATTGCCAGCACCTACTAGGCATCTGGGAAATGTTTATATGCAAGCTCTTCATTGCTTGCTTTGGAAGTCGCTGCTCCTAACTGGGTAGTATAGAAACAATGACTAACTATACCAACCTCCATGTTCCTATTTCCATACTTTACATGCCTGACTTCTCTTGAAATTAAATGAGCCTCAAACTGCTTGTGTAAATCTGATGACAAAGCAACTTGTTTCAAATTTTCCTTGCACTTCTTGTTATTTTTTACAGCTAATGGAACAGGTGCAAAGTTCCCAAATCTTGAAGACTGGGTCATGTTTTCCTTTTTACTCTTAACATCAGTGCAAGAGGCTTTGCAGACTCATGCCCTGTCTTAGTCTCCTCATCAACTGGAATAAGTCAAATGGCATTCCAACCCAGGCTCACCTATTCATTGGTGCAAACATGGATCAGCTTAAGTTCCATGGGTTCATGACAGCCTCCATGCCTGTGGTGACTTTGACGTTTTTTCACTTAAAACCTCTAGTCATCTAGCTTGTGTAGAATTGATGTCTGGAGCTCAGACATTACGAGGCCTAGCTCCAGGGAGCATGGAGATCCTTTCCTCCCATGCGAGGAACTCCCTGTGTCCACCCAGAGGTGTGATTCTGATAATGGGCAAACTCTCCCTTGTGATTGTTCAAAACCATTTCTAGAGGTAGCCCCTCTCCTACTCTGATTGGTGAATGGCTGGCTACGAAGACAATAGAGGGGTAGGCCCGGGTGTGAGCTACTTCTGCCGGTGACAGGGTAGGCAAGCTTTGACATTAATTAAGTTCCTGGGCATAACTCATTGACAATCCTGTCAGGGAGAAAATGTCAGCCATATGAATCCTCATGTTCAGTTTGATGGTCAAAGATGTCCACCTCTTGATAGCCTCAATTCCTAAAGCCTGAGTAGCACAGAATTTTGAGGTGATCAAGCAAGGAAAGGGAACAGCTGGGAAGGAGACCTAAAGAGAAAGAGAAAACAACAGTGTTCCTAATTCTCACCTTGCAACGAGTATATATGAGTCACATTAATCATACACTTTAACTGAAAAGTAAAGGCTAAGGGGTTTATTTACAAGCCCCTTGCGCCACCCGTACGTCACTTTCCCCATGTTAAAAATGACGCAAAAGTGGCACAAGGGGCTTGTAAATAATCCCCTAAGAGTATATTGTCTCAATGCCATTCCAGCACCAGTAATCTGCTAATGATGCTTTTCTGCAAGAATACAAGCATATGTAGGTGTTATTCTACTCTCTGCCTCACTTCATGAATGCATTATATACTCTTGGTTCAAATACAATACCCAGCATTCGAAGATAGGAAGCCTTGTATCACAGGGGAAGAGTTAACCTATGCACTCCTTTGTTGCACCCCTGCTAAAGCATCAATAAACGAACAATTGAAATGTTTTTAATCCAGGTTGCACCACCACTTATTTTCCTCCATAGAGCGATATGCTAATTTAAAATATCTCTCAGTATCTGGAATTCTGCATAACATGCCAACTCTGCAACTGTCACAGAGCTAAGTTGTTTTCAATGATTAAGTGCTTGGTGCACTTACAAATGGTGATGTACCCAACACTCTCTTCACCTATTGAGCCCATAGTGACTTATCAAAGAAACTAAGGCTCAGACTGATGCGCGCACAAGTTGCGCTATCAAATATCCAAAGGCGTCACATGGACCTCGCTGTGCACGCCAAGTTTGCAAACATCAAAATATCGAGCAGTAGGAGCCAGAGATGAAGAATAGCGTTGTAGGTGCACCCTTACCACTCCTACAGATGCCGCACTGGAACCGTTCTCCACTTCTGCTAAACCCAGGCGATACAGGCAGAAGCACTATTCTTGGGACAGCAGCCCTGTCAGCAGTACTGCGTGCGAGGAAGATGCTCACTCAGACTCATGGGGCATGTAGTCTCAGCACACTGGAAAGGGAAACAACAAGTCTTGCGGTGCATCAACCCCCTGAAACTCATACATAGTTCTTGAAAGCGCATGATTCTTGTTATTGGCTATGTTGCGTCATAACACAATCCTGGTAGCATTCACTGCTTTGACACTCCTCACTCACTTACCAAGTGTGACAGGAAAACATCTCCCCACACTCAAGTCCTTTCTTCACTATCTGGAAGCAATACGCATTTCATCAAAGGGGAGCCACTAAACACTGGCAGAAAGGCACATTTGGCTCAGGCAGGAAAATGACAACTTTCTAAAAGTGTCAATTTCAAAACAGTTATCTAAAATCTGACTTAACCATTAAGATGGGTTTTAAATGAACATTAAAATGGGTCCTTGAATCCTTTTTCTGGCTATTCCCAAGTGGAACTAATGCATTATAAGGTGTGAAATGTAACCCAATGTTTGTCTATGGAAGAGCCATCCTTACCACAGTAAAAAACGACTTAGGACATTTTTCACTGCCAGTGCATGTAAAACCTAAGTACACATGGCCTACTTTTTAAATACCATGCACCCTGGCTTATGGGTGTGTAGAGCCTACTTTAAGGGTGACTTATAAGTATTAAAAAGGAAGGTTTAGGCCTGGCAAAAGGCTTATTTTACCAGGTTGAATTGGCAGTACCTACATAGGTTGGTTGGTAAAATTTTATTGGTCCCAAAAATGCTAGTCATAAATTGCGTTCAGTGTTTTGTGACCAGTAATTTGTACAGTAGTGCTTTTATTGGCTATTGCATTGGCCTGTAGGTTGGGGAAACGTGGTCCTTTGACTCTGACTCTCTACCTTATTTTCTGTCTGATACACAGGACACAAAACTGTACTTTCACTTTTTGTCCTGATCCATCCTCATGGATGTACAGGTATTCCCTGTCTTGGAGTTGCAAAGCGCCTTTATTATTTAAATAGATCTCACCAGAGAATTACAAAGGAGTGTTAGGGATCAGAAGCCTTCCACTGTGCCCTTAAGCAGGTGCATTTACCCATCTATCTTTCATGCTGAGAGGTTGAGGTATTCACTGTTCCTTATGGGGTTCAGAGATGTCCCACCAGGGACATGGCAGCCACTTAGGCTGATATTCAGGATGATCCTTTGCAGGAGATTTGTAGGGCAGCTATTTGGGTTTCTCCTCACATTTCTGTTATTCATTGTATGCTACATGTTTGCAACTCCTACACTTTGGCATGGGGAATAGAGGCTCTATAATGCATGTATGCATATATGTTTTAATATTTATAAAGCACATGCCTGTTAGAAATGGGGGTCTCTAGTTGGCAATGGTTTGCACCGTTGTCCAAGTAGGGACCCTTCTTCCTAGTCAGGGTAAGGGGGATACACTTCTAAAATAACCCCTGCTCACCCCCTTGGTAGCTTGGCACGAGGAGACAGGCTTATCTCAGAGGCAGAGTTTGAATCATTTGTGCACACATACATTAATACAGTGAAAACACTACAAATGGATACCACACTAGTTTAGAAAAATACATAATCTTTATCTAAACCAAACAAGACCAAAATGACAATTCACAATACAGTAATAAAAATATGACTTTCAAAAGGTAGAAACAGATCTGTTCAAAGCAAATTGCAGATGCAACACTTTTCACACAAAGTACCTTGGATGCGTCAAAAACATAAGCAAAAAGGGTTGCAGGGAAGGTGATGTGTCAGTTCCTTACACGCAGGGAAGGGGATGTGTCGGTTCCTTGCTCCGGGGGAGGTGATGCGTCGGTTCCTTACCAGAGAGGAGGTAATGCACCGGTTTCTCACTGCGTGGGGAGGTGATGCGTCGGTTTCTTACTGCGTCCCCCAACGATGCGACAGACCTGATGCCTCGATGCGATGCTTGACGATCCGGGACGATGCGTTGGTTCTTGCAGCCACACAGCAGGACCTGCGTTAGAATCAATGCAGTGATCTTGGACTTCAAGGATCGGTGCACTCGATGCGGCGTGCAGCGATTTCTTGAGCCACGGGCAGGCGCTGCATCGGTTTCTTCGGTGAGGCGCCAGAAACAGGTGCGGATGCATTGCATTTCTCCCCGTTGAATACTTTTCCAGCTCCCAACAGCATGAACAACCTCCAGAGGCCGAGAACAGCAGCAAGCACCTCTTGGCAGGTCAGAACTCTCAGCAAGGGAGTTCAGGGGAGCTGGAGGTGAAGTCTTTGTATCCCTGAGACTTCAAAAACAGGAGGCAAGCTCTACTTCAAGCCCTTGGAGATCTTCCTCAAGCAGGGGACACAGCACACAGCAAAGTCCTTGTCCTTTCCTTGGCAGAAATAGCCACTGCAGGCCAACCCAAGACAGCACACAGCAAAGGGGAGTACTCCTCCTTCAGTTTCTCCAGCTCTTCTCCTTGGCAAAGGTTCCTCTTGAATTCTAGAAATGATCTAAAGTTTTGGAGTCTAGGTCCCAATATTTATACAGCAATTCTCTTTGTTCTCTGGTGGCATAGAAGCCCTGTGCACTGTCAAAACCAGTTCTGTCCTCTCTGGTGCAGCTTCCTGGAGGGAGGTGGATACAGTATTGTCAAAGGCAGACCAGGCCCATTCAGGTGTGAAAGAAATCTCCTCCCCATACTCTGAATGCAGCCCAGGTCTATTCAGCCCAGCCCTGACTCACCCTGGAAAGGCAGGACACACCTTAACCCCCCAAGTGGCTGTATGAACAGAATGCACATCCCCAGCCCCTGTCACTCCAAAGCCAGACAGTCAAAACACAAACCTAGCAGAGGCACACGGGATGGCTAAGCAAGAAAATACCTACTTTCTAAAAGTGGTATTTTCAAACACAGAATGTAAAAATCATCCTCACTAAAAGATGCATCTTTATATTCTGAGTTCAGGCATACTAAACTGTATCTTCCCATCTTGTCCCAATGGGAAATTATATTTATAAGATGTTATAAATGAACTCCCATTCTATCCTATGGGACAGATAGCCTTTCAATAGTGAAAAACGAAATTGGCGGTATTTCACTATCAGGACATGCCACACACATCAGGGTATGTCCTACCTTTCACATACACTGCACCCTGCCCACAGGGGTACCTTGGGCCTACCTTAGAGGTGACTCACATGTAAGGAAAGGGCAGGTTAGGGCCTGGCAAGTGGGTGCACTTGCCAGGTCGACATGATAGTACCAAACTGTGCACAGGCACTGCAGTGGAAGGCCTGAGTTACTTTTACAGGGGGCTTATGTGGGTGGCACAATCAGTGCTGCAGGCCCACCAGCAGTATTTGATTTACAGGCCCTGGGCACACACAGTGCACTGTACTAGGGACTAGCTAGTAAATCAAATATGCCAATCATGGAATCACCAATCTATAACAACAAATTACAGGGAGCACTTGCACTTTAGCACTGAACAGCAGTGACAAAGTGCCCAAAGCATCTAGACCAGCAAAAACGAAGTCCAACACACAGAAAAATAACAGGAGGCAAAGGCAAAAATTACAGGGGAAACCCACACTAATGATGGCAGGTCTAACAATGCCTAGATAGGAAGCAACAAAGAATTGTACATTAGATGGGTTGTTGGGTGCTAGATTGAGTATATCAAGTAGGGATTGCACAAATACATTTCACACATTTCATTTCACATTTTTAGGCACATAGGGGCAGATTTACAAGCACCTTGAGCCACTTTTGCGTCACTTTTAACATGGGAAAAGTGACGCAAAAGTGGCGCAAGGGGCTTGTAAATAAGCCCCATAGAGTCCCCATGATCCAAACTCAGCAGCTCTAGCCACTAAGCTAATGCGCCCATTTGTAAATATTAATGAGTTGAGAATACATTCCTTTGCCTCAGCACTCCCATGTTCTCATTTTATTTCCTGGACAGGGTGGGCACAACCAACCTTGTCTATACTCACATACTGAAGAACTGTGACAAGAAAGATGAATGATGTAGTAATGACCTGCTACCTTTTCTATTCCATTCCATCCAAACTCTATTTATAGAGTGCACATCCACAAAATGTTTTTGGTGCATCTTTTGCTAAGTACGCATTGCTAGAGTTGTGACATAAGCATGGCGTAACTCCAGCAATGCATGGAGGAGGCCTATACCTATTGCACTGCGTCACCCTTATGCCTGCTATGAGGCAGGCATAAGGTTTTGATGAAGTGGTGCACTAGAAGTGGCGCAGTGAAATCTGATAGATTTCACTGTGCCACTTCTACGAGGCTTTCTTGTGGGAGAACACCCACACTGCATACATTATACCTGAATCAGGGGTTTACAAAGTAACACACCTGCCTAGATGCATCTCTTTGTAAATATGGCACATTATTTACGCTGCAGCTGCGTCACGAAAAGTGAGGCAACGGCAGTCAAAAGTGTCACAAGGGGTTCATAAATAAGCCCTGTAATGTGTTCAGCCTTTGAAATTCACATACTGTAGCTGTACTGTTTCTAAACTGGGAATAAATCTTAGCCGGATAGGCAATGCAATCCAAAGCTTAGCTGCTGCCACTTAAAATGCTTTGCCAACAATGAGAGCTGTATCATTTGTAAGGACATTCAGTGTCAGAAAACAGCAGTATCTCAAGAGTAAAGAAGGAGCATGGGTCTTAATGTTTCTGATGTGAAGATGGAGAAATATATAGCATACAGAGCTATTCAAAATTAGATTGCTGTACCACTGGAAGACATGCAAGATTACTAGTGCAAGAAATATATGATAACATTTATTTGGGCCTGGAACTGCCCTAATTGTAGCATTCTCACCTGCTGCAAACATGACAGGAGACCTGCCAGCGACGGCGATATATAATAGTGTCATATTGTAGCCCTGTTTTCTCAAACAGTTGGCCAGCTGGATGTGCTGGAAGAGCTTTGTGAATTAATCTCAAAACATCTAAATTCAAGGAATATTCATATATAACTATTACAAATAGAAAAACTGTGCCCTCTTTGCCTGCTTACTGAGAGGGAGTTTGAAGTTTCAGGGTGGAGTCACAAATGCATGGAAGAATACGTAAAAGAGTAATACAGGAGTAAGTTTTAAGGTAATCCAAAATGCCTTTGTGAATATGTCCCAGAGCATGCATTTTACACTGTTACAACCCTACACCAGCACTAGCATGTGGTACATGATTATTGACTGCGTTTCATTTAATTGAAATCAATGCAATTATATAAAAACAAATTAAAATTCATCACTCCGACTATTCATCCCTTGTCTTTCAACTTTATGATTAACATATCATTTGCTTTTACATCAACCACAACCCTAAAACATATCAAACAAAATGTTTTTATTGCTGCTGAAATTCAGTTCAGCTCAAATCAATATAAGTAAATTAAATAGAAAAAGCATAACATTGATCCTAAATTAAATCAAAAAGTAGCACCTAGAAGTCAATAGCACTAAGGGGTTACTTGAGGTTGTGCTGAACTGGGGCAAATCCAAAATTCAGACTGACCGCGATGGAGTGCAGACCGGCTACAGGACTTACGCAGGTCCTGCTGAGAAAGTACCTTGGATGGACCAAAGCATTGACACCGAAGTCTTGATGCATCGGTTCCGATCCGCGCACGTGATGAAGAACCCCTTTACAATGCAGGCACTGCGTCATCGTTGAGACGTGCTGTGCGTCGTTGTCGAGCCGCAATGTCCATCCTTCCTTGACCAAACTTAGAGGTTTTCTGACAGGGTACTTATACAAGCGAATAAGCGATGTCATTGATCTGCTCCTTCGCTGGTGGTGAAGGGCAATGCGTCGGTTCCGATTGGATCAAAGTCATCACTGCATCAATTTTGATGGTGCTGGAAAGCAGAAATCACCTTACAAGGGCCCAGGACTGGATTGACACAACTTAGCAGGGCAGGATTCTCAGATGGCAGAGTCCAGGTGCTGTTGCAGAGTTGCAGGAAGTCTTTGATGGCCCTGAGACTGCAGAACAGGGGAAGCCAGCAAACCCTTGGAGTCACTCTGGTTTCAACTGAGATGGGTCTAGTGCTTGTACTCAGCAGGGAAGAGATCAGCAGGCAGAAGGGCAGCTCAGCAAAGCAGAAAACAGTTCCTTCAGCGCAGCAGTCAGTCAAATTGGCAATCCTGGTAGCACAGCCGTCCTTACTCCTCACAGAGGTCCAGTAATGTACTGTCTTGGTAGGGTCAGAGCCCTAGTACTTATATCCAAATCTGCATTTGGAGTGGGGGTGACTTCAAAGCAAGCCCTTGAACTGTACAGGTCCCCTTCCATCCCAGCCCTGTCTGCCAGGTTATCCGTGGGGAGTAATCAGCCCTTTGTGTGGGGAACAGGACACTGCCCATTCAGGTGTAAGGGGTACAAAAGATAATGTCACAGTGGAGAACATTCACATCACATAGAGAAAACAACAAATGATCTATGTTGACAGGAAAAAATACGACAGCACCAATTAACTCATTCCACCAATGGTTGTGATTATATTACATCACAGGAATTGAAATGAATCAAATTGTAAGGTATAATGTATTTCGCATTTAAGTATTTTGAAAGGCAGGTGCACACAAAGTGAAGTGACTAGTGCATAGGAGGGATAAGTGAAGGTGATGTACAAAGGGAAGGTAGTGCGCATATATACATCAACAATCAGTGATGACAACCTATCCCGCCAGATTTCTGGCATATGCATAAATGACAAATCATAACATAATGAAATAGATGCAGATATACACTCTCTGTCATCTATGTTTGACAAACAAATAAAACACTGTCGACGTTTCGACCCCTATATAGAACAGCAAACTTCGCACCTTGAGAGTGGGGTCTTCATCAGGACTGAGGTTTGGGAAGGTAGTGGGCACCAGTTACAGCGAGAAAACTTCAGGCTGAGAATTTGTAAGGTGGGCCGTGTAGGCTCTCAGAGTTAACGCAGGAAATCGTGGTAAGTAGGCCAAGGATGATCAGTAACCTATGGCTGTGGGTTGCTTGAAGGTTTTCTCACAACAGCTAACACCTTCAAGCAACCCACAGCCATAGGTTACTGATCAACCTTGGCCTACTTACCACGATTTCCTGTGTTAACTCTGAGAGCCTACACGGCCCACCTTACAAATTCTCAGCCTGAAGTTTTCTCGCTGTAACTGGTGCCTACTACCTCCCCAAACCTCAGTCCTGATGAAGACCCAACTCTCAAGGCGCGAAGTTTGCTGTTCTATATAGGGGTCGAAACGTCGACAGTGTTTTATTTGTTTGTCAAACATAGATGACAGAGAGTGTATATCTGCATCTATTTCATTATGTTGTGATTTGTCATTTATGCATATGCCAGAAATCTGGCAGGATAGGTTGTCATCACTGATTGTTGATGTATATATGCGCACTACCTTCCCTTTGCACATCACCTTCACTTATCCCTCCTATGCACTAGTCACTTCACTTTGTGTGCACCTGCCTTTCAAAATACTTTAATGTGAAATACATTATACCTTACAATTTGATTCATTTCAATTCCTGTGATGTAATAAAATCACAACAATTGGTGGAATGAGTTAATTGGTGCTGTCGTATTTTTTCCTGTCAACATAGATCATTTGTTGTTTTCTCTATGTGATGTGAATGTTCTCCACTGTGACATTATCTTTTGTTCCACATGCTACCCAGGTCCAGTGGCCTATCGGGTTACCCCATTATTACGTAATTCATTCAGGTGTAAGGGTCAGCTCTCCCTCCCTCTTCCTGCCAAGGAAGAGCTATCAGACTGTAGATGAATGCAGATGAGTTATCTGCCACACCCACCCTTCCTGTGTTTGTGGCTGTCTGGAGGGAATGTACAAAGTGTAGCTGTCACCCACCCCAGACGGGTATTGGAGACAGGCTGCAGGCACATAGAGCTATGTTAAGAGCAGAGAAATGTTCACTTTCTAAAAGTGGCATTTCTAAAATAGTAATGGTCAATCCATCTTTACCACTAAAGTGGATTTCTCATTACAATTCCAAAGATATGAAACATGATGCAGTTACTGCTTTCTTATCAGGAATGACAGCTCAAAAGTGTATTAAGGAATTCCCAATGATAGTCTATGAGAGGAGCAGGCCTCACAGTAGTGAAAAACAAATTTAGCTGTTTGTCACAACCAGGACATGTAAAACTTACAGGTACATGTCCTACCTTTTACTTACACAGCACTGACCCCTTAGGGCTACCTAGGGCCTACCTTAGGAGTGACCTATGTGTAATTAAAGGGGAGTTTACGGCTTGGCAGGGGGTTCTAAATGCCAAGTTGAAGTGGCAGTAAACTGCACACACAGGCCTCACAATGGCATGCCTGAGACAGGTTTGAAAGGCTACTTGTTTGGGTGGCACAGCCAGTGCTGCAGGCCCACTAGTACCATTTAGATTACAGGCCCTGGGTATATGGTATACGACTTTACAAGGGACTTATAAGTAAACTAAATATGTTAATCTTGTATACACCAATGTCACCATGTTTAAGGGAGAAGCATATGCACTTTAGCACTGGTTAGCAGTACCAAAGTGCTCAGCGTCCTAAGGCCAACAAAAAGACACAGAAAAAAGTGGAGGTAAGCAGGCAAAAAGCATGAGGAAGACCACCGTAAGGATGACAGGTCAAAAACGTGTCCCCCCCAGCTAAAAGTGGGGAGATCTACCCAACCTCTAGGGAGTTCTCATCACTAAGTCAGAAGAACCTAGATAGACCATCAGCATTGGCGTGGTCTACCCCAGGTCCGTGTTCCACCCTGAAGTCTATACCCTGTAGGGTAACGGACCACCTCAGCAATTTTGGATTCTTACCCCTCATTTCTATGAGCCACCTGAGGGGCCTGTGGTCAATCTGAATCAGGAAGTGAGTGCCAAACAGTTATGGCCTCAAATTCTTCAATGCCCAGACCACAGCAAAGGTTTCTCTCTCTATAGCAGTCCATCTCTGTTCCCTGGGGAGTCACCGCCTGAAGATGAAGGCTACAGGTTGGTCCTGGCCCTCTTTATTTAGCTATGATAACACTGCCCCTATGCCATGTTCTGAGGCATATGTTTGAATGATAAACTCATTGGAGAAGTCAGGGGCCCTGAGCACAGGATCTGTACACATGGCCTGCTTCAGGGAGTCAAATGCTTTTTGGCATGCCTTTGTCCAAATCAAATTTCTAAGCTGCTTCTTAGAAGTTAACTCTGTCAAGGGGGCAACAATGGTGCCATATCCTTTGACAAACCTCCTGTAGAACCCATTAAGGCCCATAAATGCTCTGAGCTCAGTGTGGGTTTTGGGGGGCTTCCATGCCATGATAAACTCTAACTTGGCGTGGAGGGGCGGCACCTTACCCCTGCACACCAGGTGTCCCAATTACACCACACACCCTGCCCTATCTGGCACTTACTGGCCTTGATACTCAGGCTTGTTTGTTGCAGGGCCTGAAGCACTTCCTGGAGGTAAAAAAGGTGGCTCTTCCAACTGTTACTGAACAGCTTTGTCATCAAGATAGGCAGATGAGAATGCCTCCGTACAAGCAAGTACCTGGTTCACCAACCTCTTGAAGTTGGCAGGGGCATTTTTTAATCCAAAGGGCATCACCAGAATTGGTAGTGGCACTCTGGAGTGGAGAAGGCTGATCTCTGATCTCTCAAAGTGGGGTTCGAGACAATTGATTTTAAGCACCCAGTGGGGTTGCCTGGGGGCTTAAGGTCCACCCGGTAGGTGGCCTTACCCTTCCTCTCAGTCACCTCATAGGGCCCAGTCCAATGCTCCTGGAGGGCCCTTGGCTCCACAGGTTCCATCACCCACCCTTTCTGCCCAGGCTGTAATTCCACATTGGTAGAATTTGGTCATACCACTCTTTCATCACAGTCTGACTGGCTTCTAAGTTGTCAGAAACTTGAATACACAACTTAGCCATTTGGCTTCTGAAGCCAGCATGTAGCTTACTACATCCTGGGGAATCTTCCTTGGAGTTTGCTCCCATACTTCCTTGACCAAACTCAGAGGTCCTCTGACAGGGTACCCATACAGATGGTGAAAGGGGCTAAAGCCCATTCCCTTCTGTGGTACCTCCCTGTAGGCAAACTAACATGCATGGCAACAGGATGTCCCACTTATTCCTCAGGGACTCAGGTAGGCTTTGAATCATGTCCTTCAGGGTCTTGTTGAATCTCTCAACAAGCCCCTTTGTTTGTGGATGGTAAGGAGTGGAGAACGTGTAGGTTACCCCACACTCCTTCCACATTGACTGCATGTATGCAGACATGAAGTCTGTGCCCCTGACAGACATAACTTCCTTGGGGAAACCCACTTGTCTAAAAATCCCCATCAGGGCCTTTGCCACTGCAGGTGCAGTTGTGGTCCTCAGAGGTATTGCCTCTGCATACAAAGTTTCATGATCCACGAGAACCAGGATAAACCTGTTGCCTGATGCAGTCTGGGGATGCATAGCCCCAACAATGTCAATGCCCATTTTCTCAATGGGTGTGCCAATGACAGGCAAGGGATTAAGGGGGGCTTTCAGCCTCAGCATTGTCTTTCCACTGGCCTGGCAGGTTACATAAGTCCTACAGAATGCATATGAGGGATTCTTGATCCTAGGCCACTATAAGTGGGGGACACGCCTTGCAAAAGTCTTGTCTGGACCCAGGTGTCATTCCAGGGGAATCCTATGACCCAGCTCCAGCAGGAAGGCCCTGTAACTTTGGGGGACCACCAGGGCCCTTGTTGTCCTATGCACAGGAGCATTAGGCTCACAGTAAAGGAGGATGTCCTCCCAGTAAATGTGATAACTCCCAGAAACATCACCTGCTGCTTGGGCTTCAGCCTGTTGCCTTGTGCCCTCAAGGATTGGCGTACTCACTTTATGCCCTACAGAATTCCTCTTTGGTGTGTCCTCCCTCTACATGCCATCCAGCAAGTGTAAGCAGGTCACCAAGGAAAGCAGTGGCCTCCTCAGTGTGTTCCTGGGTGGCCACCACAGGTGCCCCTTCCACCTCACTGGGTAGACACTCTGGGGCTGGTTTCCCACACCCTCTGCCTTTCCCCTAGCAGCTGGCTGGGCCATTGTTCCAGGCACCAGCCCTTTTTGACTTCCATCCTGGGCAGCCATGGGTCATGTTGTGGCACAGATCCAATCAGGAAACACCAACATCTACACATGAGCCTTAGCTCCACATCCTTCCAGATAGGGTGCTTGAGGTCATTACCAAGCAAACAGTTCACAGGCAAGGCAGGACTCACAACAACCTTCAGAAGATCTGAACCCCTGCTTCCCCCCAACTAAACTGGAACAAGAGTACAGGGTACTGACCCTCTCTGTTGACAGCCACCACAACTTGGTGGAATGCATTGGGAATCACCTGCTTCAGGAACACCAACTGACTCCTTACCATAGTCGAGCTTGCACCAGTATTCCTCAGAGCCTTAACACCTTGCCCCTTGATGGTGACCTATTGCCTATACGTAGTAGTATTTGAGGGCACACAAATCTTAGGGGCCAGCTCACTGTCACCCAGAGACACCAGGGTAACCCCACTAACTTCCCCCCCATTAAGTGGGACAAACTCCTCCCCCAGCACTATACTAGCCACCCCTAGATTCTTTCCTCCAGTGGCAGGTGGTGCTCTTTTTGTACACTTGGGACCCCCCTTGTTGTTTCCATACTCATAGCACTCATAACACATGATGGGCTATGGCTGCTGACTCTTGTCGGGGTAGTTCTTCTGCTGGTGGTCAGACTGGAATGAAAACCAGACCCTTTTACCTGTGAGTTGTTTTGGGGGGCCTTTAGAGAACTTTGTCTTTTTATCGCCCCTTCCTCCTTCAGGTGGGAACCATGACCACCCTTTCGGGAGCACCCCAGATGCCTGATTGGACACTCTGGTGCTGACCCAGATGTCCGCCTCCTCAGAAAGCTTCTTGGGGTCAGTAAGCTTGCTAACAACTAGGTGTTGGTGCAGCTTTGGAAAACAAATATCAAGCATGTGATCCTTTAAAATTCAGCTGCACAACCCTAAATAATCATCAACCTTTCTGTCCCTCACCCAGCCATTCAGTGCCTTGCTGGCATAATCCAATAAATCCACCCATGTTTGTGATGAGATCTAGTTGTTGCCCCTGAATCTCTGACTATACCTCCCAGGGATCAGTTCAAACTTCCTGACTAGGATGGCCTTCATAGCAGTGTAGCATGTCTGATCCTTCCAAACAAGTGTAAGGAGTATGTCCCTCCCCACAGTGGGCAGATACCTCCATTAGCTCCCGTCCCAGAACTCCTCTGGGACCTTGTGGACTCTTAGAGCCACTTCATAGGCTCCAAACCATTTGTCTATGTCATCTCCCACCACATAACTGGGCACCAAATCTTTGGGTATCTGGGCTTTGGACTCACTAGTGAACACTGCAGGTATGCTGCCATCATTGCTGTTGCTGTGCCCCACTTGTAGGACTCTTATGTCCAGCTCTCGGAGACTGAGCTCATGGCACATCTTCCTCTCCTCCATGGCTAGTCTCCTCTACTCTAAAGCCTGCTTTTTCTCAGGCAAAGCAAGTTTCTGTGCCCGCTGTAGCTTGGTAAGCTCCAATTTGAGTTTTCTTTCTTCCCTCCTGTCTGCCAGCTTCTCTGAGGACAGGTTTCTGTAGGAGACACTGCTCCCTGGTCTGGGAACCACTTCTGCTCCTGGCAAGTTGTTGGCCCCTTGTACAGGCACTCCCAAATCCGCAATGAAATCCAGAATCAGGTCATCCTCCTCCTCAGGAAAGAGTTCCACACCTTAGTTAAAATGTCTGCTTAAGCAAGTCAAATCATTCGAATTCTCACAAGATTCTTTCATGTGAATTGCGTCCTTGCATTAATATTTGTATGTGAGGTGCCACCTATGCATTTTGCATAATTTGCATTACTTTACATAAAGAAGACCAGAACAGCAGGTGATGGTACAGGAGATGGGAACTTGTTGATGACGAAGTACAACAATCTATTAACGACTATGAAGAAGTCTCCAAGTGAAACATGTCCCAAGAAAGATAAAGCTTTGAACTACAAAAGCTGAAAGCCCCTGCTTTTGATAAAAACAACCAAAACAATCCTCAGTGTGTCCGCTCTAGAATATTTGAACACCCTGTGCATGATTCCTAAAAAATGATGACCTTGCAAGGGTGTACATGTACTAACTTTAGGAGGGCACAGCACTTTCCAAGTTTAAACCTGCAACAGTTGCATGGTTCCTGGCATTGTCCTGGTAAATGTCTGTATATGTTAAATACATTTATGAATTGAGCTTCTTTTCTCAGATGGATCGTAGCTGGAGTAGCTGTTTGCAGCAATCAGCACCAGCTGATAATTCATATATTCGTACATTTATGACACACTTTTCTATACATATCGTGGCACATGCATCAAGCTATTTTGCGATCGCAAACAGTGCGACTCGCAAAAATCGTCCATTTGCGATCGCAAAATGGCCTTTTCTAATGCATGAAGTTTTTTGCATTCGCAATTTAGGTAATCGTGATTCCCTAAATTGCGAATGCAAATGGGGAATCGCAATTTGCGATTCCCTAATGCACATGCAAGAAGCATTTCCTAAATGGGAACTGTGCATTTAGGAAACGCTAATTGCATTCAACTTCAAGTTGATGGTAAACAATTGCATTCTTTAAAAAATGCACAGAACTGCATTTTTTAAAGTGCCATGTGGAGCACACATGCCCCTTGGGCATGTCTGTGCCTTACATGTGCATCTTTTTTTGTTAGGGGTGCCTCAGGGTGGCCTTAGGCCCCCGGGCATCCTTGCCTTTGCGTTACCTAATTTGCGATTACCAATTAGGCAATCGCAATTTAGGTAATGCAAGACCATTCTCATAGAAAAGAATGAAGTCGCAATTGCAAATAGCAATTCCCTAATTGCTTTTTTGATTCTTAAGGAATCGCAATTAGAGAATCGCTATTTGCTGTATGTGTTGTTGCATTGCATTTTGCGCTTACCAAATAGCGATTTGTTAAAAATCGCTATTTGGTAATCGCAAAATGCAACTTTCATGCATGTGCCCCATAATGGTTATTCTATATAAAATGTATTTATTCCTTTAGACACATCCTTAGGGAAAATGAAAGTTAACTTCAAATTGAACTTAATGCTGTCGGATATTTAACCTGTCCAAGTTCATGAAAGGCTGCTTCGGTACATATGCAAACATGCTGAGTTACTTCAAACGCAAACCCTCAATTTCTCTTTTTCAGAATCATTAGATGTATTTTTTCCAGTAGATCTGTTATTTAAAGCTTAAAAAAGGGCCACGTGCTCTCCCCTTCCTGCTATGCCAGATCTTATAAAAGGTGGTTCATACAGCTGAAATCTCAAAATCATACATCTAAAGTATTTTGCTTCACAGCTTCGGTCTGATATGTATCTTTCATTTCTTGTTGACCATTTACTGTAGCAAACTTTGTAAGTGGATGCAAAGGCAACGTTTCTGAAAAACCTACATAGTGGCGAACATAACATTTATACATTGTGCATGTTCCAGTAGAGTTCACCATCATCCCTCTGCACAAAAGGAGTTCCAAAGAAACATTAATTTGATTGTGGCTAGTAAACGAGTAGATAGGAGTTAAAGTGTTTCAGATTGTTCCAGTGTTTTCCAGAAGTAAAATGTGAAGCCACATTTAACTTAAATGCTTTGGAAATAAATCACTAAGCACTGGAGGTCGCGCTAAAACTCACCATCGAAAGTACAAAGGGCCACATGTGCGACCGTTTTAGCAGTCGCAAACAGAGATTCGGATCGATTGCGATGGCTAAAAAGGCTTGTAGCATGTATCAACCCTATTTTGTGAGTTGTTAACCTGTTACTGACTCGCAAATTGGGTTTGCACGTTGTTATTAGGAAGAGGCATGCCTAGGGCATCCCTTCCTAATAGCGAGTCGCAAGGGCATGTACGATTGTTTTGTGACCGGAATGTGGCTGCAAAACAATCGCAGTTTACCGCCTACTTCAAGTAGGTGGTAAGCTACTCGCAAACAGGAAGGGTTCCCCAGGAGACTACCTTCCTCTTTGTAATTGGCAGTGAAAGCCTTTTTAAAGAGCAGGCAGTGGTCCCACTGTAAGGAAAACGGGCAGCATTTAAAAAAAAAAAAAAAGTTGCTTTATTTAAAAAGCAAACACAGACAAGGGAGTCTGCTGTCCCCAGCAGGCCACCATCCCTGTGTTATTGCCCAGTTCCACTAGGTCACAAATTGCAATTTGCCTCATGAATATTGATGAGGCGGATCATTTGCGACCCCATTGGGAATCGCAAAATGTGTCTGAGACACATTAGTACAGTTCCTTTTGCAACTCACAAATTGCGAGTCGCAAAAGGAAATGGTCGTACATGTGGCCCCATATGATTTTTCTGCTTTATAGATAGCAGACAAGCTGGTACTGATACGGCTTTAGTGGTTTATGTAGGAGAGTAGGATCTGCTTCACATGGGTACCCCCACTTTTTGCTGATGCTTCACTGTTTTTCGACCTTAGTCTGGCTGGGGCCCTGCTAATCAGAACCCCAGCATAGTTGCTTCCTCTCTAAAGTGGTTTCCATGTGCCTTAGGCACATCTCTGATTGGAATCTGGAGTGCCCTTATAAGTCCCTAGTATATGGTATACTATGTACCAAGGGCATAGGTACGTCAGAGGCCTACCAGGGGCTGCAGCATGTATTATGCCACCCCTGGAAGGCCATCCAAACTGACACCACAGGTCTGCTACTGCAGCCTGGGTAAGGTGGTGCATGCACCCTTACTGTGATATAGGTTACCTATATCACTAAATACATACACACATATAAACCTATAAGTCACTCCTATGGCAGGCCTTATCAATCCTGAAGGCAGAGTGCGTGGTTCCTATGTGAGAGGGTGCCCCTGCATGAGCAGGGCCCCTCTGCAGCGTTCGGAGACCCTTCTCTGATGCTGTTTGTAGTGCAGCCTGACCATATACTCTTAAGCGCATTATAACCTCGCGTTAAATGCTAACTTTGGAATGGCTGCACCGAAACATGTCGTGTTTGGTGTCAAACATCTTGGAATACTACCCCCCGCCAATTCTGGCAGCGGGGGTAGCATTCCACCCTTCTAGAGGGAGAGACATGTTAACCCTGGCCTGGCCGGTAACTTCTTTCTAAAGCCCTGGCATCACAAAATGGATGCTGATGCCACAGACACAAGTCTGGCCTCCTGCTGCTGGACGAAACTCCGGCAGGGGAGGCCTGGACAATAGGTTTCCTGTCCCAGGGAGGTGTGACCACCTCCCCAGACAGGATAGTGTGTATTGGGGCTGGGCGGGAGCACTTTCGGGTGCTTTGAAGTCCTGCACTGGGGGCACACTTGGTGTCCCTAGTGCATACCCCAGTTCAAACCGGATCAGGGGCTTGCAGCCCCTGCTTTGGCGCGAACTGGACAAAGGGAAAGGGTGTAGCCACCCCTCTGCCCTGACCCACCCATAGGTGGGGCCACATAGTAGTCCAACCCCTAAACTTATTATAAGTATAGGAACCCAGTCCTTAGGACTTTAGATTATCCCTGGACGAAACTCTGACACAGAATCCTGGACCTTCGACGCTCTACTAAAGATTAGAGGACAGAAGAATCTCCCTTGGGGTCAAGGAGTGACTCCCCTGCTTGGCAGGCACCAAAGAAGCAATTGTCTGGTCTGCATCGCCTAAGCTCCCGTCGGACGCCGAAGTCTTTGCATCACCAGAGGTGGATTTCCAGACTTCCCCGAGGCTGCCCTGAGTCCCCAGCAAAGCTGAGGCCCGTAGCTGTCGTGGGTAACGTGGAACCATGACCCCTGGACACTGCATGCATTTGCAAGTGCATCCTTTTCTGGGTATTCCACGAAGTCGTGCTTTGGGCTTCGAGTAGCCCTAGCCTCCAGCACCAACTGCACCAAAGATCATTGGCCTCCACTCCACGAATGTCCTGTGAGCCAGCTCCACGTGCACCGTCTCGAGGCTCCTTTGCGGTCGCTAGCCCATTGGCTAGTAGCCCTTCACGAAGGCCAATCCTTTTTTTCTTGGGCTCTCTGGTTGCGCCAGGCTTGCCCTCACTTACCCTTGCTGGGTGAGTTCCTCAGACCTTGCTGGTCTTCATCATCGTCATTCTTCATCTACATCGAGACTTGCCGTTGCCAAGGCTTGTTGGGCCCAATCCGGTCGCCGACACCTCAGCACTCGACAGACATTGTGTACCAGCCCGAATCCTGCTCCTGGTTGCCGACAACGCCTCCTGGACCTCGTGGATGAAGAGTCAAGACAACTGTAAACCTACCTGAAGCACTCAACATCGGTGGGCATCCGCTCATCGCCTTCCTGGTCACTAGCTAGTGACCCAGACTCTGTCCCCTCTGCTTTCAGGTTATTCAGATCTCCGATCCACTCTTGGATCCACCCGGACACTTTCCACTTGGTCTCCAGCAGCACTTTGCAGCAGATCGCCATTCAAATCGACGACGAAACCCGACCCCGAAAGGCACCTATGCACCCGGCTTCCCTGGGTGAGGTAACAAGAGTACTCCGGTGCTCCCGTGGGTAGAGACTCTAGAACGACCTAGTTCTCAAAGGGTTTGCTCCAAGTCCTTCTTTAAGTGTCCCTTTTCTTTAATTTCCCAATCGCGACTTTCTCCATAGAAGTTAACGGCGTCTCGCGGCTGTGTATTTACACTGCACGCGTCCCCCGTGGGTCCCCTGTGTCACTACCTTGGGTGGTTCCTTGTGGTCCAAGCACTTCTAGAGGCTCTAGGCCTAGTGTCTAGCTCAGTCGTGGCTCTTATACCACTTTATTGGTATATGGTTTGGTACGCCCCTAGGGCCCAAACGTGTATTTGTGCTATTACTGTGTTTAAATAACTTATAACTTATGTACTTCGAACTCTAGCCTCATAAAGAGACTAGAGGGGTGTGTTTAGCAATAAATACATATATTTTGAATATATACCTGGTGTGGTGCTCTTTCATTTGGTCACTCAAGAGATTATAGACTGGTAAAACAAGCTGCTTTACATTCCTTCAAGACTTAGCCTGAAGGCTGCTCTCCATAGCTACCACTAGGATAGCTTTCAATAAGGTTGTCTTTAACCTATCTCCAATAAGGGGTTGTTTGGACTGGTGCAAGGTGCCCATTATAATTAGTGGACAGCATATGCCAGGCCAACTTCTCACATTGGTGTGCAGCGTGTGGGATTCCAGCTTGCTATTGTTTTACCAGATAATCTCAATTGAATTGATCAACTGAAAACCACTAAAGGTACCTAAGGTACATATAAATTAAGCTTAGAATACAGTAAGTTCTACTGAACTTAGAGTTGTGTGTTAAGGGATAGCACACCCTTTCTACAACTCAAGAGAGTTTAGTAGGCCACACTAGAGTAGGTAGTGCATACACCACACCTCACTAGTGATGTCTTCAAAGCCAGGACCCAGTGAGTCCTTGCCAGAAGCCCCTGGGCTTCTTCCTCCAAGTATGATACCCTCCCATTCTTGGTATTGAGAGCATTATGTAACTTGAGGAAACTGAAGACAGGCCAAAGTCCCACCACCCAACATCTTAGGGAGATGTTGGAGGCTTATGATCTCAGCAGGCCCTTAGGGACTGAAGGGGTAGGAGCAGAGGGTGGGGCAGAAGATGAGGATGGGGCCAGGGGTAGCAATACTCCCAGTCCCCCCTCTGGAACTGACCAGGAGGGTGACAATGACCCTGACCTGGATAACCCAATCCCTCCTGTGGAAGATGAGGAGGAAGATCAGAATGATCCCCACTTTGTCCCCCCAGGAAGGATTATGAGTGTGCCCAGAATGTCTAGGTCTCCTTCTCAGGAGTCTAACCACTCTGGCACCTCAATAGGGACCTCTGTCTCCTCTCATAGGAGGGAATCCTCTCATGAGAGAAGAAAGAGGCTGATTCAATATGAGGGAGCTCAGCTTGAACTCAGAAAACAGCAACTGGCTATAGACAGGGAGTCCCTAGATCTCTACAGAGAGAGAAGAAAGTTGGGACTAGAGTCCCATGGTGGCAGCCATGTCCCTAGAGATAGGGAACGGTCTTATGACCATAGAAACCTGAGCAAGATTGTCCCTCCCTACCAGAGTGGGGATGACATCCACAAATGGATAACTGCTCTAGAGAGGGCCTGTAAAGTACAGAAGGTCCCTCAGGAGCAGTGGGCAGCAATCTTGTGGCTCTCCTTTGCAGACAAAGGTAGAGACAAGCTCCTCACTGTAAGAGAAGAGGATGCTGATAATTACAAGGTCTTGAAGAGTGCTCTTATTGATGGGTTTGGCCTAACAACTGAACAATACAGGTTGAAGTTCAGAGATACCCAAAAAGCACAGACTCAAGACTGGGTAGACTATGTGGATTGTTCTGCTAAGGCTCTGGAAGGCTGGTTGATGGGCAGTAAGGTGTGTGACTTCACAGGATTGTACAATCTGATCATGAGGGAGCAGATTCTTAATAACTGTCAAAATCAGCTGTTGCATCAGTACCTGGTGGACTCTGATCTGACCTCTCCCCAAGAATTGGGAAAGAAGGCAGACAAATGGGTCAGAACCAGGGTGAGGCAGAAGGTACAGAACCAAGGTGGTGACCCTAAGAAGCAAGATTCTAAGAACTCTGAAAAGGGTGGGGAGAAGGGTAAAGATCAAAAGTCTTCACAAGGCCCCCAAAAATCTTCTCCAGGTGGGGATTCACAGTCTACAAAAGGGAAAGGCCAAAGAAAACCATGGTGCAAGGTCTGTAAGCAAAAGACCCACTGGACCAGTGATTGCACCAAGTCCAAAGACTCAAGTCCAGCCCCCACCAATGCCCCTAAGGCACCTGTTCCCCTAGTACAGTTACAGTTGGTGGGAGTGCTCCAGCCAAGGGTTTAGTAGGGTTGACCCTAGGTACTGAGTTGGGCTCTGACCTAGTCAGAGAACTCACTCAGGCTGTGTTAGTCTGTGATGGAGGCATGGATGTGACCTCCTCTGTGAGTCCCAGTAATCTGGGCAAGTACAGACAACAGCCTTTAATCAATGGACGAGAGGCTTTGGCATTTAGGTACACAGGGGCAAGTGTCACCATGGTGACACAAGACCTTGTGAATCCTGGGCAAGTTATACTTGGTGAGATGTACCAAGTGACCAATGCTAGCAACGTCAGAACAGACCATACTCTGGCAGTTGTTAACTTCTCCTGGGGAGGGGTAACTGGCCTTAAGAAGGTTGTGGTGAGTGCAAACCTACCAGTCGAATGCTTGCTTGGCAATGACTTAGAAACTTCAGCTTGGGCAGAAGTGGAGCTCAGGACCCATGCAGAAATGCTGGGGATCCCTGCAGATGTGTTTGCTGTGACCAGGTCACAAGCCAAAATGTCTAGCACTGAACAGGCCTTGGATTCTGGAATAATGGACCAAGTGCCTTCCAAGAGGAGGAGTAGTAGGGTAAAGGCAGTGCCTTCCCCTTGGCTCAGAAGGAAGATCAGTCCCTTGAGGGGGATGATCTCAGTCCTGAGGAAGGAACTGTCCCAGAGGAGCTTGAACCTGACCAGGTTGAGTTCCTGGGGACAGGGGGACCTTCCAGGGCAGATCTGAGCCAGGAGCAGCAGAGCTGCCCCTCTCTTGAACCCCTCAGACAGCAAGCTGCTGCTGAGGCTGCTGGGAAAGCTAGTGGTCCCCATACTGTGTATTGGGATGATGGACTCTTGTACTCAGAGTGTAGAGACCCCAAGCCTGGTGCTACCAGGAGGTTGGTTATACCTCTGAAGTTCAGGGGCTTCCTATTGACCCTAGCCCATGATATTCCCTTGGCAGGTCACCTGGGCCAGAACAAGACTTGGGACAGAATTGTCCCTCACTTTCACTGGCCCCACATGTCTGAAGACACCAAGGAGTTATGTCGCTCCTGTGTAACCTGCCAGGCCAGTGGCAAGGCAGGTGGCACTACAAAGGCCCCCTGATACCACTACCTGTGGTGGGGGTTCCCTTTGAAAGGGTGGGGATTGACATTGTTGGTCCCATGGATCCCCAAACAGCATCTGGGCACAGGTTTATCCTGGTGGTAGTGGATCATGCCACCAGGTACCCAGAGGCTATTCCCCTTAGGACCACTACAGCACCTGTGGTGGCAAGGGCCCTCCTGGGAATTTTCTCAAGAGTGGGCTTTCCTAAGGAGGTAGTATCAGACAGGGGGCAAACTTTATGTCTGGATACTTAAAAGCAATGTGGAAGGAGTGTGGAGTGACTTACAAGTTCACCACACCCTATCACCCACAATGCAATGGTTTAGTTGAGAGATTCAACAAAACCTTGAAGGGCATGATTAAAGGGCTCCCAGAAAAGCTTAGGCGAAGATGGGACATACTCTTGCCCTGCCTTTTATTTGCATATAGGGAGGTGCCTCAGAAGGGGGTTGGTTACAGCCCTTTTGAACTTTTGTTTGGCCACCCTGTCAGGGGTCCACTGTGCTTGGTGAAGGAAGGATGGGAGTTACCTCTCAAGCCCCCAAAGCAAGACATAGTGGACTATGTACTTGGTCTCCGCTCCCGGATGGCTGAGTATATGAAAAAGGCAACTAAAAACCTTGAGGCTAGCCAGGAACTTCAAAAGGCCTGGCATGACCAAAAGGCTGTTCTGACTGTTTACCAGCCAGGACAGAAGGTGTGGGTGTTGGAGCCAGTGGCCCCAGCAGCTCTCCAAGACAAATGGAGTGGACCCCACACTATTGTTGAGCAGAAGGGTGAGGTTACCTACTTAGTAGACCTAGGAACAACCAGGAGTCCCCACAGGGTTCTCCATGTCAACAGGTTAAAACCATATGTGGACAGGGCAGACATGGGCTTGCTCATGGCTACTGATGAAGGGCAGGAGGAAGAGAGTGACCCACTCCCTGACCTGCTCTCACAGAACCCTGACGATGGGTCAGTAGATGGTGTAGCCTTGGCAGGCAGCCTCACTACCCAGCAGCAAACTGATTGTAGACAGGTGCTCAATCAGTTTAGACACATGTTTTCACTGACACCCAGTCAGACCACCTGGTGCACTCATGAAGTGGACACTGGGGACAATCTGCCTATTAAAAATAAGATTTATAGGCAACCTGACCATGTCAGGGACTGTATCAGGACTGAAGTCCAGAAAATGTTGGAGTTGGGAGTTATTGAACCCTCAGATAGCCCTTGGGCTAGTCCAGTGGTCCTTGTGCCAAAACCTCACACCAGTGGTGGAAAAAGAGAGATGAGGTTTTGTGTGGACTACAGGGGTCTCAATGCAGTCACTAGGACTGATGCCCATCCAATACCCAGGGCAGATGAGCTAATAGATACTTTGGCCTCAGCCAAATATCTCAGCACATTTGACCTGACAGCTGGCTACTGGCAGATCAGACTAGCTGATGCTGCAAAGCCAAAAACAGCATTCTCAACCCCTAGTGGGCATTATCAATTTGTGGTGATGCCCTTTGGTCTGAAGAATGCACCTGCCACTTTCCAGAGGTTGGTGAATACAGTCCTCACAGGCCTGGAAGCCTATAGTGCAGCATATCTAGATGATATTGCTGTCTTTAGCTCCACCTGGGAGGATCACCTGGTCCACCTCAGGAATGTTTTACAGGCCCTGCAAAAGGCAGGCCTGACTATCAAGGCCACTAAGTGCCAGATAGGGCAGAGTCAGGTTGTGTACCTGGGCCACCTTGTGGGTGGAGGCCAGGTTCAACCTTTGCAGAGCAAGATCCAGACTATCATGGACTGGACTGCTCCAACTACCCAGACTCAGGTGAGAGCCTTCTTAGGCCTGACTGGGTACTATAGGAGATTTGTCAAGGGGTATGGATCAATAGTGACACCCCTGAATGACTTAACTTCTAAGAAAATGCCCAAAAAGGTTCAGTGGGCAGTTAGCTGTCAAAAGGCATTTGATGACCTGAAGCAGGCCATGTGCACTGCTCCCATTCTACAGAGTCCTGATTACTCCAAGAAGTTCATTGTTCAAACTGATGCATCTGAATTGGGGGTAGGGGCTGTACTGTCACAATTGAATGAAGAAGGTCAGGATCAGCCAGTAGCTTTCATTAGCAGAAGGCTGGCCCCTAGAGAGAAACATTGGTCAGCCATTGAGAGGGAGGCCTTTGCTGTGGTCTGGGCTCTGAAGAAGTTGAGGCCATACTTGTTTGGTACTCATTTCCTTGTTCAAACAGACCATAAGCCCCTCTTATGGCTAAAACAAATGAAGGGTGAAAACCCCAAACTGCTTATGTGGTCCATTTCCCTACAGGGGATGGACTTCACAGTGGAACATAGACCTGGGAGTAACCATGCCAATGCAGATGGACTCTCTAGGTACTTCCACTTAGAACATGAAGACTTAACTGGGCAAGGTTAGTTTAATGTCCCTACGTTTGGGGGGTTGTGTAGGAGAGTAGGATCTGCTTCACATGGGTACCCCCACTTTTTGCTGATGCTTCACTGTTTTTCGACCTTAGTCTGGCTGGGGCCCTGCTAATCAGAACCCCAGCCTAGCTGCTTCCTCTCTAAAATGGTTTCCATGTGCCTTAGGCACATCTCTGATTGGAATCTGGAGTGCCCTTATAAGTCCCTAGTATATGGTATACTATGTACCAAGGGCATAGGTACCTCAGAGGCCTACCAGGGGCTGCAGCATGTATTATGCCACCCCTGGAAGGCCATCCAAACTGACACCACAGGTCTGCTACTGCAGCCTGGGTAAGGTGGTGCATGCACCCCTTACTGTGATATAGGTTACCTATATCACTAAATACATACACACATATAAACCTATAAGTCACTCCTATGGCAGGCCTTATCAATCCTGAAGGCAGAGTGCGTGGTTCCTATGTGAGAGGGTGCCCCTGCATGAGCAGGGCCCCTCTGCAGCGTTCGGAGACCCTTCTCTGATGCTGTTTGTAGTGCAGCCTGACCATATACTCTTAAGCGCATTATAACCTCGCGTTAAATGCTAACTTTGGAATGGCTGCACCGAAACATGTCGTGTTTGGTGTCAAACATCTTGGAATACTACCCCCCCGCCAATTCTGGCGGCGGGGTAGCATTCCACCCTTCTAGAGGGAGAGACATGTTAACCCTGGCCTGGCCGGTAACTTCTTTCTAAAGCACTGGCATCACAAAATGGATGCTGCTGCCACAGACACAAGTCTGGCCTCCTGCTGCTGGACGAAACTCCGGCAGGGAGGCCTGGACAACAGGTTTCCTGTCCCAGGGAGGTGTGACCACCTCCCCAGACAGGATAGTGTGTATTGGGGCTGGGCGGGAGCACTTTCGGGTGCTTTGAAGTCCTGCACTGGGGGCACACTTGGTGTCCCTATGCATACCCCAGTTCAAACCGGATCAGGGGCTTGCAGCCCCTGCTTTGGCGCGAACTGGACAAAGGGAAAGGGGTGTAGCCACCCCTCTGCCCTGACCCACCCATAGGTGGGGCCACAGAGTAGTCCAACACCTAAACTTAGTATAAGTATAGGAACCCAGTCCTTAGGACTTTAGATTATCCCTGGACGAAACTCTGATACAGAATCCTGGACCTTCGATGCTCTACTAAAGATTAGAGGACAGAAGAATCTCCCTTGGGGTCAAGGAGTGACTCCCCTGCTTGGCAGGCACCAAAGAAGCAATTGTCCGGTCTGCATCGCCTAAGCTCCCGTCGGACGCCGAAGTCTTTGCATCACCAGAGGTGGATTTCCAGACTTCCCTGAGGCTGCCCTGAGTCCACAGCAAAGCTGAGGCCCGTAGCTGTCGTGGGTAACGTGGAACCGTGACCCTTTGACACTGCACGCATTTGCAAGTGCATCCTTTTCTGGGTATCCCACGAAGTTGTGCTTTGGGCTCCGAGTAGCCCTAGCCTCCAGCACCAACTGCACCGAAGATCACTGGCCTCCACTCCACGAGTGTCCTGTGAGCCAGCTCCACGTGCACCGTCTCGAGGCTCCTTCGCGGTCGCTAGCCCGTTGGCTAGTAGCCCTTCACGAAGGCCAATCCTTTTCTTCTTGGGCTCTCTGGTTGCTCCAGGCTTGCTCTCACTTACCCTTGCTGGGTGAGTTCCTCAGACCTTGCTGGTCTGCATCATCGTCATTCTTCATCTACATCAAGACTTGCCGTTGCTAAGGCTTGTTGGGTCCAATACGGTCGCCGACACCTCAGCACTCGACAAACATTGTGTACCAGCCCGAATCCTGCTCCTGGTTGCCGACAATGCCTCCTGGACCTCGTGGGTGAAGAGTCAAGACGACTGTCAACCTACCTGAAGCACTCGACATCGGTGGGCATCCGCTCATCGCCTTCCTGGTCACTGGCTAGTGACCCAGACTCTGTCCCCTCTGCTTTCAGGTTCTTCAGATCTCCGATCCACTCTTGGATCCACCCGGACACTTTCCACTTGGTCGCCAGTAGCACTTTGCAGCAGATCGCCATTCAAATCGACGACGAAACCCGACCCCGAAAGGCACCTATGCACCCGGCTTCCCTGGGTGAGGTAACAAGAGTACTCCGGTGCTCCCGTGGGTAGAGACTCTAGAACGACCTAGTTCTCAAAGGGTTTGCTCCAAGTCCTTCTTTAAGTGTCCCTTTTCTTTAATTTCCCAATCGCGACTTTCTCCATAGAAGTTAACGGCGTCTCGCGGCTGTGTATTTACACTGCACGCGTCCCCCGTGGGTCCCCTGTGTCACTACCTTGGGTGGTTCCTTGTGGTCCAAGCACTTCTAGAGGCTCTAGGCCTAGTGTCTAGCTCAGTCGTGGTTCTTATACCACTTTATTGGTATATGGTTTGGTACGCCCCTAGGGCTCAAACGTGTATTTGTGCTATTACTGTAGATAACTAACTTATAACTTATGTACTTCGAACTCTAGCCTCATAAAGAGACTAGAGGGGTGTGTTTAGCAATAAATGCATATATTTTGAATATATACCTGGTGTGGTGCTCTTTCATTTGGTCACTCAAGAGATTATAGACTGGTAAAACAAGCTGCTTTACATTCCTTCAAGACTTAGCCTGAAGGCTGCTCTCCATTGCTACCACTAGGATAGCTTTCAATAAGGTTGTCTTTAACCTATCTCCAATAAGGGGTTGTTTGGACTGGTGCAAGGTGCCCATTATAATTAGTGGACAGCATATGCCAGGCCAACTTCTCACAGTTTAGAATCTACAAAAATAAATATCCTGAGGTGTAACATAGACTTCTTAACTGGAGCCATGGCATGGATTTTCATTGCTACTCCAGGATGGCATTTACACCATGTTTAATGCTGAAATACAAGCAACAAGCGTTAATACTGTCCCAATGAGTACTCATGATCATCTGCTCAAATAGTCCTGAGGGAGCACAGAACCTACTGTTTTTGCTTCCTTAGCTGAAGCACGTGCGCTTTGGAGTTCGCTGATGGTTTTCCTGGCCCAGGAATGTTATGCTTTGCACGGTGGTCCCTATAAGGGACATCTAGTTATAGCAGCCCAACCATAAATGGGGTGGAACAGCAGTCTCTATGACCTGGCCGTCCAGCGACTGAGGGGCCACAATGTCATAGGTGCTCACCAGTGCTGCCAGCTGACGCTCTGCAGTTGAAAACACTCCACTTTGCCTTCCTCCAAATGGGGTAAGCCAACTGTGAGATTGTCAGTGTAAGAGGTCTAAATGGCTCCCTAAAAATCCTAATTAATATCTGGAGCTCCATTTTCCATGATTCTCTTCCTCGCCATTGCGACTCTGTCCCTGCGTCACTGTGAGTTGAATAACTTCTAAAGTCATTATAATGAACATGTATTGGTATAAGGAGGTAGTCGACAAGTGCTCTTGATTCAAGCACGCCATTTTGAGGGTCTTCTGCGCTAGACTAAATTCTCAGGGGCAGATTTACAAGGAACTGACGCATCTGCATAGATGCGTCAGTTTCCTTGCGCCAGAGTCAAATGTCCTTGCGCTGCCATGGATGCGCTGTATTTACAATACAGTGCTCCATGGCGCAAGTATTAACAGATATGTCAGAAATTCTGACGCATCTGTTGCCCCAAAGGTCACGCATTGCTGAAGGTGTGTCGCAAGCACGATGCAACTCCAGCAATGTATTTTGAGGCCTATACTTACTGTACTGCGTCACTCCTTGCACCTGCTTCAAGCAGGCGCAAGGTTTTGACGCAGTGGCGTCCTAAAAGTGGCACAGTGAAATCTCGTAGATTTCACTGCGTCACTTTTACGAGGCCTTCCTGCGTGGAAACGCCCACCCTGCATACATTATACCTGACGCAGGTATAATGTAACACAGGGCTTTACAACGTGACGCATCCTCCTAGATGCGTCACGTTATAAATAGGCCGCATAGTTTGCGCCGCTGTTGCGTCAAAAAAAGTGACGCAATGGCGGCGCAAGGAGGCGCAAGGGGCTTGTAAATCTGCCCCACATTGTTTAGGCACCAGGCATAGTGAGGCCTTGAACCAAATACCCTTTGCATTTTTCTCTTTCTCAGCCAGAAGCATTTGGCATTTTAGTATTATTTCTTACTCCCTTTTCTACTCACAGACATAGCAGGAGCAAAGGGAGCAGGAAGCTGCTATGGACAGTTGTCACTTGCAGTCAGCCATCATGCCCTAAAGACAGGAAGGCAGAACAGGCATGAGGTGAACAGGTTTTGGTGGAAGCAGATTATGACCGCTGCTTAACTTTTGTGCCCTTTTTTTTTATAGATATTTTACTGCATGTTCAGTGAGTATTTCTATGTCTTTCTTCTATTTAACTGAGAATAAAGCAGTAACGATTACGACCCTCCAACGACTGGTGTCATACCGGAGCTGGCACTTCTGTATGGTGAAATAAACTAGTAGGCATATGACAACACCACGAATTTGTACCAAATTATTAGAAAAGGAGTAAAATATTGCCTTTTTAATAGTGAATGTAGAACACTTTGATGGCAAGGTCATATTATACTTGGAGTTCCAAAAATCGTTGCACCACACTTGTGCCTCACTCTAAAGCCAGCGTTGATTCCCATGTGCATGGCTTGTTACTATCCAGGCCATTACCCTCACCTATGACTATGAGGAAATGGTGCAAGGGGCATGGTGTTAGGGTTTCTAATGATGGTGGTTCTACAATAGTTTCCCCTTTGTGCTGCTTCTTATTCCCATCAGTCAACCTTTTCAGTTGTCAAAATCAACAATCTCCTTTTTGAACAGTATTGCTTGGAGTGTGGGATAATGCTACTGTTTCAGCGGTCTGTGCCCTCAATATGACATATTTTGGCAGCTTACATAGGGGCGTGTAGAAATGATGGTAACATTTAGGTTTGGGTCCTTTGTATGCCTATGCTGGATACCCTTTTGTGCAGGTGGTTGTATCATGCATGGAAACAGATACCTCCTGCGTATCCAGGCCCATTTTACATGACCTTTGCACTCACCCTCTTGTACGGAATGCCCCTTGCCTGACCTTGAAGCTGTTCTTTCTGATGTGTGTCGAGTGTAGTTATGGCATACATATTTGTGTGTGTTTATCCCTCAATATTGGCAAGCTAACATATGTCCTTGTTCCTTATCAATTGAAAGATACATTCAGAGCATGGGGCTGGAGATATTTTATGGGTGTGTGTTCTGGAACGGAAGTGTTTGCTAGAGGCATTTAATTTCTACAGTGTGCTTCTGGTATTTAATTAAAGCTATAAAAGCTTCATTCAATTAGGCATCGCATTTTTTGTGATTTTGTTTTTAGAATGGTGTGTTTTATGGAACTGTTGTTTTTATAGCAGGCGACTTTTATTTTTTTTGTAACAGATCAAAACAGACATACACACATGATATTACTTAAAATGATATTCTCTAGAAGTGCTATTACATTTAATTATAAAGTCTAAACATTCAAAACGAGTGTTGGGTAATGAGTGCAATGCGTGAGTGTAGCCCAATTAACCTGAGCTACCACGCACAGAATAATTTTAATGTAGTAACCTCTTCGGCATCAGGTTTCTATGGTCAGGATTTCCGTTCAAGGCACATGAGTCGCAGCAATTGGTTCTGTTAGTGATTCGGTTAAGCCATCCTGGGTATTTTTTAGTCCATAAAAAAGCCCAAAAAGATCTTTAATATGAGCCAGCAGGGAAGCAATTTCCAGAAATAGAATGGATAGGAATTATGATTGACAGATTTTGGAGCCTTGGAAGTAGTCTTTAACTGGCAGAGGTTTAGGTTTTCCCTCCAATCTTTCCATCTGTTCCCATCTCCAGATTGGGATCCTGACAAATCCCACTGTCGGCTCTGTCTCTGTTTTGCACTCGGAATTGAAAAAAGTAAATCAAAAGAATTCTGTTAAGCACATCGGCCAACTACAGACTTTCTTTTTTCGCAGTTTATTCCAAACAGTTTATATATGACAGTATTTAGACTTTGAAAAATGCAATAACCTTCAAAATATTAGGCTTCTAAAAATATCGTTCTACCCCTAAGCTAAAGCATTTTTTTTGGAGCGTCCAAATTCAGTGCGTCACACATTAAGAGGTACCCATACCACCTGCAAGGACATTTATTTATGTGTCCCACTTATAAACATTTCCCTAGAAGTGGTAATTTGCACAGATGTGATATTTAGCACCGTGCTACATAATACCAGGGTGTGCTTTTAAGCCAGTTGTTTTTGAGTTGGTCAGAGCTGTTTTGTTGCATACAAATGTTTATATGTCGTGCTACAAAACGGTATAGAAAAATTCAAACATTATTGTTTGCTTCCTAATAACAACAGTGGCAGTGACAAAAAAGAACAGAACAAAATGGAATACCGGTACAATACTTAGGGGCATATTATCAAGCCCTTTATCGCCGCGTTAGCTGCACTTTCCTGCCGCTAATGTGGTTTATTACTATCGCCCTATTATCAAGCTGTCGCTAACAGGCGTTAGCGACAGCTTTCTGGCGATATCAGCCGGTTTTTCTATTGCCTTGCATGCCAGCGATATTTATCGCTAATGACATGCAAGGTAGGCGTTCCTTCTCTAAATTTCACTAAAACTCCGGCTAACTGCACTTCGCCCTATTAGCAAAGATGGCCCGGACCCGCGAAGCGATAAAAAAAGTTGCGCTAAGGCCCGTTAGCTGGAGGAACTTAAGACCAGAAAATAGCTGGTCTTAAAAATGGGGATAAGGCTTGGGCCCACATCTATGCATGTTTCTGCTGCTGGACAGCGCTGCAAGCAATGTTGCAGCGCTGCCCTGCGACAAAAATACAGAGCAGGAATGCGCACCATCAATAAGATAGTGCGCATTCCTGGGCCCCAGTCATGAAAAGTGTTGCTGCGCTGCGACAAGACAGCGTTGCAACACTTCTCATTATGCCCTCCTTGCAATAGCATGGATGCGCTGCACTCACTGGACAGCGCTCCATGACGCAAGTAATGACAGATACGCCAGGAATCCTGACGTATCTGCCTGCGCTAAAGTCACGCATTGCTGCAGTTGTGTCACAACCATGACGCAACTCCATCAATGCATGGGGCCAGCCTATCCCTATGGCACTGCCTCACCCTCACGCCTGCCATCAGGCAGGCGGAAGGTATGTTGTAAATCCATTGGTGGTGGTTGCGCGCTGCGGTGTCATCGTTTGGAAGCATTGGTGGAGTGTTGGTGCGGAGGCAGTTGACCAGACGCCAGTTGACCAGACGTCCTGCGGTGGCCTTGATCCAGCTGCGAAGGGGTGCGATGACGGCGCTGGCGTCCGGTGGGCAAGGTGAAGACGTCATTCATCCAATGATGGTAGTGCCAGGAGAGTCCGGGAGAGGCCGTAGTTGAAGTACCAGCTGGCAGAGGTGACGTGCTCGACCGTGTGTCCTGCTATGTGGCCTGTTGAGGTGACTTGCTGCTTGCGTCTGATGTCGGTGACAGGAGGGGGTGGTGCTCTGTTCACTGGGGTTGCCCAGGTGGAACTTGAGTTCACCGAGTTGGATGTCGTTGGGGGATGGGAGACCCTGGGGTGCAATGATGTCTACAATGGGATTGTAGAATGGGGGGCAATGACCCAGGGGGCCTGCACATGAGGGTGCCACAGAGGATGTCCTTGGGCTTGGTCCGGATCTGGGAGTTGAAGTGGTCCATGGTCACCCTTGGCACATTAGAGTGCGTGGTCAGTCGGAGTGTGCCTCTGTAGGTGACGGCAATGCCTCCTCCTTGATGGTCGGGGTGCTCCTTGCGGGTGATACTGCATCCGTCAGTGATGGCGAAGGCGATGTCCGTTACGGAGCAGAGGTTTGTCCTGGCAGGCGAGGTGGCGTCCAGGGTTGATGGCGAGGAGGGCGCTGGCGTCGTAGCGGTGGAGTGTCCAAGAGGAATGCACCTTGGTGCTGAGCACGGTCCAGGGGCAGGTGGACGCAAACGGCACAGCTTATGTGTTGCCTTCGTCACGGGAGACGACCCTTACAACGCAGGCAGTACATCGTTAACAACGAAACTCAGACAACGCGGGTCCCTTAACATCGCATTTGATTACAACGCATTGTGAGGTCAGTAATGGGGTAATCCAAACTTTTACAGGTGTGCATGGGTTTTGGATGTAAAAAATGAAAATTGGACTATGTCTTGGGGTAAAATATGAAAAATGGGGTGTTTTTTGTGGTAAAATATGAAAAATGGGGTGTTTTATGGGGTAAAATATGAAAAATGGGGTGTTTTTTGGGCTAAATTTTGGAATTTTGGGGTGTTTTTTTGGTCAATTTTGTAAATCTTGGGTGTGTTTTGTGCCAAAATGAAGAGATATTGGGGGGGGGGGTGCATTTGACTCAAATGTGATCTTTTGGGTGTCTTTTGAGGGTTCACAAAGGAATTCCAGGGTTCACGGTTGGGTTTGTTGTGCAAAGGTTATTTTTGGGTCGCACTCACTGTAGTGGGAACAGTGATCTTCATGTCTCTGCTATGCAACACCTACTCCACTGTTGCAATGTGCCTAGTATTAGTATGTATCGGAATGGAATGTGATGTTATGGCATGCATCGCAACTACGTATGTGCCTTTGGCACACGAGTGGTACGCCCGCTGTGCATGGGCGCACAGCGGCCACCATTGAGAAGTGCAGGGGGGCGTCGGGACAGCTGTGAGGTGGTAAACCCCATAAAGAACACTGGATGGTGCATGGACGCGTGGATGTGTGTGTGAGTGTGTGTTGTTAAAAATTTATAGAGGGAAGTCTTACCTCTAAGCCGTGTCCCGTGTCTTCGTAGCTCCTGCTCTCCTGCGTCTGCTTCCAGAAAAATGAAGTAGGCAGCCAGGCACCCTCCCCTGAGTCAATCACAACGCTGCGATGCGGCGGTGGGATTGTTAATTGGCAACGGGACAAGTCATGCAGGCAGAGGCCGGCAGGGTGGGCATGTTCTCCATGCTGGCTGTAATGCAGCCTGCATTGCGAACAGAGAAGTGCGTTTGTCTGCATTGGGTGGCCTGAGTGGGCCGACCAAACAGTCATTGCGCACTTGAGTGTGCATGCCAATCCACACATTCCCTGGTCTGTGTTTGGAGCAGTCCTACCCACCCGCCCACCCCCTGAGGATACATAGCATGATCACATGAGTTATTTATCCCTTGTTTTTCCCTTTTATAATTGTTTTATTGGCTTCTCTGAGCCCGCACTATCCGCTTCCCGCCGCTGCTGCCCCTGCGGCCCTGCACCCCTGTCCTCGCACATTCCCGCCTCCCAGCTGATCGTTCCTCCACCCTCCCCTACTTGATGGCGGACGCTGCGCGATTGTGCAGTCGACACACGCCACTGGCACGCAGAAGGCGCGCCTAAGACAAGCCCGTCTGCGCACGTCTGCAACCCAACCGCGACCAGCGCCAGGAAGCCTGGATCACGGGTCACCCACTGCTACAGCTCAGCCACCCTCCACGCACTCAACCCCGGGAAAGTCAGAGACTGACAACAGGCCTCGGCAAACACGACCCACGGCCAGTTCTCCTGCCTCCACTGCCGCCAGAGCTTAACCACCACCCCGGACTCCAACACAGCCGACGCAAGCACCGGCTACACCCTAGGATGCATCCTCCTCAACGGGCGCTCCGTGCACAAACACACAGTGGAAATCTGGAACCTACTCGACTCTCTCTCGCCCGACATCGCCTTCTTCACGGAGACCTGGACCAGCGCCTCCTCCGCCCCCGACATCAACACCGCCATCCTGGACGGATACAAGATCCAGAGGAAGGACCGCACCAACCCCCCGGGAGGGTGCCTCGCCATTGCCCACAAGAGCACCCTCTGCCTCACCACCTCCAGCGAAACCTTCCCCTCCGCCGAACACCTGCACTTCCAGATCCAGACCAGCCACAACTCCACACTCCGAGGAACCCTCGTCTACAGACACCCCGGACACACCAGCCAGCCCACCATCTCCACCTGGATGCTAGTCACAGCCGAAGACACAGCCTCAACCATGAAAGGCATCCACTCGTTGGCCCCCACCAACCCATGCCCTCCAACATCTACCACAGAGCCATGGCCGCCATCACACACGTACTGCAACGCACCATCAACATCACCTTCAAAACAGGCACCTACCCAGATGAATGTAAGCATGCAGAAGTCTGGCCCCTTCTCAAAAAGACCACAGCTGACCCCACCGACCTCAAGAACTACCGGCCCAATTCGCTCCTCCCCTTTGCGGCCAAAGTTGCAGAGTAAACAGTCAACAGGGAACTGACACGATTCATTGATGACAACGCCATCCTCGACCCGTCCCAATCCAGATTGCGAACCAACCACAGCAACGAGGCCATCCTACTAGCCGCCACAGATGACATCCGCACACTCCTGGACCAAGGCCACTCTGCAGCCCTCATCATACTCGTCCTTTCAGCGGCCTTCGACACCGTCTCCCACCACACACTAGTCGCCAGACTACACGACGCCGGCATACAAGGAACAGGCCTTGACTGGATCCGATCATTCCTCCCCAGAAGAAGCCAAAGGATCAGACTGCCAACCTTCCTCTCCGATCCCACGTAAATCACCTGTGGAGTCCCAGAGGGTTCATCTCTGAGCCCGACCATCTTCAACATCTACATGGCACTCTCAACGCCACCGTCCAACAACACGGCCTCAACATCGTATCCTACGCTGATGACACCCAGCTCATCCTCTCCCTCACCAAAGACCCCACCACCGCCAGACTCAACTTCCAGAAAGTAATGCAGGACGTCGCAGTCTGGATGACCAACAGCTGCCTGAAGCTCAACGCCGAGAAGACAGTAGTCCTTGTCCTTGGAACCACACCTTCAGCATGGGACAACACCTGTTGGCCTTCGCCCTCGGAAGCCCACATACCCCCTCGGACCACACCAGAAACCTCGGCATCGTACTCGACCCATCCCTCACCATGAACAGACAGGTCTACGCCGTCACCTCCAGCTGCTTCAACACCCTCCGCATCCTCCGCAAGACCTTCAAATGGATACCCCCAGAGTCAAGGAAGACAGTCACCAATGCACTCATCACCAGCAGACTGGACTATTTACAAGTCCCTACTCCGCAAACTACCGACATTACAGTACACCGCCGCAAGACTCGTCCTTGGCATCCCCCGGCACTGACACATCAGCCAACACCTACGTAGACTCCACTGTCTCCCCAAGGTGAAAAGAGTCACCTTCAAAATCATCACTCACGCCTACAAATGCCTACATAACAACGTAACCAAATACCTCAATGACAGGATCAACTGCCACGTACACAAATGAGTCAGCCGATCTTCCAACCTCGCACTGTCCAAAACCCAGCGCATCCACAGAGCCAGAGCAGGCGGGAGATCCTTCTCCCACATTGCATCCAATATCTGGAACAGGCTACGGGCAGACATCAGAGGTGCTCCATCCCTGAACACCTTCAGGAAGACCCTCAAGACCTGGCTCTTCGGCTAACAGATCTTCGGCCCCCCACCCCTCAGTGCCTTGCGACCCTCACGGGTGAGTGGCGCGCTTACAATTCCCCTGTGTGATTGATTGAGTTATCATCATGTGATGATTGTTCCTCTTCTGCACTGCTTGAGGTGGTGGGGCAATGCTCTTCCAACATAGCGGTAGAGCCACCACTGGGGATGCGTCATCTACGTGTGATAGGCATGAGCGACTCCCCCCTCAGGCCCTCCTGCGCTACGCGTCCCACCTTCTCCTTACCTGGACATTGACCCCGTGGCGCAATCCACTGCACTCTCTCCAAATCTGTGACTCAGCCAGCAGGAGCCTGAGCCAGGTGTGCTTTTACTGGGCTGGGTACGGCAGTCACCGCGTAGTCCGCTGGTGGACCACCCGATGCAGTTGATGCAGCAGGGCTCCCTTAGGCATGTAGTTGCAGCGCTCAGTCCACACAAGTTCGGCGTAGCACAGGGGCCTCACCCTCCAGAGCGTCCGGCCAGCCCAACATCATCCGTCCTGTGATGCAGGGAGACGGCACCCACCATTGGTAATCCCCTCCGTGCACCCCGGTGTAGTGGTGGATCATAGTATGCGAAGCGGACCTCACTACGTTGGTGCGCAGGATCACCTCTACCATTGACTGCACCAAGGTGCGCAAGGCGGGCTTCTCACACAGGTCAGCAACGTGTCTCCATGCGACCTGCCAGACTTCACCACCAGGTACGGGCGATCGTCGCACATCAATATCTCCCGCCACGGCTCATCGACTCCACAGCTACTCCACATCCCACTCCAGGCCACAGACGCGGGTCCAGCGAGGGATCCAGGAACCAGACGCAGCTCCAGCAAGGGATCCAGGAACCAGACGCAGCTTCAGCGAGGGATCCAGGAACCAGACGCAGCTCTGGCGAGGGATTCAGGAACCGGACGCAGCTCCAGCGAGGGATCCAGGAACCAGACGCAGGTCCAGCGAGGGATCCAGGAACCAGACGCAGGTCCAGCGAGGGATCCAGGAACCAGACGCAGGTCCTGTGTGGGAACCAGGATCTCATCCTGGTCAACCAGGATGTTGGGTGGCTTGAGGGGGTTGTTGATGTGTGCTGCACTATGCCCTGGTGCTCAAATCTGCATTTTTCCTTTTTTTTGTGCATCTTTTATATTGGGGTGGACAGATGGGCTAAGTCCAAACTTGCGGGTTAGCGTGCCTTTTTCTATCGCTAAGGGATTATCGCTAGATTCCACCCGCTATCGCCGGTTTCATTAACGCCATCGCGCTAATGTTAGCAGCGGTTTTCGCCGCTGATCCCTGAAGCTATCGCCTGTTAGCAAAACGTTGCTAATACGTCGCTAACAGGGCAATAACTTGCAGGGATCTTCGGCGATAGGAAAACTAGCGCTAACCTAGGTTAGCGATAGTTATCGCCATTTCATGGTAATATGCCCCTTAGGGTGCTGCTAAATAGCACTTTGTTGTAAATTAGCACAACCCACACAGTTTTTGAGTTCCGACCAAGGCTGGGTGACCTTCAGAGAATGTCAAGGAAAAGGCATATTAAAGTAATAACATGCATACATACTTTCTTAAAGGCACTTGCAACAGTGTGTTTGATTGGCCAACTGTTCATGTAACCAACTAGCATTGAAAAAGCAACTAGGTTTGGCTTTTGAATGGTGCGTGTACAAGGATGCAGAACATCTTGACACAAAACACACATACAGATACATATTGAGGCAGGGAAACATCCTGACAGACATCCGTGCTCAGGCAGAACAACACACTTAAAGACATCTATAAACAAACACTATTAGATATTCAAACATGACAAAATACCAGTAGAACTGAGGCATGCAATAGAACATGAATGGAGGATGTAGCAGGGCTGAGACAGTTTAAGTCTCTAATCTACAAGAACATTTTCAGACAATGAATCTTTCTCTGTTTGCTCCTTTAATTTCCCTTCCAGACTGGTATAATTTCTTGAATACCCAGAAAGTGTTTTGTCCAATGTTTTGGATTTGATTCTTCCCAAAAAATCTACAATCTTGGAACAAATGAGGCATACTTAGACCTTGGATGGTTCTTCGTGGTTTAGTACATCCAAAGTAATGTAAGGCAGTGCATATATCTGCCTTGTGTTACCTTGTGGCAGGGAGTCATTCCCTGAGTGGAGTATGGACATTTCCATGCATCCTCCCATGGCTTTTTACTCAATCCCAGATTTGCAAATGTCTGCAAACCTGGGATTGCACCAGAATGGTGCGGCTATCCAACCTAGGCGTAACAAGTAGAAATATATTTATGTCTTCCTGTTACTTACTCTTTGTATTCTTGCTGCATTCTGCAACGCACATATAAAGAGGGAAATGCATTTAACAATTGTTTTTGTGCTGGAAGGTGTCCCTTCCTGCACAAAACAATCCTTCCCGTAACGCAGGCACCCTTGCACCATGGCGCAAGAGTGCCTGTTTTGGTGCTAGGCAGCCACAAGTATGCCAGCACTAGGAGACAGCAGAAATGTGAAATATCTTTGTAAATATGGTGCATTTCAACTCTCTCTTTTTCATGCAACACAGCAAGTTGTCTTGCTTTGTTGCGTTGCATGAAAGAATAGTAAATCTGCCCCTGAGTAACTTTGTCAAGCTGTCCCAGGTAACGAATTGCCATAATCTAAATTGGACTGTACTCAGACCATAACCGATGGGATACCATGGCTTGTGCCAATATATTGTCGGATCTGCTTAAGAAGTATAAGCTGCAAAAAAGTCCACTTTATTCTGAAGAGAGGCCATAATGCAGATGAATACCTGGATTGAGGACTACTCTAGAAAGCATATGGGATGGCTCATTGCTTTCAGCTGGCTGTTGGAATTCGATGTATTAATGTCATTCCTGGTGCTCAGCAGCTCTTGTTTGAGCTTTAAATGTTCATAGACATCAAGTAATGTATTATTGATAGTTGCAAAAGAAACAATTGATGGACCGAATGCTGGACAATGCAAACATTCACCCCCGGTCACAAGGATCTGGGTTTAATCCATCATTCTTTTGCTCACCACACCACCCCAGTTTGGACCCAGCCATATGCAAATCAGTCTTGAGCCTGTTCCTTGTGGGAACAGTCCAGCCCGAACTGCCAAGCTAGGTCCTCCCTAGAGAAGAAAAGTAGAATTAAGCTGAGAAGTCTGAAAGATGGACAGCTGGAATATAAACTGCATATCATCTGCATACATATATAAAACGAATCACTGACAAAATATCGACCTCAAAAACATCGAGGTACAAAAATATCGTGACAAAAATATCGAAGTCTAGAATATCGACATCCTATCTACATCATGGTAAGTATAAAAATATCGGAAAAAAAATATCGATGTCAAAAATATCGTTGTAAAAAATATCGGTTTTTTTAAATGTTAAAAAAATAATGTAAAAAAAATTAAATAATACATATAATTAAAAGAAACATAGTTAAAAATATTTAAAAATGTTTAAAAATAAAAACTGATACATATAATGTTAAAATAAATTAAACATATACATATAAAATATAATATATATACACTTACTTAATAATATTCATAAATAATTATTTTACTACCTTCTAAATTGTTAAAAAAATATATACATTATAAATACAGACATACACATACAAAAATAATATTATTAAAAAAAATTAAAATATATTTAACAAATTAAAAAAATTAAAATATTTTAAATTTTTTTAAAATAAATTATACACAATATTAAGTAAAATAATAGAGAAAATATTGGATAGCGGAGGGAAAAAAATCACTATTCCACTCCAAAGAGTGCAACAGTAGGGAAAGTGTTGGATAGCGTAGGGGTAAAAATTACTATTCCCACTCCAAAGAGTGCAACAGTAGGGAAAGTATTGGATAGCGTAGGGATAAAAATTACTATTCCAACTCCAGAGAGTACAACAGTAGGGAAAGTGTTGGATAGCGTAGGGGGAAAAATTGCTATTCCCACTCCAGAGAGTGCAACAGTAGGGAAAGTGTTGGATAGCGTAGGGGTAAAAATTACTATTCCCACTCCAGTGAGTGCAACAGTAGGGAAAGTGTTGGATAGCGTAAGGGTAAAAATTACCATTTCCACTCCAGTGAGTGCAACAGTAGGGAAAGTGTTGGATAGCGTAGGGGTAAAAATTACTATTCCCACTCCAGTGAGTGCAACAGTAGGGAAAGTGTTGGATAGCGTAGAGGTAAAAATTACTATTCACACTCCAGAGAGTGCAACAGTAGAGAAAGTGTTGGATAGCGTAGGGGTTATAATTGCTGTTCTAACTCCAGAAAGTGCAACAGTAGAGAAAGTGTTGGATAGAGTAGGGGTAAAAATTACTATTCGAACTCCAGAGAGTGCAACAGTAGGGAAAGTGTTGGATAGCGTAGGGGTAAAAATTACTATTCCCACTCCAGAGAGTGCAACAGTAGGGAAAATGTTGGATAGCGTAGGGGTAAAAATTACTATTCCAACTCCAGTGAGTGCAACAGTAGGGAAAGTGTTGGATAGCGTAGGGGTTAAAAATAACATACTTATCAATTAAATAATTGTTTTAATTAAATAATGATTTATTAATAAATTAACAATAAATTAATTATAAATACCAATAAATGAAAATTAATAATTACTTTAATAACATTACATTACTTCCCACCCTATTCCCCAATAAACACAAAATCCACTCCACATAAAATTTAACACAATTAATATAATTATCAATTAACCAATTAATAACAAGCATTGGCATAGCCAATAGGTCTCGCTTTTGGGACCTTATAAGTATTTAGTTATGCAGCACAATATCCTTGGTGCAATAACATCAACTGTTGCATGGCTAAAAACTTATAAGGTCCCAAAGGCGAGACCTATTGGCTATGCCAATGCTTGTTTTTTGTTAGGCACGGGGAGATTAAGTGATTTGCCCAGAATAAATGATGTTGAGCATCCTTGCCGAGACTCGAACCCAGTTCCCCAGCACCGAGGTCGACCGCTCTAGACATAAGACCACATCCTCTCCCCTAGCAGCAACCTCCACTTTGCCAACCTCTTGCTCGCCCATGTACCCCGAATCCGAAGAGCCAAAGCCGGCGAGAATGGATTCTTCCACCTGGCTACCAAAGCCTGGAACGACCTTCCCCGGCACATTAGAGCCACCAGCTCAGTCCCTGAATCCCGCAAAAAAGGCTGAAAACCTGGTTCTTACAATAGGTCCCAGCCAGGATCGCATCGTCCTTCTTCAGGTGCAGGATATCCTCCTGAGTGATAAGCTCGACCTACAAATACACATAATGTTGGTACCCCAATACATTTTCACTGACGAGAGTAGGGAAGCAGTGCTGATGTGAAGGGCCTAGCTCCAGACGAGTTGCAGCGTCTCTAAGCACTGTGGTGATCCAAGGACATCCAATCAGGTGTGTAATGCACCCTTTGATGGGGACGCACACAGTCTCAGGAGGCTATTTGACAACCTGTCCAAGGTAATCTGAAGCAGGCAACAGGTTAGAACCCACTGTTTTAAATCTGAGGGCACAGACACAGATGACGATCCTGTTATTTTGTAAGGATCGAAACGTCGACTCTCGCACACTGACCCATATTATAATGTACCGAGTAAGGCACATAGGGGCAGAAGTGTTGCTTTAAATTTAATTAAATAAATTAAATGTTTTGACTTATGTCACACACTATTGCCTGAGTTTTTCTGTTTTTGTTCTGCTCATTTAATTTTGTGTCATTTGTGTTTTCTCCCACCGATTTGACTAAATTGTCTAATAAATGTGATTGTATTTTTCAAATTGACCGCATGTCTGGTCATAATTGTTTTCCCAGTTAAACGCCTAGATAAGTTCTCTTTAGGGACCTCTGTTCCTTTAAAGCACTATGCACCCCTGGTCCCTAAATATTCATGGGTTTCGCTTGTTCTCTGTAGGCACAGACACGACAGACCGCTTAGTCCTTATACAGTGGAGCTATCCCGCAGGTCCCAAAGAATGCACAGCCTCAGACCTCAGGCAGTGGAGCAACCCCTAGATTACACCGATCATACAGGCTTAAATCTCAGACAATAGAACTACCCACAGATTAACCACGTATTACAACTCAGGTGTATCCTAGCAGTAAGCTCACCCTGTACACAAATCATAGCGACTCAGGGCTCAGTGATTCGAGTTAGCCCTCAGTTACAAAGATAGAATAGGCCCAGGCCCAGGCCCAGGCCAGGGCCGCATGTATTATACGGAATGGTAATACTGTCTGGGGAAGATTTCTCCTCATTAGTACCAGTTTAACAGAAAAATACAGAAATAGGGACCTGTAAGATGACCAGTTAACCTTCACTAAGGGCTTTCCACTGTGTGCGAAAACATGCTGCAACATTTTTAGTAACTTTTGATCGGTTTGAGCTAGAGAAAATTTTTGGGTTAAAATCTGCAGATCTGGATTATGTGGCAAATCCATAATTATGCAAAAAAAAAGCCACAGCCACAGAATTGCATAATTCCAGTGGCCCCAGATCAGGCCAATGCCAACAAAGCTTACTCCGATGACACGGTTATACAGGTCCAGGCCTTCACCGGCAGAGATAGCCGAAAGCTTACTCTGAACCTACCATGCAAGTTTATACAAGCAGAGCTGTCTTTAGATTTATACATTTCTTACAGGTTGAGGCGTTAGCCAGCAGAGATGCCTTCCAGGTTACATACATGTTACAGATGACAGCAACAGCCAGTAGAGCATCTTACAGTTTACACAGATCTCCCAGGCTCAGGGCTCAGTCACTAGCGTTGTATCTCAGTTTACATAGATCTCATAAACTCCCGCCTCATCCATCAGTGCTATCTCTCAAGTTACATAGACCTCACAGGCTCAGGGTGCAGTTACTAGTCCTGTCTCTTGGCTTACACAGATCTCACAGGCTCCCACCTCAGCCACCAGTGCTATCTCTCAGGTTACACAGATATCACAGGCTCAGTGTTCAGTCTCTAGTGCTGTAGCTCAGGTTACACAGATCTCACAGGCTCAGTGTTCAGTCACTAGTGCTGTATCTCAGGTTACACAGATCTCACAGGCTCCGTGTTCAGTCACTAGTGCTGTATCTCAGGGTACACAGATGTCACAGACTCCCACCTCAGCCACCAGTGCTGTCTCTCAGGTTACACAGACATCACAAGCTCAGGGCTCACTAGTCCGGTCTCTCATATTACACAGACCTCACAGGCTCAGGGCTTAGTCACTAGTGCTGTCTTTCAGGTTACATAGATATCACAGGCTGCCGCCTCAGCCATCGGTGCTATCTCTCAAGTTACATAGATTTCACAGGCTCCGTCATTATAGCCGTCTCTCGGGTTACACAGATCTCACAGGCTCAGGCATCAATAGAGCTAATCTTCCTGTTACACAGAGCCTACAGGTTCACGTCTGACAACTGATCAGTCACCCAGAAAACAAATATTTTAGAGGGTTTTAGAGGGCTTCTCTCGCCGGAGGCTCTAGAACGGTCTCACAGAGCCCTCTGCTCCTAGAGACCAGAGCGTTTACAGGAAGGAATGATTTTATCAAACAAAAACAGCACAGAACAGTTCGAGTGCCTCGTCTCCCCTGGCAGCAATTTCCAAAAACAAGCCAAAAAAACATGCTCATGGAAACAACTAGCTGAATGTGCAATTTCAGGCAACCACCACAGTATTACCCAACCCATCGTAATGGAACCTAGGAGATTTGAATAAATCATTGCCAAGAAAGTACTGGGGTTGCAGTGTTCGAGGTCAAATAACTCTAGATCACTCACCTGTGAAAAAAAGCAACGAGCGACGGAAATCATGTGGGGAGACATGGGAACGAGGCGGCGAGCGACGGAATTCATGTGGGGAGCGGGGCCGCGAGCGGTGAGCCGCAGAAGGTGAGCGATACCGAAAACTACGGGGCGCATCGGGGGACATGGAGCGGGGGCGAGCGAGCGCGGCAGCCTGCAAAGCAGTCCCAAGAGCGCTCGTGCGTCGTGGTTGGCCTTTGGATGAGTACGCGCGGCAGACATGTGTTTCCACTTATCGCGCCCGCGTCTGGGCACGATAATTGGAAACACATGTTTGCCGCGCGTACCCATCTCAAAAGGCCAGCCACGACGCACGAGCGTTTCTTGGACTGCTTTGAAAACTCGCTTACATTAAGTCTTCGCCTCTAAGTAGCGCTTGCGCGCTACTCGAGGCTCGACCTAAAAATTAATTAACAATTAATAATTAATTAACAATAAAATAATTATCAATACCAATAAATATGAATAAATAATTACTTAATTATAATAAATTACTTCCCACCCTATTCCCCTATAAACACACAACCCGCTACTAAACTAAATTAACACAATTAATATATTTGTCAATTAATTAATTAATAAAAATTAATTACCAATTAATAATTAATAAACAATACATTAATTATCAATACCAAAAATAAAAATTATTAATTACTTTATTATAATTAATTTACTTCCCACCCTATTCCCCTATAAACCCACAACCCACTCCAATAAAAAATGTATACAATTAATATAATTATCAATTAATCAATTAATAAAAATTAATTACCAATTAATAATTAACAATAAATTAAATATCAATACCAATAAATAAAAATTAATAATTATTTAATTACAATTAAATTACTTCCCACCCTATTCCCCTATAAACCCACAACCCACTACAGAACTAAAATGCAAAATGTAATTAAAAATAATTAATAATTTCTAAAAATTATGAATTAATTTACTATAATTAAATTACTTCCCACCCTATTCCCCTATAAACCCACAACCCGCTACGGTACTAAAACGCAAAATTTACTTTAATAAAAATTACTAACGTCTAAACAATTAATACATATATTTTAAAAAATAATACAAAGCGTAACAAAACATGTGGAACACATACATATAAAATACAAACTAAAATACATAACACTAACATAAACATCGATATTATTAACATCGATATTTTTACTATCGATATTAATAACTTCGATATTAACAAAAACGATATTTCTTACCTTCAGGTCGATATTCTGGTCACCGATATTCTTGATGTCGTTATTCTGTCCCTACGATATTTAAAACTCAATATTAATGTAGGTCGATATTTAAAAGTCGATATTTTGTCTGTGCACCATATAAAACGACTCCCTTTGAATGAAGGAGGTGTGCTAAAGGATTCATATAGATGTAAAAGACCAAACGCGAGAGTATGGAAGCCTGCGGCATCAGCACATCCAGTAGGTTTGCTGATAGACTTACATGGTGGAAGCAAGGTAGTCTGAGTGTAACATGAATGGTCGCAATGCTAAAAGATGTTAAGAGGTCTAACAGAACTAGTAAGTCGGTGCCTCCAATGCCCACCATTCGTCGTAGTCCATCTACAACATCCAGAGTGACAATTTTTAAGGTCAAAAGGAGTGAGAAGCCTTTTTCAGGAGGGGTTTAGTCATAACCACCTTCCAGACCTCGAGTACTACTCTTTGCATCAAGGAGTCAAGATCAAGGTCATGCTATGAGCTATGAAAGGAGACTAATATTTTAGCAGGTGTGCCTGATGGTATAGAACTAGAGATGCTTTGTTTTACCTTAGAAATTGAAACTTCCCTGAAGATATTTTCTGAGTCAGTGAATGGAAGAGCTTCAGTCAAGGGGGTTTCAGTTTGGGTAGGAAGCTAGGTTCTGTTGCAGTAACCCCCACTTTTTGCCTGGTATCTGGTGTAACTTTGACTGAAAGTGTGCTGGGTTCCTGCTAACCAGGTCCCCAGCACCAGTGTTCTTTCCCTAAACTGTACCTTTTGTTCCACAATTGACACCCCCTTTAGGCACATATAATTCCCTTGTAAATGGTACTACCTCTGGCACCTAGGGCATTGGACCTAAGGAGGGCCCTTAAGGGCTGCAGCACGAATTGTGCCACCCAAAGGGGCCCCTCACCAAGCTCATGAAAATTGCCATTGCAGCCTGTGTGTCTTGGTGCAGAGAAAATTGAAGAGATGACATGGCACACACCCCGTATGCCAGGCCAGCAATACACTGCATGTTGTATAGGTAAGACCCCCTACAGCAGGCCTCACTGCCCGAAGGCAGGGTGCACTACATCCTATGTGTGGGCTTATCTGCATGAGTAGATGTGTTCCTGTAATATCCAAGCAAAACCTTAGATATTACAAGTGCACAGGGAAGCCATAACGAGCACATGGGCTGTACACTCATCATTAGGAGTTCCCCAGCTACATCATGGCTTCACTGTATCCCAAGGTGTTTGGTACCAAACACCTCATCTTAATGAGCCCACACTGATGCCAGTGCTGGATTTATTAATAAATGCACCCAGAGGGCCTCTTTTGAGGACCCCCTGAAAACTTTCCGACTACTAGTGTGTTGACTGACTGGTCCCGACCAGCCCGAACCATCGACAGGTTTCTGACCTTCTGAGGCATTCCAGGGTGGGAAGCTTTAAAGGCCTGCCTCCTTTGTTGTGTGACCCGGGCTTCTCCAGATAGTGGAGATACCCATCCCAGTGTTCTGCTCCCACTTTAGGTGGCAAGACAGGTGGGAAAAATTAGTAAGTTTCGGAGGTGTGCCCACATTCAGCCAGCACCACCCCTAGGGTGGGCCAGCTGATGTGGACCCCACATTTCAGAATCCTCCATGCTGTTTTGGACTGAATTAGCATTCCAGGGTCAGGGTTATACCCACTTCCCACAGGAAGTGGTCATATAGAGGGTGTAGATGCCCTAAAGGTAGGTAGCCCATTGGCTACTACCTGTCCCTCCCCCAAAACACCCCTAAATTGTGTATTTAGGTGGCACCCCTGAACCCAAGAACTCAGTTTTGACAGATCAACAGAAAAAGGATGAAGAAGAGTCACTGCCTGTTGAAAACTGCAGCAGAACTTTGGACTTTGGCACAAAGCCCTGCCATCCTCAGCCCTCTCTCAATAATAGCGACAGAGAGACTCGTCCTGCAAGCTGGAGAACTATCAAAGCCTTGGATAGCCTGCTAGCACTTCAAAAATTGCCTACAGTCTCCCTTGAAGTAGAGGAACTACTCCCTTGCAGTCTGCAGGCATCAGCAAAAAGTGTCAGGTCCACCACATTGCAGATTCCCAGCCCGACTGACGCGTCAGCCAACCAGGAGAAGGGACTCATGCTCTGGAAGGTCAGATCTGTCTCCCCACCAAGTGTGAAGACACCAGGACCAACAGGAGCCATGCAGCACCAACCCCCAGGGTACCGGACAGCCTGCACCAAACACTCACAGCAAGAGTTTAGTCCAGATTCTCACTGCACCAGGACAAAGCAGCTATTGAGGAACATCACCATCACTGAAACCCACTTTGAAAGTGGCCCAGCTACCTTGATTTTGTCTCTGCCAGCTGTTTGTCCCTGACCGCTAGGTGCATCTTTGTGCACCCAGCACAGCCAACCAAACCTCTCTGCTCCAGAGCCACCCAGCCTGGGTCCGGATGAACTGGCTGTGCCTCATGCTCCAAGACCCATTGTGACCTAAGCCCCCATTTGGGAGCCCTCATATTTGCCTGCAAGTCCCCCTGTGCAGCCCCTTTCCAGGTAGCAACACTTCTCCTTAGCGCCAGCTACAAGCCTCACCACCTCCCTGTAGAACCTGGGTGGTTCACGATGAACTGCTGGTAGTACTTTGAACCTTAGCCCACTACTACTCTTAACCCAGAAGGTGAACCCGTGAAACCAACTGTACCTACCTTTATGCATCTTTGATTTTTCCTTCCATAGGATTGCATTGTGCGTAAAGGCGCACAACTTTAAAAGCTTGATTTCCTTTTACGATATATTATTGTAAAAAGTACTTACCTTTGAACAAAGTTCTTGGTTTCAAAATATATATAAAAAGAAGTGTTATTTTTCTAAATTGGTCTCAGAATAATTCTATTAGTGTGTGTCTCATTATTTGCTTCTGTGAGTACAATAAATGCTTAGCACTACCCTCTGAAAAGCATAACTGCTCGCCCACACTACCAAAATAGAGAGCCTTAGTATTATCTACTTTAGCCTCAGTAAACCAATTGGAGACTCACTGGACTCTCTACACTGTGTACTTCTTTTTAGTATTCTACATAGAGAGCCAGCTTCCTACAGCTTAACAACTGTGTTGTAGTGTGCTTCAATAAAGTAATCTTGAGTCTCCAGTTGAGTTTCATAAATTGAAGATTTATTCTGAGTTGGGAAACCCACGACTGCTCCAGAAGGTAGACAGGTACATAATGACATCGGCACTATGCGGAATCTAGAACTCTCAAGGAAGAGAACCTGAGGATTCCTATTACATCACCATACAAAGAAAGAGAACTTTATTCCACATTGTTATTGTACAGAGTAATGTTTAACAAGACTTACCACACCCCCCCTTCCTATAATAACGAGAAAAAAAAAAAAGAGAAGTGAAATAAACATTTAGTAATATACAAAATCATCAGAATGAAATGGAGAAGATCGGATGCGGGAACTACTCCTTAACTGCCTGCAATCACCAGAACCATTGGTGACATTAGGATTGACAACAGTAGAATTAGATGAGGTAGTTGAGGTATTCGCCCCAACACTAGTAGGATTTCCAAAAGGAAGGGTAGCATTACTGTCCCCGCTGTCCCCTAATAGGCGAGATGAAATTATAGCGTTTTCACCCTTGCTACAAATGGAAGTTAGATCACCAAGATGGAACCAATCAAAGTCAGGTTGAGTGTTGACTTTATGACGGATGATATTAGCTTGTTCATTAGTCAATTTAATTAAAGCATTACGGTTCCACCAACCACGATCCTGCAATAAAACAGCCATTCTAGAGACTTTGATTACTTTCACAGGTTCAGTGAATTTTGATTGACCTTTGGTAACCTTAAACGGTTTCTTAATGAGAACCCAATTGCCAGGAAGCAAGGTGATCTCTTTTACATGCTTCCTTTCATCATAGTTTTTTTTGTATAAAGCTTGTTTTTGTTGCACATGTTCTCTCACCTTGTGTAAATCCAAGCTAGGTGCATGACTAACTTTATCAGTCAACCAAGAAGGATTAAGAAGGGAAATAGGTTTCCTACCTCTAAGTAATATATAAGGTGAAACGTCAGTTGTGGAATGAGGAGTAGTGCTGTAGCTCCAAACCTTTTGACTAACATACTTAAACACATCCAACTTATTGGCTATAGCCGTTTGCACACCTTCTTTTAACAGCTTGTTTGCTCTCTCAACTAGGCCATTAGATGCTGGGCTATACAAAGGCACCAAAATGTGATTAACCATATTCTCGCCTAGAAAATTCTCAAATTCATTAGAGATGAAATGCGTCCCATTGTCAGTAATAATCTCCTTGGGTGAACCTGCAATTAAGAATACACGTTGCAAAAAGGCAATGGCAGAAGTAGAATCAGCACTTCTTACAAACGAAAAGTACAGCCATTTAGAAAAGTAATCAATTATTACAATTAAAAATCTACTGTCACTGCCAAGCAAGTTGAAGGGACCAGAGAAATCCAATCCTAACTTCTGCCAGGGACCCTTAGGCCACTCAACAGGACACAAAGGGAAAGTAGACGTGTGCCAATGTTTATCAGAACATAAACACTCAGGGCATTTGTCAACGTATGATTTGACTTGGCCGTCAATGCCCGGCCACCAATAGGTTTCCTTAATCTTGCGAACCATGCCTGAAATACCTAAATGGCCCTGATGAGCAAGTGAAACAATTTGATCTCTGATACCCTCTGGTGGAACAACCTTATCTTCCCTAACAAGGATGTCATTAACAATAGACAATTCATGAGCAACTTGAGAAAAACATCTATCCTGTATGGACATACTGCGATCACATGGCCAGCCATTTACCAGAAATCTCTTAACCCTTTTTAAGCAAGAATCTTGATCACAGCTTACAAGCCATTCGCTTTCAAATAGTTTTATATCTTGCATAAAATCACCGACAGAAAAAACGAAGTCAAAATCATCATTATTGGTGTGATCATGTACATCATCAAGAGGCATGCGTGATAAACAGTCTGCTCTAATGTTCTTACCACCGGGGATGTACTTAATATCAAAGTTAAATTCTTGTAACCTTGCCAGAAGTCTGATGAGTCTAGACAACGCTTTGTTTGAACAACTGTCACCTAACATATATTTGAGTGGTTTATGGTCAGTGTAAAGTTGGAACCTGGACCCCCATATATACATCCTAAATTTTTCAACCGCCCATGAACATGCCAGAGCTTCCCTTTCTATTGTGCTATAATTGAACTCGGCACCAGTTAGCGTCCTGGACGCGAAAGCTACTGTGTACTCTTGACCATCAATAATTTGACTGAGCACAGCCCCTAAACCCTTTGAGCTGGCATCAACAGTTACAATACTCATTTGACCATGCGTAAAAGGTCTGATAGCAGGAGCCTGTAAAATGAGTTGTTTGACGGCATCAAAAGACAGTTGTGTGTCCTCAGACCAAATGTATTTGGCATTCTTTTTCAAAAGATTCTTGAGTGGCTGTACCACAATGGCATAACCTTGTACGAAACGAGCATAGTATTCACTCAAGCCTAAGAACGCCCTCAAGGAATCTTTATCTAAAGGTTTAGGTGCATCCTTAATGGCACTGAGTAAAGACAATTTAGGCTTTATGCCCTCTACTGAAATGTTGTGTCCCAAGTAGTCCACCTGTTGAGTGATGAATTTGCATTTATTTTTGTTAACCGTCATGCCAAACATTTCTAATTTCTGTAAAACTTTCTCAAGAAGAACATAGTGTGTCTCCAACGTGTCTGTACGAATTAGTTTATCGTCCTGGAATGCCTGGATACCCTTGCAATTTGTAAACATTTGGTCCATCAGCCTCTGGAAAACGCTTGCGGCGGATGCCAAGCCAAAAGGTAACCGCTTATACATGTAGACTCCGAAGGGAGTGACAAATGTGGTCAGATGCTGTGATTCTTTGGAAAGGGGAATCTGATGATATGCTGAGCGTAAATCTATGGTTGTGAAAAACCTGCTACCCCCAAGCTTGGCAAGCATTTCTTGAATCCTAGGGAGAAGATGGCAATCTACAACGATATTGCGGTTAAGTACCCTTAAGTCTGCACATAGACGAATGTCGCCTGAGGACTTCCGTGCGACTATGGCAGCGGAAACCCACTCGGAAGATTCTACTGGAGTAATGATATCTTGTGAACACATATCATCAAGAAGTTTTTTCAAATCATCTCTAGCAGATAGAGGAACTGGTCTACATTTCTGAATCACTGGAATTACATTCTTCTTAAGTTTAATGGAGTGTTGGAATCCTTTTACCAATCCTACCTTGTTACTAAATGCACTAGAGTATTTGGAGCATATGTTACTCGAAGTAGAGTCTTCATGAGAATAAGGTTGAACATCATTCATGGGTTCTTGCACCGCAGCTAATGCTGGTAAATCTCCTAGTACAACGAGTTCAGGATGACCAGGTTTGAGAATTATTCCTAATTTTGCCTGATCTTGCCAACCAAGAATATCATGGCCATTAATGGCTACATAAATTTTAGTGTATATTTCCCTACTTTTAAATTTGATAGAATCACAAAAATATCCAGACATAACAATGTCATATTCGCCAAACGCTTTAGGGTTGACATCAGTCATAACATTAATATCAATTGACCCCAATAGTACATTACACATAGGCCCTTTACACCTTTTAATGTCGTTGTGTAAAATATTGATCTCAATAGTAGATAGAACATTACTCATGGCATCGCAGAGTGCGTCCTCTTCAACATTAAGAAAATTAATTTTATTCTTCTGCTTAGCTGATCTGCAAACAGTGTAAAAATGTCCTACCCTTTTACAAATATTGCACCTTTTACCTTGTGCAGGACAATTTACGTTGTTACCCATGTGAAACTTAGATCCACATCGGTAACAAGTGCCCTTTTTGTCAAAACCTCTGTTTGGTTTAGGCTTAATAGAAACAGCATTTAAATCTGAAATGTCTGAAGTACAAGCTATTACCTTTGAATCATCAGAAGATCTGCAAATGGCGTCTTGAGTAATAATTTTCGATGAAATTACAGACCTTTCAATACTACGTGCAATATCCATCACTTCATCAAGTGAGGGATTTTTACAGGTTAAGATCCGCTCTTGAATTTTTTTGTTTAAACAATTGAATACAAGTTGGTCACGCAAAGCGGTGTCCAAATAGGTACCAAATTGACACTTAGAAGCAAGTACACGCAAAACAGCCAAGAAATCCTCAATTGACTCATCTTGAGTTTGTTTGCGTTTGAAAAACATATGTCGCTCAACCATAACAGATGGTTCATCGACATATTGTTTGCTCATGCGAGCCAATGCTTCTGAAAAGACATTCCATGTCTCATCACCAGATGGGGCTGGTACAATAGGCAAATTATCAAAAACCTCTTGGCCTGCACTACCCAAATGGTTAAATAATAGTGCCCTCTTTCTGGAAACAGAATACTTTGATGCGTCAATAGCTTCCATATAATTGTCAAAATTTCTGTACCATTTGTGCCAGGGAGTTAAAGGTTTACCAGGTTTTTCCAAAAATGGAGGTGGTTGCATGACATTGTTAGAGGAAGAAGACATAGGGGTCGATTCCGATCTCGGTCTGTAGGGCTCCGAATCGGATTCGGCTTTACCGGATCCGAGTCGGAGGCTTTGTTTCCGACCGATTCGTACAGTCGTCCGAGCGAGCAAGTACGATGCGAGTGAATGCGAAATCGCCGACCGACTCGTTTCCGTGTCCGACCTGCTCCGTCCGACTCGTTCGCACTCGATTCGTGGCACGCACTGGAGACGTTTTACGACCGAGCCAGTACGATGGACGCGTCGGACAGCCAGATCGAGTCGGAGCGTCCGGCTCGAAAAAGCTCCCGGAGCCGGACTTGGGGGGTCCGTGCCGGAGCCCCCTGCACCTGTAGCCATACGAGTCGAGCACAAGGGGACCCAAGGGTCCCCCCTAAACATGCATGTACTGTGTGAGTTGCACCGACGCGTACACACTGTAGGGGGCGCACTTGTTTGCGACGTACCCATTGAGTCACTGGGAGCCCATGTACGCATCGTATGACCGGCTCCCATTGACTTCAATGGGAGTCCGACCGAATCGAGTCCGGCAGCATGCGGCCGCATCGTACTCGCTCGGTCGGACTGCAGGAGTCCGGCTCGGTCGGAAATCTCTCCGGATCCGGCTCGGTCGGAGAGTTTTCCGACCCAGATCGGAATCGGCCCCATAGTGTGTAGTGTGCAATAATATTATATAGAGACAACCTGAAAATAAAATAAATTAATGTTACAATACTATCAAGCTATACCTGAAGAAATCTAGAAAGTCACCGCAAATTATGTCGAAAGATGAAGTTGAGTAACAGAATAAGCCGCAAAACATAGGATGTGTGTGCCCGTCACAGCAAACAGGCAGCAGAGATCCATAGAAATGAAATAGAAGGGTGCGCTAAGTCAAATGCGTGTGCCCATCACGGAAGACAAGCGGCTAAATGTGATAAGTTGCCATGGATACGCGTAGCAGTTCTCCTGAAGTAAAGGATCCAAGATGGCTGCTTGAAGCGTGATCGACGTGATGACAATCAACTTGCACGACGTGCTGTTTCCGAAGTGAGTGGGGCACAGAAGTGACGCAACAGCAGGGATGACGTCGTGAGCAAGAAACAAACGAGGAATCCAGAAGTTGAAAGACGCAATGTCGGGTGCAGTGGAATACCAAGGCCCATTCAATTACAAGCAGAGCAGCAACGGCACCAAAGATACGTTGGAGGCAAGGTAAACTCACCGTGTGAAGCAGTATAATGTTGATTATAAAGTTGCGGATAACAACCAATCCGGTCACAAACTTCCCGTTCTCTTTGTTACAATTAAAGATACGGACAATGGGCAGTCCGAAACAGATCCAAAGTTCACTTCGTTTAGAAATGAAATAAAAGAGTGAAACGGTGGCACAAGCGCGTAAGAGGCGCTTACGCCTGGAGAGGTGTGGTGCAGCGGCCAGGGCAGCTGACTTCGGAGCACAGGGTTCACGGTTCGATCCCCGGCTCCGGCGGCAGCTCAGCTCAGCACCATGTGACTCTGGGCAATAGCTCACTTAATTTCCACTTCGGCCCCCAGCGCCTTGAGACCCGTAAGGGTGAGTAGCTGCGCTATATAAAAACGGACTTACTTACAAGAGGCAGTGCTTCCAGAGGTTAAAATCCAAGTTGAGTCTAGGAAGTCCGTATAGTGGCAATAAAAAAAGGAGAGATCCTTTAAAGTGAAATCCACAGATACGGTTGAGTCCAGTAAAATGCAGGGAGAGTCAGCAGAAGATAGCCTGGGTCGGTGGGTCCCAAAGGAAAGAAATCGTCGCCAATAAATGTAGTATGCTTCAATAAAGTAATCTTGAGTCTCCAGTTGAGTTTCATAAATTGAAGCTTTATTCTGAGTTGGGAAACCCACGACTGCTCCAGAAGGTAGACAGGTAGATAATGACATCGGCACTATGCGGAATCTAGAACTCTCAAGGAAGAGAACCTGAGGATTCCTATTACATCACCATACAAAGAAAGAGAACTTTATTCCACATTGTTATTGTACAGAGTAATGTTTAACAAGACTTACCACATGTGTCCAAGAAGAAGATGGAGAGCTGACCACAGAGTTCTTTTGTAGAAATTATCTGGGGAGTGGGCAAGGGAGTGGATCAGTTGTTAGTGACTCTAAACAGTTTGCTCGCCAACTTCTGGTGTGGCTCATCTGACAGGAATAATATTCCTGCTAGGCTGACCAAATGCATTTTTATATCTGTCCAGGTCAGCAGAATAATGTATGTTGGCAAATTAACATTGGGAAGTAACATTGGCAAAGTGAAGCTGATGTGGCAAATTGATACATTGACAACTTATTTGGAGTAAAACTAATTCTGAAATAGAAATGACCGTTCTGTCAAACCCTCTTTGCTACATGCTTACTTAAGCACTACAACCTTTTGGTATTGGTCTCAATGTCAATGTAGCCTGTCTTGGTACAATAACCAAATCTTTATGTTGCCTCCTCCCTTACATTTTTATTTATATAATATTTTAATGTACCCTCAGCAGAGAGTGAAGTGGTGCTTTCAGATATTGCAGAAAGACACAGCATGAACATGATTGCAGACAATTAATGTAGTGTAGCGATATGTGAGGGAAAATAAAAGCAGCAACTATTTTTGACGTTAAGTTTGCTTGATGGATTAAAGTTTGGTCAAATGTTTCTGATTCTCTGATGGCTACATGTGCCCGCGGTACAGGAGTACAAATTTCAGAACAAATCAATGCCTCCGAAGGAATCAGTATCGCTCTAAGAGTCAAGATCCGGAGTTCTCCCAAAAGAACACATATCGCTACACTATGTGCCCCAACCTGGATCATGTTTCACCGGTTAATGAGCATTCTTATTTTTAAATATTAAGCTGACAATATTCCACCAGCCTGACATACCAGTGACGTTTTTCCTTGACCACATCTATATTGATCTGGGCACATGATTCAATGTGGCTTTCCTGATAAAGGCGCTTTGCTCGCCGAAACTCGCATAGATTATGAAGATTCATCATTAAAGCAAACGCCACGCATTTCTACCTTTACATTTATTGTATTTTTGATTTAAAGTTGTATCACTTCTTTATCAACAGTTTCATAAATTTATGTATGTTTAACTTTATCATTGCTTGTGCCATTTTCTCTTATGCAGACCATTTGAACAGGACTTACAGCTTTAGCTTACCATATGAGATATTTGGAAAACGCTTTATCATTGCTATAAATGCTGTTTTTCAATGTGATGTCAATGTCCTATATATACTTATTCTAAAAAGTAAAATAGTTTGTATGATGATCTTTTCAAATGATTTGATATGAATAAAAAGTTTTCAATTGATATTTACTGTACACTGAGTCTTCTCTTAGTAGTTAAAAATTATGGTCTTATATATCCAATCGACCAATAGTTGCCTAGGGAGTTTTTCTTTAACAATCGTGAGTTATTCATACCATTTGATTGATAGTTTCAATGCAAGTAAATCTACATTTAGATTACTAAATTGTAGTATTATTTATTGCTTTATTTTGATTATGTTTTTGGCAAGAACTGTACACTCCCAACTAGCACTAGCAACTAATGCGGAGATCTGCACCGAGTGCGGACATAAAGATAGTACTCATAAATGCCCTTTGTGAATTCCCAAAGTCATAAACTTAGACATTTGGCTAAGTTTAGACCAAACGTATACGTTTACCTCTGTGAATCGGGCCCCAGGATTTCCTGTGGGTGCAAAATGCATAGTGTACCAGAGTTTTACTGCTGACACTCGGTACTAAGGGAAACCTAGAAGCATTCACATGCCAAAATATATTAGAGGGAGTATGAACTATTGCACAGCAAGTGCACTGGCTTGCGTAGCAGATCAATGAATGAGACACATATGCACTAGAAATAGAATTTGAACTAAAGTTTGACATTTCCATCATATTCCTTATATAGCATTTGCTGTTTTCCTTGATCAGGTGCAGGTACAAACTACGTTCGATTTGAACACTTAAAACTGCCCTGCCTGATCGTGGTAACACAATAAGTCAAGAATTTAAAAGATCTCTTCCAAATGTTGTGTAATAACACACAGACTCATTGAAAGCGATTAATTATCTACAATGGAAAAACATAAATATGGCCTACTTCCAGTTGGATAGTTTCGCACTACAAATAGGTTAATTGCAATTTTTTCAAATAATTTTTTGCAAATCCGAACAGTATTTAATTCCTCTGGAAGTAGCAAAATTCAAATCTCTATTACAGGGATCATCGGGTAATCTAACTTGGTATTATTTCTGCAGTACATTAAGGGGCATATTTATGAAAAGATTTGCCTTGCTGCGCTGCGTGATAGGGAAATAAGCAGGCGTCCCTTCCTGCACAAAGACAATCCTGAGAGGCATTTTCCTCTTTCTATGTATGCTGTAGAATGCAGCACACTGTGGGGCCGATTCCGATTCGGGCTGGAAAACGTACCGACCGACTCGGAGCCGGAATTCATTCCAACCGACACGTACCGGTGCAGCCCGACCCGCAAAGTACGATGAAAAGCGTGCAAAATCCGACCGACTCGTACGGAACACAATACGAACGACCGAACCGCGCGGAAAACAGCTATCCGGCCGGAAAAGCACGCGAATCGAACCGACCGACACGCACCAGGAAGAATCCCGAACGAAACGTACCCGCGAACTCCGACCCGCCAAGTACGATGCAACGCGTGGAAAACACGACCGAGTCGCACGCAGCCCAAGCCGTACGACCGACACGCATACAAAACTGCGAGCCGAAGCAACCCAATACACCGCGACCGACGCGTACGCAGCACAGAAAACAGCACAAACACAGCGTGAACTAATCGGAGAAGCTCGCACGAGACAACTGCAGGGTCCGACTCGGTCAGAAGAACGTCTCCTACATGCACAAAAAGTACAATGGAAAAAACACACAAAAAAAGGCCAAACAAGCAATTACAAAGCCAATAAATACTGGGGGGGGGGACAGGGAACAAAGACACACCCACCCATATAAAGGACACAAATCCCTACCATGATCCTTTGCAAATTCAAATTACCTGCCAGCACTCAACACCAACAGACAGCAACCACACACACACTCACAGCTCATCCATCACACAAGCCACACACCAGCAGCACCTCAACAAATAGCACCCTCACATACACCCAGCAAAACACACACTCACACACCCTCACTTGCACACCCCCACACACATCACACACCACCACCACCCATCACCATGCCCCCAAAGAAGAATCCAAAGTTCCTAGATAGTGAATTGGAAGTCCTGGTAGATGAGATCCTCAGGGTAGAGCCACAGCTGTTTGGTACACTGGTCCAACAGACCCCCATGTCGCAGAAAACCAAGATGTGGGAGAGGATTGTCGACAGGGTGAACGCACAATCACCATGTTTGCGCACAAAGCAAGACATCCAGAACAGGTGGTATGATGTGCGCAGGAGGGTCAGGGACCTGTTGAAGAAGGACTACCTCTTGAGCCAACACACCGGCAGTGGCCCTCCTGCCAAACCAGTATACCTCAGGCCCTGGGAGGAGAAGGTGCGGGCCATCCTACCACCAGTGAGCGTATATGGACTAGAAAACATCCCAGAGCCTGGTGAGTATACAACAAATGTACACAATATTGTGCGACAATACACACACATCACTGTCAAGGGGAGAGTCAAACCATGCACCCTTAGCAAATACACACCAACCAAAACAGAATCATCCCAAGATGTGTATGTCAGTCAGATAAACACAACACATGCCATCTCATAGTGATATGTAACTGTGTCATCACATGTACAAACACAACTACAAATACAGCTAGGCAGTGGCACAAATATAACTAACAAACACATCCAGACATGTAGCCACCACTACAACACCACCTCACAGTGAAGCCCACTGAAAGGAAGGAATCCTGTGTATGCTGGGCAAGTCAGTGTAGTCAATAGCATCATGGGAGTCGTAGTCACAGATATTGCCCACCCTCACAATGCGCACATCAACACCACCAAGAACCATGCTCACATCACAGGGAGTGGAAAACAACTGACAAGATGGCTGACACTGGCTACTGCTGTGGGGAGCACAAGGCCCTGCTGGCAACTGTGCACCAACCAACAGCAGGACACCACTGACTGACATCCTGAAAGCCAACTTGCACTCCCTGCAATGGAAGCACGTTCCATGGTGGGATATCTGGCTGGGTGGGAAGGAGGACTGACAGCACTGACCATAGTTACCAGCAGCTCTACTCACACACACCCCTAACACAAACTCCACACAACTCACCTGGGAGAATGCATTGCCTCACACTCTAATCAAATATCCCACAAAGAACCACAACCCTGGGTCATGCTGTGTGAAGTACAGGGACACACATGGGACTTGTAGCCAAACTAACACCAGGATAACACTGTCAGCCATCTTGTCAGCACAGGCACACAACCCACAGGGAAGCAGAGTCAAAAGGAAGGAAGCATGGGCATGCTGGGAAGGGGGGTGGAGGCAATAGCATGATGGGGGTGGTAGTCACAGCCCAACATCCCCCACCCACATGGCCCAGCAAGATCACACTCAAGCATGCACACCTCACAGGGAGTCAAAAGCCACTTCAAAGATGGCTGACACTGGTGCTCAGTCATGGGGAGCACAAGGCCCTGCTGGGAACTGGGCACCAACCAACAGCAGGACACCACTGTCAGCCATCTTGCCATTGCTGTCACACTCACACACAGTGAAGTCCACTCAAAAGGAAGGAAGTATGGGCATGCTGGGAAGGGCGGTGGAGGCAATAGCATGATGGGAGTGGTAGTCACAGCTCAACATCCCCCACCCGCATGGCCCAGCAAGCTCACACTAAAGCATGCACACCTACCAGGTAGTGAAAAGCCACTTCAAAGATGTCTGACACTGGTGCTATGTTGTGGGGAGCACAAGGCCCTGCTGGGAACTGGGCACCAACCAACAGCAGGACACCACTGTCAGCCATCTTGCCATTGCTGTCACACTCACACACAGTGAAGTCCACTCAAAAGGAAGGAAGTATGTGCATGCTGGGAAGGGGGTGGAGGCAATAGCATGATGGGAGTGGTAGTCACAGATATTGTTCACCCTCACAACTGTCCCATCAACACCACCCTGAACCATGCGCACATCACAGGGAGTGGCAAAGAACTAACAAGATGGCTGACACTGGGTACTGCTGTGGGGAGCACAAGGCCCTGCTGGGAACTGTGCACCAACCAACAGCAGGACACCACTGACTGACATCCTGAAAGACAACTTGCACTCCCTGCAATGGAAGCACGTTCCATGGTGGGATATCTGGCTGGGTGGGAAGGAGGACTGACAGCACTGACCATAGTTACCAGCAGCTCCACTCACACACACCCCTAACACAAACTCCACACAACTCACCTGGGAGAATGCATTGCCTCACACTCTAATCAATTTTCCCACAAAGAACCACAACCCTGGGTCATGCTGTGTGAAGCACAGGGACACACATGGGACTAGTAGCAAAACTAACCCCAGGATAACACTGTCAGCCATCTTGTCAGCACAGGCACACAACCCCACAGGGAAGCAGAGTCAAAAGGAAGGAAGCATGGGCATGCTGGGAAGGGGGTTGGAGGCAATAGCATGATGGGAGTGGCAGTCACAGATATTGGTCACCCCCACAACTGTCCCATCAACACCACCCTGAACCATGCGCACATCACAGGGAGTGGAAAAGAACTGACAAGATGGCTGACTCTGGGTACTGCTGTGGGGAGCACAAGGCCGTGCTGGGAACTGGGCACCAACCAACAGTAGGACACCACTCACTGACATCCTGAGAGTCAACCTGAACCCACTGCAAGGGTGGCATGCTTCATGGTGGGATAACTGGGCTGGGGGGAGAAGGAGGGCCGGATGTCAACCAAATACAACCAATGCAGACCATGTACACATCCCAACATTCAAATTGAAATGCTCAAAGTATGCAGGACAATGTGCTACACCAATATCAACCTCTGACTGTGACAACTTAGGACAATGCAATGTACAGGCCCGCATCCAGAGGTACAGTCACAACTGTCAGGTGTGTCAACCATTGATGCCTGCAGAAACATAACATACATTGTGTGTGTCTCCCAAAAACAGGTGATGATGGGGACACAGCAGCAGACGCTGAGGAGTCCCTGTCCCAGGATCCAGGGGAAACGGAGCTCACTGGTGTGGAACAGCCTCTGCCCTCCTCGGATGACGAAGACCTACCTGGCACCTCCGGAGCGAGTCATCATGCAGCACCAGCAGGACCACCATCTGCACCCCCTGCACCCACCCCTCCAATGACTGACAACACACAAACCACCCCTGCAGACACGAACAGACCAAGGACCACCACCACCACCAGCACACGGACCCTGGCCCAACGTGGGGCTATGGACACCAACACCACCAACAACCCCCAAGGGGGCCCAGGGTCACCTGTGCGTGCCACCTCAGGTACTGCACGTGTCGCCAGGGGTGGTGGGAGGGGTGGTAGACATAGGTCGCTGCTCGCAGAGGGGTCTGGACTGCATGATGACCCACAACTGGTACGCATAGCCGATGCGTACCAGACCAGCACCGGAGAGCTCAGCCAGGTAGTGGGGATGCTCAGGGACATACAACAGCAGCAGGCTGCCCATCATGCCCGCTTGGACTTACACATGTCCCGCATGGAGTCCAAGTGGGACACACTGCAAGAGATGACGGCGGTGCATAGGGACATATTACAATGCCTCCGCCAGATGAGCAGCAACATGTCAACACCTCCCTGTGTGCCCACAACATCTGGTGCTGAAACAACTGCAACTGCCACAGGGAGGGAGGATGACTCTGGCGGAGAGTCCCCTGCACCGCAGCAGCCTGCACTTGAGGGTCCCCCCCCAAAGAAGAGGGGTTGTCCAAGGAAGGGCAACTGAGAGGCCGATGGCCATGCGCAACCCCCAGGAAGCCAAAACCTGTTCTGGTTAATCACCTTTGTGCGCAAATTGTTCACCCTGTTGAATGCAACACAACTCCCCCACATGACATGGGGAGTACAAGTTGGACCAATGTATCAGATGACTGTGGACTTTACTCAGGACATTTCTGCTACCAGGACTTCCAAATCATCTAGGAACTTTGGATTACAATCACAATGTACAGCACCCACCATCCTGTGCACTATACTCACACATGTATGACAATAAACACACTAATACACCATACCTGCCTCTGTTGTGATTCCAATGTGGTTTCTGTCATGGAAATGATGACCTGCGAAATTACACTGTGCATGCTAACTGCTACAGCAAGTACAACACAGGCATGTGAGTCATGGCAGCGTGACACATATGAGGGAGACACACCACCAGGGCTACACAACATATACACACCAAGGCCACCTGACTCATCGCCTACACTGATGTTGCCAGGAAATACGGTGCAATGCACAGACACAACACCTATTCACAGTCTTTGTCAACTAGCCCACTGGTGCAGTAAGCAAATGTCAGTCAGATGTGTGACCACAGACAACGCACATCACAAAGTGAAGCACATGTTTTTTACACATTTGCAACATGTTGTAACCACTACAGATGCAAGGTAATCACACCTGGCAGTGGGCACACAGTCAACAAGTGTAGAAGGAAGGAAGTCCATGGGTGTGGCGCACATCACCTGTAGGGACACGACAGCTACCACCCTGGAAGTTTAATCACGGTGTCGGGGGATCACAGTTGACCAAACAACTCTGAAAGTACCCTGTGAAGGACAGAAATGACACACAGTCAAAAGCACTGAAGAACAGGACAGAACTGCAATACTCATGCCCAATACATGTCACAAGATACCCACCCAGAACCAAGTTAGCATGTCAACACTGTTGGGGAGTACAGACTACCTGTAAGGACACATCGCTACACGCATACAGTCATGTAGCACATGGCCACACTCAAACAGCACCAGAGCACCACCAACACATATCATGCTACTCACATCATTGACATGACATCTCCGGATACTCACATTCAGCTGAAGAAGTTGGTGATGAGCTGTGTGCGGACATCACCATCATCATCATCATCACTGGCATCGTGGTCCAGGCCAGGATCCTCCACAGGTGGTGGATGTTGGTCATCGTCATCCAGGATGAGAGGCAACTCCTTCCGCACAGCCAGGTTGTGTAGCATGCAGCAGACGATGACAATCTTGCACACCTTTGCTGGGGCATATGGGAGGGCCCTTCCTGTCTTGTCCAGGCAGCGGAAGCGGCTCTTCAGGAGACCAAATGTCCGCTCAATCACTCTCCTGGTCCGACCATGTGCCTCATTGTAGCGCATCTGGGCTGGTGTCACAGGGTTCCTGAGGGCGTCAGCAACCACGGCATGTTGGGGTATCCGGAGTCACCTACATATGGACAATTGCACATTAGCTGATTTGGAAAAGAGGGTGGAATACTACATCGCAGAACACACACAATGGTACAAAGTCAGTACACACCGACAAGCCAGGCACGCTGGTTCCGCATCTGTGACATCATCCTCGGGATGCGACTACTCCTCATCATGTAGGCATTGTGTGCAGAACCGGGGAAACGGGCACACACGTGTGAGATGCTCATATCAGCAAGACATATCACCAGTGCATTGACCGAATGGTAATGTTTGCGGTTCCTGTATGCCTGCTCATGTGCCTGTGGTGGTACCAAAGCCACATGTGTCCCATCAATGGAGCCAATGACATGCGGCATCCTCCCCAGGGCATAGAAGTCACTCTTCACGTCAGTGAGTTGTTGAGGTCTAGGGAAATAGATGTACTGGTTCAGGTAATCTCAACATAGCCTCCAAAACATCGCGTAGCACACGGCTGAACATGGTCTGTGACATCCCACCAGCAGACGCCACAGTGTGTTGAAAGGTACCGGTGGCAAAGAAGTGTAGGGCTGCCATCACCTTCACCTTGGGGGTCAGCGCTGTGGGGTATGTCCGGCCAGGTTGCAAATGTGGGGCCAAGCGCACCGTCAATTCCTCAATCAGCGGCCTGGTGAAGCGGTACCGTCGGATGCAGTCCCGTTCCACCATGGATGCAAGGTCAGGGAATGGTCTATGGACAGCTGGTGCCCTGCAGTGCATAGGTGAAGAAAGAAAGATTGTCAGTCACCCCACATATGTGGCATTGACCATACACAATATCACATGATATATCATTATGAGACACAAGTACATGATGTGTGCAGTTCCATAAGGACATGTATGGCACCTACATGGCCAACATCTAACAACACAGTTCAACAAGTGGCATCAACAAGTCCCATGTTGTGCCATGGGATATCATGAGGCCGTGTCACAGTGCCCATCTACTGCTGCCACGTTCCAAACACACCCCACAGTGACATGTGTGGACAGATGTGCCCCAGGCATCACAGCTCATCGACAGGTAGATTCCCAGGGACCCTGTATTGCCACATGGACACTGGCATGACATGGTGCATCATGAATACACCACAGCAAAACAACCATGACCCCCACAGGTAGTGATCCCTGTTGCCTCGGCAGGACAGACATGGACGTCTGTGACACACACACCACAACATCAAAGTTCATGCACAAACAACGTGGATGTGGAGACTGTCTCCCATTGTGCACATGGAATCAGAGACATTGTAAACACAACATGCACACAGACTGTGGAGGACCATCACTATTGTGCCAATGGGTCACCCTGGGATGTACATAACGTCCCACATGGGACTCAGGGGGTATGTGACATGACATACACATACACCACCGTGAAATGTGACCATACCACATGCTCAGGAATGAACAGTTGCACATCACAGTGGTCATGTGCACGACACACCAAGGATTCTGTCCCCATGAACACGTGCACAGCCTGGGAGTGGCTGCCCAAGTGACACCCACAGAACAACATGTTCACCCCCATACACGGAATAGGTAATGCAGCCTTACATGCCTTAGGATACAGTGTGGACAGGCTGTGGTGTTGTAGGTGTGCCCCTCACTCCCTGGGAAGTATATGTGGCTGGCATATGTTCACCTGTGACAGGCATGGTGACATATGCCAGTGACTTGTCCATGGACGCGTTGGACAGCAATGGACCGATCGGTGCGCACACATTGGCCATTGCATTCAATGTGAGCGGGTACGCGTTGTACAGCAATGGACCGATCGGTGCGCACACATTGGCCATTGCATTCAATGTGAGCGGGTACGCGTTGTACAGCAATGGACCGATCGGTGCGCACACATTAGCCATTGCATTCAATGTGAGCGGGTACGGCGTTGTAGAGCAATGGACCGATCGGTGTGCCCGGCCGGCCCATTGCATTCAATGTGAGCGGGTGCAGCGTTGTATCCGGGTACGCGTTGAACTGCAATGGACCGATCGGTGTGCCCGGCCGGCCCATTGCATTCAATGTGAGCGAGTGCAGCGTTGTATCGCGAGTACGCGTTGAACTGCAATGGACCGATCGGTGTGCCCGGCCGGCCCATTGCATTCAATGTGGCGGGTACGCGTTGTATCGCGAGTACGCGTTGTACAGCAATGGACCGATCGGTGTGCCCGGCCAGCCCATTGCATTCAATGTGAGCGAGTGCAGCGTTGTATCCCGAGTGCAGCGTTGTAGAGCAATGGACCGATCGGTGTGCCCGGCCGGCCCATTGCATTCAATGTGGCGGGTACGCGTTGTATCCCGGGTACGCGTTGAACTGCAATGGACCGATCGGTGTGCCCGGCCAGCCCATTGCATTCAATGTGAGCGGATGCGCGTTATATCGGCGAGTGCGCGTTGTACAGCAATGGACCGATCGGTGTGCCCGGCCGGCCCATTGCATTCAATGTGGCGAGTGCGCGTTGCATCCCGAGTACGCATTGTAGAGCAATGGACCGATCGGTGTGCCCGGCCGGCCCATTGCATTCAATGTGAGCGGATGCGCGTTGTATCCCGAGTGCGCGTTGAACTGCAATGGACCGATCGGTGTGCCCGGCCAGCCCATTGCATTCAATGTGAGCGAGTACGCGTTGTATCGCGGGTACGCATTGTACAGCAATGGACCGATCGGTGCGCACACATTGGCTGGGGCCTGGCATGGCAACGGACGCGTTTTCGAAGCTCCAACGAGTCTGATGCAGTGAATTCAGTTGGCCAATATGTGAAAACAAGGGACCCCCTCTATCAAGCAATGAGGTCTGGGAGTAAGAGGGGAAAAGCAACCATATATTTTTACTAGGAAATACTCCCCTTTGACCTGTATTTCTTCTAAAATGATTTAATCCACTCTGGGTAAAAACCAAACAGAATATATCAAAAATGCATGTAATTATTGAAATTAATTTATTGTTCTTAATAACATCTTATTTCTTTATAAAGAAAAATTCTTTGTGAACATGATATTTTGCATTTATTAACAAAACCTACATCAATATTTTTAATTTCTTTTTTCTTTTTGTTAAAAATAAAACATGAAATGCAAAAATAAATACATTTAGTAGCCTCTACACAACACACCTAAACTTTTACCCCAAGCATTCACTCTACACAATCGTTCACAATCATACAAGACACATGTACTCATCCGGATAAATGGGAAAACAAACAGATATAAATAGTTTTCACAGCTGAACAATTTAGAGGTCTGGACTCACGAGATCGACGCGCGTTTCGGTGGGTTAACACAATTTGTGAACCACCTTCATCAGGACCTTGTCCAAATGGGGTACAGAGTCACACAGTCAACTGAGCCAAGGGGACGTATATTCTAGTAATGATGTCCCAATTAGATGGGCATCACATAAATTAGAAGAAGACTTTAAACTGCATCGTTTTCTTGCTGATACCTATCAGTGCTTGTCGTTATCCGATGTTTGCTTAATTGCATGAAAGCTTCACATTCTCCGTTCGATGTCGGAGCGCCACCACTCCACAAAGTTGAGTCAGACAAAATTACAGTTCAATGTTATGTGTGGTATATGTTGGTTCTCTAAATACACCAGGATCGGGGAAAGTTGTCCTCACCCTGAACAGAGGGATCACCTCAAGGGGGTCGGTATCCTTCAATTTATTTCCTATTCATATGAACTCCCATAGAAGTTAATCGAGTATTCGTGGTGTGTCCGCATCCGTCCAGTAACGCCGGAGTATTTCCTAGTAAAAATTCAGTTGGCCATCCACAACAATGTTGCAAAATCATGGGTGTCATGAAGTTGAAGATTTGAAGGATGCTGTGGGCGTGTATTAGTGCTGCTATACCATGGATTGGTCAGATTTAGAAGATGCAAACGACTTGGACCTATCACTTTGGACACATGGGACAGTATCTGCCTCTGCAGCACACATATAATGCTGGCTGTTCCCCTGAGAGCTCACTTGCCTGCACTACATGCTCCAGGACGACATCTGCCACCAACACTGCTGCTGTTTATGCATCCTCTGGCTCCTGCAATGGCACGTACTGTGGAGAGAGCCCCAGCCTTCAGCTTTGAGGAGAACCAGGCCCTGCTGGACAGCCTCCTTCCACAGTACAGCAAGCTGTATGGGAAACCAGGGGAGCAGGTGAGTGTGCTGTCCACTGCATCACTAATTGTGCATGTTGTCTGACTAGCAGGACTTTCACTGTGCACACCACTGGCTAGCATGCCCACTGAGTAGTTGTCACACCCCAAAGTGTGTAGTTACATGCACTGAACTGGTACAGTGCAGTAACAGTGCATTCCAACTAGGTTTACTTCCCATGCAATGATACCATGTAGTGACTGCTGGCAAACTGTTCATAGCCATTGTTGCACTGCCTGTGTACATCATATGCCCCTGTAATTGAGACATGTATATCCAACTGTGTGATGCACGTATATGTTGCATGTGTAGTAATGGCCTTTTCACTTTGTCATCCTCACAGGTTGATGCCCACCAAAAGCAGGACATCTTGCTGACCATCGCCCGGAAAGTAAGATCCGTGGGGGTCTACAGGTGCAGGATCCGCAACTGCCAAAAGAGGTGGCAGGACCTTCGTGGCTGGACCCGGAGGATCGCAAGGGTCCAGCAGAAGCTGTCGCCTCCTCGCAGGAGGGGCGGACACCTGACCCTGACCCCCACATGCTCCGGATCCTGGCGGTGGTCTTCCCTGACCTGGATGGGCAGCTGAGGGACAGACAGCAGCAAGGAGGGGTGAGTCCATGACTGCACTGTGCACTTTGTCTGACATGCTATGTGCCCTCCTCTGGCCTGGTTAAACTTCCACAGTACATCAGTCATGTGGTCCAGGACCCATGTCCCTCATTTGTTACATGCCCACTTCTCCTCTGACACGCATATGTGTGGCCCTTATAGTCAGGAAATTGTGTTATTTGGGGACTGTGTCATTGCATTTTGCTTTGCTCAAGGTGGGGGACAGCATTTGTTCCCGTGACTATGTTGTGCGATTCATGGGTGGGTCAATTGCCTACACAATGCCTAAGTTCTGACATGTGATCTGCGTGTAACTTTGACATGTGGTCCGCTTGCTGCTCTGACTCACCACATGTCCCTGGGGAATGTGGCACACACCCATGCTGCTGGTGGGAACAATATTTGGGCCTCAGGAGTATGTGTATCCAGTGTGTCACACATGCTTAGCCACCTGCCTACTGTCCAGGACTCATCGCTCTTACAGGTGGAGCTGGACAGTCATGCCTACTCCAGTGCATACAATACACTCTGTACTCCCACTCCCGTGTATCATCTGTCATGTTGTGATCAGTGAAATGTACCCTCAGGTGTCTGCCTCTGTCTCATTGTGCTGTGTCTTCGTTGTCAGGACTACTGGTATGTTCATCGTTTGGGGCTCAGCATGCCATCTGAGATGTGACCATGATAGGCGATACTTCTGTGACTTATAGGTGTCTGATCACTTGACTGTGCACACAGGTGTTTGCGACTGTGACTTTCAGGCAGCTGTATTTTCATTCACAGCACACTGTGAGGTGCTCATGTTCAGGGAGTTGTGTTTCATGTCCCCCATATGTCCAGTTGGTATGACGTGGACAAATAGTAGTACAGATGATGTGGTTTTTGGGGGATGGACATGTGCACTTGTCAGTCACATAACTTGCATTCCCCATGCCCTTGGATTGTGACACAGTGCAGTCTGTTGTTGGCTGGCTGCCATGGCCATGTGACTTGAGACAGTAATGTATGACTTTGCACGCATTCCTGTGTCATGGCATTAAACTTCCTGGGACTGATCCTGCAGGGGAGTGACATGTGCAACATGCACCCCATTGTGGCATTGACTATCCGGACATGGGTGCATCATGGTGTCTGGTGCTGGTATGCATCACATGCATTTCTAATTAGAATCTGGCCATCCCTTTATCCGGACACCTGCACTGACTCAGTGGCAAGAGATGTGATGTGTGCATGTTCACATGCTTCAACGTGTTCCCTGCAATGTCCAACAACTGTGTAGGTGGTGCATGTGTCCACACTGGGGTCTTACCATCAGACCGGCACCAGACAGATGGGTGCAAGGGCAGGAGGGGTGTGAGTCCCATGGTTGACCATCAGACTGACAATTGGCTTACCCGAATCTGTGCGAGGAATTTAGGCAATGTTCAACTAAGGATGCCAGGGCTTGCTCTGTAATGTGCTGTACTTACTGTGGTGTGTGCGGTCAGTGCAGGTGACTGATGTTTGTCTGTTTCCCTAATTGTTTGCAGATACATCCACGGCCACAGGAGGGGACAGCTCCACGGACCAGGAGGAGCAGCGGAGCCAGACTGGGTCAGCATCGGACGAGTGGTCAGAGGGACCCAGGGCGAGGGGAGCCACACGGAGGAGTCCTCAGCACCATCCACCTCAGCTGGGGACCACAGCAGCTCGGAGGATGACTCACTTGTGGAGGCGGGTCTCGGCAGCCACCAAAGGCCAGCTAGTCTGTCTGGCCTCGCCACCACCACCACCGCCCTCCCATCGGCTCCCATTCCTGAGGTCCGTGGAGGCTCCCGTGCTCGGGAGCGTGTCTCCTTCGTGCCAGGCACCGCACCCCCTGCCCCTGTGTCCCCTGCTGCCCTGAGTGAGGAGTCTGTGTACCTCCTTCGGCAGCTCCATGTAGGGCAGACAGCAATGCTGAGTGTCCTCCATGCACACACCACTCTGTTGACACAGCTGGTGTCGTTCATGGAGGGCATCTCGACGGGTATGTCTGCCCTACAGAGGAGAAATAGGTCCATGGACTCCTCCCTGACGGCAGCAATGTCCCTCCTCCAACAGTCCCTCACCCCTCCCACCTCTGCCCCATCCACACTTCCTGCCCCCTACCTGTCCAAAGCACATGCACACCTGCACAGTCATCCAAACACACAGACACAAGCAGCACAGACACACCCAAGAGTAAGGCAAGACGTGCACACAAGCATCCTCAGGGGACTGATACCACAGACACAGGGGATGGGGAACACACACACTCACAGGCATCCACATTCACTCCGCAGTCCTCCAAATCCTCTCCCTCCAAGACCCCTTCCCTTGCCTCGCCTGCTACCCTACATACACAGCAGGTCTTCCTGTGTGACCTCGGCCTCTTCCCCACCATTCCTGATGACCCAGCACACCAGGGGAAGAGGAAGTCCACCCACACAGAGAGGAGTGCCCCTCGTCCCCAGACACCCTCCCCCAGGCGCAGGCAGACACAGGAGCCCATTCGGAAGTCCCCCCGGAGCAGGAAGAGCAATACCCCACCCCCACGCAGCTCCAGCGCCCAGTCTCTCTCCTCCATCCCCCAGGCCACCACTGCACAGGTTCCCCCGCCACACCCTGCCCCAGGTTCCCCCACACACTGATACCGCATCCCCAGACTGCTTAGGCCCCCCCCTGCCACTTGCTCTTCCACCCCCAACCCAGACGCTCTGCTTGTTAGTGGCACTGTTGTGGGGACCGGGTCCCCCCCCTCTGTCCTGCCCACCTCATCTGCCCACCCTTCCACTCCCTTGGAGTCATGCACTGCAGTGGAGTCCACAACCACCACGTCTGACTCGGGCACTGCAGTGGGTACCCAGTCCACTACATCAGTCCAGCCCACTGCAGTGGTTGCAGCACCCACACCAACTGACTTGTGTACCACGGTGGTGCCGGCCCCCCTGAGTCAGACACCTCCACTGCAGTTGCCGGTGACACTCCTGCACCCACCACCCCTTCACTGCCTCACTCTGCCATCCCCTGATCCTGTCCCTGCGGTGCCTGGCCTGCCCCTTGTATGCCGCTCCAAGGGAGGTGTCCCCCAACCGTACCAGTGCAGGCAAGCAATGTGTGACCAGTTGTCACTTCTCACCCCGTTGGTACTGTTATTTTGGACTGGCCATTGGCCTTAGTTTCTTTTGGACTTCCGTTTTTACCCTGACATTTGCTGAATAAAGCCTCTTTTTGTTTACTTTTGGGTTTTCTTTTGATGTACATGATGTGGATGAGTAGCATCCTGCATTTCCAGTTGTAATAGTGTTCACATCAGGACGATGAAGTGTTGCAGTGATGGACTCCATGTGGTCCATGGGATATGTGTCCTGTTGTATTCTGGATCTATGGCATCCTTTGCTACAGTCTGAGGGTGTAATGTTCAGCATTTGACACAGGGATGTCCTTTTTGCATTTGTAAATGAACATCTTTGTCTTACACTGATGCACATCTGGTGGGCTTACCACTGTTCAATGTTCCGATTTCCCTGACTGTGTGCCCAGCTCCACTGGACATGCAGTTTTGCACATCAATGTCGAAGGACTCATCTGTGTATACAGTGCAACTTGCTTGACACGTGTTTGGTGTGTGTGCAGATGACTGACGTGACACCCCTGTACCCAGGCTGATGTGAGCAGAGCCTTCTGTGTGTTGTGGTTGTTGACTCACTGACGGAGTGTTCTGCTGACATGTTTGGGTCTTGCACAGACAAGGTTTGGCACAGCGGACCTTCCACAGGAGTGGTGTGCCCTCATGGCAGTGTGTAATCTGGTGACATTGCGTGGGCCTGTGTTGTGTAAGCATGTCTGTGCGTGTTCCCTTCCCTTTTCCTACACAGGCTGTGTCCCTAGGGATGTTCCTGTTTGTGATGCTTGCTGAGTTGTTCTGTGTTCATCCAGCATCTTGGACCTGGTTTCTCTGTGATGTGGGTGCATGGCAAACTAATGTTCATGAGGTTGTCATCCCAGGTTGTCTTTGTTGTCAGTGCTGGGGATGTGGGCAAACGCAGATGGGACACATTCAGGATTCCCCTTGGCACTTGTTGTTTACACGAGTAATGTGATTTACAGTTTGTGTTAGCTTACAGTGATTGTGACACGTTGTGTGTGTGACTGCTGCCACTCCTCAGGGTCAGAGCTGCAATGTTGGTAGTTGTGTACGTGTGTTCTTCGTGTGTCACCTTGGCTTCTTCATTGGTGTGTGACTATGGCCAGGATCCCATTGATTGTGGTGGATTTCACATCATGCCCATGTACAGCATACTGTGCTGTGTGTCAGACATTGACAAGTCTTGTTGACTGGCCATGTGTGATGGGTTTCTGCACCTTGGTTCCCACCACCACCCCTGGTATTGTCATGGGTGCATGTGCAATGTCACCAGTCCATGTGAGCTTCACTGCTGCACATTGGTGGAGATCAGGGTGTGTGGTGTTGAGTGTGTGCAAAAGTGAGTTGTTGCACGGCCAGACCCCTACCTCCATATTGGCCTTGGCTGGCAGGCTGTGTTGATTGATTGGAGCTTGTGTAGGTGTGATGGTAGTTAGTTGCTCAGGACACATGGCTGGGTTTCAAAGTGTGAACGACATCTGACATTGTCATCACAGTGGGATTATCATGCAGGCTAGTGTCAGCACAATATGGGGTCCCTGGGGGTAGTGCTGTGGTGGGTCTGTCTCTTGCTGTGTTAGTTGCTGTTCCTACAAGCTTGTGTGACATGTGTAATTTGTGCTCCCTCTCATCTAACAATGCCTGATTGCCCACATAGGGGATTTGGATCCATGAGTTACTTTTGTGTGCAGTGTATGTGCATCTGTGTAATTGGTATTCAGGCCTCATCATGTGTTGTGTGGTTGCCTGGGGACACTGGCACCCCCCCTCACCTGTTGTGTTTGTTGTGCAGTGTGGGTCTGCCTGTTTGTGCATCTGCACCACTGCATTGGCATATCTTTAGTGTGCTATTGGCTGTATGTTGTTTGGTGGGTTTCACCTGCTGTCCCTGGGACTCCTAGGTCATCAGTCAGCACAATGATCATTGTTTGTGTGTCCCATTACTGCCATGGTATGTTATTTGTTCACCTCACATCTACAGTCTCCACAGGGTATCTACATTTGTGTGCCCATTGGTGCGAATATTTGGGTCTGCATTATGATGGTCACTTCTGTCATAGTGTCATTGATGGATGTTGAGAGTGTCAGCCCCCGTGGGTGATGTTTGTCTGCACATGGCCAAAGGTATGTCTTATTTGCACTGCACTGTTTGCCTCACCCAATCTATGTTGCTATGGGACACAAGCAATACTTTGCCACTGATGTGTTTGTTGTTCTGTGACCAGGAATCATCCATGCAGTTTGGCAGTTGCAGTTTTTTCAATGTCAACACTTACATTTTGGTCACTGTGATGATGGGGGTTGGACCCCATTGCCACAATGTTCAAAATGTGCTTCAGCTATGGACCCCACACTTACCTTTTGGTCACTGTGATGATGGGGGGGCTTAGACCCCATTGCCACAATGTTCAAAATGTGCTTGAGCTATGGACCCCACACTTACCTTTTGGTCACTGTGATGATGGGGGTTTAGACCCCATTGCCACAATGTGCAAAATGTGCTTCAGCTATGGACCCCACACTTACCTTTTGGTCACTGTGATGATGGAGGTTTAGACCCCATTGCCACAATGTTCAAAATGTACTTCAGCTATGGACCCCACACTTACATTTTGGTCACTGTGATGATGGGGGTTTAGACCCCATTGCCACAATGTTCAAAATGTGCTTCAGCTATGGACCCCACACTTACCTTTTGGTCACTGTGATGATGGGGGTTTAGACCCCATTGCCACAATGTGCAAAATGTGCTTCAGCTATGGACCCCACACTTACATTTTGGTCACTGTGATGATGGGGGTTGGACCCCATTGCCACAATGTTCAAAATGTGCTTCAGCTATGGACCCCACACTTACCTTTTGGTCACTGTGATGATGGGGGCTTAGACCCCATTGCCACAATGTTCAAAATGTGCTTCAGCTATGGACCCCACACTTACCTTTTGGTCACTGTGATGATGGGGGTTTAGACCCCATTGCCACAATGTGCAAAATGTGCTTCAGCTATGGACCCCACACTTACATTTTGGTCACTGTGATGATGGGGGTTGGACCCCATTGCCACAATGTTCAAAATGTGCTTCAGCTATGGACCCCACACTTACCTTTTGGTCACTGTGATGATGGGGGCTTAGACCCCATTGCCACAATGTTCAAAATGTGCATCAGCTATGGACCCCACACTTACCTTTTGGTCACTGTGATGATGGGGGTTTAGACCCCGTTGCCACAATGTGCAAAATGTGCTTCAGCTATGGACCCCACACTTACCTGTTGGTCAATGTGATGATGGAGGTTTAGACCCCATTGCCACAATGTTCAAAATGTGCTTCAGCTATGGACCCCACACTTACCTTTTGGTCACTGTGATGATGGGGGTTTAGACCCCATTGCCACAATGTTCAAAATGTGCTTCAGCTATGGACCCCACACTTACCTTTTGGTCACTGTGATGATGGGGGTTTAGACCCCATTGCCACAATGTGCAAAATGTGCTTCAGCTATGGACCCCACACTTACCTTTTGGTCACTGTGATGATGGGGGTTTAGACCCCATTGCCACAGTGGTCATGGTCTGCTTGCATTGTGGGGGCCACACACATTATGTGTGACACATGTGATAGGGGTCACATTGTATGTTCAAAGTCATGTTCAGTGTTGTAGGCATTTGACACAGCCTACACACGCTTGTCATGGTGTTGGGGGGGATGTGTTTTTGTTGCATTCCTTATGTTGGTGTGTGCTTGTTGTGTCATGCATTAGCCATCCTGTGAGTGGGGGTGTTGTTGGTGGTAGGCATCCTGCCTCCCATGGGTAGAGGTGGTAGTAGTGGTAGGCATCTGGCACCCCCTGAGTAGGGGTGGTAGTGGTGGTGGGCATCCAGCCCCCCATGGGTAGAGGTGGTAGTAGTGACAGACATCCAGCCCCCCATGGGTAGAGGTGGTAGTAGTGACAGGCATCCAGCCCCCCATGGGTAGAGGTGGTAGTAGTGACAGGCATCCAGCCCCCCATGGGTAGAGGTGGTAGTAGTGACAGGCATCCAGCCCCCAAGGGTAGAGGTGGTAGTAGTGGTAGGCATCTGGCACCCCTGAGTAGGGGTGGTAGTGGTGGTGGGCATCCAACCCCCATGGGTAGAGGTGGTAGTAGTGACAGGCATCCAGCCCCCATGGGTAGAGGTGGTAGTAGTGGTAGGCATCTGGCACCCCTGAGTAGGGGTGGTAGTGGTGGTGGGCATCCAGCCCCCATGGGTAGAGGTGGTAGTAGTGACAGGCATCCAGCCCTCCATGGGTAGAGGTGGTAGTAGTGACAGGCATCCAGCCCCCCATGGGTAGAGGTGGTAGTAGTGACAGGCATCCAGCCCCCATGGGTAGAGGTGGTAGTAGTGACAGGCATCCAGCCCCCATGGGTAGAGGTGGTAGTAGTGGTAGGCATCTGGCACCCCTGAGTAGGGGTGGTAGTGGTGGTGGGCATCCAGCCCCCCATGGGTAGAGGTGGTAGTAGTGACAGGCATCCAGCCCCCATGGGTAGAGGTGGTAGTAGTGGTAGGCATCTGGCACCCCTGAGTAGGGGTGGTAGTGGTGGTGGGCATCCAGCCCCCATGGGTAGAGGTGGTAGTAGTGACAGGCATCCAGCCCCCATGGGTAGAGGTGGTAGTAGTGGTAGGCATCTGGCACCCCCTGAGTAGGGGTGGTAGTGGTGGTGGGCATCCAGCCCCCCATGGGTAGAGGTGGTAGTAGTGACAGGCATCCAGCCCCCATGGGTAGAGGTGGTAGTAGTGGTAGGCATCTGGCACCCCCTGAATAGGGGTGGTAGTGGTGGTGGGCATCCAGCCCCCATGGGTAGAGGTGGTACTAGTGACAGGCATCCAGCCCCCATGGGTAGAGGTGGTAGTAGTGACAGGCATCCAGCCCCCATGGGTAGAGGTGGTAGTAGTGGTAGGCATCTGGCACCCCTGAGTAGGGTGGTAGTGGTGGTGGGCATCCAGCCCCCATGGGTAGAGGTGGTAGTAGTGACAGGCATCCAGCCCCCCATGGGTAGAGGTGGTAGTAGTGGTAGGCATCTGGCACCCCCTGAGTAGGGGTGGTAGTGGTGGTGGGCATCCAGCCCCCATGGGTAGAGGTGGTAGTACTGACAGGCATCCAGCCCCCATGGGTAGAGGTGGTAGTAGTGGTAGGCATCTGGCACCCCCTGAGTAGGGGTGGTAGTGGTGGTGGGCATCCAGCCCCCCATGGGTAGAGGTGATAGTAGTGACAGGCATCCAGCCCCCCATGGGTAGAGGTGGTGTTAGTTGTTGGCATCCAGGCCCCTATGTGTATATGTGGCATTGGTGATGGCCATCCCGCCCCTATGGTGCTGCTGTTGCTGGTGTAAGTAATTTCTGCATCCCTCTGTGTGTGTGTGATATGTCGGGTACGTGTAGTTTGTTTTTGTGGTTGGTGTCTGACTTACCTTCTGCGCCGTACGCGTCCGTGCCTGTTCCGGTAATAGATGTAGAATATTGGTAGGATCGGCACGATGGGATTCATGGTTGGTTCGTCTCGTTCGTCTTTCTCTTTGCTTCGCCTCGTCCTCGTCGCTGGCGTGTTCGTCTCGTAGCCGTGGATCGTGTTGTGGCGCGAATCGGAGCTTATGTGCGCCTCTCCCGGATGCTTTGACGTGCCGTGCGTAGCGACGGGTTCGGCGCGTACGGAAAGCGCATCGTACTTGTCCGGCCGGACGGGGCTGCATTTTGGCTTCCGTGCGACTCGATTCTGCGTTTCCGGATCCGCATCGGTCGGAGAACTCGACCTGTATTGGGTGAGTACGACTGGGTCGGGATTTGGGCAGTTGTGCGCATCGTACTTGCTCGTTCGGACGTATGTGCGAATCGGTCGGGAAACAGGCATTCGCCTGGCTTTCTTCCCGGCCAAATGGTATTAGGTGCGCCTCCGACCGGGATCGGAATCGACCCCTTAGAAAGAGGAAAAAATACAAGGTAAAATAAAGATATTTCGCCTTGTTATACCTCACTTGGAGAGGTGTAGCATTTTGACAAATTCCGAGGTCTACCAGAACAGAATGCACCAAAATCCATGGGTGAATGCGTGGGTAAACCCACACACCACTCATGGAACGCCTCCCTGGGGCAGGGTACCGCAACGTAGCTATTTGTGTTACTCTAGATTTATCAAGCCATGCAGGGCCATGCAAGATGGCCTTGCTTGGCTTGCTAAATGTAACTTAAGAGTTGTGTCGCTCTTGTGTCCCGTTGCGTGATGCCATGGCGAACCTACTCTTTGAGAAATTTGGCCCTAATTATCAATATTTTTCTTTATATTTGTTTACGTATTTATTTGTCAAATCTGATACACAAAAATCCATTATTAGTACATATAAGAAAATCTCATTTTAACAACCTTAAATGAGTAAAATATAATTAAATGCATAGTTGAATCTTTAAAACATTAACTTGTTCATCTAATAATTGATATTCATCTCATATAAGCGATAATCCCAAATACCAGGAAGCTAGCAGACATTTTGAGATTCCGAACACCACGCAGGGTCTGGTGTCAGACTTACAAATTCCTAACATGCCCTCAATGTCAGCACAGTGGTTTAACCCATTTCAATGTAGGTGTCTTATATACCTTAATAAAAAATCAAAAAGTGTGCTTCTGTCTCATCAAACTGCTTGCACACTGGGCATAGTTTACGATTTGTTTAGCAAATGTTCAATAAACTCGTAAAAGATACTATCGGGAGAATGCCTGACAGAAATTTCAATAATAGGGTTCTGGCTAACGGAGCGTTGATATAGTACAGAAAGTCTACAAATTTATAATCCCATTTCATAGTTATTAATTCACTGGTCAATCTACCCATAGTGGAAGATTGGTGCAATATTTCAAGAGAACAGTGACAGTGTCAGAATTTCTCCTTTACAATTACTTGGCACTTGTGGACAGAGGTGAGTTCCTGTTCCAATATTCACTTATTCCCAAGTCTGTCAGTGTATTCCTTGTGTATCTCGACTAGGAAATTTTACACAACTGGCCTCTTCCTAAAATATCCTGTAGACCCCCAATTCACTAATTTAGGGGGTCATTATAATAGCGGGCGGATCGCCACCGCCCGTATGGCGGTGGCGATCCGCCCGCTATTTTCCACCGCCCGCCTAACATTTCCCCCCCACCATATTACGATGGCAGTGGGGACCCAGGCGGACGGAAAGACCATCCGCCAGTTTTCCGCCGGTAGGCAATTCGCCCGATTGCCTACCGGGCGGGAAAGGCCTGCAATATGGTGGTGGTGCCGTGCAGGCACCGCCATCCATATTACGATGATGGCGGTCTCATGCCTTTCCATGGTGGTGACTCCGCTATGGCAAGGCATGCGGAGAATGCCTTTGGGGGCCCGTTGCGGGCCCCCAGGTGGTTGGGGGGGTGGGTGGCTGCACTTGGGGGGTACCCATGGTACCCCTGACATTTGCATGCACAAGGTGGCAGGCACCACGTGGTGCCTGTCACGTTGTGCATGCAAATGCACAACATGCTTTATTTACATTGCGGCGGGTGCTGCTCACAGCACCGCCCGCCGCAATGTAAACAATACGGGATGCCACCGTGGCAGTGGCATCCTAATACACATGGTGGGACCGCCGCACCTCTTGCGGGCGGTCCCGTTTGCCGTTGCGGTGGCGGGCGGACTTTGTCCGCCCGCCATCGTAATGACCCTCTTAGTCCAGATTTTAAGCCAATATAGGACGGGCCTCAATTTTACGCATTCACCTTTTGGTTTAAAAGGCAAATTAAATCCTACAGGTACTATTGGGGTCCTCTGGGAAAGCTTCAGCAAGGATTTTGTAAAACATTTTCAGCTGTCCTGAGTTTATCCGTATTACACTGGCCCCAGAGCTCTGAGCTGTAGAGAGCCATGCTTACTGCCTCAGCTCTGTATACCTCAAGGAATTTTCTCTTCTGAGCATTTATCTCCAACCCATGCCTGGAGGAGCATTTGGAGCCCTTTCTCTGTTTTGGAAATGAACGAAGTGTCATCTGCATAACGCAGAACAGGCATATTTTTCCACTGAAAACAGGACATTCATTTTCATAGTTATTTACGAAACCAGCACAGTCATTTATAAATAGCAAAATGAGGTTGGGTGCCAGGACACATCCGTGGTGGACCCCTTTGCTAACATGAATTCTTTGTGTTAGTTTGCCATACAAATCCCAATGTATCTGGGCAAAATTGTTTGTATTCAACCATTTGATCAGAGCGAGAAGGCCTGATGGTGGTCCTAGCTCAAAAAAGAACCTGCCACAATCTCACCCTGGGAACCGAGTAAACTGAATCAAATGCTGCTTAGCAATTATTATATTTTTAAAGGCCTAAGAATGTAGCAGTAGATGAATAGTACCAGTTCAAGTTCCATCTAGCTTCTCCAGTGCTTTAAGTAGGATGAAAAGGGTGAAGGGTTTGTAAAAAGGGCATTGCCAAAGAAGCATTCCTAGGAATCCTTTCCAAAAGGTGTGGCCCAATTAACTGAGGGTGTGACTTGAAACATGTAAATATAATCTTGTGCTTCGCACAGCATGCAATCTCAACAGTATTTGGTTCCCTTGCTGTGACTTTTCTGTAAGTGTATCCAGGCAGATAGCTCTACAACAGACATGCGCTTAAAACCAGGCTGACAAGTGGGCTTTTCCAATGTTTGTTTTGTTTTTACTTTAGTGTTTCCTTTGTGATAGCAGGGTACTTTTTTCTTTTTCTTTCTTTTCTTCTTATCTTCTTTCTTTTTGCCTTCTTTCATACCTTCTTTTTGTCTTGCCTTCTTCCTTTTCTTCTTTCCTTCCTTGCCTCTTTTCCTTCTTTTTTGTCTTCCTTCTTACTTTCATTCTTTTTTGCCTTCTTTTTTTCAGTCTTTCCTTCTTTGTTGCCTTCTTTCATTCTTTTTCCTTCTTTCCTTATTTAATTTTACCTTCTTTCTTTGCTTCCTTCTTTCCTTTTTGCCTTCTTACTTTTTCTTTTTTCCGTCAGTCCTTTATCTTTCTTTCTTGTCTTTCTTTGCTTCTCTTTTGTTCTTGCCTTCTTTTCTTTATTCTTGCCTTTTTCTTTTGCCTTCTTTCTTTATTTTTTCTCTTTGTTCCTCCCTTTTGTTTTCTATTTTTCCCTTTTCTTCAATTCTTCCTTTCTGCTTTGACTTCTTTCTTCTTTCTTTCTTTTTGCCTTCTTCTTTCTTTCTTTCTTTCTTTTTGTCATCTTTCTTTCCTTTTTTTGCCTCTTTTCCTTCTTTTTTCCTTCATACTTTCTTTTCTTCGATCATTCCTTCTTCATTTCTTCTTTCCTTCTATCCTTTTTCTTTCCTTCTATCATTCTTTCTGCCTTTTCTAATTCTTCCTTTCCTTCTTTCATGCCTTCTTTTTTTATTTTTGCCTTCTTTTATTCTTTCTTTTTTACCTTTTTACCTTCTTCCCTTATTTAATTCTTTCTTTCCGTCCTTCTTTCTTCCTTTCTTTCCTTCTATCCTTTTCCCTCTTTTTGCCTCTCTTCATTTTCACACACTTTCATTCCCTTTTTGCATTTTGTTTCTTCCTTTTTTGCCTTCCTTTTATTCTTTTTTTTACTTGCCTTCCTTCTTTTCTGCTTTCCCTTTTAGCCTTCCTTCCTTCCTTGCTTCCTTTCTTCCTTTTTTCTTTCTGTCTTCTTTCTCAAAGGCAAGGGGCTTGAAGCCAATACCAAACTGACTGACTGTTTTAGGACTGTGTTAGCCAAACCCTTTTTTATTTTACTTAACGTATGTTTAACATAGTTACCTATAAGGGTTTACAGCCAGATTTTAACCATTAATCTGCTATTGTGTCATTCACATTTTATTTCCAATCACTCCAGCATGCATTAAGGAGCAATTTACAGCCCACTTCACTATGAGTTAAGGAATGCTGCCTCTTCTAAAAGAGCACACCCACTCACAATGTAGTTCCCTTCAGTGCAGGGATTACTAAGAAATGTGTACATTTTGGAGACCAAAACACATGTTCGCCTTTAGCCAATGTTTTCTATTAGATATGAAGAGGGTGCACACTTTCCCGAACAATAAATGTTTGCAAACAACCATGACAAAACAAGACAAGAATTGCCAAAATGCTGGTGGCCAATGCCAGACCTATTGGCTTTGCCAACGCTTGTTTTTCAATGTCATCTGCCAAGTTGTTTTATTGCAAGACTATGCAGTGGAGGTGAAACAAAAACAGATAAGTAGAATCACTGAAGCAAGCAGATCCGATCGAATTGGATGATTGCTTTATTTTCATTCAGTGCCATTCTGGTCCAAAAATACAACTTTAAAGTAATGTGCTCCAGAAATTAAACTCTCTCAGCTGCATGCTGTGTGGACCAATCTCAAGAATTGTCTCACAGAGGAGAATGTGCTCTGTCAAAATGTCACTCAAATCTGCACCAAACAAATGTTGTTCAGGTAAGATCTGTCTTTTCAACTGTCATTGGTCTGGTTTCAAAAGGGTCCTTGAACATTCCAATGAGCTTATGATTTCTTTGCTGTGTAAATCTGGTCTGGTCTGTGAGAACCTTCTTAAAAGCCTCTCTTCACTGCCAACAGCTACTGACCTATTGCAGGGAAAGAGATCATGCAGACATCACTTCGAAACAAAAGAGTGTGACACAATTTTGTTTAAACCTTTGCCAATGCATAATAACTAATCAGAACAAACTGTGCTCCGAGTAATGAGGTTCCTAGTAAAAGGATTGTAAGGTATTTGAAATCGCAGAAAAAAGTATATATATAAGAATGAGCTGTAGAAATGGAAAAACTGGTGCTATTTAGAAATTAAAATTGTGAACTCGGATTTTCAAGATCTGGAGAAGCTTTATATAATTAATAGTGACCTGGTGCAAGATGTACAAAGATACTGGTCAAGAAAATTGGGTTGCAATGTGTGACCAAACTTTTTGCGGCTACCATATAGTTTTGTGAACAGACCTATGTACTAATAGGTCAGTTTACAAGCCACTGAACCAGAGAAGGGTTGAAGAACGTCCTGCCTACATAATAATTATTAGGCAACTCCTTCCGATTTGCTACCTTCACAGGGATGTTGCCCTACAAGGGACAGAAGACCACCATCCCTTTGAAAGTATTTAGAAATAGCAGCTCTAAAAAAGTGTTTACATTTTGAAAAACGTTAGTGAGAGCTTATAGGGGTTTCCTGTCCCTCAACGTCTGCCTGCTTCCCTGAAGCTCACACTATGATTTCCAAAATGGAACAGGTCTGAAGAGGGCAAAGATGGTGTGCGACAGAAATTACAGTTGCCATACATACTTTGATTCATAACGCCCAAAACACATTCCTTCCAAATTGCAAATTGGTATGCATTTCTAAACTCATTATGACTCATAAAATGGTTTTAGTACTTTAGAAGAAGCTTTTTACCAGTCAAACTTTCTGATTTTGAGAATTGGAGAATTTGCAACCAGTAAAAAGGTTTGTACATCTGGCTCTAGTTTGGGGGCAAGTTGGTTTAATGTTAGTTTGTTTTTGAATAGCACACCTTTGCCATTGTGTTGGACTCACTGCACTGCAAGCTTTCTAAAGGGCTAATTCCTGTTAACCCCTTCAGTGCTGCGTGAATTCTCCCGCACAGCGGGAGAATTAATGAGCGGATGGGGTTTGGACGGCCCCCGGCTGTCCTCCACACACGCCCACCGTGACGTCGGACGGCCGGGGGCCGTCCTGAGCACCGAAGGGGTTAAGTTAAAAGGTTTCTTGGTTATCAGGGTCTATTTAGTGAAGTGCTGTGTCTGTGTATGTTTATTAAATTTGTAAAACAGTATGTGGAAGTAGCTGGTTTCTGTATGTATATGGATTTGTTATATAGCTATCCTTCTGAATTTAGAGCTTTAAAATATGTTCCTTTGGGGGCGTGGCTTCCATGCCGATGTAAGATGGCGCAGACTGCTGAGCTCCATTACGACCACGGAGCTTTGTCATTTTTCATAGCCTCTCCTCGCCATGCCTTGCTTCTCCTGACGTGGTCTTCGGCTTCCAAACTTCACTGCATCCTCCCACACTGAAAATGAATCATCGGAGGTACGTCTTTAAGCTCCTTGTGCTGCAGAGGTGATTTTTCCTCATACACGAGAGTGGCCATTTTTTAATTAACGCGTCGCTCGCACCTTAAATTTCCTGCCTCCTCAGGTTTTGTCTGATAGCCGCAATTTAGTCCACCAAAATAATTGTCCTGGTACATTCTTACCTCCTGGTGCCGCGGCGGTGATTTTTCTATTACACACACAAGCAGCTTGACTTCCAGCCTCCTCAGGTTTACTTGACAGCCAGCACTCCTCCTCAAGTATGTTTTCCTTGGAATGAGGAGGTCCTAGTGTATAATGCCAGCCTGCTCCTTGCCCATACAGGAATTATAATGAAACTATGATATAATGATATAACTTTGCTTGATAATTCTATATATATCATTTTATCCTGAATTGTTGTGCTTTTACAATTATTCAAATCATTTTTTTTAAGTGCATGTGCAGAATTCGGTCTTTTCAAAAGCTCACACAGCATTCAACTCAGTTCGTCAAGATGGCCAGTGACTTACATACATCTTCCAAACCATCTTCTTCAAGTCCAAAACCAAAATGACCCTCCTTCTCCGATTCTGACATCTCATAATCCTGTTTTAGACACTATTTTGGATGAGGTGCGTGGCCTTAAACCTTTCATGTGTGCAACGAACAAAAAATTACAACAAATTGAAGACCGTTGGATCATCATGGAGGGTAAGATGTCTGAGTTGGAACAGCGTGTTGGTGATCTTCAGGACATGGCTTTCCAAAATACCTATATTGGTACAAGAAATTCAAAATCTCAAATTACAGCCACTGAAGACCTTGAAAACCGAAACAGAAGGAACAATCTTTGCCTTTATGGTCTTCCCGAGAGTCTTGAAGGTCCTGACCTTTTGACCTTCCTGAAGAAGTTTCTACTTGATCTTCTTGGCCTTCAAACTGCACCTCCTCTTAATATTCAACGAGCACATCGTTTGGGCCGTCCTCAACCCCAATCCACTAAATCACGTGGTATCATAATGCTCTTTTTGGAATTCACTGACTTGATGCACGTCTTGAGAGCTGCTAAGGAAAAGCATCGCCTGGTCTGGCAATAACATATTCATCTCTCAAGATATTTCCAATGCAACCAATGATCGTCGAAAAGAATTCCTAGCCCTTCGACCCCGGATGAGACAACTGAACATTCGTTATGGCATTCTACACCCCTGCCTCTGTAAAACCACCCATGAAGGTGTCTTATGATCTTTCAATGATCTGGCTAAACTAAAAACTTTTTTGTTAAATATTACAAGTCAGATTATGGAGGCTGATGCTTAACTTTGCGTATGGTTTTCTTATTTTATTCTTTGATTCTACATTTCTTTAAGTCTATGGCTATTCTTTATAAATTTTCTAGTCTCCTTCTCTGGTGTCGTTCTTACTCTTGGCACTAACATGCCCTTTGCTTACCCTTTGTTCTCTGCATTTCAGATCTGGATTTTTATCCTTGATCTGTCTTGCATTTTTCTTTTTCCTATTTCCTTTCCTTCATTTCTTCTCTCTCTTATTTGGCTTTCTTTTCCTTCCTTCTTGTTTCCTCATCTTATTTCTGTATGAGTGTTAACTTTATCCTTCTTTTTTTTCCCAATGACTGTTTCTTTATGTTATTTTATTGTTGATAATTTCCGACCGACCCATTTTGATGGAGTCGGTCAGAAATTATTACAAACAGGAGTTCTGAATGGCTGACGACAGGCTCTGAGAGCCCGTCTGCCATTCGGAAGGCCTTCAGCAATCCCTCGGCCAGCTCTTTCTGGCAGTGGGATTACGATGGCAGTTTCCCACTGCCTTTCTGTGCCGGCCTTTCCGACACAGAAAGGCATTGGGAAACTGTTTGTGGGGGCCCCCAGCAGGGCCCCCTGGGTGCAAGGCCGCTGAATGATGGCCTAGGGGGCACCACATAGGTGCCCCCTGTTGATCCCTGCACTCGGTATCAGGCACCTTGAGGTGCCTGCCACGGGGTGCAGGGATGAACTTCGAACCCTTCTCTTTGCTATGAGAGCATGCATTCCGTTCAGAATGCATGCTCCCAGATCAAAGTATAGGATTGCGACCGAACAGGGTTTGGTCGCATCCTAATAGCTGGGCTGGAACCGACAACAGGAGGTCGTTCGGTTCCATTTCCAGAGCGATGTCGGACAGACTCCGGTCTGCCCGACAACGCAATCGGGCCCTGTGCCTCAAATTGATTATATTTTAGTCTCTAAATCCTTACTCCCCTCTATTCAATCAGCATAAATTGGTTCTTTTTTTATTTCTGATCATGCCCCTGTTTTGTCTTCTTTTAATATGTCTCTTAATACTTCTTAGCAGGGACGTTGGCGATTTAATAATTCCTTACTATCAGACCAAACATTTATTTTGGAGGCGACCTCCTTTATTAATGAGTTCTTTCAATTTAATCAATCTAAGGATAATTCTGTTCAAAATAATTGGGACGCTTTTAAATCTTCTTTCAGGGCCTTCACTATTGCCTATTCTGCTAAAAAGAAAGAGATGTTGGATTCCAAATGCCTCTCAGCTCTACAACATATTAAAGTTCTTGAACATATCTATTTCACCTCCAAATCCTCCTCTAACTTACAGGAACTGATTAAAGCCAAGTCTGCCCTGAATAAGAATCCTGCGGTTGACGCTTGCAACGTCCTCCTTAAAATTAAATCCAAATACCATGGAGGCCAAAATAATTCTGGTAAACTGTTGACCTATTATTCGATAATCAAATCGGAACGGAAAAATATTGGCCCTATTCGTAATGAACATAACAACACTATAATGTCTTCTGATTCTGATATTATTAACGCTTTTGATCGTATAAATTGGCAATTTATGTTTACTACTCTTGACTGGCCCAAAGTCTATCTCTTTAATCAAATTACTATATGTTAAACCACATGCTTGTGTCTTTGTTAATAGTTGTTTCTCCCCTTATTTTAACTTACATAGAGGCACTAGACATGGTTGCCCTCTTTCACCTTTGCTTTTTCTCCTTTGTTTGGAGCCCTCTCCTGCGTGTATTCGGTGTAATCCTCTTATGGTTGGTTTTAAATGCAACTCCCTAGAAATCAAACTTTCAGTTTATGCAGATGATATTCTGGTCTATATGTTTAATCCCCTCACTTCCCTAGAACCCTTTTTGCAAGAGATTAGTTTATACTCTAGTATTTCTGGTTACAAATTAAACTTTTCTAAAACTGAGATTTTACCATCAAACTCCTCCTGCTATCATTACATGTTTGACAATACTCATTTTGCATGGCCTCCTTCTTAGATTAAGTTTAAGTACTTGGGTGTCTGTTTTTTCCTGCCATTTCCAATACACTCGCTCATAATTTTAAGGCTCTAAAACTTAAACTACAAAATGTATTTTCTACCGGGTCCCCTCTTTATTTATCCTGGTAGGGTAGATTAGATACCAATAAAATGATGATCGTCCCTCATGTTCTTTTTTTGCTCTCTATGTTACCCTTCAAAATTCCTAATTATTATTTTTCCCAAATTACTTTTATTTGTACTAAATTCTTTTGGAATAACAAACATGCCCGTATTGCTTTATCCAAACTAATTCGACCACAGACTGAAGGAGGTGTATGTTTTACCAACTTTAAGTTATATCATGCTGCCTTTTTAATTCGACAATTTTATGCTTTGGCCAAAGAATACATGACTCTCCTATATCAAAATGGATTATTTTTTAACGCGCATGACTTTTCATTTTATGATGTTGTTTTCATGTCTAACTGTACATTCATACCTAAAAACCCAATTTTAAATACTCCCAACATTTGTTACATACAATATTTACCCAAGGGTCTGATTTATTTCAATCTTTTCTTGCATCCTGTATTTGGTACAATAGATGTATTAAAATTTCATCATAAATCATTTATTTCAAACATTTATGTTTATCATTTGGTCTCTCAAAATTCCTTTCTATCTTTTGCTCAATTACAAAAACGATATAACCTACCTGATTCCTGCCTACAACAATATAACCAATTACTTCCTGTGTTTCAATCCTCTTGACTAAACAATAATTTTGCTCCTGGCTCTACCCCATTCACTCCTTTGATGCCATTATATAATATTATCTACAATTCCATCCCCAAAGCATCTCTCAAATATGTTTTTATCTTCCCCTATGAGAAATAAATCCTGTATTGAATTATTATGGGAAACAGACCTCCCTCTATCACTATCTGTTCACCAATGGGATAAATTGTGGTGCAAAATCTTTAGTACCTCTAAAGCTGCCAATATCACTCAATCCTTATTTTTTGTGTATAATAGAGCTGTTATTTGTCCTTCCCTTATTCATAAAATTGATTCCTCTGCCTCTTCCCTATGCTGGTCATGTCTCTCTTCTTCTGGTACTTTGACCCACCTATTATATTATTGTCCTAAAGTGACTGAGTTTTGGAAATCTACTTGATAAAAATGTTTCATGATTTTTTTATGTAATGTTCCATTATCTAATTATCTATTCAAAATGTTTTTCTTGGGACTATGGGCCAGAAATCTCTCCGACCGAGCCGGACCCGGAGAGATTCCCGACCGAATCGGACCCTAGCAGCCCGACCGAACGAGTACGATGCGCACGTATGCCATCGGACTCGATTCGGTCGGACTCCCATTGAAGTCAATGGGAGCCAGTCGTACGACGCGTACACGGGCTCCCATTGACTCAATGGGCACGGCTGCGAACAAGTGTGCCCCCTACAGCGTGTTCGCGTCGATGCAGGCTCGCGCTGTACATGCACGTGTAGGGGGACCCATGGCTCCCCCTGTGTGCGACTCGCGTGCCCTACGCTTCCAGGGGGTCCGACACGGACCCCCAAAGTGCGGCTCCGACAGCTCCTTGGAGCCGGACTGCGCGAGTCGGTCGGAGCGGTCGAGGTGCGCATCGTACTTACCCGGCCGGGGAACGTCTCCATTGCGCGGTGCGAGTCGTCCCCGTGCGAGTCGGTCGGAGCGGTCGGGTCCTCCGAACAAGTCGGTCGGAGATTTCGCGAGCGCACGCATCGTACTCGCTCGCCCGGACGTACGTACGATTCGGTCGGGAAATAGGGCTCCGAATCGGATCCGGTAAAGCCGAATCCGATTCGGAGCCCTACCAGCCGAGATCGGAATCGGCCCCTATGTCTGCTGATTTTAATAATCTTTCTCCAAAACCTGTACTATTTTATCGCACTTGCTCTTAAAGTTATACTAACTTGTTGGAAAGATAATTCTAAAATATGTATATTAGCTTGGTGGAATCTTATTTGTGCTGAACATAGAATATCTACTGTCTCATCTTCTTCGATATCTCAAAAAATTTCATCTGATTTACTTTGGCTACCTTTCACTACTTTTTTGTCTTCACACTCATCATTTTCCTAAAACTTATAGAGCTCTTCCTATTTTCTCTCTCTCTTTTCTTTTTTCTGTTTCTTGTTCCTCTCTCTCTTGCTTTTTGTAAAAAATAAATAAAATATAGATAAATATTTCTGGTTAATTTCGCTATTTCCCGTTATTTAATTTGTATTTAATAATTCTTGATTTTCAAGGGATTCCTTGACTAATAATCAACTCTGTACTATGTAAAATTCGTTATATTTTGTTTGACAATTGTATTGTTTACTACCTTTAATCTTAAATAAAAAATAATTAACAAAAAAAATATATGTTCCTTTGCTCTCAACTAAACTCTGAATATTAATATTTTAGGATGGGAATATTACTATTTATAACTTAAGCTTGTATCGTCTGCCTTCTTGTAATATATCTTGTATTGCTATATTAAAGATTGTTTATATTTTTTCAACAACAGTGGCATGGCTATATTCTTGGCCCAATTGTAGGTAGAAGTATGGTTGACTGTTCGGAACATATTAATGTCCACAACAAATGGCATCTCAGTGGATAGAGTGAGGGTGTGTAAATGAATTAAATCAGTTTAACTTGTGTTATAAAATGCAGGTACAGAGACCGTATCATTGTTTATATAATTAATTAATTTACATTACAAATGGCATTGCAATTTCAAAACAGCCTATTAAAGCAATCACAATAATAATCTTATAAAGTTGTAATATGGCTGCATTTTAAAAATGTTTGAGGATTATTTGTAACAAGCTTAAAATACTATATTTATAAAATTAATGACAAATGCATTGGTAAAGGCAAAAACATACCTGCATCACAAAAGTCATGCAAATTAATTATTGGCTTGAAAAATAACACGAGTAGCAATTAAGAACAATAACACAGATAGCAAGTGATGGACATCTTTTACCTAAGGTTTGCACATCAGCATCCTTGGTATTACCACATAACTCAAAAGGTACCACAGTTGATCTCACTGCAGCTCACTGCATCGGTATTGAGAATTACTTTAAATTAGCATTGTTTAACATATACAGGCAACACAAGTAGGGAGCAGTCAAGTGTTTCACTACTTAGGGGGAGTGGAATTTATCATCTCTCTTGTACAAGGCGATAACCAGTTGCTTTCTTAGATACAGATAGGCATATTTACAAGGTATTTTGAAGTAAATAAAGTAGTACTCCAGTAGTAGTCTTTTACGTTTATTTACATGCCTTTTTGAACTGGACACCAAGGGGCCCATTACGATACCCGGCGTAAAAAAATCCGCCAGGCATGGAAGCGGCAAAAATCCGCCCGCACACACCGCCTGAACACCGACCACGCCATTATGAGTACACAAACCGAAAACCGCCATCGGCGGAAAAATCACACAAAATACCGCCCGCCATCGTCCGAGTCGGAGTCAAACCGCCCGCCACGGACGGAAACACGCACGACAACACAAAACCGCCCGCCCACACGGCCGACACACCGCACGTGAAATTACGATCGCACCGCCATGAGCGCGGAAAAACAACAAATATACCGCCCGCCAGCGCAAACAACGCCGATGAGAATCGACACAGCAGAAGCCATGGCGCCCACGTACCTGCACAGAAACCATCCGCACACAAAACCAATAGCACACAACATGGCCAACAAGTCCACACAGCAAGGCACACACAAATACACAAGCACAGTACACATCCCGAAAACACCCCCGGACAAACAAAAAATACAAAGGCCAGAACCCCAGACACAACACACCTGAAAACAACAGACCATGAGGACACACCCACATAGGTGAGTACAAAAGCAGCACTCCCACAGACCACAACCCCTTGCTACATTGCAAACCAGAGAGGAGAGGAGAGGACACAGTGACACAGCAAGGACAGCAGCACACCACAGAAACGCACACATCACAACCACCACCACCACCACCAAACACCGGCACCACAAACCCCCTGCACATTACACAACACACACCGCACCAGCACCACAAACACCATGGCACCACAAAGAATGCCCAAGTTCACGCCCATGGAGCTGACGGTCATGGTCGACGAGATCATCAAGGTGCACCCACAAATCTATGGGAACATGGTCCAGCACACACCACTAGCCACCAGAAACAGAATGTGGAACCGGATCGTAGACCAGGTCAATGCAGTCGGGACCCTGCCCAGGAACAGAGTCGAGATAAACAAACGGTGGAATGACGTCAAGAGCCTGGTCAAGAAGAAGGAGGGCAAAAACAGAGAGCTGGCTGCCGTCACTGGCGGAGGGAATCCCGCGTTCTTTAAGACCTTCAAAGCGTGGGAGGAGAAGGTGCGAGTCGTAATCCATCCGGAGATCCTCGCCGGATTAGCAGAGGAGTGGAGGCTGGTAAGTACAAACTAATGTATACCAGCACACCGCTATGTACTCACATGCGCAACTACCATGCCACAGCTCCCAGGGACAAACACCCCCATGTCCAGCACACAATACACAACACATCACACGCACATGCAACAGACACTACCACACACAGCCCAAACCGAACAACTGTAAGATGCGTGGGGACATGTGTACACTAAGCCAGCCACGTAACCACCAACAGGTCCCCAAATATGCCAGAAGCGCCACAACGAGCACCCACCACACCCATGTGTCCGCCACAGCTGCACTAACCGACAAGTAACAGGTAAGTGGCAGGAACACAAAGTGCAGTGGGTGGGACGGTGGACAGCCCAAGTACAACACACACCAGGCCCCAGTCCCACAGCACAGCAAGGAGGAGCATCCCCCACACCCCACACCCACGTGTCAGCCACCGCAGTGCACAACGACAGCCGAAAGGCAGACATCACGGTCCACAGCAATCGGTGTCAGTTGGTGTACAGCCACCCCCACGACCCACTACACCCCCCACCCCCACAGACCTGCAACATGGAGCACCCCCGCTTAGAGCCATGTGGCATCCAGTACAGTGCACGCACGAACAACTTGCAGGTGGGAAACTGGACAGGGCTGGATTACTGGAGGCATGAGGACCATAACACCACCAACACATGGGACATGTCACATAGCACACGAACACGCAGCACCGCCCACCGTCACGAACAAGTGAACAATGTGCACACGGACATGAACAACAGACTCACACCCCACATGACCCATCACAGACATAGCAACACCCAAGGAGCCACGTCTGCATGCACAAGCCACACTGAATATAGTCCCACACGGCAGCCACTGTGCAACTCATCACACACAACCGAAACACCATTGAAGTCCTGTCCATGTAGCCCCCACTGCCTGTCAACCCCACACCCCACAACTACGCCTATGTAAGACAAACAACACTAGACGCAACAGAGCGGAACAACAGAAATGCACACGAACACCACTGAACCCATCAAACTCACAGACACACCATGCACATACAACATACCATCCATCCCATCCGTCAGCCCCAGTCACATGAAAGGCATGTCATCCGCACAGCTGCCACACATACAGCAGTCACGCTAAGACACATGCCCATGACCAACCATGTGCCAGAAGTCAATTAAGCGCACGACACACTGTGAGCAACAACACACAACATGGGCCACACCCCCCCGAGCACTGCAGTGATGCACATGGCACAGGGCAGCACGCACACCAAGGAGATGGGACAACTGCAATACGTTGGCTGGCACACAACTATCACTCACTCATAACGATGCGTCCAATGCCATGTCCAGTAACCACAACAGACAGCAAATATGCAGGGCATGTCAGGCATGCACACACCTCAGACCATGCACTGTCATGCTGCCACAACACATGTCACGTTCGGCACCCATGGCTCACAGCATGTACCCCAAAAGCATATCCCCTCCCAAATGCGAATCTGGGGCATGGCCCCCATGTTGCCATATGCGTTCCTAAGCGTTCCATTTGAACCCCAAAAGCATATTCCATCCCAAATGCGAATCTGGGGCATGGCCCCCATGTTGCCATATGCGTTCCTAAGCGTTCCATTTGAACCCCAAAAGCATATTCCATCCCAAATGCGAATCTGGGGCATGGCCCCCATGTTGCCATATGCGTTCCTAAGCGTTCCATTTGAACCCCAAAAGCATATTCCATCCCAAATGCGAATCTGGGGCATGGCCCCCATGTTGCCATATGCGTTCCTAAGCGTTCCATTTGAACCCCAAAAGCATATTCCATCCCAAATGCGAATCTGGGGCATGGCCCCCATGTTGCCATATGCGTTCCTAAGCGTTCCATTTGAACCCCAAAAGCATATTCCATCCCAAATGCGAATCTGGGGCATGGCCCCCATGTTGCCATATGCGTTCCTAAGCGTTCCATTTGAACCCCAAAAGCATATTCCATCCCAAATGCGAATCTGGGGCATGGCCCCCATGTTGCCATATGCGTTCCTAAGCGTTCCATTTGAACCCCAAAAGCATATTCCATCCCAAATGCGAATCTGGGGCATGGCCCCCATGTTGCCATATGCGTTCCTAAGCGTTCCATTTGAACCCCAAAAGCATATTCCATCCCAAATGCGAATCTGGGGCATGGCCCCCATGTTGCCATATGCGTTCCTAAGCGTTCCATATGAACTCCAAAAGCAAAGTAAAAACCAGACCCAGGATGGGCCAGGAGCCCGCATACACCAGAGTCACAATGAGTAGGGGCAAAGCAACACACCCATCGGCATGGCCAATCCGTCCCATGCCACATGTGCACAGCACACAGTCCCATTGCCTAGCACACACAACTACAGATGCCACAGCCACACACTCGCCTCCGGGAAACCCATGTACGAGATTGCACGAACTGCCAATGTCAGACGACTAATACATACTTCGCCAGGTGCAACACAATAACAAATCTCATTTTCTCCACAGGTGATGAACTGCTGGACGCTGGGGATGGAGACAGCAGCCAGCACAGCCAGCCTACAAGCCCCCAACGAGGACACACGGATCTGGAGGATCTGTCCACCTCTTCGGACACGGACCACCAAGCTGGCCCATCTGGCGTGGCAGGGCCCAGCCGCTCCCCAGGACCCCTCCTACCCACCAACCCATCATCCAGGGATGCTGAACAGTCCCAGTCCCCTGCTGCCACTGTCGTTGCGGCCACACCCACGGTCATTCCGGCCACTACCACTGCCGCAACCGCCACCATCGCCGCACCGACCACCACCGCCTCCACCACCACCACGTCTTCGCTGGCACCAGCCCCAGCGCAGGTGGTGGCCCGGCCGACTGGATCCACCCTGGGAGCCACAGCGAGGACCGTGGTGTGCAATGTGGCTAGTGGGCAGGCCGGTGGCAGCAGGACTGGTAGGAGGAGCAGGGTCAGGGAAACGCCAGCCTCCCCTGGGAGCCATGCCCTGCCTCAAATGGCCAGAGTCCTTGGGGCCTATGAAGAGGCCCAAGGACAATGGGCCAGGTCTGCTACTGACACGCGGGAGGTGCTGGGGGTGCTGAGGTCCATGGACGCCCATATGGGCCAATTCGTGTCCCGTATGGACCAACTCGTGGACCTCATGGGCCAGCTGGTGGTGGCGGTGGGGTCACAGGCAAGGCCAGCAACACCACCTCCGCCACCACCTGCTAGGGCGCAGGGTCGGCCAGCAGTGTCCACTTCCCCTGCGTCCACAGCCAGTGAGCACACCTCACCCACCACCAGCAGGTCGCCACCACACACCCCCTCCCAAACGTGGAAGGGGCCGTCCGAAGAGGAAACAGATCTCCCGGGAGGACTTCGCACGCTCCAGTCGCAAGTGAGGCAGCCAGCCAGCCTCCCGCCAGCCTTCCTTGACCAGCCACTGCATTGACTTGCTCTACGATCCCACTCCACACAGCCAGCTGGATGGCATGTGTGTGTTGGACTATGGACATAGAACCAGTGGGTACACCCTGATCATCACGCAGCCATGACCGACAGCTCATTGTCACTGCACGCACCACTTTTGTCATCACCTTACACACAATCACATGTCACAGTTTGTAATAAATGCACCTTTTTCACTAACTGCTGTTTGTGCCCTGTGTTTTATTTGTACGGAATACAACGGCCACCTTGGGTGGAAGGGCACCTGATGCGTGGCATGGCAATGGAATCCGGAGGGCCTGTAGGGACCTAGGGGTGGGAGACAGAACAGGAGCACATTCAATGAGTGTGTCACACACCCATCACACAGTACATGTCAACAACTACAAGCAATGTACACACATCGCACGGAGCAATAGGGCACAATGCCACAGTCACCAACAGTGGCATACTACCCTGGCCATGGAGCGTTGACACACTGCACGCAGTGAACATACGGCCACCCTGACACAGCACACACACACCTGCACAGATACAGACACATCATCCGTCGTACATGGACACTCACCGTCAAGTGAAGTAGCGGGCGATGAGCTGCTGGCGCACATTCCCAGCTTCCTCCTCTCCGCTGTCCACCTCACTCGAGCTGTCCTGGTCTGCGGGCTGGGGCCCTGGTTGATCTCCGTCATCCACAATGAGGGGATCTGCTTCCGAATGGCCAGATTGTGCAGCATGCAGCACGCCACCACTATCTGGCACACCTTCTGTGGGGAGTACGCCAGTGCACCCCCGGTGCGGTCCAGGCACCTGAACCTGGACTTGAGGAGGCCAAAGGTACGCTCGACCACACGTCTGGTCCTCCCATGTGCCTCATTGTATCGATCGTCTGCTGGGGTGCGAGGATTCCTCAATGGACTGAGCAGCCATGCCCCATTCGGATACGCAGAGTCACCTGGGTGTGAGGGACACAGAGAACCGTTGCAATTCCAACTGGACAGGGGACAGCATCGCACAACCAGCACGCTACACCACTCCCCATACTCACCGACAATACAGGCACGATCCTGTTGCAGATTGGCCATCAGTCGTGGCAAGATGCTGTTGCGCATTATGTGTGCGTCATGGGCCGAGCCTGGAAACTTGGCACACACGTGGGTGATCACCATGTCCGCAAGGCACACCACTTGCACATTCAGGGAGTGCGTGTGCTTCCTGTTGCGGTACAGGTGCTCAGTGGCCTGTGGTGGAACAAGGCCAACATGAGTGCAGTCAATGGCTCCCACGACGTGTGGGATTCTGCCAAGGGCATAGAATGCACCCTTCACTGCCGCCAATTCACGAGCCCTGGGGAATCTGATGTACTTGTTCCGGTACAGCATCATGGCTGCCAGTACATCCCTCAGCACCTTGCTGAACATGGGCTGGGACATCCCTCCTCCACTGCCCACTGTGTGCTGGAATGACCCAGTGGCGAAGAAATGCATGGCGGCCATCACCTTAGCCGTGGGGGTGACAGCAGTCGGATACACCCTGCGGGGACGGAGATGGGGCTCTAACATGGCACACAGTCGATGCAGAGTTGGCCTGTCCAGCCGAAACTTCCTGATTACCTCTGTATCGTCCATGTCCGCCAGCAATTGGTATGGGCGGTCAATGTTCGGTCTCCGCCTGGGTTAAATGGCAGAGGACACATGTCAAAGCAACACGGCACATAGCAATTTCGCATACACATCACTGACATGACTGAGCAAGCACATGAGCCACAGCCCAGCTGTCAAGCTGGGGCAGCACGGCCACAATACACTTACACAGGTCTCCCAACAATGGCAATGGCAAGTGAGACATACCACTGCCATGTGCATGCACATGGGGATCTAGGCCCCAATGACTTGCGGGGCGTGCTGATGGGGACTGACTGCATATTCGTCAAGCGGCAACGCCACGGCAACATGAGTGTCTGCTGAGCATGGAACTGCTTCCGAGGCTGGATGAGTATGGCACACGACGACGACGATGTGGGCACGGGCTGAGCGGCCAATACAAGTGGGACCTGTGGCACGAGGGGATATGAGACAGTAGTAGGTGTCAGCACTGCACCCTATGTACAGCACTGTACGGATCACAGCTCCCGAAACATTGACTGGTGTCCACATTGACAGCCCCATGCCAAGACGGCTGTGTGCTTGCAGTCACACGTCACAGGTGAGAGGTTACATTGCACGTGCCAGGTGGCAGACGTACATAGTGGGAGCTGGCATGTGTGTGCATGTGTCTCCTGTTCAGGATCCACCAGATGGGCGCTGACTCTGTACTGACCATTGGACACAGCATGTTCCGTGGAAGGCTTGTGTGTGTGGGATGGTGGCACTGGATGTGCCTCCGTTGGGTGGGGGGCCATGCACAGGGCGGGTACGTCGATGATTGCGCATTGTTGGTCACGGTGGGTGCACCAACTAAGATGTGTTGCCCTGTGTTCAATTCCTATGTCCGCATGATGATGGACTGTGGATGTGGGCAGACTACACATTGGTCGATGTGCTGTCTATATGCATGTGCCTTCACACCAGGCACAGCTGCCCCTGCACATGTGACCCCTGCTGGACTCGCTGCTGGGTCTGTGGAGCTGATGCACCTTCTGCGCGTGGGGCGGACAGCTCTCCTCACTTCCCTCATTGCGCATGTCATGTCTTTGCCGCAGGTGACATGGATCATGGAGGGCCCACATGTACGCGTGGGTAGGCTACACATGATTGTTCACTGGTCGCCACCCCCAGTCAGTGTTTCGAATGGGAAGGTTGTCGTGCTGGTGGTATGTTCGATGTGGCGGATGGGCGGGCCTAGGTGCGGGCTTACATTCCGGACATGGGGGGGTAGTTGGATTGGCGACTAGTTGCAGTACACACGGGACACGTCTCTTCCTTTCCACATCTGGGTCATCCCTTGTACTAACTGACAGTGATACAGTCATCTTCGCCCCAGCCCTCATGTCCTCCCCTCACCCCCCAATATGCATGCTCACCTGCGAGGCTAGCGCTTGCACAGGCAGCCCCAAGCTCGCACCAGAGAGGGCAAGGAGTGTATGTGTGGGTCCAGTTGCACGAGTGGGCTGTCTCAGGGTATGATGTGTGGCGGGACGCCGTCCACCTGCGTGGTGCCCCAAATGGAGACCCGGCCTGCATGGACTATGCATCACAGTCTTCGCCTTCCGGATCCGCCACCTGCGACACCCAGTGGCTGTGGCTGCCCTTGCGGCCAGGCCGCGTCCGTCTGTGGCTGATGGCCCACACATTCACTCTTTGGCCTCTCTGGGGAGGGCTCGGGGGTGGTGGCGCACGCGCTTGCACTTAGTCGCAATGGCATGTGTCGTGGTTGGTATGATGGGCAATGGATGGGATGGTGCGAGCCACCTCCCGTGACGTCAGTGCTGCTCGTGCTGTGGTGCGTCCCCCTACACTTCCATGTGACTTGTGCCATGCTAGACGTTGAGGTACTATTGCCTGCGTGATATGACCAGGAGGAGCGCGAGGAGACCTCTCACACACCATGCTCCACTGCCATCCCGTGCCCTGTATCGCCTGTGCGGATTGACTATGTTGGGGTTACACCTGGTCGACTGGGGCTGTGTGTGCCTTGTCAAGGGGCATGGCGGGCGCACAACAGGATCCAGCTTGTCCACAGAGGGTGGGCTGAGGTGCGCCTGGTACCGCTTTGTACGTGTGCCCGGCTGCTGTGCACACACGTGTTCACTCCCCCCGACAGGTGTCCTCTCACAATGCCCAGGGAAGCGGTGGTGTACTGTTCATGACCCCTCCCAACACGGCGTGCTCCAACTTGGCATGTGCGCATCTACCCGTCGCACCCACCCACCTGAGCACTGCGTCCATACGACTTCACACGACACATGTGTGTCTTCCACAGTAGTGCTACTCATTTGCGTTGACATCCAATACCAGTGGACTACATGGTCATGTCACGACTGCCGTGTACTTCACATACTCTCATCCTCTCTCATTCGTACTTGTGAAATGAGTCAGCGGAGACAGTTCTGGTTTCAAACATTATATTGAGTCTTCTGTCCTCTGTGATGCAGTATAGTGGACACTACTGGCAGCGGAATACATGTTGAGGATATACTGAGCATGATAACAAATGGGATAGGGTGTGGGGTTACATCTGCTTGGCCAAGGCTGTGCTAATGTACATTTACGTATAGCTGCGGAGCTGCGGACTTTGACACAGACGGTATACATGTAGCCTACCAGACCGCTCGGCATCATGGGCACAGTCCATCTCAGTTCCATGTGACAGGTTTGCTGCGGTTGTTCCTCATGCACGCGTGCATGTGAGATGACATCAGGGCATGTGCTTGCGTGCATGCAGCGGCGTGCCACTTGTTGTTGCACTGTGGTGGTTACTGGACATGTCACAGTCACTGGGGTCGTGTTGTTGTTGTATGCACTTGTCGTCCATGCAAAGGTCCTGGTATGGGATTCCCGGGGCGGGGGTGGGAGGGGTGCAGCACCCACAGACTCCAGGCGACCTATTCATGTCCACTGAGCGGTGTGTGTGTCCATGTGCGCTGGATCCATGTCGTGTCCTGGTTGTTCGTGCAGTTCCGTCCATGTGGGTGCGATGCACAGAGCCCATGCCACTGCCTCCCACGATGCATGCGGTGTTCCTGGATGTGATGGGGAACAGTGTGCATGTCCCGGTCATATCCGATGTCATGGCGATGTCGTTGATGGTGTGGTTACAGTTGCCGGTCGTTTGGTATGGCTGTTGTGGTGGTGACTGGCCAGTCCGTGCGGAAGCTGAGCATGGGTGCGGGGTTGGACTTCATAGGTCACTCGGGGAACCTGCGTTGTGGTCCGACGTATTTACAGGTTGTCAGGTATGCGATGCCGTCCAGCAGGGCTTCCATGTCATTGGTGGTGTACATGTTTGCCAGCCAATGAAGCGGATGGTGGCTGTCAAGGTGTTGTTCGTAGGTTGTCCCTTGGAGGACCATGATGGGGCATGCTGGGTGACATTCGATGTAGCTGTTCTCGATGATCCGTCGTGTGGAGGCACAGTGGTTCCATTTCAGTGCGCGTGCGATGTTGGCCACATACGCCATGCCCCCATAGGCAGAGCAGGCCCTGTCGTGTGCGTCCAGAGGGAGGAGTAGTGGTAGCAGGTCCGCCTTCAGACATGCCGGGTTGGAGAGGCATATCTCGACGGGATGCTGGTAGGGACACCTCCGACAGTAGAAGACGGGCATGACGCAGCTGAACAATGTGATGCGGTAAGTCAGTCGGTAACTTACGTTCAGCAGGGACAGGAGATCGCATCCCAATGTATGTATCGTGTTGGTTTGGTACAGCTTGAGCTCTTCGGCGTAGTTGGGTAGGTGTGTTGCGGTTGCCATTTCGCAGCGGTTCGTAGAGGTGGCGTGCTCCGGCTGTGTGTGCAGTCTGCAATGTGCACGCTCCGGGGTTGCTGTGAGCTCTGTGTAGTCGTGGGGAGACAGGACTTGTGTTCTGTTGGCTTGTTTGGAGGACACGGGCCCTCTTCCCACATGCTTCTCAGACAGTTCAAGGTCGGTGCTGTGTGACTCCTTCCAATTAACTTGCATGTGGCCGACATGGGGGAGTGTTTTCTTCTTTCTTCCCCGTCCGTTGTGTGCTTCTGTGATATGCGCTATCTGCCCTGTGGTCGGTCTCCTCGGCATGCCTGTGTTGGTCTATTCTTGGACAATGGCTGTATTCACCGGCTTCTGTCGTAGGGCTGTGGTTTCGGTGTTGGAATGGAAGGTCATTCAGTGCTGTCTGCTCTCCCTTGTGTGGGCGGCAGGCTGCCTTTCCGCTCTGCGTTGGGCCTTGTGTGTGGATGTAATTCTTGGGCCACCTGTTGTCGGTCCCCGGGCTCTTTGGTGTTCCGTTTCATGTGTCTTGTTCATATGTGCAGGGTGGTATGGGTTTTTCAGTGTGGTACTGGCGTTCCTCTTCCCGAAGGGGACCTGCTTCTCCTAGTTGGTGTTGCCGCCGCTGTGTGCTACGCCATGTTTGTTACACTGGGGTGTGTCCTGCAGTTGCGTGTCTTCACTGACATGTGTGCGTAGTTTGTGTGGCGTTGGGTGTTGTCCGTGAATTGGGCGTTGGGGACATGTCTGTGGCCGGCCTGTCACGTGTCATGTGCGTTCGGTGTGGGGCTGATGTGTGTGCTGCTTGGTTGTGTCCCTGTGTCTGTGTGCGACGCATGCATGGCGCTGCGGTTGGCCTCTGCGTTATGCGCATGTGTGGCGGCGTCATCAGCGCTTTGGGGCCGTGACGGGGTGGTTGGTTCCTAGTCCCAGGTGGTGTGTACACATGTGTTCTGCGATGTTAGGATTTGGCCTGTGTGTCATATGTGGATGCGATGGTGGATGTGTAGTGTGCACGCGCTGGTGGGGGTTGTCCGCTTTTCCGCCCTTGCACTGTGTGCGCTGTTTGCGTGCACTTGTTGTGTGTGTGCCTACCTGCGTCTCCGCGGTACGTTGCGTCCTTGGTGGTGCATCAGCAGAAGCATGGGAAGGGCCTGCAGTGCTGGATTCATGCCCGGGGTGCCGCTTCTTCGTTGTCCGTGCTCTGCGTCCGTGTTTCCACCTCTCTTTCACGTGCGGTGTCTCTTTGCCGTGGGAGCCGTTTGTTTGCGGCATCGTAAGTTATGCGCCGGGCGGGACGTGTTTCGTCGGACGGTGTGTGTCAGTTGTGCTGCGCCGCTACGTGTGCGGGCGCACTTTGATGGCGGACGGTGTTGCTGGCTTGCCAGCGGTGTTTGGCCTGCTTTTCGCATCATAATTGGGCGGGCGTGTGGACTGCTGCGTGCCGGCGGTAACTGGTGGTTTTTGCATCCGCCAGCACGGCGGTTGTGCTTCCGCCCGCCATCGTAATGGGCCCCCAAACATCTAAAATGGGAATAAAATAGGAATATTCAGGGACTATTCAATTATGATTCATACAAAAAGAAAGCGCTGTGCCCCCTTTACACTTTTACTAACAGGAGGTTGCTCTGCTACCCAGGTGCATGAACTTAATATTCTGTAAAAAAATATTGCCAGTTTTTAATAATGTTGCAGTAATATTGTGATATCTTTTCAATTGTGGTATCTTTTATCACACGCAACAATATAATTATTTTACAGATTTTTAATATTGTTGTATTTAATATTTTGTTTCTAAACATCATTTTGTGTAATATTGTTTATTTTATGTTTTTTTAGCTTTTTATTGCGTGTGTGTTTTTGAATTTAATTGTTTTACGAGCGGGTTGTAGAATTAGTGGGGGAATTGGGTAGGAAGCGTTTTAAAAAAAAAATATTTCTTGTTTTATTTGAAATAAATATAAAATAGGACTTTATTGGCTTGTTTCATTTTTAGGTTAATTATGCAGTATGTTTTTAATAATTATATATTTTTGGAAACCTTTTTATGTATTTAGAAACCGATTTCTATTTTTTTAGCTAAGGTTTTGTAATTATGATATTTCTTTATATGTTTTTTATGTTTGTTTTAATAATTTTAATAATTTGTGTTTATAAATAGAACTATATTTTGCTTTTTAATTAAAATGTTTCATTTTATGCTTTTTGTGTAATGTGTTAATAATTGTAAGTGCTTGCATGTTTTTAATTATAAGAAATTGGATTTGTTTTTACTGTTTTTTTCAAGCCTACATTATTTTTTTGTAAAATGCGGAAAAGATTGTAATTTGAAGGTTAAATGGGACTCCTTCCTCCCCAGAGTCTAACATTTTCCCTTGAATGTTTGGGTTTGTAGTGGGAATAACTCCATTACTTTCCTCATTGTGGTTGCATTTGGACTGGGAACAGTAAAAATGCCCCTGCCCTCCAAATTCAAACACTTTCCCTAAAGTGGATAACCTGGCAGTGGGAATAGTAACTTTCACCTGCCACCCAAACTTCAACACTTCCTTCAATGTGGGAAACCAGGTTCTAATCTCGGCAGGGATACCTAACATCCTGTGATACTGGGCAAATCACTTAGGGCTTCATTACAATGTGGTTCGGACCGCAACTGACGGCTTGTCGGTTGCGGTCCGAACTGCATATACTGCTGCAGTCTGACCGACACATTACGATGCGTGCGGCCGGAGGCAGCAGTCGAAGGGACCGACCAACACAATCTGACAACCTCATGGAGCTCTTTGATTTGTCGATAAGGGCTCATAATCCCTGAAGGACTGCGTTTCTGCAGTCGGGATTATGATGTCGGTTTCTGACAGCCTTTCCATGATGGCCTTTCTGACATGGAAAGGCTGGCCCTCCGCATGTGGCCCTGGGGGGAGGCACCACATCCCTGCACCGTGTGGCAGGCACAGTGAGGTGCCTTCCACCCATTGCAGGGATGTTCACAAACGTCCAGTTCTCAATGGGAGCTTCTGCTGCGGGCGGTTTCCACCCGCCAGACAAGCTCCCATTGAGAAATGGGAGTTTGCGTCATCCAAATAACGCAGTCGGAACCACCTACCTGAGCTCGGTCGGTTCCCAATCCGCAGCGATGTCGGTCGAATGCAACTCCGACCGACATCGTAATCAGGGCCATAATCTCCCCGTGCCTAACAAAAATTAACGTGTCTGTCTGTATCGCAACTAGTGCTCTTGTAAAGCGCTCTGATACCTTCGGGGTCAAGTTTGCGCTATATAAAACAAACAAAAAAAATGTATTTAAGTTTGGAGTGGAAATAGTCAATCTGACTTCCTTAAAGTCCAACACTTTCCTAATTTTCTTCAGTCGAAAACCCTTATGTAAGTTGCATAAAAAATGTTTGGTTTGGGTATGTAGCTCTGTTTGTACAGTTGTATTCCATTTTGTCATGATATACAGTTTCATTAACTTTCTTCACATATATATATATATATATATATATATATATATATATATATATATATAAAACCTACTGGCGGTCGCCAGTAGGTAGTTATAGTTAGGACCTAGTTTCCATAGGAAAAGCGTTTTTTCTTTTGCCAATATCTTTGGCGCCGGTTGACGAATCGTCGCGAAATTTTTAAAGCTAATGGGGCGCTCCGGTCAGCTCCTGTATTGAAAGTTTCAGGGTGATTCGTCAAGTGGGGGCCGAGAAAAAAGGGGGGTCCCAAAAAGCATTTTCTCCAAGTTAATTTCCATAGGAAACTTTTGTCGCGGCTACAGCCCGAACTGCTGAACGGAATTACACCAAATTTGGCAGAGAGGTAGCTCTTGTTCCAGAGTGCACTCTTTGCTTTAAATGGTGTAAATCCATCCAGTAGTTCCTTAGAAATAAAAAAATAAAAAAATATTGATATCTGGTGACCGCAATGGATCCGCGAACCCTTCCTGTCACGAGCTTCATTCTGATTGGCTGCCAACACTTCAAACCAAGAAGTGTTGGCAGCCATCTACAAGCAAAAAGGGAACAAAATGATAAAAAAAAGAAAAGGGGGAGGGTAGAAACTAACCCTGGGCATAATACTTTGCTATGCTCACGGAGCATGCAAAGTTTGTGTTACTACGCACTACGCAAATTGCACGTAGTAGAGTAAAAAACTGTGCTAATCGACGTAGCATAGCAGCAGTATATTAAACACATACAAATGCTTTGTTAAAGCAATTTTCTATACTAAAAAGCATATAACAAATTCACAAAAGTGAACTTTGACAATGAAAATATCAAGCAATGAGAGAGGTGATGATTTTGGGTTCCCCCTAACCTAGGGGGAGGACCAAGCAGATGCCTTGAACACAAAAAGCATATCATGTGAACGATTCAGTGGTGGTCCCTTCCTCCTAGGACCACCCCAAGCACAGTTATGGGCAAAAATACAATCCCAACCAAAGGCCCTGCAAAGCATTATGGGACCGAGATTAGCAGTGGGCAGTGAATATTATAGTGTCCAATATCAAAATAATTCTACAAAGAGCTGCAGTTCAACTAGTCGTTACTAGATGTCCCTCACGAGTCAAATGCAAAAGCATTGAAATTATTAATACATCAAGCTGCAGTTCCACTAGTCGTTACTAGATGTCCCTCACGAGTCAAATGCAAAAGCATTGAAACCCTTTCATGAAGCTTTTGCATTTGACTCGTGAGAGACATCTAGTAACGACTAGTGGAACTGCAGCTCTTTATAGAATTATTTTTATATTGGATACTATAATATTCACTGCCCACTGCTAATCTCGTCCCATAATGCTTTGCAGGGCCTTTGGTTGGGATTGTATTTTGCCAATAACTGTGCTTGGGGTGGTCCTAAGAGGATGGGACCACCACTGAATGGTTAAAAAGATGTGCTTTTTGTTTTCAAGGCATCTGCTTGGTTCTCTCCCTAGGTTAGGGAGGATACCAAAATCATCACCTCTCTCACTGCTTGTTAATTTATTGATTTCACTTTTGTGAAATGCTATATGCATTTTAGCATATAAAGACAGAGATACTTATTTTATCCTAACTTGCACTGTGCAAGATGCCTTTGGCAATTATTGTACAGTGCAGTCAAACACACAGCTACGCACTACGCAATTTGCATAGCTACGTGTAGTTCAAAATGTACTTCACGTAGCTACGTGAAGTGCTACTACGCAAACTACGCCCAGTGTTAGTAGAAACACCCTGACCCCAGGACCAAAAAAAACATAATTGTTTTTTTTTTCGGCGGGATTCACGTACGGTATGCGAATCCCGGAGAGAAAATAAAAAATAAAATGAAGTGCGGTGTCCCGCTCTTCGTTTTAATGAGCCCCTGGGTGGGACCGCCACCTCCCCGGGGCGATACTTATTGAAATGTGGGGGAGCTTGCAGCCCCCCCCGCAGCCCTGGGGACCGCCACCTTCCAGTGGCTTTATTATTATTTTTTTTAAAAAGCGTGGGGGGGTTCCTGCCTTCTCGAGCAGCCCCGGGGACCGCCACCTCCCCATGGCTTTAAATAACAAATGTGGCGGGGCACGTGGCCCCCCGCAAGCCCGGGGACCGCCACCTCCCCGGGGCTCTGTTTAAAATAAAGGAGTGTGGGGGGCTCCAGTCCCCCCACACGCCTCAGGGACCACCACCCCTGGGGCACTAATTAAAAGAAGCTGGGGGTTTGTTGCGGCGCCCCGGCTCCAGGGACCATCACCTCCCGAGGCTTTGCATACAAAGGGAGGGGGGCCGCGCGGCCCCCTTCTGGAGCCCTCTATGGCCCTGGGGACTGCCACCCCCAGGGCCAGCTCCAGCAATGTCCTGTGGTGCCCACCCCCGGGACATTGCAGTTTGCTATGCTATGGTTTTGAGAATGGTAGTCTGCATTTTAGAGTGGGTGTATGAAAGGTTATAATAGGGTGTGAGGAGGTGCATCAGATATTAACCAGGATGATGTCATCAGTGATGTCATTTGAGATTTCATCAGTGATGTCATCAGTGATGTCACTGACCATGTCATGAGTGATGTAATATGTGACGTCATCAGCAGTGAATTGCGGGGGCGCGAGTTATAGTTAGCTCAACTAACTATAACGGCCGAATTTCTCTGGTTTTGTACGAGTGAAATGTCCAACTAACTATAACGTCCCTGAAACCTGTGATTTTTTCAGTGAAATTCTAAAGTTCTTTAAATGCTAATTTCTAACTATAACGTCCCTGAAACCTATGTTTTTTCAGTGAATATCTATATATATATATATATATATATATATATATATATATATATTTCTGTTTCTGTGCAAATCAAGCGATCACTCGGAGGTTTGCTTACACCAGTAGATGGTTTATTCCAGGGTTACGCGTTTCGCTTGCACAGCAAGCTTGGTCACACAGTGATACATGGGAAAGTTTGGCAATACATAGAGTATGTAGAAATTGAAAAAGGACCATTAGGTAGAAACAAAACTGTAGCCGAAATGGCATCCATTTTAGAGTGTAGTTTCACCACCTATACTACAGTATACATTGGTCACTCACAATAATAAAATGTATTAATCACATACAATTATTATCTAAAGTGTGTCACAAAACCTGTTATAATCACATACCGAAAATAAGAAAATATAAATATATATATATAACAGAAAAGTGACTTAATAAATTAATTGCTCTGCATACTAGTAAAAATGCACTAGCCATTTTGTATACAATTCAAAATCAATATCAAGAGCAAACAAAGCGAAACAAAACACAAAGGCATTATCACATACTAATAACGTATACTCAATTATAGTGTTTTTGACCAAGATTATATATTCTAATCCTAGCGATACCTTGAGTCATTTACTATTTTACTCGGCATGGTGCCTTATAAAGACCTGGTACACACTCAAAAGGTCTACTGTTTAGGGGCTATACTACCTGGCACCCTGAGTAATCTCTTGTTATACTCGGCATAGTGCCTTTTTGGAGACTTGTTAAGCATTAACAGTTGCATGTTATATGGCAGTGGGCTGTAAAATATCCTCGCCAGATCAGGTGAATTACGAGATGGCCAATAGAACACTGGCTAAGTGCCTGATTGAATTTCCCACCAGCCAGGGGTCCCTACGTTCCTCTATGTAATTTGCCTATCCCCATACATCAACACTGCACTCGGTAGTCCACAAAGAATCTAGTAAATTAAATATGTATACGTGTCATAATCTTAAAAATTATTAAAGAAATTAATCTAAGACTAAAGAGAGGATACTCAGTAAAAGCAAGTCTCTTATCTGTCTCGTCGAGCCCTCCACCAATATTGATAGAAGAAAAGGGTAGGGGTGGATTGCAGGGAAGGTGGTTCTCCGATTCTGCCCCTTCCTTTTCTCCTGTGAAAGAGAGAAAAATAGAAAAAAGAAGAAATTTCTTTAAAATCCATGAACAATGTTATAGTCTAGATTAAAACTAATATCAAAAACAGGTTACAAATGCACATTTTAACAGTATCCAAGGGAAAGATATATCAACAACAACAAAAAAGTCATAATCAATAACAGTATATTATTCATGTAAATGAATGTTCATTTCCTCGTCTTGATTAAGCCCTTCAGGGTTTTTGGTTTGGAGGTTAATTATATGCCATGATTCTTTTTGCGCAACTGAAGGACTCTGTTACCTCCCTCATTGTACGTTCAATCTGTTCTATCGCATAGAAAGTCAGGAGTGAACTGTTAGAGAGATGGTACTCAGCAAAATGTCTAGCCACAGGATACTGGGGGTCTTTATTAGCAATGGCCCTCATATGTTCTAGTACCCTTTTCTTAGTAGCTAAAGTTGTACTGCCTACATATCTTTTCCTACACGGGCATTCAAGGATATAGATAGTAAATATAGTGCCACATGTAAGGAATTGTTTTATAGTTCTTTCTCCTGTGGGTGTATGGTAACTCTTCCTCATGGAGCTATTTCTGCAGGCTTTACAGTGGCCACAGGGAAAGAAGCCTTGGAGATTAATCTGAGTATGTAATCTTGTGTTGGTAATGTCCCCTTTCACCAGAAAATCTCCAAGATTTCTCCCTTTCCTGTAAGTTATCTGTGGTCTCTCTTGCATAGTATGTCCTATGATAGGATCACTGGTGAGGATATTCCAATTTCGTGCCAATATTTTAGATATTGGCTTAGATTCTTTATTATACGTAAGGATCACTCTCGTTGTGATATCTTCCTCAGTATCTTTGTCTCTCAGTGTTTCCTCTCTTTCAATTTTATTGATTCTATCTTTCGCTCTGTTAAGGACCCAGTTCGGGTACCCCCTCTCTCTGAATCTTGTAATCATATTATCTTGTTCACTCAAAAAACTTTCTTGTGTACTACAGTTCCTTCTTGCTCTCAGCAGTTCACCAAATGGAATACTCCATTTCAAAGTTTCAGGGTGACTGCTGAGAGCATGAAGGAGGCTGTTGCCTGCTGTTGATTTTCTGTGGAGTTTGGTGCTAATCTTGTTGTTTGTGATCTCCACCAACACATCCAGGAACTCTATTTGCTTCTTGCTGATGGTGTAAGTGAGTTTCAGGTTAAAAGTATTGTAATTAAGGTCTGCAATCATGTCAATGGCACTTTCCTCACTGCCCTTCCACACAATGAAAAGGTCATCGATGTATCTATACCATTTAATCACCTTCTTGTGGGCGGGGTCTTGATTAAGTTTTTTGAGGACCTCCTCCTCCCATACCCCCAGAAACAAATTAGCAAAGCTGGGGGCAAAGCAAGTACCCATCGCAGTCCCGAGGCATTGTTTATACATGGTGCCATTAAATAAAAACATATTATTAAGTAGACAAAATTTCATCAACACCATCAGCATATCAGTGTGTTCCAAGTAACAGATTTCACGTGTGCTTAGAAATTGTTGGCAACAGCGAACACCCAAGGAATGGTCAATAATAGAGTACAGTGAATTGACATCTAGTGTGATCATTTGATAGCCATCTTCCCATACAATATCCTTGACTTTCACCAGGAAATCTTTGGTGTCTCTTATATGCGAGGGAAGTTTCTCTACATATTCATGGAGAAAGTGATCTATATATTTAGAGATATTTTCCGTAACACAACCAATGGAGGATACAATGGGTCTACCTGGAGGTATTTTCGGATCCTTATGTATCTTAGGTAACAGATAAAAAATGGGAGTTCTCGGGTAATCACACTTCAAGTAACAATATTCTTCCCATTGTAGGATCCCTTTATCTTTATACTCGGTGAGTATGTTCCATATGCTGACAATGCTTGCATTGTACTCATGTACATCAGTGGGGACATAGAATCTTATGTCAGTTAGCTGTTTGGTAGCCTCCACAATGTAAGCTGCCCTGTCCCAAAGTACAATGTTCCCACCTTTGTCAGCGGGGCGGATGATGATATTCTCATCTTCTTTCAGTGAGTCGATAAATTGCCTTTGTTGTTTTGTAAAGTTAGTAGGACCAATACTACTATATGTTTTTTTACGAAATTTTATAAGATCTTTGATCATGGTCTCATGGAAAGCATCAATATTATCGTGTGCCATGAGTGGTAGAAAAATAGATTTAGGTCTGAAATCAGTATGGGCTGGGCGGTCTGTTCTGGGGGTGAATTGTTCCGTAAGTTGATCTAGCCCTGATTCTTGATGCAGATCCTGCATAGTTATCAGTGTTTCCCTGTCTCTTATGCTGAGAAACATATTATTCTCATTGACCAGTCTATTTTCGGGAATTACAGGTGTACAATTTAAGCTGTGCCACTATTTAAATTTCACCTTTCTTACGAATTTGAACATGTCTATTCTGGTTTCAGGATAGTTAAAGGAATTAGTAGGGCAGAAGGAGAGTCCCAGGCAAAGTGTGCGTTTTTCAAACATTGTTAGAGGTCTGTATGATAGATTTATGATCGTTCTACCATATCGTCATCCATTATTTCTGATTCTTTTGGCCCATTTGTCTGGTTCCCATAAGCCGGTTTCCTCGTCCTCTGCCTTTTTTGGTCTCTTTGTCGCTTGAGTTTCCTCCTTCTCCAGTTCCTTCCTGGTTTCTTCCTTGTCCTCTGCCCCGTCCCCGTCCTCTCCCTCGTGACTTCATTGGTTGGACAGTCCGTGGTATCTCTCTCCTTGTCCTTAGAACCCGGAACTCGTCTAAAAAGTCGTTTGGATTCTTTGTCCTTGTTCTTTTGATGTTAGGGAGTTTGTATTTGGTCTTCATCTACTTCAACATCACTGCTAGTAACGGATTCAGTTCCGCTTGTATTCTCTATTTTGCTTTCCAGGGGTTCTCCTAATGATAATTTTTCATATAAGTGGTCATATTTATGTGAGTAGCTTAATATACGACCACTTTCGTAATCTGTGCAGTCGCGATGGAGTTTGCGCTGCTTACGTGCTTTTATATCCTCTTCGTAGTTTTTAATCTCAGTTTCAGGTCATCTACAAATTTCTTTATTATGTCTTGTTCTTTGTGATTCTTCAGTTCTTCTTCCAATGTCTTTAATTCCTGTAGGAGTAACGCCCTGTCCTCCCAAGCGTACTTAACCAGGATGGTTAACATTTGTTTAGAGCTTTTTGCCGAATTCTCTGACCACTCTTCGAGCATCCTGGGATTGGGGGACTCATACGATGGAGTAATGTATATTCGTAGTCCTCTAGGCACCATGTCTTTTTCTATGTAATCTTGTAGTGAGATGGCTTCCCACCATTTAGATATTTCTGACTTCTTGTTTTTTTCTAATTTTCTAAGTTTCTCTTGTAGCGTGGTGTCTTTGGGTTTAGTTTCTGTTCTTATTTGTCCTTTATTCGGCGCTCTGGAAAAGAGACTGAGGGCAGCTGCCCTCCTCTCTAATTCTTCCTCCATATGTTCTGATATTCTTTTTCCCTATCAGCACACTGTTGTGCACAAAATGTGTGGACTGCGTGTAAAGAACTGGCAGTGTCCTGGTGCAAGCCCCTCCCCTCACCAATGTGAGGTTCCTGCTGCCTGATGTGTCAATGATAACAATACCAGCGTGCTATATTCATAAACACGATCTATTGTTAGTGTCCGTGGTAAATACTTAGGCAAAGATAAGGTCGGAGAGATCTTTTAATAAGCTTCGGTGTGCTTTATATTATATCGAGTTTGAATTCAGGAGGGCAAAACACCAAAAAGATGCAACAGGAATAAAAGTATAAATATAAAGGTTGGAGTATCTGCAGTTCTTTCCCTTTATGTTGCGTCTTATTTTTGGTTCCTACACAGGGGATGTTATTTGGTAGCGGGTAATTGGGAATCCTGAAATACTCCGTATGGAGCGTTTTTCTCTCTCTTCTTTCTGCCGTTTTTCCCAATTATTTATGCTTTAAACTTTAAAGGTTGTGCAGGCTCCGTATCTCGCCGTACAACCGGGGTGGAAGGTGAGAAGGACACGCGTCCTCCGACCCGTCTCCCTCCCCTCCCCGTATCCCCGGGCAGCCCCAAACGGAGTCCTAACCTGCACACCTTTTCCTTCTCCGTGATCCGAGTTGCTTCAGAGACTCCTCTGCCACGATTCACCCGCTTATCTGACCCGGATGCTTTTCTCCGTCGACTCGTTCTCCCCGATTTTCTCCGTGATCCAGTCCGTAGACTACTTGGTCCGATTAGCTGTTATTTTCCCTCAATCCGACTTACTATCAGCTCTCCGATCTCCTCTTCTTACCATGTGGACACTTCAGGCCGGGCCCCGGAAGGCTCTTACAACAAATAAAGTTCAGGGCTCCTTCTGCCTACCCCCGCCCTCTGCAGAGGATCGCAAATATATATATATAATTTTTTTAAAATATAAAACACAATGTATTGCTGCAATTTATTAAAGCCCATATATGTTTTACTTTTAAAAACCCTTTTTTTAAAATTTGCAATAAAGAAAGTTTGCATATCTATTTTAGTAAGGTTTGTTTTAAACATTTAAATTAACATTATTAATATTTGTTTAACATATAGCTTTTACATTTTCCCATCATTTTTTTCATTTGTTATATTTCTCTATTTTTAACAACACTGTAAATAAATTATTTTTTATTTCTTACAGTATTTTTAATACATATTTATATTTTTATAAGGAACATTTGTACACTTTTTCTTACATATAATGCATTTTTTCATATATTTTGTACACTGTTTTAGAAGACTATTATTTGCTGATTTATTCCATTGGTTTGCATAGCAAGAAAGTCTTTTTTCAATTCCATTATTCTGCCATATGTTTACTACTTGCTTTATTTTGTAGCCTGCTTTTGTCATTTTAGGATGCCAGCAGCAGTGCAGGTTAGTAGATGCTGTTCTCCGATAAAGGTAACTTTAGTTTTAATCTATTTGCAATACTTAATATGTCTTGGTTGAGTTGCTTTTTTGTTAGCTAGATTAGTATTTGCATATTTATTTTTTAGGTTATAGTTAGTGTGGGTTTCTCTCTTAGCTTTTTGAGGTGCATGCACCTGAACTAAATCTGATTTATTGTACATTTATATTTAATGTTAGATAATATGTTATATTTGAACTATTTCTACATATTTAGATTTGGTTTTTCATTGTTTACATGGAGTATATTTGTATGAGGCTAGGTTTTATGTGTTGTCTATTACAGATTTTGTATTAGTTGAGTGGAGTTGAGGTTCTCTTTTTGAATGGTGGATGCATTTTTTTGTACAAGGAAATATAGTTGGGATTTTCTTACAAATCATCTATTTAATTTCCCTTATATTCTGCAGTTTTACTAGAGTAGTTTTGTCTTTTTTATGTAGTGTGGGGTTTTCGCTGGTTTCCCTGTATTTTGTTTGATCATATTGAATGGATAGGTGTTTTATTAAATGTTTGCATTTTATTGGGCATTTTCTATGATTTTTTAAATTGTATTTTGTTATGAATGTTGTATTGTCTGCAGAGGACTTTAGCTCCAAATTCAAGAGTAATTCTATACTTTATTAATTTGTTGGATGGCAATTTGTTAATGCATTGTGCTAGCTAATATTTCGATATTCTACATTTATTTGTAATATTGTACAGATGTTCACTTATGTGTGCATTATTTTATTATATGTCACCTGTTTAATTTGGAGGTAGCTTTTTATAAGTATAATTATTGTTTTTTTTATTCTTCTGATTTATTGTTGTTTCTATTCATAATGATACAAAAATGTTAATAATTTATTATTTAGAAAATTGTGGTGTTTATGTTGTTTAATTCCCTTAAGTCAGGATTTAGTTTGTATTATTGAATGGTGATTTAATTATTTTAGTGTTCTGACTACTGTTTCAAGGTAGGGTAGGTCTTGGTTACTAGTAAATAGTTAGACTTAGCTTGGTAGCATTTGGTGCATTTGTTAAGTTTGTTTGGATGTTTTTTGTTTCAGTTCCATTTGGGATTGTTCTAATCGTAGTACTTGATAGCTTTGTTTTTTTTTAGTATTTCTAGAAATTGGAGTTAAGAGTTCATTATAGGTTGCGCCTTGGGCCTTTTGACAGCAGTGGATATATAAGAGGGACATTTGTGTTATGGTATTGTGCATGGATAGCGTATAATCATGGTGGGCACGATTTAAGTGTGTTGTATCATCCCTGTGTTGCACTGTTTTAGGATTTTAGGACAGTGATTCTTCTTTTATTATTTTCATTGTCAAGCAGTAAAAAATCTTGGTCAGCATGTGTTATTTTTGATTTTTTGATTTCACCATATGTTCTAAGTGCTCTTGGTGTTTCTGTAGTCCTTCTCCTTCGTCTAGTTATTAGCCTTTTTAGGTTATATATGACCAGGAGTTGCCCTGTTGCTTCTTCAGGAACATAGGGAATTATGGGTCATATTTACACGCCCCTATCACCACCACAACGTTGTGATGGCGATGGGGACTTCGTCTTATTTACAAGGCAGCCTTAAGCCACTTACCGTGGCTTAACGCTGCCTTGTAAATAAGGCCTCCTTTCACGCTACACTTAGGGGCCGATTACGATCTCGTTAGGAAAGGCTCCGAATGGGATTCCGTATTGCAGAATCCAATTTGGAACCCTTGTTTCCGAACGAATCGTACACATTTTCCAATGACCGATTAGGATGCCCGGAAACCGTTCGGGAAGTCCGAATCAGTTCTGAAAGGCATTCGGACAGCCGGAGTCTTTCGGGCTCGATTCGTACAACTCCATGGACACGGTTTCCGGACGAGCGATTGCGATGACCGATTCGGACAGCTGTTCTGATTCGGTCTGCCAGACACGAAACGGCTGAGGTGTCCGAATAGGGCCCGTGGGGATACCCAATGGACCCCTCTTCCCAACCATGCACAATGTGGCAGGCACCATGGGGTGCCCGCCAGAGGGTACAAGGCTTTCCCCACCTCACAGGCTCCCATTGAAGTCAATGGGAATCTGACCGAATGATGTTGGGAAGCATCGTAATCACTCGGTTGGACTCGCAGAACCCGATTAGTTCGGAAACGATTCCGAAACTGATTCAGTCAGAAGAGTTTCCTTGACGAGGTCGTAATCGACCCTTTAGCGGGAATGAGGCGAGCAATGAGTGTTGCGGTACGCGTTCCACCGCAACACACATTGATTTTGACGCTGCCCCCTATTTACAAGAGCAGCGTAAATAGAGGCATCGCCAAAATTAAGACCAGGGAAAACCTGGTCTTAAACAGGCAAAAATTAAGACCAGGGAAAACCTGGCCTTAAACAGGCGAAACGAGGAAAAATGCTTTATTTCTCCTCGTTTTTGCTGTTTCCATAGAAACAGCAAAATGCTGATGATTGTTTATGTGAAGGAAGGTCCCCCTTCCTGCACATAAACAATAATTTTTAAAAAAATGCAGTTTTGCAACTTCTTTGTGTGTTGCATTGAGCAGCACACATAGAAGTTACAAAACAGCATTTAAAGATTTTTTATGTGCAGGAAGGGAGACATTCCTGCACATAAACAATCTTCCCCTCAACACAGGCACCCTTGCACTATGGTGCAAGTGTGCCTGCGTTGGCGCTAGGCAGCCAAAGTTAGCACCAGCACAGGAGGAAATGCAGGGCTGCACCATATTCTAGTAAATATTGTGCAGCCCTGCGTTTCTAAAGTGACAAAGCGTGTCGTTAGCCTTCTTGGCTTAAAGACATGCTTCACCACTTTATTCTAAATATGCCCCTATGTTTTTAAATGTTTTGTGACCTTGAAACCAATTCTTTTAAGTTTTGAAATGTTTGGAGGTTAATTATGTCCCCTTCCACTTTCAAAACTATTTTCTTACATGACGGCTCTGCCATTGCAAGCATTAGAATAATATTCAGTGCATTTCCAATGCATCTTTTTGCAAGAAGAGCTTTGTTTGCTATAGGCATATCCCCTAAAACCTAATAGTAGTTTCTCCTTTTGTGATTTGATGAGTGCTGCAGTTTCCAACATTATATCTGTGGATTGTACAATTATTGAAATGCATGTTACTATTGTGTATTATAAAAAATGATTAGATGCAAATGGTGAGAATCCTTCACAAGTAAAATGTCGGCAACTTCCTCTTTGTTGGGAACCAACCACACCATTCTAGCTGAGTCTCTCAGAGTAGCAAAGCAGAGCAGTCCAGGACCTACTCAAGGGACAAGGGAGTATGGGCTATTAACAAAGCTCACTGGTATGCAACAACAACACCCAATAAATTATTGTCCAGCCTATGCTGTTTTTTAACAAAAAAGCAAAAGTACTTTATTACACATGCTACTAAATGTAAGTATTAATTACAAACATATACAATCCAGTACATGAAAGTAGATTTGATGACATCCTCAGGACAGTTCACACTCACAGTAAGCCTGGAACCCAAAATCACAATACCCCCAACTGTACCAGATTTCATAATATAAGGAGGTGTCATTATCAATAAGGCAGGTCTACTGGCTTTGTCACGGTATCATAACATTTGTAAAAGCAGAAAGCAGGTTATAATCCACAATTACAACACCACTGAAATCAATGGGGATACTACCAGCATTCAATACTATTGATTTTATTACAAAGCAAAACCTTGCATTGCCAACCGATCACATTTTTAATAAAACATTGAATTGAATACCATGTGTGCCAAAATCCTATGTCTATTGCTACTACTGCAGCTTTAGGTCTAACAAACAAGGGTTTCTACACTCTAGACTCCAGACACGACAGCACCAACCTCAGGAGCTCTTTCAAATAGGCAAACCTTCTCCTGGGGGATATAAATGTCATCCATTGGGAGACTTATAGCAAATGTTGGGTTAATATTTATATGGAGGGGCCCCAAACACACTATACAGTCACTGGTGATGCCACTGTCCTTCTTGGGCAAAAAGAACAGATGATGGATGGAAGGCTGAATTAATCAAACATTCACCCTCAGTCACAGATCTGGGTTAAATCCTTCGTTTTTTTGCATGCCACGCCATCCCAGTTTAGACCCAGCCAAATGTAAATCAGTCTTGACCCTGTTCCCCATGGGAACAGTCCAGTCGAACTGTCAGGCTGGGTCCTCCCTAGACCAGAACCAAGCATCCTGGGACCGGATTCGGGGTAACATCCCTCATCAGTCAGGCTAGCTTGAATCTGGTGGCGTAACAAGCATGGGGCCCACGTCTGGGCATACCCTTCCCACTTAGGGCAACAAATGCAAAAAGAACAGATGATGGACGGAATGCGGAATTAATCAAACATTCAGACCCAGTCACAGATCTGGGTTAAATTCATCTGGTTTTTTTGCACGCCACGCCATTCCAGTTTAGACCCAGCCAAATGCAAATCAGTCTTGACCCTGTTCCCCATGGGAACAGTCAAGCTGAACTGACAGGCCAGGTCCTCCCTGGACCAGAAACAAACATCCTGGGACCGGTTTAGGGGTAACACCCCTCATCAGCCAGGCTAGTTTGAATCTGGTGGCATAGCGACCAAGGGACCCACGTCTGGTCATACCCTTCTCACTTAGGGCGACAAAATGCAAAAAGAACAGATGATGTCACTGGATTCAAGCTAGCCTGGTTGATGAGGGGTGATGCCCCGAAACTGGTCCCAGGATGCTTGTTTCTGGTCCAGAGATGGCCTGGCTTGGCAGTTCGGGCTGGACTGTTGCCATGAGGCACAGAGACAAGACTGATTTGCAAATGGCTGAGTCTAAACTGGGGTGGCATGGTGAGCAAATGAACAATGCATTTAACCCAGATCTATTGACTGGGGGGTGAATATTTGATTTGCCCTGCATTCTGTCCATCATCTGTGTGTCTTTTGTTTTCTCACCTTAAGTGCGCCGGGCATGCCCAGACTTGGGGCCCGGTCTCACTGTATCACTGGATTCAAGCTAGCCTGGTTGATTAGGGTTGATGCCCCGAAACCGGTCCCAGGATGCTTGTTTCCGGTCCAGGGAGGACCTGGCTTGGCAGTTCGGGCTGGACTTTTGCCATGAGGCACAGGGTCAGACTGATTTGCATATGGCTGGGTCTAAACTGGGATGGCATGGTGAGCAAAAGAACAATGGATTTAACCCAGATCTATTGATTGGGGGTGAATGTTTGATTTGCTCTGCATTCCATCCATAATCTGTGTGTCTTTTGCTTTCTCGCCCTAAGTGCGCCGGTTATGCCCAGATATGGGTCCCGGGCTCACTGTGTCACTGGATTGAAGCTGGCCTGGCTGATGAGGGGTGATGCTCTGAAACCAGTCCCAGGGTGCTTGGTTCGGTCCAGGGAGGACCTGGCTTGGCAGTTCGCACTGGACTTTTGAAATGGGTCACAGGGACAAGACTGATTTGCATATGGCTGGGTTTAAAATGGGGTGGCATGGTAAGAGAAAGAATGATGGATTTAACACACATCTATTGACTGGTGGTGAATGTTTGATTTGCTCTGCATTCCATCCATCATCTGTGTGTCTTATGCTTTCACGCCCTAAGTGCACCAGGTATGCCCAGACGTGAGTCCCGGTCTCACTGTGTCACTGAATTCAAGCTAGCCTGGCTGGTGAGGGGTGACACCCAGAAACCTGTCCCAGGATGCTTGTTTCTGGTCCAGGGAGGACCTGGCTTGGCAGTTCGGGCTGGACTGTTGCCATGAGGTACAGGGTCAAGACTGATTTGCATATGGCTGGGACTAAACTGGGTTGGCATGGTGAGCAAAAGAACGATGGATTTAACCCAGCTCTATTGACTGGGGGTGAATGTTTGATTTGCTCTGTATTCCGTCCATCATCTGTGTATTTTTTGCTTTCTCGCCTTAAATGCGCCGGGCATGCTCAGACGTGGGTCCCGATCTCACTGTGTCACTGGATTCAAGCTAGCCTGGCTGATGAGGGGTGATACCCCGAATCTGGTCCCAGTATGCTTGTTTCCAGTCCAGGAAGGGTCTGGCTCGGCAGTTCAGGATGGACTGGTGCCATGAGGCACAGGGTCATGACTGATTTGCATATGGCTGGGTCTCAACTGGAGTGGCATGGTGAGCAAAAGTACCATGGATTTAACCCATATCTATTGACTGGGGGTGAATGATTGATTTGCTCTGCGTTCCGTCCATCATCTGTGTGTCTTTGCTTTCTGGCCCTAAGTGCGCCTGGCATGCCCAGACATGCGTTCTGGGCTCACTGTATCACTGTATTCAAGCTACCCTGATTGATGAGGGGTAATGCCCGAAACCGGTCCCAGGATGCGTTTTTCCGGTCCAGGGAGGACCTGGCTTGGCAGTTCGGGCTGCACTGTCGCCATGAGGCACAGGGTCAAGACTGATTTGCATATGGCTGGGTCTAAACTGGGGTGGTATGGTGATCAAAAGAACATGGATTTAAACCAGATCTATTGACTGGGGGTGAATGTTTGATTTGCTCTGCATTCCGTCCATCATCTGTATGTCTTTTGCTTTCTCGCCCTAAGTGCGCCGTGTATGCCCAGACGTGGGTCCCGGGCTCACTGTGTCACTGGATTCAAGCTAGCCAGGCTGATGAGGGGTTATAACCTGAAACCATTTCCAGGATGCTTGTTTCCGGTCCAGGGAGAACCTGTCTTGGCAGTTCGGGCTGGACTGTTGCCATAAGGTACAGGGTCAAGACTGATTTGCATATGGCTGAGTCTAAACTGGGGTGGCATGCTGAGCAAAAGAATGATAGATTTAACCCAGATCTATTGACTGGGTGTGAATGTTTGATTTGCTCTGCATTCCGTCCATCACCTGTGTGTCTTTTGCTTTCTCGCCCTACGTGCGCCGGGTATGCCCAGACGTGGGTCCCGGGCTCACTGTGTCACTGGATTCAAGCTAGCCTGGCTGATGAGGGGTGATGCACCGAAACCGGTCCCAGGAAGCTTGTTTCTGGTCCAGGGATGACCTGGCTGGGCAGTTCAGGCCGGACTGTTGCCATGAGGCACAGAGTCAAGACTGATTTGCATATGACTGGGTTTAAACTGGGGTGGCATGGTGAGAAAAAGAACAATGGATTTAACACAGATCTATTGACTGGGGGTGAATGTTTGATTTGCTCTGCATTACGTCCATCACCTGTGTGTCTTTTGCTTTCTCGCCCTAAGTGCACCGGGTATGCCCAGACGTGGGTCCCGGGCTCACTGTGTCACTGGATTCAAGCTAGCCTGGCTGATGAGGGATGATGCCCCAAATCCGGTCCCAGGATGCTTGTTTACAGTCCAGAGAGGAACTGGCTTGGCAGTTCGGGCTTGACTGTTGCCATGAGGCACAGAGTCAAGACTGATTTTCATATGGCTGGGTCTAAACTGCAGTGGTATGGTGATCAAAAGAACCATAGATTTAAACCAGATCTACTTACTGGGGTGAATGTTTGATTTGCTCTGCATTCCGTCCATGTTCTGTGTGTCTTTGGCTTTCTCGCCCTAAGTGCGCCGGGTATGCCCAGACGTGGGTCCCGGGCTCACTGTGTCACTGGATTCAAGCTAGCGTGGCTGATGAGGGGTGATGCCCCGAAACCTGTCCCAGGTTGGTTGTTTCCGGTCCCGGGAGGACCTGACTTGGCAGTTCGGGCTAGACTGTTGCCATGAGGCACAGGGTCAAGACTGATTTGCAAATGGCTGGGTCTAAACTGGGATGGCGAGCAAAAGAACGAAGGATTTATCCCAGATCTATTGACTGGGTCTGAATGTTTGATTTGCTCTGCATTCCGTCCATCATCTGTGTGTCTTTTGCTTTCTCATCTTAAGTGCGCCGGGTATGCCCAGACATGGGTCCCGGGCTCACTGTGTCACTGGATTCAAGCTAGCCAGGCTGATGAGGGGTGATAACCTGAAACCGGTTCCAGGATGCTTGTTTCCGGTCCAGGGAGGACCTGTCTTGGCAGTTCGGGCTGGACTGTTGCCTTGAAGCACAGGGTCACATGGTATCCCATCAGATTCTGCTGGAGAGACTGGCTTTGCTAGGAGTGATGGGAACTACTCTAGCTTGGTTCCGCTCTTTTCTCAACGCCCGGTCTCAGCAAGTTTTTCTCCGCCCGCATGTTTCCCCCTCCAGTCCTCTTGTGTGTGGAGTCCCCCAGGGATCGGCGTTGAGCCCTACTCTTTTTAATGTGTATCTCACCCCCCTGGCATCATTAGTTGAGCACTGTGGGGTGAAAGTGGTCTCATACGCGGACGACACCCAGCTGGTGTTCTCTTTTAAAGATCACGCAGAGGTCGCATTTGATAGTTTTAAGCAATGTTTGATCAATATCTCCTCTTGGATGACAGAAAGTTGCTTGAAATTGAACACGGATAAAACGGAGGTACTGTTTTCTAATCAACCTTCTCCTCCATGGGCCGATCTCTGGTGGCCGGCGGAGCTTAACCCTCCACCGGCTCCTGTCACCTCAGTTAGAAATCTAGGTTTTAAATTCGATTCTAAACTCTCTGGCAAGGCCCAGATTGGTCAAGTTTCCACATCATGCTTTTGGAAACTGAAAGCCCTGCGGAGATTCCTCCATCTTCTTCCGAAGGACTGTCGGGAAACGGTGGTTCACGCTCTTATCACATCTCAGCTGGACTATGCCAACAGCTTGTACCTGGGGCTCCCGGTGTACCTGACTATCCAGAATGCTGCAGCTAGGCTCATTAGAAACGTGCCTTTCCGCCACCATATTTCCCCTCATTTGCGTAGTCTCCACTGGCTTCCAGTCAAAAGGCGTATAGAGTTCAAGGCGCTGTCCTTGGCCTACAGAGCTTCAAGAGACAGCGGCCCTGAATATCTGAAGCAGAGACTCCAGAAATATCGCCAGATCAGGACCTTGCATTCTAACCACCAGGAACTGCTCCGGATTCCTTGCTTTACTAAAGCCAGGATTGGTGGGCGATCGTTCTCGGTGAGAAAGGCAGCCCTCTGGAATTCCATGCCGTACAATCTTCGTAAGGCTGAGTCTGAACTTAAGTTCAGGAAGGCTTTGAAAACCTGGTTGTTCGATCTACCTTAGTCTGCCCTCTCTTTCCTATGTGTTGTTCCACTGCCTAGCGCCGGGACACCACCGTTGGTGGTAGCCGTGTGCTCTATAAATGGTATGGTATGGTATGGTAGGGTCAAGACTGATTTGCATATGGCTGGGTCTAAACTGGCGTGGCATGGTGAGCAAAATAACGATGGCTTTAACCCAGATCTATTGACTGGGGTGAGTATTTGATTTGCTCTGCATTCCGTCCATCATCTGTGTGTCTTTTGCTTTCTCGCCCTAAGTGCGTCAGGTATGCCCAGACGTGGGTCCCAGGCTCACTGTGTTACTGGATTCAAGCTACCCTGGCTTATGAGGGGTGATTCCCCTAAACTGGTCCCAGGATGCTTGTTTCCTGTCCAGGGAGGACCTGGCTTGGCAGTTCGGGTTGGACTGTTGCCATGAGGCACAGTGTCAAGACTGATTTGCATATGGCTGGGTCTAAACTGGAGTGGGATGGTGAGCAAAAGAACGATGGATTTAACCCAGATCTATGGACTGGGGGTGAATGTTTGATTTGCTCTGCGTTCCATCCATCACCAGTGTGTCTTTTACTTTCTCGCCCTAAGTGCGCCGGGTATGCCCAGACATGGGTCCCAGGCTGACTGTGTCACTGGATTCAAGCTAGCCTGGCTGATATGGGGTGATGCCCTGAAACTGGTCCCAGTATGGTTGTTTCCGGTCCAGGGAGGACCTGACTTAGCAGTTCGGGCTGGACTGTTGTCATGAGGCACAGGTTCAAGACTGATTTGAATATGGATGGGTCTAAACTGGGGCAGCATGGTGAGCAAAAGAACAATGGATTTACTCCAGATCTATTGACTGGGGATGAATGTTTGATTTGTTCTGCATTCCGTCCATCATCTGTGTGTCTTTTACTATCATTCTTGGGGCACAACTGAATGCCAGTATGCTAATTTAAGAGCCCTAGCTGTGGCTGATGGAACGGTCATTCAGCAAGGTTGTGAATATTTGATGAGCAGCTTTGTGCTCTTTAAGAAGAGCTTTCTTCTTCTGTCCTGGGTAGATGGGGGTCTGCTGGTACATTGCTTCTGTGCATTGTGCCCCACAGATGAGGTCCACGGGGGAGAGAACTTTCAGGGGGTTACTCACCACTCACACACCATCACCGATAAAATCAATTAATGGAGGTGCTCCGACCCCTAGGGGCTTGGCCATCTCTAGGGGAATATTTAGGAATTTGTAGCAAACCCCTATGCTTTGATCCCCATGCTGTCCCCCAGAGGGCTAAGCTTCCCAGACCTGTATCTCTAGCCCCATTGGGCTGATTTACTTGCTTCTGGTGTTGGTTGCTCCTTGTGACCAGTTCTCATTCCCAGGAGCATGTGAGGTCTCCTGGCCTCCAATTGGTGATTTTTGTGCAGAGCTTGGTCTGTCTGCTCCCTTGCCAAACCTGTTTTCTGCCTTGGCTCCAGATGCTTTCTACTGCCTGGGGGAGTCTTCTACAGCTCTGCCACAGCCAGTCCAGAGAGGTACCAAAGGAACAATCCAGCGTCCGGCAGCAGGTACATTCCCTCAACTGTTCCTCAAGAGGTATATGGGACCAGTGCCACCCACCCTGGACAAGCCCATGCCAGCTGATGTTAAAGTCCTAATATCCATTGTTGTAGAATTTCAGGGTCCTTCTTCTTTCCAGCTGGGCATTATTCTGATGTTGCAGCCCTAGGTATAATGTCTTCTCATGTGTCTCTCTCTTGTGCAGTTCTTTTTCTGTGGGGGTGAAATGTTCTAGATGCTAGGCACCCCCGGCCAATCGTAGGGTGCCACAGCATCACCGTACCCCTGCCTCAACCCTCCTGGATTCAAGACACTTAAAGGTGGTGACTACAAGTGATCTTTGAAAACTTTCTCTGGGAGCCTCAGCCCTGCATCTAACAGGCACATCTGCCTGATCCCTCACCACCAAAACTTCAAAGTTGAGCACCTCCTCTGTTTGACTCAAGGGGTTTGCCTTTTCCCCTCTGTTTCTATCCAGGCCAGGTGCATTGTGAGGAGTCAAAAAACACATGCAGATTTCCTCACCACCTAAGGCCTTTGATCCTCCTACTGGCCAACAGAGTAATCAACTTTGCCCAGTAAGGGGGGACAAAGGCTTGGAATCTGATTGTGGCTGAGCAATAACTATAACAATTCTTCATGTGTCATAAAGAGTACCTGTATAACAAAAATGACAGTTGACCAGTATTCAGTGTACGTTTGCCCAGAAATTGATAACTGTTGGGTATCTCTAGGCCTAAGTATGTGGGAACTGTGGTGGCACAAATTTCGCCTATAAGCTATAATGCAGTGAGGACACAGCCTTTTTAGTAAGCAGTACCGAAATTCACTATGAATGTCCAGTTACATTATAAGGCCACCACTAGATCTGCACCAATCCCTGAACGGTCCCTTCTGTGACAGGCCACCAGTGCTCAGATATCGTGCTGGGCTAGATGGTAGTCTCACACTTTCAGCCCACACAGCTGGGCTCACATGTTTGCATGTAACCAGCCCAGAGCCTCTTACCTTAGCTGCACATCAGTAGCCTTATTTTAAAAGGTGGAGAGTGTTTTTAAATGCTCTCAATCAGGTAATAACACTCACAGTAAAAGTACTAAACAAAACGGGTAGTCAAAAGCAATAAATCCATGGGCAATACATTGATGGAACCCACTTTGATACTCGTACGTTATATGCTAATCAACAAATAGTGTTACATTTTTACAACATGTTTTACGTTAAGTACTTACATTTTTGGCATTTATTTTTATTCAAGAAATGTGGTTCTGTATTATGTGGAGGGATGTTCTTTTTCTTCTTTTTGTTGTTCTCTTTTTAAATTTACAGATGAGAACGAGAAATGTTTCAGTTGTGATTGTCTATTTAATTGTGCTGTTTTTTTACTTTTTTGTTCATTATTAAAGGAAATGTAGGGCTTTATTTCTGAAGGGTGTTGCAGCCTTTCAATGGAGCCTTGGTCGGTAAGAGTGATGCTTTCCAGCAATAGTAGCTTCTTAGTTAGATAGACGTTTTCATTTCTCTTTCATCCTGTTTTATAATTAGAAAAGTTTTTCTGTTTGTTACTGTTTTTAAGTTTAATTTCATTGATTGTTTGTTTGGAGTTCGATGTTTTAACCTTGTCCAGTAATTGCTTATTATGGTTTCTTGTATTTATTTGTGTATGTTTCCCTTATTTATTTTTATACAAACAGACACACAGATACACACACATGTATTTGAAGGAATCAATGTAAATATATTTTTTTAAATATTGTTAGCGATATCCGATTTTCTGTTATTGTGGTCATGTTTCTTATATTTTATTTTAATCTCGATATTTGAAATTTCCATATTTTCTTTTTCGATATTTTGGTATTTTAAATGTTTTTACTGTGATATTTTTATAGTCAATATTTGTGTTCCCATGTTTTATGTATACAGTGTCATATTTGTGTTCTCAATATTTTTTTCACAATATTTTTGTATGTCAATGTTATTTATGTAGATATTAAGTCCTAGAGTCACCTCCTGTACAAATAAATGTTTGGTGAAATGCCCCCATATTCTCCTTGGCAGATGGTTTACTCTTCAATGCAACATAGTTGCTCTATGCCTCAATCCCATACCCTTTTATGTCCTGCCCTGAAGTCCCAAAATTCTAAGTGCTATGATATATACCTTTTTGTGCTCTGTTATTAGTATCATTAACACTGCCTCACTTAACTGGTCTCTAAGGAACAAGTGCTAGATTTGCATAATAGCCATGTAATTTTCGTCCTTAATTAAATCTTTGTATCCATTATAGGTGCACCGTCAAAGTGATTTACTTTTTCTATATTTTCTCCAAACTCCTGGAATTTGTGAATCACCAGCATGCTTTCCAAACACAATATATTTTGACATCACATTACATTATTGCTTCTTTGAGAGGTGATCTCTGGTGGAGAATGACCAATGTGTCCTCAGTTCATGCAAGAGGACAGCATCATATCTAAACAGTAGTGCACGGCAGGGACCAAGACTCAAATGATGGCCAGTTAGATCATTTATGAAAATGTTGAATAAGGCTAGTGCCAAAATGCAGCCCTCCCTGACTTTGCACTTAATCAAAACAATCTGTAACCACTTCTCCAATGTCAGATCAGGCCCTAATTTTCCCTGCACAATGGAATTCCCTCCAAAATCTCCCCAAGGCTTCACTCATGGCATCGGCTTACAGTCAAGACCAAAGCACATTGATGTCTGGTGAGTCAGTGGCTTGGCACATTTCTATAAAACAAAATAGCACAGAAGGGACTTTAGTTCTCTATAACTTGCAAAACAGAGTGAACTAAAGTGACAAAACAGACCAGGTAAGACTTCAACCAGTTCTTTCTCTGATGCAGCAATAATTGCTGAATATTTTTGGCAGGGTTTATTTGTTTCATTTCATACAGTTAGTTAAAGTGGCAGCATCGTTCTGCCCCCTTAAGCTCCCTAGATATTTTCATCTTGACCATTTGGCTTTTGGCTCTTTTGTGAGTCCCACTAGTTGAGTCTCACTCACTGTAAGCTTTTGCAAAATGATGTCATGTTGAGTGCTAACTGCCAATGGCTGGCTTTTAAAATTCGGTCTTCTTCTGCACATTTTGCGTAAGAGGTTCTGCGCTGGTTATTGCACTGATTACACGTGTGCAGGATAAGCGAGTGGAAGTACTGGAGAGCTCAGCCAGATATCTGATGGGATCTTGGTTATGGTTTTAAATGTCTATATTTTAAATTAACATTTAATAGAAATGTCCCTGTTTTCTTTTTTTTTACTGTAGTGTGAGTGTAATGCATAACTATGACTTTGTAGTGCTTCACTGTAAATCTGTGGTGCTTTCCTGTATTCACTTTCTAGGTAAAAACTGTTACAAAATTATTCCATTATTGGCCCAACATAGAGAAAAGCTTAAAGTCCCTTTCCTTTTTTGTAAGAAAGACTAAAACTCAAATATAATATTATTTTGGCATACATCACACACTTGGGTTTTTGCTGTATTTTCCAGTCAGCCCTTGAACTGTCTCACTGGGCAAGTTACTTACTCTGTTCTGTTGGTCAAACAGTAAATGAAAGTCTCCTCACTGTATGACATTTGGAGGGATTTAGCATTTCTCCCAGTGTGGATCAGCATAGCTGATTACCTGTCACCTCACCAACAAGCCTAGACAAGGCTTTCTCACAGAAACAAAGGTTGGCAGCCAGACTCCTGCTGTCGCTCACACCAAGGGCTCCTATATGAAATCTTGGAGACAAGAAACCAGTTTGTATTGGTAGTTAGATGTTGGGCTAAAACCCAGGAGAGAGCTGTTGCATTCTGCCATCTTGAAAAATCCCATCATGCTGTGCGAGGAGTAGACAGATTGTGGGCTAGTCTTAGAAAGTGTCTATCAGGGATGGATGGATGATATGGCATCCCTGGACTGGGCAAAGATGCTTACTTTTGGAGATCTTCACCTCCATCTATTTTAAACCCATGGACAAGTGAAAAACTCTGAGAAGAAAAGGGAACTGCAGAGGAACAAGAAGGATAGACCCTCTGTCAATGAACCACAGTCTGGAATGAAGGGACACTCTGGCCTTCTACCTTATTAGACTCTGTTTGACTCCAGTACCTAGGGCCAGCGACACTGACCTTCCCATTTCCTGTGGGTGGCAGTCAGGAGTGACATAGGAGATGGTTCCAGAGGAATTTATGTGTGTCAGTTCTATATGAAAGTGCCCTAGTCAGGGGTAGTCCAGCCTGCTGCAAAACACACAGGTGCCCTGCAAGTGGCCATAAGACCTGGGTAGTTCAGGCAGGCAGTGTGGGCTGCCTTGGGAGGTGTGAGCTGTTGGGGCAAGAGGGCATGTATATAAGCTATCTCAACAGATCAAAAGCGGTGTTAAAACAGCTCCATCAAGAAGATTGCTATAATTTAGAGTTCAGGAACTGTGAATAGGCTGTTTAAAATAATGCCAAAAATGTATGCTCCATGTTTTGATTTGCTCCTTGGGAGGTCCGGTGCCCTGGGGAAACAGCACCCTTGCATGACCATCAGGCTGCATTGAAAATTACTCCTATTAGTGGAGAACTGGGAATCACGGATACTAAACACTCTAAGAGTCCCTGGGTCTGCCCTGCGTGGCCCTGTGGCACGGAGCTAACCCAAGCCCCAAAGTGTACACTCACTTTCTCTCCCACTCTTCTCCTGTGTCTAGGTATACAGTGCAGAAGCATGGGGAATGAGGCAGAAGGAAAGAAGGAAGCCCGTCCCTTAAAGGATAAAGTGCCTGGTGGTTGGGGAGCCAGCTGGGACTTAGAGGGCCATGGGATTCCAGCCCCCAGCTCTGACTATGTGGGTGTCCAGAGAAGAACAGGGGCACCTGCACAGCTCTCCAGAGTGCGTTGTTCTTAAAAACAAAGAACAACAAAAGGAAATGGAAATGTTTACCAACAGCGGTCAGTTCAAAGAAACACCACCACTGGATGTTAGAACACCCCAGAAGACCTTACACAGGAACCAAAAATTTGCATAAGGTGTGCCTGAAAATGCCCGAAAATGGCATCCAGGAGCCACTGTGTGTCCCCGTTTATTTAACTAGGTATCCACAGTAAATCTCCAAGGTCATATGAAGAGTGACTTCAGGAGGAGTTTTACACATTTTCAAATATTCTCGGAGCTTCGACCTTTCTCCAGATGTTTTGGGGAAGCAGTTTAAAATGTAGTTCTCCTTCTGTGTGTTGACCTGCCCATCCATAGGGCAGTGTTCTGCAGCTGAAGCTGCCTCAGTCAAGTCAGTTTGTGTTAAAAATAAAACACAACACACTTTGAAGCCTAAGTCCAACTAGAGTTTAATGTAAAGTAGCAGGTAGCAAAGCATTAACCCCTTTTCCATCACTGAATGACAGGCATGTGTCATAGACATGGCAATACCTTTTAGCGGATACCTATGGGTTGCTGTGGTATGAATCTTGCTGTCCATGATACAACCTGGCGAGGTTGGGAAGTAGAAAATTTGGTGTGACCACATGCCCAGTGCTATCTCTCACCAACCCCTCAGGGTCTCTTTTACATTGTTGCTTGATCCAGGACTTTTTCATTCTTAGAGGCTTGCTCCTGCAATTGAGACAAAATCCATAAGCGTTGGTATATAAAAGAAATCAGTTTTCACAAAATACATGGCAACATCAGCAGTTTTAGACAAGGTGGCATTTTAAGCAGCAGAATCAGCAGGGGCATTGCCTCTTGATACATCACCATGAAGGTGTTAGTGGTCAGCACATTTTACCACAACCACCTTTTCTGCAAGTGCAAAGCTTTTAAAAGACTTGGACATAGTGCCGATTTTTTATTGGAACTCCTGCAGATGTCAAGACTCCTTTTTGCATCCAAGTCATGTGTTACTCCAAATGCAAACTTTGAGACCATGTACACTGTAACAGTCTCTTCTTTCGGTAAGACGCAAGTGAGAGTAAGCACAATGAGCTCTGCTACTTGGGTGCATTACACTTTGGGCATATTGAAGCTCTTAACCAATTGTTATATAGTGCGAACAGCGCAACCAGCATCTAGAGTACCTTCATCATTTTTGAGACAGGAACCATCCACAAAATAAATTAGCTCACATTCATTGAGGGGCATGTCAATTAAATCTGTACTTAGTTTGGTCACCTGTGCAGTGGTTAAGATACAACCATGTTGGTCTCCATCTTCCCTGATAGGCATCAGAGAAGCATGGTACAAAGCTAGACAGTGATCCAAAGTAATATGAGAGGCAGACAACAATAGTATTTCATATCAGTACATCTGTGCTGTGGAGAAATGCTGACATTTTGTATTGAGAAGAAGTGGAAACACAGATTGTGGCACAGCAGAGTTAGAGGAGAACTTAACACAGTATTTTCAGAAGCTTCAACAAGAATTGTGGAATGCTGCCACAGAGTGTAAACATAGTGGAAACTCAGCCACAACTGGGTCCAAAGTCAAGGAGTAATAAGGTATGTGCCTTTTCTGATCCTGGTTGCTTTGTACCAACTTCCAATTTTTCCTGAGCATCTGTCATGCTCTGAATATGGGATTCATGATTGTGCGCCTCCTCAATCTACCGGATGAAGGTGCAAATAAAGGAAAAAGGTGGCAAATAAACTCAAAGAGCATCCTCCACTGAAAGGTGACAATTATCCTATGCCTCAATGGAAACAGCACAAAGATTGTGCTAGTGGTCAATAGCCTCAACAACAGCCTTCCTTTCACATGGCAATAGATATTGTGTGAGACATCCACCCCATACAAAAGCTTATAAATTTGGGTACCATATTTGACAAGATGCCATCCTACGTTCTACAGATCAGCACAATGGTAAATGGTGGGACCCACGAATTGAATATACTGAAGATTCTTTGCCACGTGAATTGAGGCCACTGATCAAGCGAGTTGGGTAACCCATCCTAATGAAATAGGCTTACTGTATAGTGCATACATGCCTATATTCAGACGTCACAGAAGTGATGAAACAAAGCACCTATAAGGAGCTTCAACATAAACAATCATTAGCAAAGCCTATAGTGCAGGCTTTTTGCGACGTAATAGTATTTAGTAGTCGTCTCTTTCCTGAACAGACTGTATTTGCAAGTTAAGGTGTACCTTTAGAGAACAGGGTTATGAAAATGAGTCAGAAGATAAAGTTTGCCTTGTACATGGTGAACATAAGGAGCATACATAGCAAAAATATAGCATAGTTGTTATTTTGACAAAGAACCAGTATTTACTTTGCTTCTTTAAGAAAGCCTCTGTTCGTGCAAGTTTGAACTTTTTGAACAAGAAAGCTGTAAATCCAACATGTCAGTAAGATATAACAAATGAATACTAAAGGGTCATTAATTACTATTACTTGGTCTTCGTGATTATTTCGATTACCCAGCTGAATACATCAAACAGTACACACTGGCTTTAGTCTAACAGAAGGACTGTTTGAGGATTGTCACCAAAACCTAAGGGATACCCAAATAGGGAAATGTAAACATCCAAGAAATGCAAAGGCATTGGTAAACAGCCCATTTAAGCAACATTAAAAATGAGAAACACTAAAAATTTGCAAGGACTGACCCAAAGCCCACTCTCTTTCTATTTCGTATTGCACTGTTTGATGCATCGATTATATGAAGTCCTCGCTTACAGCGCCTCCTCTCCAGCAGGATTACGTATCTCTCTCTCTCTCTCTCCTCATTTGTAGTAATCCCTGACACAATACTCCAGCACCACACGAACAGTGAGAAAGTGGCACCATTGAACACAGAGGGGCATATTCACGAGGAAGTGGCGGTGAGAGGCGTTAGCCTCCTTGGCTTAACGCCTCTCACCGCCACTTCGGAAATGCCAGGCTGCACCCTATTCTCAAGAATGTGGTGCAGCCTGTCGTTTCCCCCTGCGACGGCGCTAAGTCTCACGACTTAACGCCAACGCTGGCACCCTTGCACCAGAGTGCAAGGGTGTCTGCGAGCAGGGAGGTTTGTTTATGTACAGGAAGATGTCCCTTCCTGCACATAAACAAAACTAAAATGCCGTTTAGTAAACATGTAAGTTACAAAACGGCATTTTTTTAAAAGGTTTGTTTATGTACAGGAAGGGACACCTTCCTGTACATAAACAAACCATGGCATTTTGCTGTTTTCATGTGTGCTGCACATGGTGCGTCACCAGTGCGTCACGCAACGTGATGCACCGGCGGCGCAAGGGGCTTGTAAATCTGCCCCAGAGTCTCAATATACTAGTGTGTATGGAGAGTCTGTGCATGATCTGATCGTAGATTGGTGGTGCTTTCCAAGTTTCACACTGGCTAATCATCACAGGTGCAGAACTGTAAACAGTGTATACTGTTTGCAGTGCTAATGCAAGAATGTCAGAAAGGTAATGGATAATAACTAACATGAGCACGGTTATATTGTTGCTGTTAGGAGACGTGAAGGTACCAGATTGGCAACAATAAATATGCTGGTAGCGGGACATTTGTCAACTTTCATTTACTTGTGAACGAGTGTTTTTTTATCTTTTGATATTTCTACATCTTAGGAGGGAATGTGATGCCAGCACATTTCATTGTAATCAGATAACATGGCAATCTAATTAAATGCAGCCCACGTGATTACTGTGTGTCTGAGTAGGGCACAGAAAGGGGTCAAAGGTTAACTTGACTCTTATGGAATGATTGCAGCAATGCTAGCTTTAATTTCCTGCACAGTTCAGAACTTTTAAATTTTGCTCTCTTCAATTGCATATCAGTATATGTGTGTAGAAAATAACAACACTGTTACCAGGCACCACATGAGCAAATGATTATGTCTAATATACACACACTTTAAAATCTTTATTTTTAACTAAGCTGAGGTTCAGGTTTCGCTTTGTGTTCTTGCAGGGAGGGTGTTTAGAAACAAGCATTTTGGGAAAAGCTGGTTGAAAGAAGTATTGCTATTAATTTAGAATGCGTTGGAACTTACAGCAAGCGCAGTTGGAGGTGTGCATTGAGGAAAAAGAGTCATGCAACAAGATCAGTGGAAGAAAAATCTGGCACCTCTATTGAAGTCAAAAGAAAATGTGAACATTTACAAAACGTGAGGCAATAAGTAGAAAGTGTTGGCTAGCTAGACAGTGGAATTTGACAGGCTGCATTTCGGTATAGTGGCACACACAGAGAGTGAAACTTGAGACTTTATCAGTGCTTAAATGTGGGGTGCCTCAGGGTTCCCCATCGTTACCAATCCTCTTCAACATATTCAGACCACTTTCTTCAATCATCAGTCAGAGCTAAAGGGCTGCATTACCACTCTCTAGGGAGATGATTGGCCGATCTATCTGCCTATCAATGGCTTTGGCAATTGCTTTGCTAGAAAAGGATTGATGGACGTAACCCACGGGGTTGAAAACAGTGAGCTGAAGTTCTACAAGACCAAGACGTAGGGTCTTAGCATGAGTAGGGTCTTATCAGTGGTTGAAAGTAACATTCCAAAACCTCTTGAATTAGTCTACCTCCCTACCATCCTTCCTACCACCTTTCCGAAAACAGCAATTAATTATTGGAGACGATGCTTATATATTTATGCTGATACACCTGTATTGGTGCGCTATAAAAGGGCTGTCTCTTTTAAGGAGAGACAATTAATTTTGTAATTAAATAATTAAATGAATAAAGAAACATTTGAGAACATTTTTCTAGAACACACAAAGTGGTTCAGCACTCAACTTCCCAAACAATTGTAACTGTGACAGATTTTGTAATCTATAGTGTACATATAAGAACAACAGAGCAGTACCTTCTCAAACAACCGATATGAGTCGTTTCTTCTTTGAAAAAAATTATTTTTATTCTTTATTCTTTATTCATTGTTCTTTTCTTAAAAGACATCATACGATTAGTAGCTGACGCGTTTCGTCCACCTGGGACTTCTTCAGTGCTACAAAATATATACAAAACATAAACTAAATTTACAAAATATACAAAAGTTAAAAACCAGATATATTTACACTGTACACAGAACCAGACATTGCACAGTATATCAATATAAGTCTATATAATCCATACAATATTTTTCTAGAACATATGCAGAACGTGTGCCAAAAACTCCAATTGTGTTATCAATTGTTGCAAAGGTTAATTGAGGCCATTGTCTGCCCCAGGGTGGATACTTAGGTTGCTTATTAACAGTTGTTAATGGTAATTAGGATGTGGACAATAATGCTCTTACCACCCGTCCCCTGATTCTTTGCCCACAATACTGTCTATTGGCGTCCACCTGGTCTTCATTCCTTTGCACTTCTTCCCTGCTTCTCTCTTTCTCCTCTGCCACCCCACTTCCAGCATAATCTGCTCTTCCTCTCCATTCTACATCTTAGTCCTTGCACTCGCTCATCATCTACATCCATGCTTCCTTCCTTCCAGATCATGATCTCGTCACTTATCCTCCCTGTGTCTTTTCCGCATTCGGTTCAAGTTCCTGCTCCTCACTCAAATCAGGTAGGCTTAGTATACTGGCACAAAATGAATAAAATGCGAGCAACCAGAATCTTTCAGTGGCAAAGTCAATGCAGGAAGAACACCAAAAAAAGCAAAATCCTCGAATTGAAATAGCAATAAAAAATACAGTCCTAAAGGCACCCTTGTATTGTGGTGCACAGCCAGTTTGCTTGTATCGCTATGCCATCATCAGCTTTGGGGGAGATGGTGGCTTGCACAAGTTTTGCTGTCATAGAAACCCTGTCAGAATTACTTTCAGACGCTGTCAGCACAGACAGTAAGCCCCATCATCTCCAGATCACTAAAAACAGGAGCAAAGTGCAATTTTGGGGACATATAAAATACTCTAGCAGCAAAGAGAGGACAGCAAAACAGGAAGCGAAGTGACAAACAGTGGACACAATAAATTAAGAACACAATTTCCTTCATCAGTGTTGGACTTGGGCATCTCTACAGGGTCACCCTCAAACACTTTGCCTTTACCCTCCTATGTTTGCTGAATTCATTTTTGTTGGCTTTAGGACTCTGCACTTTACCACAGCTAACCAGTGCTAAAGTGCTTGTGCTTTCTCCTAAATACATGGTAGCATTGGCTTATACCCAAGTGGCATATTTAATATACTTATAAGTCCCTAGTAAAGTGGCACTGTATGTGCCCAGGACCTGTAAATTAGATGCTACCAGTGGGCCTGCAGCACTGGTTGTGCCACCCACTTAAGTAGCACTTTAAACATGTCATAGGCCTGCCATTGCAGAGCCCCTGTGTGCAGTTTTAAACTGAAATTTTGACCTGCAGATTAAAACTTTTGCCAGGCCTAAACCTTCCTTTTTAAATACATATAAGTCACCCCAAAGGCAGGCCCTGGATAGCCCAGAGGGCAGGGTGCGATGTATTCAAAAGGTAGGACATGTACTTTTAAGTTTTATATGTCCCAATAGTGAAAAACTCTTAAATATGTTTTTTACTACGGCAAGGCCTAGCTCTTCCATAGGATAACATTAGAGTTGTCTAATTACATTTTATAAGTGTAATTTTCAATTGGAAAGCGATAACTGATTCATATTTGGTGTCTCTGGAATCCCAATTTAAAATCCTAACTTATGGTGAAGTAGGATTTTAAAGTACAATAATGAAAATGCCACATTTAGAATGTTGGCATTTTCTTCCCTTAGCCATTTGGTGCCTGCAGCTTGTCTCTGGTCACATGACTGGGTGTGGCTGACAATTGAGCTGTGTGTATTCCTCCTAGATAGTCACAGATGAAGGGAGCTTAGGTGTGATTGGATGGGCCATCACTGGCAGGTTGGGAGGGAGGAGCTGGACCCATCCACACTTACACATAAAAAGGCTGTGTCCTGTCTTCACCGCCACGGTCCAGCCATGCATATTACGAGTTTCCTCTCCGCCACGAAAACCGTGGTGGAGAGGAAACAAAAGGGGCCCCACAGGGCCTCCATTTGACTCAGGGCCATGGAGTGCATGCAGGGGAGCACATGTGCCCCCCTGTGTGCATGCACCCCAGTTTCTGCATGGCATGGACTTTACAGTCCATGCCGCGCAGGAACTTTTTTTGGCCTTCCCATTGCGGTGCCCATTTTCAGAGGCACCGCTGGGGACTGCCAAATAAAGCCCGCCAGACACGAGAAACACTCGTAATCCGGCAGGTGGCCCGACCACAGGTTTGTCGGGGCGAGAGCGGGCTGCCAGCATGCTGTTCCACTCCAACACCGTCAAACTCTTAATCAGGCCCATAGTAATGATGAATCTGGGTACAGTAAGATTGAACATGAGGCTTTGGCCTGTGTTTGGGCTATGCAGAAGTTTAAGGCTTAGATTTGGGGCAAACCTTTTGAAGTGTTTACAGACCATCAACCTCTGGTGTATTTACTTTCGGGTAATGGTCTGGGAGAGGCTTCTGCCAGATTGGTTTGCCTTCTTTCAAAACTACAGGAAAACAACATAAAATTAAAGTATATATAAGGGGGTACTCATTTTCGAGCAGACTGTTTATCCTGATTGCCATTACCAGCATCTGAACAGGATAACATGGATCCAGATGACTAAGAATGTGTTGTTGCCACTGTTGATGCTGTGTGTGGTACTAATGGACAAATCTCTGAAACTGAGTGGGAACTATCTATGAGACAAGATTGTATATTGAAGAAAGTTTTGCTATATGTTAGGGAAGAGTGGCCACTGCTGAGACAACTTTCAAATGAATTACAAAGTTTTGCACAGGTATCATCTGAAATAACTTGTGAGAATGACAATGGCTTGTTTGTGCCACCCTTAGGTCTACGAGAGAGAATTATTAGGGTAGCCCATGAGGAACACCTGGGAGCATACACTACATTCAAAAGGCTTAGGCAAATTTATTGGTGACTCAAAATGGATAATCAGATCAGATTGTTGATTGATGTCTGTCCACAATGTATTGTGTCAGACAAACATTGGAAAACTAATGAAAAGCCTTTGTTTCCAGTTCCTTTACCTGAAGGTCCTTGGGAAGAAGTGGTTTTAGATTTTTCAGGACCTTTCCAAATGCTATCCTCAGATTGTCATTTTATGACTGTATTGACTGATTATTTTATTAAATGGATATACTTTGCTTTTGTAGCTTCACCTCACTCAAAAAAGTGATTGCATGTTTAGAAAAAGCATTCTTTCTGGAAGGTCCACTGAAAGAAATTTGTTACGGAGAAGGGTTCACACTTTATTACAAGAGAGATTAAACATTTTCTTGAGTCACAGATTGTCAGACTTCTCCTGCTGGCCTTGCATAGTCCTACAGCAAATGGTTTAACTGAGAAAGCTAATCAATTTCTCTAAGAGGGCATACAAACTGCATTGACTTCAGGGCTGAATATCATTGATTATCTTGAGTAAAAAGTATGAGCTTATCTCACCACTCACCACTCCCCACTCCACCACAGGCATCTTTCCATTCAAACTTTTGAGAGGCAGGAATCCTAAATCTAAATTAGTGCCCAATAGACTTAATCAGTCATCACAAATTGAGAATGTTGCCTCTTCCTTGAAGGATATGCGGGACAGGGTCAGTCAAAAGCGGTTATTACAGAATTCTTTTTTTTTATTCCACTAAACATGTCAAAGAAGTTGAGTTTTCTATTGGTGGTTGGGTGCTAAATAGAAAAACCAAACAAGACTTTGAAGGGTGAGTCTAAATTTTCCTCTGCAGTAGAGGTTTTAAGAGTCTGGAAAAGGGTAGTGGAACAAGAATCGTTTGGTTCCCATCACCAATTTGCAAACTGAAATTTACCAAAAAACATGCATGAGTGAGAACAGTTGTGACTCCATGTGATGTACTGATTTGGGTTTATCAAGTGCCATTGATTTACAATTGGAAGATCCTCTTTGGGATATTGATGGTGCGGCTGATTCTGAGTTGCAGCAGAATTCTTTTGATGATCAGAGTGTTGGGAATGATCTTGCTGCAGTCACACTTCCCAGCAAAAATATGGAATCCTTGCAGTTGGTTGCATCTGTTTGTAATAGCTTCAAGTTCGAAAAAGTAAAAAAGAAAATTAAAAACAACATTCCAGTAATACTGAAGTCAATGGATAAATTTGCAAATTATACGGACAGTTGATCGAGTGTTGAACTGATACTGATATGTTTTGTATATGTTGCCTCTCATCACTTGTGTTTTGCTATGTATGATTCATGACCATTTGGCAGCTGGCCATTTGAGGTGGGCAATATTGGTGTAGACAAACATACTTTGTGACTACTTTGGGTGGTGCAGTGATTAAGTCCACCTATCTGCCACTATTTCTTCAGTTTGACCAGTTCTTACTCTTCTCTTCTCCTATGTCGCAGGTTATTCGTTTTGGAATGAGGTTCTATTTTCAACTATACGTTTTCTTCAGCTCGTATGTGCCCCTCTACAATATTACCATTATTTGGACTGCTGCCCGCACTGTCCATGAAGTAGGCCTGCTGAGAAAAGGCGAGCAGACACTATGGCGAAAAATACTCCCTGCTCTGCCACCTTATAAGCCGCAAGAAGGCAAAGACTGCACATCCAGAAAATAGAAGGCTGGAGAACTCTCCCTCAACACTTAAAGCAGCCAGAGACACTGGTGATGTAGAGTCAAAAACTGGGGCCATGTGTAAGGTAAGACCTCATTGGCCACATCAGAATCAGCAGCTGTCATAAGAGATGGATGTCACATCAGATCAGGCCTCCAAGCTTCCAGGCCCTGAACTCTGCTATTGGGGCCAAAGGATATACTCTAGGGCTGACACAGCCTCTTTTGGAATGAGATTGATGGAGATGGAGGCAAAAGTAGAGGCCCTAGACAACTGTAATGGATCAGTGGATGCAACCCTTAATATACTGTCTGCCCAAATAGAAGAAGTTTCAAAGAAGTGCTCAGCTCTTCAGAATAGCATCAGGTCTGGAAATATCCACAACAAAAGTCTGGAGACACAAGGGTCAGACACAGAGGCATTTGTGACAAGTCTTTTCTCTTCACTACTAAGGAACGATCAGCCAGAGGTCAAGCTAGAACTAGCCTATCAGGTGGGCCAAAGAGGCCCTAGCGATATAGTCACCAAGTTCCATAGCTTCAAAATGAAAGAAGAGGCCCAGCGAACCACAAGGTCTGCAAATACAATCTCCTTTCCAAATTATGAAGGAATTCTTTTTCAGGAAATTGCTGCTGCCACGTTACAGCACTGCCACAAATTCTGCCAGAGCACTGACACGCTAAGAAATGACAAAACTGGATACAGATAGACATCCACAATTGTGATTGCCTCCGGACATGCCAACTTATCAATTCATTTTATGGTTAAAGAAGAATCAGCAATGGCGGTAGGGATTGTGGTGGACACAGCTGGAAGAAATCCAGAGGACAACGGAGTTGAAAAGCTAGAAGGTGATTTAGGGGAGCAGAGCTATAGTTGAATGAATTGAGCATTGCTGTATTACATAATGGGGGCATGACTTACTGCTACTATCTTATGCCCAGGGGGCGGGGGAGGGTCAGTACTTTGGTCTCACCCTGACCCAGCCTAAAGCCGTACAGCTGGTTCCTTAAGGAGAAATCAAATGGCCATATTCTTTGGCCTTAGTTACTGGGCTTTTCCTTTCTCTTCTTCATCTATCTGACTCTAGGGTTGGACAAGTCTCCCAAGCTCTCTACCCTACCAGCATGTTGGTGAAGGACCTGGGTGCACGTCACCAGAGGCTTTCTCTCATGGAGGGGATTTATTGTGCAGGAAACAACTTTTCTTCTTCGCTGTGAAGATAGTTTAACACGAAATCCTAATAGTAATGGCTTGTTCTTTATATTTGTTTGGTTTTGATTTGGTTTGGGAGGAGGGAAAGCAATAATTCTGAGTATTGGTCATCTCCCTTGCTTCACATACTGGTCTAGCAACACCATCAATAACCTCTTTATGATTTTGCAGTGGGCCCTGGATACAAATGCTTAACTAATCAAGAAAATGCCTAGCTTTAGAAATGCTCTCATTGTTTCCTTGAACACTAAGGGCATGATTCACAAAGGCAAACCTAGACGTTTCTTCAGATTATGGGCTCGCACTGCTTGTAGAAGGAGAAAAACACCTTCCTCATTGTCCTCCTGACATGTGGTGGGGTCAAGGATTACCACCTCTCCCTCCTGTGTTCCACTCTTGCAAAGACATTTGCATGAGAGGTGTGTGTGTCTCAGTGGTCTGTATTGAGTCTTCTGTAAATGAGGATGATTCCTTCTCCTTTTCTTTCTCCTCTTCCTCCTCTTGCTCTGTGGTGGTGGTAACAGTGGATACCCCTCTACAGCCATGATTCTTCTTTCTCCCCCCGGGGCCACCTGTTTCTCTGCTGCACACTGTGTACTAATTGGGCAGAATATGAAGGTAGAGGAAACCCGACCAGTGCAGATTTGTATGTTAACAGCTGATACAAATGATACATGGGCAATGAATGTTGATCATTTCACTATTAAACAATACACTACAGCGTATACATATTCCAAACCATTGCAATGTTGGATGTCACGCAAGCCCCATTATCACAGGTAGAGTCTAAAGGTCAAACCAGCCTACTCTGGATCTGTATCTCCCATCTGCATTAACAGCCAACAATATCACTGTCTTAGGCTCAATGATTAAAGGTATCGTGGCTTCCCATACTCCAGCAATATGTCAGTAGCATTTTATGGTTCTTCCACATATATCTGATGGCCTAAAAATAAGCTAGCAATGTAAGCACACACAGGTGCTACATACCTATCTAAATGTATGATATCAAACACATATTTACCTACACACCTAAACATGGTACAACTGTCCGGACATTACAGGAACATCATAATCTGTGGCATGTACAGTGATATACTTAGCAATAAGAGGACATGTACTCACCACCAAGTTGCATGGTTTAGCACTTGCAGACCTTGAACTCTGAGCACTGTTCCTGCATGGTGACTGAAATAGGGCCATAGTGTTTAGGGTTGATCTATGTTTATGCACTGTTGCATGGTGATAGTGTGGAAAACGCAAAACGAAATGATGATCTTGAACATTACATCATAGGAATAGCCTTACACACCCCCATGTGTTCACAGCATCTGACACACGATTTAAGTTGATTTAAGTATACTAATTGTGCTCTCTTTGATGCCTCTGGACAGAAAGTGAGTACTCTAATACTTTTGTTAAGGCGCAGTGGAAGGAGACTTGCAGGAAGGAAAGAGATGGGCAAGGAGGCGATATACATAGTCGCCTGCATAAAACACCTAAAGTATTGGATACAGTTGTTGTTTAAGCCATGCACACCCTTATGATTTATGTATGGAATTATCTTGTGAAGGTGTTGTGAGGTGTACTAGTCACTGTGCCTCAGGTTTTCTTTCGTGTCTTGCCTGTATTTGCTGTACTCACCAAGCAGCCACAGTATAATCCTTGGTAGCTTATTGGTGTGCAATTAGTACGCAGCTTAAACATGTGTGGTTTGTTTGCAGTTCCATTGCAATTTGCTGTAGAGGCTGATGTACCACGTGTGTTTTCCATGGATCCTACCATATGGGGGAAGTGGCTAGTCACATAGAGCTGTCATGTCACCCATTGCGAGTACTGCAGTGACTGTGACATAGTGATGTACAGCAACACTCTATGAGAATCTGGATTCCCTTGCTAATGAGATGCAACCTATAGCCATGCTGATCTTCCGGAATGATCCAGTAGCCAGGAGGTTGAGTGCAACCAGTACCTTGACTTGGGCAGAGATGGCTTCAGTTCTGTAACCATGTACCTGATGGACTCTGTATTGTATCCTGCCTCAGATATACCAGAGAACAATCCTTTAACATTATATCCTCTCTCTGCTCCTCAAGTAGTTATTCCTCAGGATGAATGAAACAAACACTGGGGATGATACTTTGCAAAAGTGATTGTGCCTGCCTTAACCATAGTGCTAACCTGTTTGTTGTTGGTTGGTAGTTTTCAGAGGAGTAGCATGGGAGGCGTCTGGTGCAGGTGTTGCCATGAACTTCTCCTGACCCTTATTTGAGCTGGATTTGTGTTTATTGCAATGACATTGGCGGCGCTATTATGAGTGTGTCTGTGATTTGTCAGTTATCTGTCTGCATTTTTGGATGTTACATATAATATGCTCCAAGTGACAGTGATATCCTATTGCATATTACAAAACATTTTTAAAACATTTTTGGCCTCTTGCATGTATGGATTTTGTTATGTTGCCACAATGGGTGTGTAAACTGTTGTGTCATTTCCTTTGAATTTTTTTTCTTTTATCCTACAAATCCTATTCTCTGACTCCCTCAATTTTGATGTGTATCTATACAATTCCAATGCCCTAGTTGTGGTGTTTGAATTACTTCGAGTCTTGGCGTGTGCAACTTTGAAATTGCTTGGTATGTAGTACTATCTCAGTAGTATTACATGTAATGTTTGTGAATTGACTTATAATTTTGAAGGTGTGTTGGTGGACTTTCAGGACCCTCTTTCTCTCCCTTATTGATTGTCCCCTTGACTCAACCATTTTGGAGCAGGTATTTCCTAATTTCAGGCCCGTGCCCCATCCTGTCCCACATTTTCACCTTACTAGTAAGTTTTTGTGTTCAGATTCTACTGTGGAGATCTATAGGCACACTGAGAACAACCTACTACTTACTGCAAGTATGTTTTTGAAGAAGCCTTTGTGGATTGCCATTACACATACCATTTGGATTGTATGTATGCTATCCTTCATGCATGAAAATGGCTTTGTGAATCTGGACCAAAGTACACCGCCATAATGCTTCCTTTCCACTACTTGTTCACTTTAGGCCAAATATTGCAGCTGCATGTGATCCTAGTTCTATGTCCTATTGCTATTATTTTCTACTGTATACAAGGTAAATCGTCTCTACTAATCAACAGTGAGAACAATGTGCCTGCAACCACCATGGGACCTATTCATAAAGGTAAGTCTGCTTGAGTAGATCTTCTCACTTGCAGATTTACTCCCAGATGTAGACTTATGAGTCTTCACTGCCTCAAATGAGAGGAGGCTCCTATGACTGACCTTACAACTGAAAATTTACTATTATTAACTGCCTGCCTGTTTGTGGTGATCCACCAATAGAAAGTAGTATGGAATTTTTAAAAGGACACTTGCACTGAAACTTGGAATATTACTATATTATATAATAAAATAATAATACAATAATAACACAGTATTCATGTATTAATACAAATCAAATATTAATACATTTTAAAATATTATTGTTTTAAAGTTAATAAAATTTATTTCAATGGTAATTTTCCTTCCTCCACCCATAACAGTATAATTTGTGTTGAACGCATCCCAATCTTGGAAACAAGTTATGTATTTTTTTTAACTATATTATCATTTACTCTATATTGTATTAAAATGTTATGCATACCAAAAATTAACATTTTGAATTTTTTACGTTGTATTTTGTGAATAGCAATTGTCTTTCTCTTATGTGGAGTTGTGAACCGTTGTCTCTCCCACATTTACTACTAAATTCTACAATTATGTGTGCGGAGATCTCAGCCACTGGGGCTGAGATCTCTGTACAGAAAACATAGGAGTGGTGGAGGTAGAAATCTCCATCCAAAGGTTTGTGAATTGCATCACTACTTTACATACTCCAAAATGGTGTTTGTGAATTGGTCCCCATATGTTCACAACAGAAAAAAAGCATTAGCAAATCCAATAGGTCTCTGCAATGCCCATGCTATTGGCCTTGTCAATGTGAATGTCTTTTAGCCATGTTGTCTATCAGCACATCTACTGTTCAGCATAGCTAAAAGTCACTAAAGAAAGCGCTATGATGTGGCAAGCGCAGGCCATGTCATAACGTTTTTTTGTATGTGAGGAGGGGCGGTACAATGAACTCAACATGGGGGACGACAAAGTCTCGGCGTCGGCGCAACATCCTATGATTCTTGGCAAATCACTAACTCTTCCCCCTGCCTACATCAATGAATGTGGTATTATGTAATGTAACTGTTTAGCACGTAAAGTGGCCCATTACCTTTGGACTGTGTTCGTGCAAAGCCAAAAATAAATAAAAAATAAAAGCAGCAACGATGAAGTAGGTAATGGAGGGATGGGTGAAGCATGGAAGGAGGAGGGGATGGGGAGACGGGCAAGCAATGATGGAGAGAGGGCAGGTGGAAGCAGCAATGAAGGCCAAACCAAAATAAACAAGCCATAATGGCTGCCTGGCAGAGATCTTAAATAACAGAAGAACAAACGGATCTCTTCTGCATGCTCCATATGACTAACTTGGAAGAGGATTTCGCTATATGCTTTATACATATGGAACAGAAAGGTGGACGCTCATTTAAGAGAGGTATCCATCTTTCATTGCACCCCATACTGTGGCATGCAAGGAATGCTTCTTCTGTCATATGCAAGACAAACTGGCTGCTAAACTAAGTAGGCTGGGAAACCAAAGAGCTAAAGAGAAAGGTACAATCTGTCTTAAAATGAGAAATATGTTAACCTGAAAATCGAATCTAGCAGCTTTCCCTAGCACTGCCTTACTGATTAAAACTCTGAATGGCTATTGTCTTACACTGTTAGACATGAATAAAGCGTACAAACAGTACCAGTTTGATTACCTTGTTAAGAATGGAACAGAAGTAATCTGCGACTTACAATACACATGAAGAGTAGAACCTGTAGACGATATGCAATACAGTTTACAGTGCAATCAGGAGAGTGCACAGTGCTGTTAAATTGTCATACATATAAAATAGAATAATTTGCTATTTTTAAATAGCATGCAAATCTCTTCATGTGTTAAAAATGTCGATTTATATATTGGCACTGCAGTTTTCAATCAACCAGAAATCGTGTCTTTTTTTTCTTCTTTTTTACGAGGTCATTTTCAGTTGGGATGTCTTTTTGTATATATCCACTAGGTGGTGTCAGAGGCAGCGCAGAAATTATTTGCCAACTGCTGAGGTTAATAAAAGAAACAAACAACGACAGGGTAGGGGTGACCAACGACAGGGGAAGCAACAACAACAGCATTGATGTATGGAGGAGGAAAGCAAGGAGGGGGTAAGCAGCGGTGAGGGAGGGGGTGGGGGGATGGGTCAAGCAGCAAAGCATGAGAGGGTTGGGGGATGGGCAAGCAACACCAGGACATTAACAAAAAAAATCCTCTCACTTTGAAGTCAGAGAAAGAAAACAAGCGCCCTCGGAAAACAGCGTCTTACATTTGACTTCGGTCTTTGAATGCACAGTAAATAAGATGAGATAAGAACAAGTGTTAGAAATGGGGGTCTCTACTTGGCAAGGGTTTAACCTTTGTCCAAGTAGGGACCCTTCCTTCTAGTCAGGATAAGGGAGTTACACTCCTAAAATAACCCCTGCTCACCCCCTTGGTAGCTTGGCATGAGCAGTCAGGCTTATCTTAGAGGCAGTGTGTAAAGCATTTGCACATAACCAACAGTAATACAGTGTAAGCACTACAAAAGGACACCACACCAGTTTAGAAAAATATCCAATATTGTAATATACTTGAGACAAGACCAAAAACAATAAAAATCCACCATACAGTACTTAGAAATCTTCAGTTATCAAAATAAACTTGAAATAAAGTTCCTTAAAGTCTATAGCTCCGTCAGAGGCTATCACAGCATCGTGAACAACAAATTCCAAACAGTTCTGGCTGACCGCGGCATCGCGGGCCAGCTACGGTGTAGGTAAGACCCGCAAAACAGTACCTTTAGGAATGCAGGGCGTCGGCGACCTCTCGTTGAGCTCCGAAAGTACAGCGTCCGCAGGTGTCGGTTCAGGAGGTCGGTGCAGGAGTCGTCGGGAACCTTGAAGTCACACATGTTGCAGATCGAACTCCTCGCGGTTGAAGTCAGGAGCGCCGGCAGGCATCGGGTGCTGCGGTGCGAAGTGCAGCGGTGCGGCGTGCAGTGCCTATCAGGTCACGGTGCCGGCAGCGGCTCTGTGACGGTCATCCAGCAGCGTCGGTGAGACCAGGGCTGCGGTGCAAAGTGATGGGGTGCTCGTCGCGGTGCTGGCAGGTCAGGGTGCAAGCAGCGGCGTCGTTGTTGCTGAAGCGCTGTCGTCGGCTGATGAACTGGAGTTGATGGCACCGGCGTTGGTAGACCAAGGCTGCGGTGCGGGATGAGGACGGTGTGTCATGTAACTTACGAGCGGTTCCCTCGAACCACGGTGCGAGCAGCAGTGTCGATGTCGGCGTGAAGCGGCAGCGTCGGGGATACCAGGGCCATGGCATGAAGTGAAGAGGTGCAGAGTGCGGTGCCCACAGGTCACGGTGCAAGCAGCGGCTCGGTGGCGTGGTCAGATGGCGTCGTCGGTGAGACCAGGGTTGCGGTGCGGCATTGCGGCAGTGCCCTCTGCGGTGCCTTAAGGACACGGAGTTGGCAGCGGCGTCATAGACGGCGTCGGGTTGCTTTTTCTTCTGTTGCAGCACAAAACACACAGTCCCCAGTGCTGAGGGCAGAAGAACTTGAAGTCTTTGCTGTTCTTGAGACTTCTTGAACAGGGAGCAAGCTCTACCTCAAGCCCTTGGAGAAACTCACAAAAAGAGATTGCAGAAAGTTCAAGTCCAGTCCTTTCACTGCCCAAGACAGAAGCAGCCACTGAAGGCCAACACAGCAAAAGCACTCAGCAAAGTGGTAGTTCCTCCTCACAGCTTCTCCAGCTCTTCTTCTTGGCAGTCTTCTTGGTCCAAAAGAGTTCTAAAGTTCTGGGGTCTGGGCCCCAATGTTTATACCACCAAATCCTTTGTTCCCTGAAGGCAGAGAGTGTCTGTACCCAGCCCAAACTAATTCTATCCTCACTGGTGCAGCTTCCTGACAGGGGGTGGAGACAGCATTGTGAAAGGCAGACCAGTCCCATTCAGGTGCAAGGAAATCTCCTGCCGCTACTCTAAATGCAGCCCAGGTCTATTCAGCTCAGCCCTGACCCATAAGGCTCTCTGGAGCCACTGCCCCTCTCCAGCCCCTGTCATCCCAAAGCCAGACAGTCAATCCACAACCCTAGCAGAGGCACACAGGATGGCTAAGCAAGAAAATACCTACTTTCTAAAAGTGGTATTTTCAAACACAGAATGTAAAAATCATCTTCACTAAAAGATGCATTTTAACATTCTGAGTCCAGACATATTAAACTTTATTTCTCTACCTTGTTCCCAGGGGCAGTTAGGTTTATAAGATGTTATAAACAAACTACCCATTCTGTCCTATGGGAGCAGGCAGCCTTGCAATTGTGAAAAACGAAATACACTGTAATTCACCACCAGGACATGTCACACACATCAGTACATGTCCTACCTTTAACATACACAGCACCCTGCCCACAGGGGTACCTTGGGCCTACCTTAGGGGTGACTGACATGCAAAAAAGGGAAGGTTGGGGCCTGGCAAGTGGGTGTACTTGCCAGGTCGACATGGCAGTTACAAACTGCGCCCAGACTCTGCGGTGGCAGGTCTGAGTTACATTTTCAGGGCTACTTCTGTGGGTGGCACAAACAGTGCTGCAAGCCCACTAGTAGCATTTGATTTACCAGCCCTGGCACTCTCAGTGCACTTTACTAGGGCCTCACCAGTAAATCAAATATGCCAATCATGGAAACACCAATCCAAAACATAATTTACAACAGGAGCACTTGCACTTTAACACTGAACAGCAGTGAGAAAGTGCGCAGAGACACTAAACCAGCAAAAACAGAGTCAAAACCGGAGGTCAGAAAGCAAAAAGATGGGGGAAACACGTCAAAAGATGCCAAGTCTAACAACAAGATTTACAGGCCTGTTTGGAGAAATGTAGCTTGGAGCAAGTGAAAACATGAGCGCTCATGTGAAGTGCTAAAAAATAAAGAATAAAGTAATTCCTAAAACAGTTTCTAAAATGGGAGCAGTGGATGGATAGTAGTAATTGGTCCATGCTCTCGGGGAGGCTAAACACCGGAAAAGGCATGAAGGCATGCATGTCATGGACATATGGAGAAAAAGAATATGAGGGCGATACCAGCAAATGGAAAGCCTATGTGAGAGGTGAATCCCACATATTGAGTACAACAGTCTCTTTGAGACAGCGCACGCTGAGAGCTACATGAAAAATAAAAAGGGTTTAAAGCCTTCCTGAAAGACAGCAGCGACAGATAAACTTGAAGAGCAAAGGAAGGGTGTTCTATGACCTTCGCTTTAGAGCAGTGGAAGTTTCAGATGTATAAGAGTGGAATGAAGAAGAGTGAGAACAGATGCACCCATCCAAAAGATGTTGTACTGCAAGCATGACCGTAGTAGGAAATTGTTTTTAAGGACATAGAATGATAGAAACAATATCATGCATATGAAGACCCAAAATCTGGCTTTTTAGGAGAAAAACATTCAAGCAATGCAGTAAAGTAATTCAGTTTTTTGTTCTTTATCAAAACCAATCAACCACCACACTGCAGTGGGTACTCCTGAAACAATGGATTATTTTGAGTAAATAGACTCCAAACCATGGCATAATCAGAGAGATGATACTGAAATTGCTACCTTAAAAATCTCCTAAATTAATAACATATACAAGAAACTGCAGATTGAGGCTAAAACGCAAAGGAGGATCTGGAACAACTGCTTCATTGTCCCTGAAGTAATACAGCACTATAGGCTTCATTCATTTGTAAGCTGCTAATTCTGCTTCCTACAGATATTCACACTGCAGAAATCCCATCCCCTGGACGTCTGACATGCACATAAATCTGTGTTATTATTTGAATAAGAGTAGAAAGGCAAAGCAAAACACATCAGTGAGTTGCCTTTAAAGTGTTTTTTTTAAACTGTAGGGCAAGAGGAGTTCCCCTGTCTCACAATTTCATTCCTCATCTCCGAATTATAACCAACTGTTCATTAACAGGGTAGACTGAAGAATCTCAATGGCCATGCTGGAGGCCCCAGATTCTCAAGGACAAAGACAGGGCCAGGAACCCCTGCAGTGAGCACCAGGGAGCCACTATTGGCTATCGTTGGGCCCTGTAACTAATCAAACCACACCAACTCACTGACATGGCCCCTATCAGCCTGAGCCACAGTACTATCCTAGACATCCTCAGGTGCTGCCTATACCTGGTGACCAGATGAATTCAAAACTGATAGCAACTTTAAATGTGAATATCATCAGGTAATGAGTACTACTCGTAGAGAACTGCTGCCTCCAATGGGAACGGGCTGGGAAATAAGAGAGGAATTAATAATATAAACAAAAGAAGCTGAGGCATTTTAAACCCATTCTTTAGCCTGAGCTCCAGAAAGTGTGCTCTATGGAATTAAATAGTGAAACAAAAGAGTTGGATCACTCTTCTCTGGTGAAGGAGAAACCAGTAGTTAATTTCTGCAGGTGGCACCATCGGAACTCATTTTAGGGGACTGGGATCGTTTCTTTGTCTCAGAGCCCTTACTGTCAAGGATTAGAAGTTAAGAAAACTGGTAAATATGGATCACCTTGTAGTGGAATTACAAACTGCAGGACGTGGGGCCAGAGACAAAGGGGCCGATTCCGATCTGGGTCGGAAAACTCTATGACCGAGTCGGATCCGGAAAGATTTCCGACCGAGCCGGACTCCTGCAGTCCGACCGAGCGAGTACGATGTGGCCGCATGCTGCCGGACTCGATTCGGTCGGACTCCCATTGAAGTCAATGGGAGCCGGTCGTACGACATGTACACGGGCTCCCATTGACTGAATGGATACGTCGCGAACAAGTGCACCCCCTACAGCGTGTACGCATCGGTGCAACTCGCACCATACATGCATGTTTAGGGGGGACCCTTGGGTCCCCCCTGTGTGGGACTCGTATGGCTACGAGTGCAGGGGGGTCCGGCACGGACCCCCCAAGTCCGGCTCTGGGAGCTTTTTTGAGCCGGACGCTCCGACTCGATCCGGCTGTCCGACGCGTCCATCGTACTCGCTCGGTCGGAGAACGTCTCCATTGCGTGGTGCGATTCGTTTCCGTACGAGTCGGTCGGAGCGGTTTGGATCCGGAAACGGTCCGGTCGGAACACACGCGTACATTCGCATCGTACTAGCTCGGTCGGACGACTGTACGAATCGGTCGGAAACAAGGCCTCCGACTCGGATCCGGGAAAGCCGAATCCGATTCGGAGCCCTACCGACCGAGATCGGAATCGACCCCAAAGTATTAACCAACCATTCACAGGGAATTTCATATATTGTAACCACGATTGTATGTGGCTAATGTTATTAAGTGTTCTGAATTAATTCATAACTGAAGCATCGCTTTAGACACAAAATGCGACCCACACCAGTAATGGGAGTTGGTGGTGGGCCTGCTAGGGACAATTTTGGGACCATGCACTTCTGCTTTTTTGTACATTAAGCTTTAGGGGAAACACAGAAATATTCTTCAAACACAGTAAGGGTTTAAGTTGTCAAAAACTCCCCAAGAAAAACCCAGCTGTGATGTCACATATTCAGTATTCAGAAACAAATATTCTACAACATTTGTCTACCATCAGAAAGCTGGATTGATTTAGCAGTCTCTTTTGCTGTATAGTACAAACAATACGGATATACCCTGATCATAAGACTGTTCGTATTTTGCCAGAGAATCATCGGGAGTTTATCTTGGTATAAGGTTTCACGGAGTGCCCTAATTGTGCGGTTCTACAAAGCCAGTCAAAACAGATGACATGCCCTGCTACCAGCTGCCTTCAAATACCCCATCAAAGCTGATTGATGTTCCATCAGTAAGAATACTAATGGCAGTGACAGACCTTCACTTCATCTGCTCTACTACTTCTAGTCTTACATGACTAACTGGCCGCAGCAACGCGCGTCAATTCACCAAAATTGCCGGAGTTAGCAGAAATGAAACTTTGATACATCCCTAGAGACCTACCCCTCACATGAGAGACTGCAGAACACAGTTTTCTGTAAGATTTTGCAGTGCTTATTGGTCTTTTAGACCTTAAAATGCTTTTGGACATATAATGGTTATATGTGATATATTAGCAAAGGATACTGATATGTCTGGTAATGGATTTTACAGTTCATTATCTATTATCTATTCTTTTTCTTTTTTGCTTTGGTTTCCTATGCTTATCTATGTGTGCTGGGTAGGGCTGTGAAACCGACCACGCTAAAGCATTTTCTCCAAAAGACATAGGGGGATATTCTCAAGAACGTGTGTTAACTATCGCCAAATTCGCTTAACGCAACTTCTCACATCGCAGTCTATCGCGGGAAAATAACACCGTGTTAACGCAGTATTCTCAACCCGGCGGCACCATGCGATAGTCTCACGATAACGCGACAAATGTCTGCGTTAAAATTAACGCGACGCCGAAAAAATGCAAAACACAAATGCCCAAAAAGTTGCGATGACCCAAATCGCGAAAACAAAAATCAGCAATAACCAGCGACAGGCCTGCGATTCCCACGCGACATGCGGGAAAATGCACTATAAAAGTAGAGAAAAAAAAAGATTAAAAAATGTCACTGCGTAGCACCATGGACGCACCCAACCGAGTGCAGAGGACAACACGAACCCCACAAGCCCCCCAGACGACAAGCCAGGAACCCCGGGGCCGGGGAAGGGCAAGGAGAAGAGGAAGAGGAAGACGGGGTCCAGTCCGCAGGAAAACCGGATCATCGTCACGGAGGCGACAGAACCCTACCAGCAACTGTTCGTCACCTCCACTGTGTCATCGGCAACACAAACGGAAATATGGCAGCACATCGTGAACAACGTGAATGCAGTCGGAGTGTCGAGGAGGACAATGGAAGAGGTTAAGAGGCGCTGGAATGATGTGAAGGGCAAAACCAAGAAGAAACTCGATGCCAACATGAAAGCAGCAACGCAGATTGGAGGTGGGGACCAGCGGCACACCAGGAGCTGGATGACATTGAGAAAATGGTGGCCACAGTCATCAGTCGGGATACGGTGCCAGGAGTTGGGGATCGGGACACTGCTCAACATGACCTGACACAACATCAACAGGGTGAGTACCGACCAGGGACTGGGGGACGGGGGAGATGGGCACAATGGCACACATGCACAATTAAGTAGAGCACACTGCACACCCACAATGACTCTGGATCATGTCCCTGATCGCTGTGCCACACTGCAGCACACATACAGAAACTCAGGGAATGTGTGTTGAAATGAATTTATTTGCACATGCTGTGCCTGTGGTCATTTTGTACTGTCTCATGATTGCTAAGGACTGTCACAACGTGACATCCTCATGTGAAGAAATTGTCAATGATGTTGTTCCTACGGGCTATTTTTGCTGCAACTGCAGTGGGGTGTGGTCCACCTGCCTTATCTTCCTCATCATCGTCCGGTGCATCTGGAACTGGTAACCATGGGGCATTGGTGCGTACACATATGTTGTGCAACACACAACATGCAACGATCATCTTGCACACGATGTCTGGGCTGTACAGGAGCCTCCCACCTGTGATGTCCAGGCACCTGAAACGTGACTTCAACACGCCAAATGTGCGTTCCGCGATGCCCCTGGTGCGTTTGTGGGCCCAATTGTACTGCCTCTGGACCTGTGTGTTCGGGGCTCGGAGGAGTGTCATCATCCAAGGGCAGAGTGCATATCCTTGATCACCTGTGACAGTGCAGAGAGACATGAGTCAATAGTTGGTTCTGCATGATGTGTTAGCAGGCTCACTAGTTGATTGGCGTGTGATATGTGTGTCATAGTGATTCCTGTTTGACATGTACTGCTTGTAGCAAATGAGCGCCATCAATGTGTATCACGTAGCCTCACTGCTGCTCCTCCCTCCCTCCCCCCGAGCCTATTTACTAGTGTGCGCAGCGCGGTTGCATCACTTGCACTCCTACGGCACACCATTGTCATGCCTGTCTGCACATGTCCACAAGCCTGACAACGACACTGTGATGTTGTGCGTTGAAGGTGGGTGGCCACGTGTGTGTAGACCTATGGTAAGGATAGGGCGGACACAGATGTAGAGTTCATGGCTGGCTGAACCCGCGATGCGGTCGAGGCAAGACCTTTGGCTTATGCTGCGGTAATAGCGATACACACACAACAGTTGGCATGTATGATCCCGGACCCCGAGCGGGCTTGCGCTCATTCATTTATCCCTTCGGCCGAGCCCGCACTCCGGGGGCATGTTACATTGCAACTTTGTCCATTGCGGGATGGGTGGCACCGACACTACAACAGAGACACACGCATTAGGTACTTCATTGGCAAGCCCAACACTTAACCACGCCCAGAGCCCCAGGGTGATTATCCACACCCCTACGCTGGACTGTCGTACGCCAGCCCACTCCGGAAATGCCTACAGGGGGGTACGACACAGCCACATGTCCCAGGTCTCCCCCACTGCCTGAGGTGACATGGTTGCGTCCGCTGTACACAGCACAATGCAATGTGGTAGGGCCCGGGGCCCTCATGCATACACAATGACCACACGGACACACTTAGATAGTTTGTGGAACTGGCCACGGGCACGTGCGCCCGGCCCCTTTTATTGCCAGGGTCACATGTCCAGTGACGCCTGTGTTGGATGGGTGTGGGGTGAGTGTGAGCCAGCCCTCAAGGAGTGGTTGGTGCTGGCAACAACTACAACAGTGATCAGACAATCAGAAGTTCACAGTTCAAACAGCAAGGGTCCATGACTTGAGCTGCACGGAATTAGTGGCCTCGAATGCACAGAGGCCGGCACATGGAACACCGCCACGGGACGATGACTACCGGTGCACTGAGGTAGGGCCACGAGAGCTGAGCGGGTCCTCGTCGATGTCCAAGGTGAATGTCGCAGAGGGTTTTGGGGGACAGTGGAAGGTGTTCTTCCAGGGCATGATACAGAGGGCAGTACCAAGCAGACACAGGCAATATGGAGGAGATGAATGCTACAGACTCATTTTTGACACCAAGTCAGTATCAGCTACATGATGATGAAGACAACCCCTAGGCCATAGACTCAGACGCCACCAAAGCTCAACCAGAAAATGTCCATGAATTTCGGGGCACGGAGTCAGTGGCACCAGAGCTGAAAGGGGATGCAGTCTGCGATGAGGCCTGTACAATGGAATAAATTCTGCCATAAATAAATCAAGACTCAGTTCCAAATGTGTGACCTACTTGACCGTAGTGTAGGCCGGAGGCAGCGGTCAGCAGGGGCCCCCAGCCATGTGTCCTTGGCTTGTGATGCACAGAGTTAGTGGTACCAGAGCAGTTGTTGGTAGTGTTCGGTCACCTCCGTACCGAGGATCTTTTTTTATCCGGACTGAACCGTGTCTTCCTCTTACTCCTCTCCTTGCGTACAATGATATGGACTCTGCCATTGAAAAATCAAGACTCAGTTCCAAATGTGTGACCTACTTGACCGCAGTGTAGGCCGGAGGCAGCGGTCAGCGCGGGCCATCCGCTGTTCAGGCAGCTCCTCCTGGTACTCTCACACACGACGTTGGAATGCCATGTGGCGATGATTTGTGGTTGACGGAGGTAGAAGCACCAGAGCTGAGCAGCCTGCGACGATGCCTTGTCCTTCCTGGCCCGGACTGGATTGGATTGGTGTGAGGCCTGCTGGACCGCAGTGTAGGCAGTACACAGGTGACCCCGCGGTGCTGGACCGCAGTGTAGGCCGAAGGCAGTAGTCAGCAAGAGCCCACAGACACGTGTCGTTGGAATGCTATGCACAGAGTTGGTGGCACCACATCGAAGTGAGTACGGTGATATGAAATCTGCCATAAACATATGTACTCTGCCACTGTATAATCAAGACTCAGTTCCAAATGTGTGACCTACTCACCCACAGTGTAGGCCGGAGGCAGCGGTGGAGTATGTCAACGAGAAAGGAGTACTGGGGGCCTGTGTCGCGGAGGCCGTGATGGTCTGAGGAGGCTGCCAAGGTCACGGGCCTCAGGCTTGGAGCTTGCACTGGCACGTGGTGGGCCCTCTATGACACATGCCGGTGTCAGCAGGTGATCAGTGCGGCCTGGGTGCGCTGGGGAGGGCAAGACGGGTCTTGGGACCAGCAGCCTGGGGTGCAGCAGGCACACAGGATCGCAGGCACCGCTGCTCACGGCGTCGGCCTCGTGGTGGGGTGAGAGGCGCCACCCTGGCAGACACGTTGGCCATTCCGGAAGAGAACCACGCCCAGAGTAACAGGCTTTTTATTCACACCCCTACGCTGGCCTGGCGTACTCCGGGCCAGCCCACTCCGCTCAAGCTTACAGGGGGGGGCGTAACAAGCTACCATTCCGCGATCTTCCCCACTGGCTGCGGCAACATGGTTGCGTCCACTGTTCAGTACACTCCAGACACCAGCAGTGTATGTCGACATGGAAATGTCTGTGGTCTGCATACTCAAGTCTGTCCAGCACATCCACGACACACTTGGCATTGTGTACATTCACATTCATGGGTCACTTGCATCCTTCGCACATGCCTGGTTCCAAACTCTCCCCACATTCTGCTATTGTGTGGCTGAGGTGCCATGCCGTTGATGGCTTGTGTACATGAATAGCCCAGGTCGCCACAGTAAGTTGTGTTGTTGTGTCTGGGATGTGGGGATGTTGGTTGTCATGTTGTATGTGATTTTGTGACGTGTGCATTCCCAGAGTTATGAGTTGTATGTTGGTGGAGTTGAGGTGTGTGGTGTGTTCAGTTGTTACTTACCGACGAGCAGTGCATTTCCATAGGTGCCATCCTGAAAGCGCTAATTGATGATGGACTGTCGGAAGATGAAGGAATCATGCACACTGTCTGGGTAGTTGGCGACAACATTGGTGAAGAGTCCCCGGTGGTCCAATATTGCCTGCACATTGATGGAATGCGTGTTTCCTGTTGCGGTAATTGTGTGCAGTGGCGGCAGGGGGCACGAGGAGTACATGAGTGCAGTCGATTGCCCCCAACACGTGCGGGAAGCCAGCTATGGCGTTGAAGCCTTGCTTGATCTCCAGCTGTTCCTGTGCAGTGTGTGAGAAGTAAAGTTGCTGGGGTACCAAGCTGATGATGGCATCCAAGACAGGTGTGAGGAACTTTGACAGGGCTGGCTGTGAGACTCCTCCGACTCTGGCAGTTGTTGGTTGGAAGGTCCCAGAGGCCTACATGTGCAGCACGGCCAGCAGCTTTGTCTGCGGAGGGATGATGGTTCTCTGCTGTGTTGGTACTGTCAGCCTGTGGGCAATGAGGGTCAGGATGCGGAGGATGGTTGTCCTTTTGAGCCTGTAGTGGGCAATGACTTCCTCTGGCGTTAAGTCTCCGAGGCTGGTGCGATTTCGGAAGGTCCGGTATATTTGTCTGCGCTGCCTCTGTGGTAGTCCGGGGGGGTCCTGAGGGGGGTGGGGGTCCTGGCGGTTGTGGCAGTGGGTGTTGTGGCCCTCTTGGGGCTCCGAGCTGCATGATCAGTAGCTCCATGGCATCTCTTGTTGTTCTGGTGTGGCTGTGGGCTGGGCTCCCTTTTATGGTGCAGGTTGTCGTCCGACTTAACACCAGGTAGGAGCAGGTGTTAAATCCATGCTGCTAACGCGCCTTACCGCATGTTTTGGGATCTTATCGCCGATCTGGCTGGTCGTTGAGAATGTTGCGAAGTGGTGTTTCCGTGGCTTTTTACACGGGAACGCCTACTCTGCATATCATTAGCGTTAGTTGCCGGTGTCATCCGTGGCGATGTTTTTTGCGGCTGATATCGCAGGGAAACTGGTGATATCGGCTGTTAGCACCAGCTTGTGAATGGTGCGATGAATTTATCACCACTTTGGCTGCGATAAAGTGCCGCTAACTCGGCGATAAGTCTTTGAGAATATGCCCCATATTGTGCTCAATGCAATAAAACATGATGATGTTGTGCTCAGCTTACTGTGGCTGAAACATAAATAAGGCTGAGGTACACCTATTGGTATACCCTGCATAAGGCTAGTGTGGGAGAACATGTTCATTGTCTGAAGTATATACAAGGAAATGCAAGAATTGCAGAAGCCACTGAAAGGCATGGCTTCTGGGAATTCACCAGCATCACTTCATTATAGAATTCAAGGACTTAGGGGGCAGATTTACTTACAGTTTATGCAATGTAATGCAGCAAGGCAAGTTGTTGTGTTGCACTGCGAGAAAGGGAGACAAAAGAATTGTGCCATATCAACCAAGATTTGGTGAAGGGTGTATGTTGGATCAACCAAAGCCATTACAACGAATGGCTTTACAACGCTGTTTTTGCACCGAAATTGGCATTGAATTATTTTTTTTGACACGGATGCCTTTATCACAAACAGGTAAGTATAAACCCTATATATATATATATATATATATATATATATATATATATATATATATATATATATATATTACGTGAACTCCGCTGCATAGTGAAAGTCGCTCCACAAACACGGACACGGACCCAAGTGAGTGCTTCAATTCGTGTTTATTCTCCCGTCGCCATTACGCGTTTCGGCTCAGTTGAGCCTTGATCACATGACATGGTTTGGAGAGTTAGTGCATAATTTAAAGTGACCAGTACTCAATCAGAATATCACATGGTAATAGACATAGTAAACATTTTATGCGTACTGCCCCCACATCACCTGATCATTGATTATAATGCATAGAGCTACGATCCTTGAAAACAGATTCCATCAATTTGAAATATATTGAAATGTATTAAGAATCATGCTATCACAATACATCATAACTGGTAAAAATACCTTAATGATTCGAAATTCAAGATCGTATGTTCCCTGTACACAATATGCGGATAAATCCTGTATCTCCAATTTCCTAATGCATTGACTCATAGCGTTGTTTAAATCATGATTGTTATCGTACTGTAAAATCTAATGTGTGCAAAAAGTGCAAAGTGCAATGTGCTAATATCGATTCATTCTTGATTGGTATTAAAACCTGATTCCGCTCCATTTGTATCCAGAATTCAAATTAAATATCTGATTACATATCTGATTAAAGTCAAGATGTATATGCGAAGAGAGTCCAAACTCAAAGGAATGAAGCGGCACACAGTCCTGGTGATGCAAGTGATTTATTCGCTTGTAAAACAACGTGTTTCAGCCGTAAAGGCCTTTGTCAAGTTACCAGAGTGTAACACGGAAGTCAGTTAAATACAATGACGTCATAATAGACATGGAAAAAATACTTCATAATGACGGTTTTTACATAGGTACACGATTTGTCAATTTTAAAATAAGATTGTCAAAAAAGCAACAATTGTAATTGAAAATAAAATAGCAATAGATGGCAACCCAAATGGGTTATTGAGACAAACTAAAGCATAATAGCCACAGAACCGTGTATGTATACATTCATGTTTCCGACAGGTGACGTATCATTCCGTAATTGAAACAATAAAAATTGCAGCATACTGTGGTGCCTATTCATTAATTGAGTAAATTTCGTATTTTTTTTTAGTTTGTCTCAATAACCCATTTGGGTTGCCATCTATTGCTATTTTATTTTCAATTACAATTGTTGCTTTTTTTGACAATCTTATTTTAAAATTGACAAATCGTGTACCTATGTAAAAACCGTCATTATGAAGTATTTTTTCCATGTCTATTATGACGTCATTGTATTTAACTGACTTCCGTGTTACACTCTGGTAACTTGACAAAGGCCTTTACGGCTGAAAGGCGTTGTTTTACAAGCGAATAAATCACTTGCATCACCAGGACTGTGTGCCGCTTCATTCCTTTGAGTTTGGACTCTCTTCGCATACTTGTGGTTTCCGCTACCACGGCTGGCACCGGCACTCCCAGGCAGGCATGCGGCTTTCTGCGGTCACTCTTCTTGGAATATATATATATATATATATTTATATATATATATATATATATATATATGTCTGTCCTTTCGTTTCTTCTTGGAAAAAACAAAGCCGGGGCCCAGTTCCTTTCAGCATGTGATTTATTAAGTTTCCACCAGCGAAAACGCCTGACGCGTTTCGGAGCAGCCGCTCCTTGTTCACGGGTTAACAGCGTTTGTTTCTACCATCACCAAATAGTGCACATGATTATAAACATAAAAATAGGACTACCAGGTCCATCATATTATTTTGAAAACTGGCATCCATTTTGAAATGGTCATTTCTCACAAAATATTTTGTTATACATGTCATTAAATTGATAAACGTGTCAATTGCAGATTATTATTCAATTGTTTCACATTCTTGGTACTATCGGAGCGGACTAATAATTCTTTAGCCAATATACATGTCTAAGATCATTGCTGCCCCAGTGAGCTTTAACAACTTATTATTCATTTTAGACAAAAAATGTTACCACATTATTCATTCTCCCCAAGTGGGCTGAAACTGTTTTTGGCTCATATATATGTCAAAGATCCTTGCTGCCCCAGTGGGCAATAACAACCTATTCTTTAATTTTGACAATATTTTTGCTGCATTGTAAATACCGCCCAAGTGGGCTAAAACTGCCTTCAATCAATGTACACGTCTAAGATCATTCCCCCCCCAGTGGGCATTAACGCATGTGAAAATTATATTTCAAACTATATGACATTCCTTCAACTATAGTCGATGACCATGATATTTTAACTCTTTTGCCTTCGTCTTTCATATATGTTGATGGCTCGGTCTCCTATAAAAATAAAATAAAGAAAAATGCACAATTACTATTAAAATCTACAAACTTGTACAAAAGATATGAAGAGATTACCACATTGTTACAGATACATTAAGATTGAAAAAACGTTTGTGATTCAGTAAACATTTCAGCCTAAGTGAACGGACAATTCCTCATCTTTATTCAGACCCTCTGGATGCAGAGTCTCATATTTTATGATCATCTTAGATTCCAATCTACGCAATTCTCGCACCCTGTTTCCCCCTCTTTCTGAAATCGTTATTCTATCTAGGGCACAAAATTTCAACAACTTTGCGTCTTTGTTATGATTTTCTTTAAAATGCCTCGCTATAGGATATTGCTTGTCCTCTTTAGTAATTGCTCGCATATGCTCTAAAATGCGCTTTTTAACTTTATGAATTGTACTTCCAATGTAAATTAATGTACATGGACATATCAAAGCATAAACACAAAAATCAGAATTGCATGTTAAATGTTTTGTGATAACAAATGGCTTTAGACTTTTTGATAGTTCTATTTGTTTACAGTTAGTGCTATTTTTGCATGCTTTGTACTCTCCACAGGTATAGAATCCCTCAATCTGGTTCAAATCTGTTGGGGATTGTACGGTACTTGTGCACAACATGTCTTTCAGGGAGATACATTTTCTAAAAGTAATCTTGGGATTCTCTCCTACCACATTTCTCAATGTATCGTCTGTACTTAGAACATGCCAAAACTTTTTTAAACATCTTTTCACCTCCCAAGCCTTGTTACTGAAAGATGTCAGAAATCTAATAGGTTGAACCTCATTGTCATCACTGATTTTTATTTTTAGCAATTCATCCCTTTTCACTGTTCTTACTTTCCTGCTTGCTTGTTCTATTACTTTTTCAGAGTAGCCTCTTTCTCAAAATCTTAGTTTCATCACCTCAGTTTCCTCATTAAATGTTATCTCTGTGCTACAATTTCTCCTAGCTCTGAGGAGTTCCCCATAAGGTATACTATTGATCAAATTCATTGGGTGACAACTACTAGCATGCAATAAGCTGTTTCCCGCCGTTGTTTTGCGGAATAACATGCTCTCGAATTTATTATCAGCTGCTAATACTTTTACATACAGAAATTCAATTTCTTTAGCCTGTATATTGCTAGAGAATTTTAGATTCAACTCATTACAATTCAGTATCTCCACAAATTCAAGGGCTTCTTATTCAGTTCCTCTCCAGATGCAAAATATATCATCTGTATATCTAGCCCAGAGCGACACGTTGGGTAAAAGCCTCGATGTTATTTGCCACCTGCTCCTCCCACCAGCCCAGGTACAATCCCGCATAACTGGGGGCGAAGCAGGTCCCCATTGCCGTCCCCTGGGTTTGTCTATAGATCACATGGTTTAAGATGAAAAAATTGTTAGTTAAACATGAAAACATCATGTCCAATAACATCTTGGTGTGCATTAGGTATGACACAGATCGGGTTCTTAGAAAATATTGGCTTGCTTTCATACCCAAGTCGTGTGGTATACACGTGGACAAGCTATTTACATCTAATGTCATTAGCAGTAAATCTTTTCCCCAGACAATATTATTTATAAGACGTAGAAAATCGCTTGTGTCCTTCACATATGAAGGCAAAGTTTGCACCAGTGGTCTTAAAAAATAATCAATATACTTTGAAGTATTTTCATACAGGCTCCCCATAGATGAAAGAATTGGCCTCCCTGGTGGATTGATCTTATCCTTGTGGATTTTTGGCAACATTTACATTGCTGGCAACTTTGGAAATTCACAGTTCAAATACTTGTACTCATCAGTTGATATCAGATTTTCATTTTTCCATTGTATCAAATTTACTTTATATCTTTCATTACTTTCATCATAGCTCCGCTTATCAGTTCTCTCATAGTTATTTTCATCATTCAGTTGTCTCATGCCTTCATTTAAATACATTTCAATCAGCCAAACAACTACATTTCCTCCCTTATCTGATTTTTTAATCACTATAGATTTGTTATTCTGTAGTTCTCTGATTGCACTTTGTTGATTAAAAGTTAGATTACCACATCTAAAATTCTTAATCTTTCCAAGCTTTTTAAATTCATTTTTTACATCTTTTTCAAAGACTTCTATCGTGTCATTAACAAGGAGCGACTGCTCCGAAACGCGTTGGGCGTTTTCGCTGGTGTACACTTAATAAATCACACACTGAAAGGAACTGGGCCCGGCTTTGTTTTTTCCAAGAAGAAAATGAAAGGACAGATTGACGAGGTGCGCAAACCAGCCCCACGCCCACCTCGAAGGAACTGGAGCAAGGTTACCGATGAGCAACTTAACTCCACCCTCACCCGAGACAACCACACCTGGGCACCCGACGCAAACGACGCAAACAGCGCAAACAGCGCAGCCAGAGAACTCCACACCTGGATCTTCAACTGCGCAGACGAGCTCGCCCTGCTACGTAACCCCGACAGACAACCCCCCAGGAAAGTCGCCTGGTTCACCACCGCTCTCCAAGAAGCCAGGCGCACCTGCAGACGCCTGGAGAGGAACTGGAGAAACACCAAGACAACCGAAAACCACACCACCTACAAGGACGCCATGACGGACTACCACAACCAGATCAGAGCCACCAAGAGGAACTTCATCCACAACAAAATCCTGGTCAACTCCACCAACTCCAAGGAACTTTTCAGTGTCATTCAGGAATTCACCAACCCATGCAGCGAAGCCACAGACATCACCCCATCCCAAGACCTCTGCGACAAGCTTGGAAGCTATTTCCAACTCAAGATCAAAAACCTCTACGACAACTTCATCGACCATCCACCAGGCGCCACAGACGGCCCCCTGCCCCCCAGAAACACCAGCCAGCCCACCATCTCTAACTGGACACCGATCACGGCCGAAGACATCGCCTTGACCATGAAAAGCATGCACTCGGGGGCCCCCACTGATCCCTGCCCCCTCACATCTACCACAGAGCTGCGGCCGCCATCGCACCCGAACTACAACGCACCATCAACACCACCTTCAAGACAGGCACCTTCCCAGATGACTGGAAGCGGGCAAAAGTCAGACCCCTGCTCAAGAAGCCCACAGCTGACCCCACCGACCTCAAGAACTATCAGCCCATCTCGCTCCTCCCCTTCGCAGCCAAAGTTGCAGAGAAAACAGTCAACAGGAAACTGACACGATTCATTGAAGAGAACGTTGTCCTCGACCCATCCCAATCCGGATTCCGAAGCAACCACAGCACAGAGACCGCCTTTCTCGCCGCCACAGACAACATCCGCACCCTCCTGGACCAAGGCCACTCCGCAGCCCTCATCCTACTCGACCTATCAGCGGCCTTCGACACCGACTCCCACCGCACACTAGTCGACAGACTACACGACGCAGGCATACAAGGAACAGCCCTGGACTGGATCCGATCATTCCTCACTGGAAGAAGCCAAAGGATCAGACTCCCACCCTTCCTCTCCGACCCCACAAAAATCACCTGTGGAGTCACACAGGGTTCATCACTGAGCCCCACCCTCTTCAACATCTACATGGCCCCCCTCGCAGCCATCATCCAATAACATGGCCTCAACATCGTATCCTACGCCGATGACACCCAGCTCATCCTCTTCCTCACCAAAGACCCCACCACTGCCAAACTCAACTTCCAGAAAGGAATGCAAGACGTTGCAGTCTGGATGACCAACAGCTGCCTAAGGCTCAACGCCGAGAAGACAGAAGTCCTCGTCCTTGGTACCACCCCTTCTGCATGGGACAGCACCTGGTGGCCGACCGCCCTCGGAAGCCCACCTACCCCCTCAGACCACGCCAAGAACCTCGGCATCGTACTCGACTCATCACTCACCATGAACCGACAGGTCAACGCCGTCACCTCCAGCTGCTTCAACACCCTCCGCATCCTCCGCAAGACCTTCAAGTGGATCCCCCCTGAGTCAAGGAAGACAGTCACCCACGCACTCATCATCAGCAGACTTGACTATGGAAACACACTCTACGCCGGCATCAACAAGTCCCTACTCTGCAAACTCCAGACAATACAGAACACCGCCGCCAGACTCGTCCTTGGCATCCCCGACACGAACACATCAGCCAACACCTACGAAGTCTCCACTGGCTCCCCGTGGAGAAAAGAGTCACTTTCAAAATCCTCACTCACGCCTACAAATGCCTACACAACAACGGACCCAAATACCTCAACGACAGAATCAACTTCCACGTACCCAAAAGAAACCTCCGATCTTCCAACCTCGCACTGGCCGAAACCCCGCGCATCCACAGAGCCAGAGCATGCAGAAGATCCTTCTCTCACATTGCAGCCAAGACCTGGAACGAGCTACCGGCAGACATCAGATGCCCCCCCTCCCTGAACACCTTCAGGAAGACCCTCAAGACCTGGCTCTTTGGCTAAACAGATCTGCGGACCCCCCCTCAGCGCTTTGAGACCCTCACGGGTGAGTAGCGCGCTTACAATTCCCTGATTGATTGATTGATTGATTGACCTCGCTGGGAGCCCGCCGCATTCAGCGGCAGGGGATTACGTGAATGGAGTTGGTTTGGATATATATATATATATATTACCTACTGGCGGTCGCCAGTAGGTAGTTATAGTTAGGACCTAGTTTCCATAGGAAAAGCATTTTTTCTTTTGCCAATATCTTTGGAACTAGTTGACGAATCTTCGCAAACGTTTCAAAACTAATGGGGCTCTCTGGTCAGCTCCTGTCTTGAAAGTTTCGGGGTGATTTGTCAAGTGGGGGCCGAGAAAAAAGGGCAGTCCCAAAATGCGTTTTCTCCATGTTAATTTCCATAGGAAACTTTTGTCGCGGCAACAGCCCGAACTGCTGAACGGAATTACACCCAATTTGGCAGAGAGGTAGCTCTTTGTCCAGAGTGCACTCTTTGCTTTAAATGGTGTAAATCCGTTCAGTAGTTCCTGAGAAATTCAAAAATAAATAAAAATAATATAGCTGGCTGCCGCGGTGGATCCGCGAACCCTCTCGATCACGAGCTTGTCTCTGATTGGCTGCCAACGCTTCAAACCAAGAAGTGTTGGCAGCCATCTTGTGACTCTGTAAAACCAAGTCTCAAGCAAAAAGGGAAGAAAATTATTTTTAAAAAAGAAAAGGGGGTAGGGTAGAAACACCCTGACTGCCTAGGCCTGGTCAGGGGATCCCAAAGGGGCCCCCAGGGCCAAAAAAAGCATTTTTTAAAAATATTTTTGGCGGGATTCGCATAGGGTGCACAAATCCTACCGGAAAAAATCCCCCAAAAAATGAAGCGCGGTCTACCGCGCTTCGTTGCTTTTAAGCCCCCGGGTGGGCCAGGTCCCGGGAGCAAAGTATTAATGTTGTAGCGGGGGCCCGCAGGGGCCCCTGCAACCCCGGGAACTGCCACCTCCCCGGGGCTTTTCTTAAAAAATGTGTGGGGAGCTCCTGCCCCCCACGCTGCCCCGGGTACCGCCACCTCCCCAGGGCATTCCTGATTATGGGCGGGGGGCCTCATGGGTCCCCAAAAGCCCCGGGGACCGCCATCTCCCCGGGGCTTGAATTTTATTTAAAAAGTGTGGGGGGACTCCTGCCCCTCCCCACACTGCCCCGGGGACCGTCACCTCCCCGGGGCAAATTTAAATTAAGGGCGTGGGTCCGATGCGGACCCTCGGCCCCGGGAACCACCACCTCCCCGGGGCTTTAATTATGATGGGAGGGAGCCCTTCATGGCCCTGGGGACCACCACCCCCCCAGGGCTGACTCCAGCAATGTTCCGGGGTGCCCACCCCCGGGACATTGCAGTTTGCTTTCGCAGGGCGGGAGCAAGGCTCCTGCCCTGTCATAGCAAACACTGCTTTGCTTCGTGGAAGCGAGAGCAGGAAACCTGCTCTCGCTTCCTCGAAGCAAATCAGAATTGCTTTTGTGCAAAGGGAGCTGCATGTCAGCAGCTCCCTTTGCCCAAAATCAATGCCGGCTCCCGCAGGAGGCGGGGAGCCGGCAGGGACCGCGGGGGCATTGGGGCTCCCCCGCGGTCCCCAACTTTGAGGCCAGGCCCCGGGGGATAGGGTCCCTGGAGCCAGAAGTGGCCCAGGGAAGGGGGGCCACGCGGCCCCCCTTCCGTAATATAATTAAAAATATATATAAAGAGGCAAATCCCCGGGGGATGGGGTCTGCGGGGCCAATAATGGCCTCAGGAGGGGGGCCGCACAAAAATATGTTGCCATGTCCCAGGGGATGGGGTCCCCGGGGCCGAAATCGGCCTCGGGAGGAGGGCCCCTTCCCATTTTTTTTATTAAAAAAAAATGCCGCAGGCCCTGAGGGATGGGGTCCCCAGGGCCCACAAAATATTGAGAGAAGGGGGGCAACACAGCCCCCCTTCTAACAAAAAAAAGAAGAAAAAAAAGCCGGCATCTCGCCAGAGGCTCCGCCCCCTCCCTGCACCACTCTGCAAATGTGCCTCCTGGTGCATTCTGGGTTGGGGGTTTAAGCCCCCTAGAATCTTAAGGGTCCTTATGGGCCAACTAGCCCACCAGGTTCCTTCAGTAAGCCCCTCACAGTGGGATTGCTGAGTGGTGGTCCGATGCCACGCCCCTTTTTACACCACTCTGCAAATGCGCCTCTGCGCACTGCTGGTGGGGCAATGAGGTCCTCTTGTGTCCTGAGGACCTCAGGACTAAAGTGGACTTCATCCCCCGAGCAGCAGTGCACCAGGAGGTGCGTTTGCAGAGTGGTGTACAAATGGGGCGTGGCCTTGGAGCACTCTCAGCAATCCAGCTGTGTGGGGCTTACTAGAGATAACAGGAGGGCTAGTTGGCCCCCAGGGACCCTCAGGAGGCAAGGGGACTTCATCCCCTAACCAAGAGCACGCCAGGAGGTGCGTTTGCAGAGTAGTGCAGAAAGGGGGCGTGGCCTGTGTCCACCTCTCAGCAATCCCACTACCTGGAGCTTACTGGAGGTGTCATCAGTGATGTCACTGACCATGTCATGAGTGATGTAATATGTGACCTCGTCAGCAGTGCATTGCGGGGGCGCGAGTTATAGTTTGCTCAACTAATGATAACGGCTGAATTTCTCTGGTTTTGCATGAGTGAAATGTCCAACTGCCTATAACGTCCCTGAAACCTGTGGTTTTTTCAGTAAATAAATATATATATATATATAGCTTAGGTTACTATAACTGCTGAATTTCACTGGTTTTGTACGAGTGAAATGTGAGCCTAACTATAACAACTTTGTAAGCTTTGTTTTTTTCAGTGAATATATATATATAGATATTTATATATATATTATGGGTTGATACCTGTAAAATACTTACATTTTTGTGGTAAAGGAATATGAATGATACAAAAGTAACAGGTAAGTTTCAAATATATATATTTAAATATATAGACAATTTAAATACATATCTCATTTTAAAATACATAACTATATATATATTCACTGAAAAAACCATAGGTTTTAGGGACAGTTATAGTTAGTTGGACATTTCACTCGTACAAAACCATAGAAATTCCCCCGTTATAGTTAGTTCAGGTAACTATAACTCGCGCCCCGCAATGCACTGCTGATGACGTCACATATTACATCACTCATGACATGGTCAGTGACATCACTGATGACATCACTGATGACATCTCAAATGACATCACTGATGACATCACTGATGACATCATCCATGTGAGAATTTAATGCATCTTCTCACACCCTAATATAAGTTTTGATACACCCACTCTAAATTACAGACTGCCATTCTCAAAACCATAGACACTCCAACACCAAAAACTACATACCCACTCACTGATTCTTAGGTCTACACACACACATCCACTCACTCACCTGTACAGTCACTTATACTTACAGTCACTGACCATGTCATGAGTGATGTAATATGTGACGTCATCAGCAGTGCATTGCGGGGCGCGAGTTATAGTTACCTGAACTAACTATAACGGGGGAATTTCTATGGTTTTGTACGAGTGAAATGTCCAACTAACTATAACTGTCCCTAAAACCTATGGTTTTTTCAGTGAATTTCAAAGGTTTTTTAAATGCTAATTTCTAACTATAACATATCTGAAACCTATGGTTTTTTCAGTGAATTTCAAAGGTTTTGTAAATGACAATTTTTAAATGTATTCATTGTTATATTAATTTTTTTCATACTGATTTACTACATTTTTAGAAACAATTATTTTTTACATATTTTATTTTTAAATTACATTGTAATTACATTATACATTACATTACAAAAAATACTTTCTCAGAATGAATTACTTTAGTTTAAATACTTTGCACATAGGCAATAGACTTTTAAGTACAGTAGTTACAGTTGTTGCAATGGGCAACACATTTTCAAACACAATGCAACATTCAGCTCAATGTGAATTTCTAGTTAAATGCAATTAGTTACTTTATGGATTACTTTTCTAACCACAGGACTGGATCCTAGATTCAGTCCTGTTACATCTCCTGTAAACAGTTGAGTAAAAGCGTTTTGGTTACAGTCGTGATTTTTAAGGAATATTATTGTATTTTAAAAGTTGACACTTAGAAACTTTTTCTCATAGAATCACCAATGTTATCCTATGGAAGGAAATTCACTTAGCAGGTAAAAACTGTTATCATTACTTTTTCTTACTCAGTGTTGGATCCTGGATCCAGCACTGGTGCATCTCCTGTAAACAGTTGAAAGAATGCGTTTAAGTCATACAGGCGATTTTTAAGGAATATTTGTAGTTTGTGAAAATCGACACTTTGAAACTTTTCTGCTGAAAACCAGACAATGGATTCCTATGGAAGAAAATATAAGTTACTGGTAAGTACGGTTAAAATTACTTTTCAGGACCAGTACTGGGCTGAAAGATACAGCACTGAGGTCTCTCCTTATAACAGGTGAGTAAATCGGAATTCGTATTTCGGCTGATTTTAGAGGAATATTATAAAGTTCCAAAACTCCACACTTAGAAGAATTTCCAAGTGAAACCAGTCAATGTTAGCCTATGGAAGGAAATTCAAGTTACTGGTAAGTATGGTTAAAATTACTTTTCAGGACCAGTACTGGGCTGAAAGATGCAGCACTGAGGTCTCTCCTGATAACAGGTGAGTAAATCGAAATTCGTATTTCGGCTGATTTTAGAGGAATATTTGTATGTTTCAAAAATCAACACTTAGAAACTTTTTCAGCAAAAAGCAGGCAATGATATCCTATGGAAGGAAATTCAAGTTACTGGTAAGTACGGTTAAAATTACTTTTCAGGACCAGTACTGGGCTGAAAGATACAGCACTGAGGTCTCTCCTGATAACAGGTGAGTAAATCGGAATTCGTATTTCGGCTGATTTTAGAGGAATATTTTAAAGTTCCAAAACTCCACACTTAGAAGAATTTCCAAGTGAAACCAGGCAATGTTAGCCTATGGAAGGAAATTCAAGTTACCGGTAAGTACGGTTAAAATTACTTTTCAGGACCAGTACTGGGCTGAAAGATGCAGCACTGAGGTCTCTCCTGATAACAGGTGAGTAAATCAGAATTCGGATTTCGGCTGATTTTAGAGGAATATTTGTATGTTTCAAAAATCAACACTTAGAAACTTTTTCAGCAAAAAGCAGGCAATGATATCCTATGGAAGGAAATTCAAGTTACTGGGAAGTACGGTTAAAATTACTTTTGAGGATCAGTACTGGGCTGAAAGATGCAGCACTGAGGTCTCTCCTGATAACAGGTGAGTAAATCGGAATTCGTATTTCGGCTGATTTTAGAGGAATATTTAAAAGTTCCAAAACTCCACACTTAGAAGAATTTCCAAGTGAAACCAGTCAATGTTAGCCTATGGAAGGAAATTCAAGTTACTGGTAAGTACGGTTAAAATTACTTTTCAGGACCAGTACTGGGCTGAAAGATACAGCACTCAGGTCTCTCCTGATAACAGGTGAGTAAATCGGAATTCGTAGTTCGGCAGATTTTAGAGGAATATTTGCACAATGGTGAAGGGAGGGGCGGGGCCTGAGGTGACATCTGTGCAAACGCGCCCCGTGGCGCGTTTTAAGTTGGGGATTAAGTCCCCTTGAATCATGAGGGTCCCTACGGGCCAACTAGCCCACCAGGAACCTCCAGTATGCGCCAGGGGCTGCGTTGCAGAGATGTGTAGAGAGGCCACACCCCTTTTACACCTCTCTGCAACGCAGCTCTGTGGCGCTTTCTGGATGTACCTGTTGGGCTAGTTGGCCCCCAGGGACCCTCAGGATTGAAGGGGATTTAATTCCCCATCTTAAAACACGCCACGGGGCCTGTTTGCACACATGTCACCTGAAGCCCCGCCCCTCCCTTCACCACTGTGCAAACGCGTCCCGTGGCGCATTTTAAGTCAGGGATTAACTCCCCTGAATCCTGAGGGTCCCTGGGGTGCAACTAGCCCACCAGCTGCCTCATTAAGCGCCACAGAGCTGCGTTGCAGAGAGGTGTAAAAGGGGCGTGGCCTCTGTACACCTCTCTGCAAGGCAGCCCCTGGCGCATACTGGAGGTTCCTGGTGGGCTAGTTGGCCCCCAGGGACCCCCAGTATTGAAGGGGAATTACTTCCCCATCTGCAAATGCGCCAGGGGCGCGTTTGCAGAGTGGTGAAGGAAGGGGCGGGGCCTGCGGGCCCGATCGTTTTTTTTTTCCCTGAAGGGGGCTGTGTGGCCCCCTTCCTTTTCCTATTTTTAGGGTCTGGGGACCCCATCCCCCAGGGCCTTACCCCCTTTTTTTTTTAATTAAAATAAAATGAAAAAAAACGGGAAGGGGGCCGCGTGGCCCCCCTTCCCTGGGCCTGTATTGGCCCCGGGGACCCCATCCCCCGGTTATGGCCTCGATTTTTTATATTTTTATTTGGAGGGGGGCTGCGTGGCCCCCCTCCTCAGGCCATTTAAGGCCCCGGGGACCCCATCCCCCGGGGCCGGCCTTGACCTTATTTTTTTTTAAAAAATTTTTTTAAACTTTGGGGAGGGGGGCTGCGTGGCCCCCCTCCCGGGCCACTTATGGCCCCGGGGACCCCATCCCCCGGGGCCTGGCCTCACGTTGGAGACTGTGGGGGGGTCCCCAATCCTCCCACAGTCCCAGCCGGCTCCCCGCCTCCTGCGGAAGCCGGCATTGCTTTTCCACATGGGGAGCAGCTAACATGCTGCTCCCCATGTGGAAAAGCTAATTGGTTTGCATTTTGAAAGAGAGAGCAGGTTTCCTGCTCTCTCTTTCAAAATGCAAACCAAGTTTACTATGACAGGACGGGAGCCGCGAGGCTCCCGTCCTGTCATAGCAAACAGCAGTGTCCCGGGGTAGGCACCCGGGACACTGCAGGAGCCGGCCCTGGGGGTGGCAGTCCCCAGGGCCATCAAGGGCTCCAGGAGGGGGCCACGCGGCCCCCTCCCATTCAGTGCACAGCCCCGGGGAGGTGGTGGTCCCTGGGGCTTGAGGTCCGTAACGGACCCCCATATTTAAATGTTTAGTGCCCCGGGAGGTGGCAGTCCCGGGCGTGTGGGGGGCTGGAGCCCCCCACACAGGTTTTTTAATTTAAAAAAGAAGCCCCGGGGAGGTGGTGGTCCTCGGGGCTGCGGGAGGGCTCAGAGCCCTCCCGCACCATTTGTAAAAGAAAGCCCCGGGGGGGTGGCGGTGCCCGGGGCTTGGGGGGCCCTTTGAGGCCCCCCATACATAAATTGAACACCCCCCACCATGCCCCCGGGACTTGGGCCCCCCGGGGGCAAAATGCAATAGAAGCGCGGGAGACCGCGCTTAGATTTTTTTTTTTTTTCGGCAGTATTCGCCCACCCTGAGCGCATCCTGCCGATTAAAAAAAAAAATATATAGATATTTTTGCCCAGGGGGTCCTTGTGGGACCCCCTGAGCAGACCTAGGGGGTCAGGGTGTTTCTACCCTGCCCCCTTTGTGCGCTTTGCGCACTTGTTTCTGTCCCTCGGTTCTACCGAGGGACAAAATGGCTGCCAACACTTCCTGATTTGGAGTGTTGACAGCCAATTAGCATGCAGCTCGTGATCGGGAGGGTGTGCGAATCCGATGCGGCCATAGATATATATGTACTTTTGATTTTCTCAGCAACTACTGAACGGATTTACACCATTTAACAAAAAGGGTTCTTTCTGAACCAAGAACTACCTCTTTGCCAAATTTGGTGTAATTCCGTTCAGCAGTTCGGGCTGTAGCCGTGTCTAAAGTTTCCTATGGAAAATTGCATGGGGAAAACGCGTTTTGGGACCCCCCTTTTTTCTCGGCCCCCGCTTGACGAATCCCCCCGAGACTTTCAGGGTAGGAGCGGACCGGAGCGCCCCACAAAGTTTGAAAATTTTGCGAAGATACGTCAACCGGCAAGAGAGTTATTTCAAATAGAATGTCGCGGATTTCCTATGGATAATAGGTTGTAACTATAACTATCTACTGGCGACCGCCAGTAGATAATATTATTTATATATATATTATATATATACATATATATATATATGTATATATATTCACTGAAAAAACAAAGGTTATAGGGACGTTATCGTTAGGTTCAGATTTCACTCATACAAAACCAGTGAAATTCAGCAATTATAGTTACCTGAGCTAAATACACCCCCGCAATGCACTTCTTATGACCTCACATATTACGTCACTCATGACATGGTCAGTGACATCACTGATGACATCACTCATGACATCTCAAATAACATCACTAATGACATCATCCACAGAACCACTCACACACCCACTCACATCCCCATACAACCTCAAGTAGCCCACTCAGACACCCAGACAACCAGTAACACACTCATTCACTGACCCATACATCTACTCAAACATCCACTTACTCATCCATAGAGCCACTCACACACCCACTCACTCACTCATACAGCCATTCACACAACTACTCACTCACCCAGACATCTACTCATACAACTAGTCTCTCACCCATACAGCAACTCACACAGCCACACACTCATCAATACAACTACTACACACCCACTTATTAACCTATACAGCCTTTCACACACCCACTCAGTCAGCCAAACAGCCTCTCAACACAGCCACTCACTCACCCATACAACCAATCACACACTCACTCACACAACAACTTACATACCCATTTACACATCCATACAAGTACTGACACATCCGCTCACTCACCTATACAGTCATTCAGGCAGACACATACTCTCCAATACAGCCACTCACACACCATTTCACTTAACCAAACTCCAACTCAGAGAGCCACTCACTCACCCATACAACACACTTACATACCCAGTCACTCAATCAAAAAGCCATTCAGATACCCACTTACTCACTCATACAGTCTCTCACACACCCACACATACAGCCACTGACATGCCCACTTACTCACAATTCAGCCACTCACACTGCCACTCACTCACCCACACAGCTACTTATACACCCACTTATAAACCCATAGAGCCACTCACACACCCATATAGCCACTCAGACACCCACTCACACACAGGTACAAACAGCCACTCACATATTATATGGTAAAATTAGAGTCATTCATTAGTAGTACACCTAGTTTACTAATTAAACTTTTGTAGCAGCTTACTATATAGGTTTAGCACTCATAAATTCTTAGAAAACAATGGATGATGTGATCAGTGATGTCATTTGAGATATCATCAGTAATGTCATGAGTGATGTCACTGACCATGTCATGAGTGATGTAATATGTGAGGTCATAAGCAGTGCATTGTGGGGGCGTAAGTCATAGTTAGCTCAGGTAACCCTAGCTGCTGAATGTCTATGGTTTTGTACCAGTGAAATCTGAGCCTAACAATAATGTCTCTGTAACCTTGCTTTTTTTCAGTGAATTGATATATGTATATGCATATGCATGTGCATATAAATATATAGAAATCCTATCAACCCACATCCTCTGCACTCTAAGAAATCCCTTGCCACCCTAAAAACTCCCTTCCCACCCAAAATCCCATACCCGCCCTAAACCCTAAAAATTCCCTTCCCACCCAAAAACCCATACCCATCCTAAACCCTAAAAATTCCCTTGCAGGCCAAAAACATGTGCACCGCCAACCCTAAAAATCCATTGCCACCCAAAAACCCATACTGCCCCAAAACCCTAAAAATTCCCTCACCACCCAAAAACACATACTCACCCTATACCCTAAAAATTCCCCTACCACCCAAAAACCCATTCCCACCCTAAACCCTAAACTACTCTTTCTACCCAAAAACCCACACCCTCCTTAAACCCTAGAAATTCCCTTGCTACCCAAAAACCCACACCAACCCTAAACCCTAAAAATTACCTTATGACCCAAAATCCCATACACACCCTAAACCCTAAAATTTCCCTTGCTACCCAAAAACCCATACCCACCCTATACCCTACAAATTCCCTACCACTTAAAAACACATACCCACCCTAAACTCGAAAGTACCCTTACCACCTAAAATCCCACATCCACCTTAAACCCTAAAAATGCCTTGCCACAGAAAAACCCATACCCACCCTAATGCCTAAAAATTCCCCTGCCACACAAAAACCCATACCCACCCTAAACCCTAAAAATGCTCTTGCCACCTAAAAATCCATACCCACCCTAAACCCTAAAAATTCCCCTGCCATCCAAAACCCATACCCACCCTAATCTCGAAAGTACCCTTACCACCCAAAAACCCATACCCACCCTAAAACCTAAAATTTCCCTGCCACACAAAAACCCGTACCCACCCTAAAACCTAAAAATTCCCTTGCCACACAAAAACCCATACCCACCTTAAACCCTAAAAATTCCCTTACCACCCATAAACCCATACCCACCCTAAACCCTAAAAATTCCCCTACCACCCAAAAACCCATACCCATCCTTAACCATAAAAATTCCCAAAAACTCATACCCACCCTGAACCCTAAAATTTCCCTACCACCCAGAAACTCACCCACTCTAAACCATAAAAATGATATATATCAATACATATATACACTCACACACACTCACACAGACACACACACATATATATTCTATATATACAAAACACTTACATTTGCCAAATGTTTTGTGGTAGAAGATATTTGTGGTAAAGGCACATACCTTGTAAATATTTCGTTGTAAAAGACTGCCGTTCTAAAGGTTTTTTCATTGTAAAGTCTTTGGGTCTTATTTATTCACTTCTTGTGATGCTGCGGCGGAGTAAAAATGTGCCACACTGCACCATATTTACAAAGTGACGCATTCAGGCAGATGGGTCACTTTGTAAACCCCTGCACTACATTATACCTTCAACAGGTATAATGTATGCAGGGTGGGCGTTCCAGTGCAGGAAAGGCTCGTAGAAGTGTTGCAGTGAAATCTATGAGATTTCACTGCTACACTTCTACGGCCTTGCTGTGTCATATCCTTATGCCTCCTTGAAACAGGCATAAGGGGTGATCCAAGCCTTTTCACATGGGGCTTGCCCCATGTGAAATGACACATTGCTGGAGTTGCGGCTGTTTCCAGACACACTCCAGCAATGCACTATTTTTGCGCCAGCAGACACGTCAGGATTCCTCACGTATCTGTCAGTTATTGCGACATGGAGCACCATACAGTAATTACGGCGCATCCATGGTGTCGCAAGGAGGGCGCACTGAAAGTGGTGCATCGTTGTTTTACCGCAGCGATGCAACACTTTTCATAAATGAGGCCCTTTGTTGTAAAGTCATCCCGTTCTTTAGCCTTCGTTGTAAAGGCTGTTTCCCATATGGCGCATGTCTGCTGCCTCCTAGAGCTGGTGCACTGTGTGCTCTCTAGTGGCAACGCAGACAACCTTGCACCTCAGGCAGGATTATTTCTGTGCAGTAGGGGAACCATTCCAGCACAAAAAAAATGCTTAGTGGTGTTTTCCTCTTTCTATGTCTGCTGCAAAATGCACAACACATGGAAAGAGAAAATAATGAGGAGAAATAAAAATATTTCTCAATGTTACACCTCACTAGGGAAGGCACAGCATTTTTACATATTCCCAGGTATACAAGTCTTTGTAAATCTGGGAATGCACCAAAATCTATAGGTGGATGCATTGGAATGCCCATGCTCCACCCATGGAACACCTTCCCAATGCAAAGTAATGCAAGGCAGCAATTTGCACAGCCTTACATTACTTTGTGTTTACTAAAGCACGCAAAGCCACGCAAAGTGGCTTTGCATGACTTAGTAATCAACATAAATGATTTTGCATCAGTGGCTGTGCTATAGAAAAGACGCAACCCCAACAAAAACGTTTTGTAAATCTGCCCCTAGATCACCAGAACAAAGCTTGGACCAAGCAGGTTGGCACAATTCTTTGCAGCAGAATGAAACATCCCCACAATACCATGCGCTTTCAAAGCTATGAAAGACAAGGAAGGTTAATTTCTATTTGACTGTTGCACAATCAGGAGTGGCAATCGCATGATCTATCTTTTACCCATTTGTCTATCTTCTGATCCATCAAATAACTTTCCAAGATTTCTATGAACCTGGAAAAAACATGAATGTAGGAATCATCTCAGAGGTTTTCAGTTATTTGTAGTGGTACTTTGTCATGAGCTGGAAGGACTTTTTCATTAATTGTTACCACAGTGCACCACTAGCAAAGGCAGTGGAAAGATTTGCACTGATTCACACAAAATAGCATTTACTTGGCCTTTTTGGTAATTTAATGGCAGGTAATTGTGGTGCCTTAGGATGCTGTCTTACCTTAGTTGTGGAAATGCCACCTCGAATCACCGGGTTCTGTGGACTTGATGTTGCCACAGAGGACATTATTTCCGCCAGTGCCACCACCATTTCCAAGATGTTATAAGCAAACTTCCAAGCCCTTGTACGTCATGATTGAAATACTTTTTAGGGAGTCGTGGCTGAATGAAAAGGAAACATCATCCCAGAAACGTTGATTCCTATAATCTTACATTTAAGGAGAAATTGTATAAATACACTATATGGAAATAAAAGGGCAGAAACTGTGATCTTGTTGAGTAATGAGATATTTCCAGAGGTAGAAAAGAATGATGATCGAATCAGTCATTAAGAAATTGATAGCCTGGTGAAAACTGTCAGGAGCACAAGGTCCTGATGGCGTTCACTCAGTATCAGCTAAATTATATGCAGTATTATAGGCGCCAATATCAAAACAGATGTCTGTTAATCCCAGATACTGGAAAGGTGGTTTGTTAATTGAAATGTACATAAGAAGACCCAATCAATGTTTCCAGTAGTTATAGACGTGTTGCTTTACTGGATAGCATTGGGAGGGTTTTTGCTGAATGTTCATTGCAATATTAGTGGACTTGAATATTTCGACTGAATTTACTTCCAGTGACCAGTAGGGTTTTAGGAAAGGGGTGTCAATGATACACAAATCACTACGCCTGAGCTTTGCCTTCAGCAAAGTTGATCGGGCTCTTGTACAGCAGAAACTCAGATTTCTAGACATACCTCTGCAAATGTTGACATTTTTGATTGATTTTCAAACTTATTTTGATGAATTTGCATAGTGAAACTTACGTCTGAGTTTTGCTGGATATTCCCAATAGATACAACGTATTTTGAGGTGTTTAATAACATAAAACCAAGGTGCATATTTGACCACTTGTTAATTTCACTAGCATAGCTAATTTGTCAAAGTCATTAGAATTGCAAGAATTGCTAAGATCCCTTTTCGTACTGTTAGGTGATAAGGACCTGTCAGTCCTAATTAACCCTGGGCATAATACTTCGCTACGCTCACGGAGCATGCAAAGTTTGTGCTACTACGCACTATGCAAATTGCACGTAGCAGAGTGAATAACTGTGCTAATTGACGTAGCGTAGCAGCAGTAAAATAAACACCTTCAAATGCTTTAATAATGCAATTTTCTATGCTAAAAAGCATATAACCAACTCACAAAAGTGAACTTTGACAATAAAATATCAAGCAATAAGAGAGGTGATGATTTTGGAGTCCCCCCTAACCTAGGGGGAGGACCAAGCAGATGCCTTGAACACAAAAAGCATATCATGTGAACGATTCAATGGTGGTCCCTTCCTCCTAGGACCACCCCAAGCACAGTTATGGGCAAAAATACAATCCCAACCAAAGGCCCTGCAAAGCATTATGGGACGAGATTAGCAGTGGGCAGTGAATATTATAGTGTCCAATATCAAAATAATTCTACAAAGAGCTGCAGTTCAACTAGTCGTTACTAGATGTCCCTCACGAGTCAAATTCTTCTAATTACGGTGAAATGTACTGTTATCACTATTACGTACATCATTATTTGCACTGAGCCAGTGTTCAGCGTACCATTCTTAATTACACACAATGGGAACATTGCCCCACTCCCCCACAAGGGAGCTCCAAAACATATAGGGATAAATTCACGTACTTTTCTGGATATGATACATCAGATCCAACATCATATTATTTTTGATTAGTCCCTACACTACCAAAGAAATATATGCCTACACAAACTAAGCTAATACATACAGACTCATTTGTCACCCAGTTAGCAGTGAAAAGCTATGATTATTGGAAAACGCCATTTCCATTAATTCTATTTGGGATACCTAACCTTGGCAAGTTCAAGGGATGGAAACCTTGTTCTGAGCCTGTTTAGTTCCAACTCAAAAATGTTTTCTAATTGATGACATCCAACAGACTACGTGTCTAGGATTGGTGAAAATTAAAGATATGAATGCACCAAATATTCCCTCAATAGCCCATTTTGACAAATGGAAACACATAGCAAATCACACTGAGGAACAGCTCAATAGTATGTCGCAGATTGGTACATTTAATTGCACACTTTCAGGTTCTCATGGGCTGTTATTGTGGCCAGTGGACACAGATGGTTGTCATGCTCATTTTTTAAATTTCACACTGGGGTTTAAGGCAAGCAGACCTGACCCCCGATATTGCCACTCACTACATTCAGGTATTGTTACCACCTATTCAGTGGGGAACTTGTGTCAACAATGGTTGGAACACTCCACACTGTCTGCAGTCAAACAACATCTTTCTCTCCTGTCCGAAGACATGGACTTATCATACTTTCTGTTAGGTCCTAAGTCTCCACATTTAAAAGATTTATTTATGCTAGATATAATGAAATTTGGAAATTGTCACAAATGGAAGATGCCGCTCATCTGAGAGAGACAAATTGATGAGACTTATTTGGATAAAGTGCTTGCTGTGGTTGATAATAGTTTTAATACTTTGCCTTCTCACATTTATAATTTGAATAACATTGTATCCTCTGCAAACAATATCATGTAAAGTGGCATGTCTACATTGTATCATGGGCAAAGTCAGCTTCGATCTATCATGCAGTTTAGCTGGACGCTTCAAAATCTTAAGAATGGGCGCGTCCCTTGGCGATATCTAAATTCCAGCCACGTATTCCTGCCTTTCAATCTGACACGCAAACAACAACTCCTGGCTAAATGAGATGCCACGTACACAATGTTGCATCTCGAGAAGTTAGAACAGCTCCCATTCACAATAGCATAAACACCTTCCGCTGTCTGGTTAACACATGGCATAATATCTTTGCCGATTTCAACATTTCAGTTCACAGCCTGCATGAAACATTTCCCTGTTGGTAGATATGAACCCCTGGGATTAGCTTCATTCATGAATTATGGGGCTCCCCATTTTCGCATCGGTGTGAACATGTCATCAAAGATGTCTTCCTTACTGGAAATGAATGCGACTCTTCTGTAGGACATTCACTCGTTTGTAAACATGTGACCATACACAGTCCCTCAATACGTCGGTAGCGAATTTGGCCTGTTATCTAAAAGGAACATCAGCCACAGCAACACTCCCACTAATTAAAGTCTTTTCAAATGGAAGTTATTTAATGGTAAACGATCAGGACTGTTGCGGAATGAGAGCTGGGATCCCTTACATTTTACAGGTTTCCCAGAGCGTGACCTGTTATAATAACATCCTTTTCCATTCCACGCTAAGGTTTATGGATAGCTCATTGTGGCCTTCCAATCCAAATTTGAAGGCAGATTTCAACAAGCTAAGCAGACTCAAAGCAGAATTGTTTCAAAAAGATGTAGCACTAACATCTTCTCAAGAAACCTTTGAAATACAAGTTGCAAGGACATCCAGTGAGGTACAGTCCTTGTTAAACACCAACCTCCCTTTACATTACGGTGAGTTAGTTCACCAAATTTTCAATGCATTGGATAATGCCGTCGTTGCCCACTTTTTAAAAGTTATCAATTCTGCATTAGTCAGTTCCTTCCAGAAAATCTTTGGAGTAATACCCGCTTTAATTCATTCCCTTTTTTGCAGCATGTTCAGGGACTTGCCGCTGCTGTTATTCCCCATTTGTGGCATTTTGGTCCTATTTTTGCTTCTCCGCAATGGATGTTCCATTTGCAGGCCCACTGGAACTACCACCACTCTAGCTGTGCAGTAAGCGCATGCTTCTATTCTTTGGAATCTTCTTGCTTAAGGAACTGGACCTTGATTGATCATTGTCATTCCGACCTGCCTGGTTTACCTGTGTGCAACCTATGTTTCACTGCCTCTGGTGCCCTTTCGAATGGGTACTGGACATTTGTCTGGCTCTGCCAAAGCCGGCTCCTGTGGGCATAGCCCTGTTTATGAGTCCATTAGCGACCCATTTTCAAAGTTGTCTCTTGGGTCTGCGGCTTCTTCAGAATGAGAGCTATGAGCCACTTCTTTCAGTGGAAACAAGTGCTTCAGCACATGGATCACTAAATGCTGGCTCTCATAACACAGATGCAGGTTACCCAGTTACTTTTTCAGCATCAGCTGATACCAAAGATCATGTCTGTTCTCTGGAGTTTATGAACTGGGCTATCGCCCAATCATTGTCTGGAGGAGAGAATCCGTTCTGGATTCATTGGCTTTTGAATTTGCAAGTGACATCATGGATACCTCCGGCTCACATTAATTTGGCTACCTGTTAAAAATTGACATGTTATGTTTTTTCTTTTCATTATAACATTTTTATAACATGCTTATGGAATGGAAGGACATTTATAAAGCGCATGGCTACCCGGGAGCGTCCCACCGCTAAGAACCGACACGAAAGAGGGCGGAAAGCTAAGGAAACAGAAAAGTCTTCAGTTGTTTACGGAAGGCCAGATGATTGGGAATAATGCGGAGGTGTAGTGGCAGGGAGTTCCAGAGTTTGGCGGCATTGTAGGAAAAGAGCCGTCCGCCGCTTCTGGCCTTCTTGATCCTGGGGACCTCGGCCAGTCGCAATTCGTCTGACTGAAGTTTCCTATTTGCTTTGTAGGGGCGGATCATGGCTGAATTAATGGGGGGACCTCTCCCTTGCATTGATTTCTGTGTTATGCACAAGGCCTTGAATCTGATGCGTTCCTGTACTGGGAGCCAATGGAGGGAGCTTAGTGCTGGTTTTGCTGATTGTCTATTAGAGGATCCCGTCAGAAGTCTGGCTGCACTGTTTTGAACCGACTGTAATTTGGAAACTACAGAGGAGGGGGAGCCCAGATATAGTGCATTCCCGTAGTCCAGCCTAGAGAGTATAAGGGATTGGACCAGTACCTTTTATGCTAAGGGGGGGAGGAGAGGGAGGACTTTGCGGGCCATTCTGAGCAGGCCGAAGCAGATCTCTGCTGTCTTCCTGGCCTGTGTCCTGAAGTTCAGGTCCTGGTCCAACCAGATGCCCAGGCTCTTGATCTCCGTCTTAGGAGCCGGAGGTGAACCCATGCCGGCTGGCCACATGGAACTGAACTTAAAACTGAGGGGGTTGCCCAGTATCATGATCTCAGTTTTTCCCCCATTAAGCTTAAGCTGGGACGCGTCCATCCAGTTCGAGATGTCCTCTAGACAAGTATAGAGATCATTGGTTTTATGGTCCGCTTGGTTGAGTGCGACCACCAATTGCGTATCATCGGCATAGGTCACCATACGGATTCCCGAGGGAGCTACAATGCCTGCCAAAGGGGCCATATATACATTGAAAAGGGTTGGACTAAGCGATGAGCCCTGAGGGACCCCACTCATCAGAGGGGTGGGTTCAGATGCGGTGTTCTCCTCAAAAACCTGAAAGATTCTACCCTCCAGAAAAGAGTGCAGCCATTGGAGTACAGTGCCTGTTACTCCTATACTCCTCAGACGGTGTATTAGGATCTTATGGTTCACCGTATCAAATGCTGCGCTTAGCTCTAGGAGAATGATGGCTGTGGAGCCTCCTGAGTCTAGAATTTTTCTGCTTTCCTCCACCACTGCTAATAGGGCCGTTTCGGTGCTCTGACGCGGTTGGAACCCTGTTTGAGAGGAGTGGAGCAGGTTGTGGGTTTCGAGGAATCCTGAGAGGGTTTGATTAACGCATTTCTCTGCCATTATTAGCAATGCTTTGAATTTGCTTATCTTGCACCTTAACTTTTCATTATTAAGTTAGTCATTACGTTACTGTCCCGACCAATTGGGGGTGTTGTGAGTTCCCTATAGAGCCCACTGTAGTTCTCCCCTATGTTAGCCTAAATGTCAGTTGTAGGCTGCTGTTGCTTTGCACACATTACGAAGTTACATGTTTATTTTTGTGCCACAATATTATTTTAGAAATAGGCTGTACATGTTTTTTGTTATTGATCTCTTCAGCTGGGATTCAGTCTGAACATTTCGTACAAGTTTGAACAGGACCATGCCCCGTTTTTCTCTGTGGTCGGTCAATAACACACCTAGGACAGACATAACAAAGAGACCTAGCTGCTGTTTTCTGGAACGGCAGTTCTTATCATTTAAGCAGAGACTTGTAGTTTCGAAAATGGAGAGACAAATTTCTTGCAGAGGAAGGACCATGGAACGAGCTTGCAAACCTTGCACAATCTGAGAAGCAGACCAGCTAACAGCAAATGCCAGGTATGGTGCCTGGCTCTAATCCCAGAGATCTGTGATATATTGTTGCAGGGATTCTGTGGAATCACAGAACCATGCTTGTGACAGTAGACAGGGACTGAGTCATCCTACCACCTTAGTTCCAATGAGCCTGGGACCGACTAGCTACAGTGTCTCACTTGCCCTCCTACTCACTCACAGAGGAACAAGTGATTAGACACCCCAGAACACAACACTCCCGACCCTCTCAGGAATTGGGGGTGACAGGACTAGGGGTGGGCAGAGTTAGCCAGCCACCCCCGCCCCCTGGCCTGGTCCCTGCTTCTGAACCCAGCCAGGTCGGGTGAGCCTGCCCTGGTCCCGATGGACCCCCGTCCCCAGCACCCGGACCCTCGGATGGCTTGCAGGACCGGGGGGGCTCCCGCACCCCGGGGCCTGCCGGACAGAGCTCAAGCCCTGGGCCCGGTCCCAGCTTCCAAACCCTAGCCCGGCCTGGGAGAGCCTCCCCGTGCCCCGATGGAGCCCTGTCCCCAGCGCCCGGACCCTCGGCTGGCTTGCAGGACGGGGGGCTCCCGCACCCCGTGGCCCGCCGGACGGCTCAAGCCCAGGCCCGGTCCCAGCTTCCGAACCCTAGCCAGGCCGGGGAGAGCCTCCCCAGGCACCGATGGACCCCCATCCCCAGCGCCCGGACCCTCGGCTGGCTTGCAGGACGGGGGGCACCCACACCCCGGGGCCCGCCAGATGGAGCTCAAGCCCCAGGCCCGGTCCCAGCTTCCGAACCCTAGCCAGGCCAGGGAGAGCCTCCACGGGCCCCGATGGACCCCCGTCCCCAGCGCCCGGACACTCGGCTGGCTTGCAGGATGGGGGGCTCCTGCATCCCGGGGCCCGCTGGACGGAGCTCAAGCCCCGGTCCAAGCTTCCGAACCCTAGCTAGGCCGGGGAGAGCCTCCCGGGCCACGATGGGACCCCCATCCCCAGCGCCCGGACCCTCGGATGGCTTGCAGGACGGGGGGCTCCCGCACCCCGGGGCCCGCCGAACGGAGCTCAAGCCCCGGGCCTGGTACCAGCTTCCGAACCCTAGCCAAGCCGGGGCGAGCCTCCCCGGGCCCCGATGGGACCCCCGTCCCCAGCGCCCAGACCCTCAGCTGGTTTGCAGGACGGGGGGCTCCCGCATCCCGGAGCCCGTCAGAAGGAGCTCAAGCCCCGGGCCCGGTCCCAGCTTCCGAACCCTAGCCAGGCCGGGGAGAGTCTCCCCGGGCCCCGATGGGACCCCCGTCCCCAGCGCCCGGACCCTTGGCTGGCTTGCAGGATGGGGGGCACCCGCACCCCGGGGCTCACCGGACGGAGCTCAAGCCCCGGGCCCGGTCCCAGCTTCCGAACCCTAGCCAGGCCGGGGAGAGCCTCCCCGGGCCCCGATGGGACCCCCGTCCCCAGAGCCCGGACCCTCGGCTGGCTTGCAGGACGGGGGCACCCACACCCCAGGGCCTACCGGACGGAGCTCAAGCCCCGGGCCCGGTCCCAGCTTCCGAACCCTAGCCTGGCCGGGGAGAGCTTCCCCGGGCCCCGATGGGACCCCCGTCCCCAGCGCCCGGACCCTCGGCTGGCTTGCAGGACGGTGAGTACCCTCACCCCGGGGCCCGCCGGACGGAGCTCAAGCCCCGGGCCCAGCTTCCGAACCCTAGCCAGGCCAGGGAGATCCTCCCTGGGCCCTGATGGACCCCCGTCCCCAGCGCCCGGACCCTCGGCTGGCT